>JANAVB010016600.1:9520457-10222957 GCA_029216955.1 Iris pallida | reverse complement strand
CCGAAATCCAACTCAATACCCAAAATGCAATATACACAACTAGAACTCACGAAACTTGGCAAACACGAAGGTGTCTATGTGTGTGACGTGCTTGGGTACTCACGGGGTCGAACCCATGTCTGTATCGTATCTACGAAGTGCGTATCGGAAAACCGAATTCGCGTGTCGTGCACGTGCGTTTCGCCCGATTGGATGTCGCACACAACACGAGAAGCCTCGTGCTCGTGCACATAGATAGATAGGGTCCCGGGGTAGGTCTAGGACATGGTGACATGACACCACGTCGCGTCTACGCGACACAGCGACACGCGAACCCCCGCGTGGCCTGTGTGCATGCGTGCGTGCCCGTGGGCACGTGTTGGGCCTCGTAGCTCGTGATTCGAGCCACGCCGCAACTCAGGATCGAGTCCCTAGGTAGTCTAGGTATAGGGCTACATGCTCGTGCTCCTGGAATGGGTCCTCGACGTGCCGTGTCCGCGTACGAAGGCAGTGTCTGCGGCACTTTTCAGCCGCGTATACAGTGTAGGATTAATAGTACACGCAAGATTTCTCCGCGCACGCTTCACGAAATGACGTAAAATTTTACAAGCATGTGGGCAGAGGTTGCCCCCACGTGTTCATAAAATTTCATACGAAATGAAGTCCTGTGCGTCGAGTTACGACGCTCGGACAGAGGGATATGCATGGGGCCGTGCACGGGCCTCGTGCACGCCTGTCCGTGTCCAATTCGGACACTGAAATCGTGTCGATTTCCGATCCGTCTTTGCGAAAGTTATTACAAATAATATTAGCAAGGTATTCGTGAAAAGAGAATAAAAAAATAACACTTTTCAGTTCTAAGTGGTATTTCGTCGAACACGTGTTCTATATGACCGACACGTGTCCGATACGGCTATCAAACGAACTCACAATCCTACCAAACTTCATGTACGGGTTTGGGATACCTATATGGATGCTAAAATATAGAAATTTTAGAAGGAACAATGGTAGAACGAGGTTTACCTATTGAGAGTCTGAATCTCAATGAAAGTGAATCCTCGAGCGCTATGACGACCTGTTTCTCACAAGCGAACGCCTCCAAATCCTTGCTAGCAATGCTCTAGCAAGTTATTCTCCTCTCCATAATTGTAATGTAATTCGTTTGGTGCGAATCGGATGCCGGATGAGAAAGTTGGGGTTATGAAGAAAGGAAGAAACTAGGGTTGAACTTGGAGGCTATGTGATTTCTACACAAATGAGAGGGGGCTGCTGTGCTTGGCCGACCATGCTAGGGGGTATTAGGGTTAGGGTTAAGTCATGGGCCAAGCACTCTAAGTTGCTACAAAGGCCCAATGACAAAAGGCTAAAAGGCTTATACAAAATGACTTAAAAATTATTAAATAATCCTAGAAAAATAGAGAATAATTCTAAATTAATTCTAATAAACCAATAATAAATCTAATTACATTATTAGGTTTCTAGACAAGGTTGACTAAGGTTATACCATCTAGGTCCTACCAAAACACCAATCTAAACCACACAACAATCAATTTAATTAATATTTAAATAAATTCAAAATAATACACAATGACTAAAATACCTTTAATTAGAAGAAGTGAGTGTGGCATGTATGCCTGAGAGAGTGAATATATAGGAAGTCTTTGGGGGTTTATATATCAGTCAAGATACTAGCTATCTTGTGTGAAGTTAGCATCAAGACACCAACTTCGAAGAGTATAGCTTAGGTAGGTGTTGTATCATGAGATAACCACATGTAGTACCAAGGATACCAAGGTATAGGTAAGGAGTTAAGGATATTGATAAGTAGGTGATGTCTAGGTGACATAGGATAGGTAAATGAGTATATAGAAAGTTATATGGATTATTTGGTTAGCAAGGAGGGGTATATGTATAGGGGCTTGGCCCAAGTATAGGCATTTGGCTTAAACTTAGAATAGAAAATGTATATATATTACATGTATAAGTAATATAGCAAATACCTATATGTTGAAATAGGCAAATTGACCTAGCATCGGCCCAGCTGACTTGTAGGACCTAGTTTTGACCTAGTTTGACTAGTATTGACTTAGTTGACTTCCATGACCTAGAAAAGGCATAAAAGCATGTAATAAATGTATTTAAATATATTGTTTACTCTAGAACACCAAATAACTCTGTATATCTCATATATAGGTTTGTGTGACACCACTTTGGGCATTGATCCTCATTGACTGCTCAAGACCGCAGGCGAGTACATTCTCTGATAGTTTTTATTTAGCTGATGATTATTATGATTCAGCTTCTAGTATACTATTACCTTATTCTCTGTCATGACACAGATTGGTATTTTTGGATTCATTCACTTGCGACACATGTATTATACTTATCTGGTCTCTATTTCTGGAATCACTCACTGGAACCATCTACTGGAAACACCTACTTGAAATACCTCCTTGAAATACCTACTGGCATCACTTACTTTCTGGCTGGACTTGTACTTGATTTGTGTTAGGATATGAATTTACTTGTACTGGTCAGGGCAAGAAAATACTCGAGTAGACATATAAATATTTTCAATCATGTTAGAACCAACCCTACTGGTCTAATCTGGAAAGATAGCCGTCGCACGCTTGCCAAGCGTACGATGTACCGTATTTATCCTATAGCCGTTTACATGTCGAAAGCGGTATTTTAAGACACACTGGTTTAGTACTTTCTATCAGATTCACATTACATTTACTGGACTCACATTATACTGGCTGGACTCACATTATATCTGCTCTAGTTCAGTTATCTCTATTTACAGTCTTTATTGTCATGTTCTTCTGATTCACCATATTTACTTTCCATGTACTTAGTAGTTGTCGTTCTATTTTATTTCCTGACTCATTCTTTCCATGTTCATCAAGTATTACTTACTATAACTATTTTATAGTCTTTGCCATTTAATTGGAATTGCTAGAGGAGATGTGCTCGTTCTATCCTAACTGGATATATTTTTGAGATGACTGCTTAGGGGATTTGTGTCCCATATACTATATATTCGAGGAGGGGATAACGACCATGGGTCCTGATTCTCAGGAGTGATTACCGAGAGACTTAGTTACTAGTTTTGGCTTTGTGTTAGATTCCCTGTTAGAACTCTTGGCATGTAATATAATGAAGATTTCGTTATTGTATTTGAGACTTGGATTTTGATATTGTATTTAGATGTTGTAGATGTTTTAGACTTTGTAGTTGATTAGACTTCTTTGATATCTTATCGTGCTTTAGATTGTGATTGAGTATTTACCATTATTATTGTACTTTGTCCTTTATTTTGGGAGTTGAGATCTATGACAGGTACTTTATATTATTGTGTGAGATAGATAGTTAGTGATATAGACAACATTCTACTGTCGATGTTGTGGCGTAGGCTGGGCGCTGTCATGCACTCATGCCCCTATACCGGGTGTGGGTAGTGACACGTTTTAGTAGTGGCCCATGCAGGTCGAGATTCGCAATTTAGTATAGTACGATGGATTGTTGTACTGCTGTGAGCTTGCGATATGATATAGGAAAATAGGCTATAGGATGAGAGAAATACTCAATCACAACTAGGAATTCCAATAGATTTGAATCTACTGACATCTGTTCAAATCTGAATAATATAATTTTATACATCCTTCTTTGATAATATCATCCTTGCTCCGTTATTGATTCCTTTGTTGATATGTCTTCAGGATGTCACTGAAAACTTGATCACACCGTTCTCTCCCAAAGACTGCTACTGAGAGGTCTGCTACCTCTCATCCGGTTCAGTAGGCAGTTGGGACTGCTCCACTCCTCAGTTATGCTTGTATGGGAGTATCAGCTACTTTTGGGGTCCTCCTCTACTTGTTCCGAGGACTACCCCGATTATTCCTAATATTCTTCAGCCTCCACCTCCTGCTCCGGTGGATGCCTCCTGCTCCGGTGGATGCCGCACAACTGTTTGTGCTATTCAGAGAGATAATGGACGCTCAGCGCCGTCAGTCAGACGACATAAGGCAGGACATTGAGAATGCTCACCAAGTGGCGATAGCAGCAGTTGAGAGAGTGACTCAAGTCTAGCCACCCAAAAATCAAGCTCAGCATCCGAGGTCGGGCACTATTATCGACTTCCAGAAGATGCAGTCCAAAGATTTTTGTGGTATCGAGGGTATCCTGTATACGGATGACTGGATATCGAGGGGATCTGTCGTCTGGCGCAGATTCTGGACAATCTGCAGATTGAGGCGGTGAGCAGTCAAAAGTTTGACCTTGCCTTGACATGGTATCGCACCAGGTCGGAATTGAGGGGCAGACTTGGAAGGCTTTCAAGAAGCTTTTCAAGGAGAAGTTTTTTCCTGATGTGGCTCTTAGTGCTTTAGAGAGCCAGCTAGAGAGCCTCGTCTAAGGGAACATAATATTGGAGGAGTACGCTGGAAAGTTCTACCGTTTGGGCAGATTTATGGAAGGGCTGAGTGATGCAGCGAAGGCGAGGAAGTTTCACAAGGGCTTGATCAAGGAGGTCAAGTCATTGACCATGAGTGACTGCGATGCGACTTTCGAGCAGATTTTGGCGGGAGCTCTGGCAGCTGAGGATGACTTAGAGCTCAAGTCCAAGAGAGGCAGGGATGATTCAGGAGGTTTGAACGGTAGTGCAAAGCGTCCCCATGTGCAGAAGGTAGTGCATCAGCCCCAGCAGTTGTTGGCACCAGTTAGAGCTCCTGTTCAACAGGTGCAGCATCATCCTCGAGGATAGGACAAGAGAGTACCAACTTGTGCCTACTGTAGGAAGCCGGGACACACTTAGGATGTTTGTAGGAGAAGACTAAAGGTGCGTCTGTTCTTTGGATCCGCTGCTAACCAAATGAAGGATTGCTCCGTCGCACCTCTATTTTGTAGAGCACAGAGTCAGAGATAGGAAGCTAGGCCACCTGTGGCGTAGCATCATGTCCTGCACCATCAGAGGGATATACCCCAGAAGGGCAGGGCTTTTGCGTTGACTGTTGAGGAGGCCGATGCTACGGGTGACGGGTTAGCATGTCTGTCTTTTCTGTTCTTTTTTCGTCCTTTTTCGTCTTGTTGTGTGATTTTATTAGTACCTGCTATAGTATTTTGTGTTGTGTTAGATAGTGTAGTAACCCCGATTGAGACTGTGAAATCACGACTAGTAGGACTATGATCTTGCATGTTGTTAGATAGAAATTTCTTGACCTTGATTGTTGGGGGTTTGACCTAGAAGGAGTACGATCAACTTTAAATTTTGGGGACAAAATTTTTCTACGGGGTAGGATTGTAACCACCACTTTTCAAAAAGAAAGGCTATTTTCAATTTTTTCTATTTCTTGTTATTATTGTGAATTCATATTATATTTTGAATGATAAATTATTTTTCAAAAATAGAATCTATATTTTTGATTAATTAGCTATAATATTAACATAGTGCATCTGTTATATTATTGAATATGGATAGTGGTTAGCCTTTAGTTAGTATAGTGGTTAGTGATCCTAGAGGACCTAAACCGACTTGACATGACCACCTAAATGAATGATTAGGACTAGCCTAATTGGACTTTAGTTAGCCTCTAGCTAGACTAGCAATATTAATTAGGAAGTTTAATTAAACACCTAATTAGGAAGAAATGTTTAATCCCTAAACTTGTCATGGCACATAGAGAGACCTCATGGACATTTTATACTAGCCCAAAACCCTAGTCCTACCTATTTTGGGCATCCAACACATTTCCCTTGCCGATAAGAGGAATAACTTCTTCTTCCTCCTCTTTCCTTTGAAAACCCTAACCCTAATTTGGAAGGTTCTTCCCCTAAATTATTTCTACACATAAATTCTCTCCAAATTAGCCCAAATTGGTCTCAATCTCTTCCCCTTGGAGAGGAGAAGACTCTAGAAGCAAGCTTGGAGGGATTGTAGCACTTGGAGCTTGAAGGCCTTTTGGATCTTGGAACTTTTTTATTGGAAATCCATCCTCCAATAGGTAAAATGCATTCCAAACCTTTTAAATCATAGTAAATAGTGTAGATGCATCAATTAGGGACCCCCATGCATTATGTTTGCCATGGAGAGGAGTTTTGACTCTTCCTTCTCTCATTTGGAGACTTTCCCCTTTGTATTTTACCCATTTTAGGAGAAATTCGAGAATAAGATTTCTAGGGTTTGTGAATAGGTTACTTAGGCTCTAATTGCAATCTAGAATATGTGTGTGAGCTTTGGGTCAAGTTTGAATCTATTTGGAGTGCGTATCATGGACGTGTCCGATACGCACCCCAAGTGTTTGACAAAATGACCGAAAGGGCATCCAATGCTCTAAATTTCAGTTTGAATATTTTTTTATATTTGCATTGCTATAAGTTATCAATATTATATTTATCTAGTGAATTAGAGAAGATTTGATAGGTTAAATATTGATTTGGGGGTTGAAAGTAGATGTGTGGACTGGTATTGATATTGGACTGGTTTTACAATACTGTTCAGTCCACTGCATTCATATTGTTCAGTTCTTTTGAACATGATTTAGTCCATTTATCCTCTATTCAATCTTCCTAATATATGTAACAATTCATAGCTAATGTTTCAGTTATTTGGATTAGTATCCAATTGTTCAGTCTTTGTTGCATTAATGGTTTCAGTCCCCATTTATCATGTGTCAGTCCTTGTATCACTTTGTATGAAGTACTGACTGGGGCCTCGAGTATTGGACTTTGGTTCAGTCCATATATCATGCAGGAAGTTAATTGTTCTATCCGAATGTGCATTGTGTTCAGTCATCCATATTAGTTCAGTCCATTCATTATCTAGTTCAGGTCCTTATTTAGCAAGTAGCAGTCCCTATTCCATCTCTGATTCAGTCCCTAATTACATTTATACATCATTCTATTTTTCTCTAGAAGTTCCATCCTACTTTATTATGTTTCAGTCCTCTGTCTCACTGAGACTGATACTCGATTTGAGTATCAGTCTTTGACTAAACTAATACTTCAAATCCCATTCCTCACATCAGTTAACTGGAAATGAGTAAGGGGGCTCGGGTTGGTTCATTAAGTTACAGTCCTTGAACTCTGTTTAGTTCTTATTCCCTATTGATTCAATCTCCCTTTATCCATGTTCAGCCATCCTGGCATTCGCATATACCCACAGTCTAATGTGCAGTCCTAATATATCCATGTTCAGTAGCTTGATGTCAGTCCCATTTCTTAGACATTGTTAAATCTCCATCTCCTAACTGTCCAGTCCATACTAACATATTGTAGCCTTCTTATGTATCAGCAAGATGGAGGTATGTATTCAATCCATCCTCTGTTTGTATTCAGTCCCTTAGCCTTGTGTTAGTCCTTAAGGGTATCAGTTGAGGTTTGAGGCTCGATTAGCTTATGAGTTCAGTCCTTAATATGAACTATATATATATATATATATATATATATATATATATATATATATATATATATATATATATCAATTCATGCATTCCTACATGTTCAATCGAATATTGAATGATAGATATCAGTAATACACTTTTGTTTCACTCTTATGGCAGCTTAGGATTAGGATATAACTCAATCCTCTAACCTCTTCATATCAGTTAAAGGTAAAGAGGGGTTTGGGTAGGCTTGGTAGTTGTTTCAGTCACCATATTTGTTAGCCCACTTCATATGACCTATTTTTTATTCTATTTAATGTATCAGTCATTCATTACATCATATATCAATCTATATAGGATGTAATTTTATCAGTTATTTAAAAGGGGAGGGCCACTTGACCTGTACAATGATTGACTTGAGTGAAGACTGAGTAGGCCCAGTGCTTGTGCACTGGGATAGGCAGGCAGGCATGAAGACCCTTTGCCTTGCCTTGCCTTGGCATGGTTTAGCCTTGGCCTTTAGCAGTAGGGCCATAGGATTATGAGCTTGCCTGTGTAACACACATGCAAGGAGGAGGGGGCTCCTTGCAGTTGCTAAAGTACTGCAGGTAGGGGGAAGTACCAGTCCATGTTAGGAGATTAAAATCAGTGAGGCATTGGCCATAGCCTAGTAGTGGCAGGCAGTGAGGAGAGTACTATCAGGAATACAGAGTGTGCAAGGTATGTTGGGGGCTTAAGTGTAGTTGTGTCTCTCTCTCTCTCTATATATATATATATATATATATATATATGTGTGTGTGTGTGTGTGTGTGTGTGGGTGGGTGGGTGTGTGTGTGTGTGTGTGTAAATGTGTCATATCGAGCTGTGTGTGGGATTGAATATAGGTAATAGGTTAACTGCTCTATGTGAGGATGTGTGTTTCAGTCTCGAGTTTGTATGTCAGTGTGTGTGTGTGTGTGTGTGTGTGTGTGTGTGTGTGTGTGTATGCCAATTTATATGATAAGGAATGAAGAGCACTTAGAAGGAATGATATATGAAGGGGCTTGTAGTGATATCAGTTAACTGATGGGTTAGATAGATGGATAGATTGATGGTTAGTTAGGTTGTATCCTATAGGAATTGGGTTAGTGAATTTATGCTTGAGAGAGTGAATATATAGGAAGTCTTTGGGGTTTATATATCAGTCAGGATACTAGCTATCTTGTTTGGAGTTAGCATCAAGACACCAACTTCAAAGAGTATAGCATAGGTAGGTGTGGTATAATGAGATAACCACATGTGGTACCAAGGTATGGGTAAGGAGTTAAGGATATTGATAAGTGGGTGATGTCTATGTGATATAGGATAGGTAAATGAGTATATAGGAAGTTATATGGATTATTTGGTTAGCAAGGAGGGGTGTATGTATAGGGGCTTGGCCCAAGTATAGGCATTTGGCATAAACTTAGAGTAGGAAATGTATATATATTACATGTATAAGTAATAGAGCAATTACCTATGTTGAAATAGGCAAATTAACCTAGCATCGACCCAGTTGACTTGCATGACCTAGTTTTGACCTAGTTTGACTAGTATTGACTTTGTTGACTTCTATGACCTAGAAAAGGCCTATAAGCATGTAATAAATGCATCTAAATATACTGTTTACTCTAAAACACCAAATAACTCTGTATATCTAATATATAGGTTTGTGTGACACCACTTTGGGCATCGATCCTCATTTACTGCTCAGGACCGCAGACGAGTACATTCTCTGATAGTTTTTATTTAGCTGATGATTATTATGATTCAGCTTCTAGTATAGTATTACCTTATTCTCTGTCATGACACAGATTGGTATTTCTGGATTCATTCACTTTGCAACACATGTATTATACTTGTCTGGCCTCTATTTCTAAAATTACTCACTAGAACCACCTACTGGCATCACTTACTTTCTGACTGGACTTGTACTTGATTTACGTGTCGGGATATGGATTCACTTGTACTGGTCGGGGTGGAAAAATACTCGAGTAGACATGTAAACATTTCCAATCATACTAGAACTATCCATACTGGTCTAATCTGAAAAGATAGTCGTCGTACGCTTGCCCAGCATACGACGTGCCATATTTATCCCTAGACATTTACATGTCGAAAGCGGTATTTCAAAACATACTGGTTTAGTTCTTTCTATGGGTCATCGACGGCATGCACAGTACATGATGTGCTGCTCGAGGATATATATGTACGGAGGAGCTTCAGTATCGGACACGAAGGTGGACAGGTTCAGGAGTTCGAATCTTGGAAGAACCGCACCGTCCGCTTGGTTGGGCCAGCCAAGGGTGAAGAAGCTCGTCAAAAAGTTAACACTTCTCGGTGGAAGACGAAAGTCGGAGACATGCAACCAAGATTTACGGTGAGGCTGATCGTTAGGGACTTCAGCCTTGACCGTATTATTAATATCGACAGGATCCCAGTGGTGAAAGAGGTGCTACGCATGGCAGCTAGCGTCGACATGACGATCGAGGAGCTGGAGACAAAGAACGATGAAAGCAGCTCAGGGGATTGGAGATCCGTGGCATAGGGGAGCAGAAACTCTGTCGTATGACGACAGGCATGGAGTCCAATTGAGGACCCATGGGGTCAATACCCTCTCATCAAACTAGAGGAGGAGATTATTGGAGTCTAGTCTGGATTTTGTAACAACATATTTGTGGAATCTAAATCTAGTTAAATATTTGATTTGATTAGATTTGGATGTACATAATTGGTATTGTGCTATTTTAGATAATATGATTCTTATTTTAGAAAATTCTATTATGATCTAAAATAGGATATTGATGGACTATTTTAGGTGTAATATAATTCTTATTTGAGGGTTTCCTATTTAAGAAATCATATTATGACCTAAAATAGGATTTTTCTCATCCTATATATATGGGGTGAGGGTGGAGGCACAAAGCACAGCACAAAGTGGAGATTCAGGGTGCTCGTCCACAAGAAAATGTAAGAAAAAGTTCGTACTTTACTCTTAGGACTTCGCCATCCAATACAGAAAGAAGAAGATATAAACGAAGAGTCGTCAACTTCGGTTAGGAAGATTGCTACGGGTTGGTGAGCGATCTCAATTGTAATCTTATGTTTTTCTTCTTGAGAGTGGTGATGGGGTTGAACCTATTAGGGCAAACGGTTTAACGTGAGTTTTGTCAATCTTGTAATTTTATCTGAGTTATTAAAGGTTGGGATTTGTCTTGGTGATGTATATCACCGCCATATACTTGTCTTCATCTTGTGCTTGGTGTCCATTAGACGGAGGTTGGTTTTGATCATATGGGTTGGCAAACGCTTTCGCACGCGCCCAACAGGGCCGCCGGAGGGGGCACGATGACGAGGGATGGGGGAGGTGTAAGACGGGGTGCACGAGAAAGGAAAGAAAACAATAAAGCATTTTGGTAAGAAAAAAGGGTCAAAGGTGTTGACTGTTAGTTAAAGACGATTTCTGTCAAAAGTGGGAGATGTCTTGCATTATGATAATTGAATGAGGTGCACCGTAAATTTGGATAAATAAAGTAGGATGCAACTCAAAATTTATCAAAAAAATAGAATGAAATAGTATTCATATTTAACAGGACATATTTGCCTCCGGAAAGCACCTACAGATGTGTTACCATAATCTATCAAATAAGGATAAAGTGAAAAAATCCCTCATTTGATGTACATTTTTTGTAAAATAAGACCCAGTAGATTAAGGATGGCAATTTTTTTCGAAACCGACGGTGACTCAATTTTTTTTCTGACGGGGACGAATTTGGGGATTTAGAAACATGGATGGGAATGGGAATGGAGATTTTTTTTCGGTCGTATTGAGTGCCAGGTATGTGTATAGTATTCTCCGCCCACGTAAATCTCCGACCCCGATTATTTATACTCATATGTACGACCCTGTGCGACACGTTTATACGAGTTCAATGACTAGTAATATATATATATATATATATATATATATATATATATATATATATATATAATTAATTAAATCATGCTTTATTAACATGTCTTGTAATTTTTTTAATGATTTTTTTTAAGTTTATACTATAGATTAAAAATTATTAACGAGATGATAGACGGGGACAGAAAAATTTGCCCCGAAAATGTTAACGGGGTGGGTACGAGGACGGAGAGTGCATGGTTAAACAGGGACGGGAATTAAATCCGACCGGGGATGGGACGGGGATGGGGATTCAAACACTACTCGAAAATGGAGACGGGGATTCAAACACTACTCGGGAACGGGAATGGGAGTATGGTCCCCGGCCCAGCCCACACCATTGCCATCCCTACAATAGACATTTAAAGCAATTAAATCCTCCCGTAATAGATAACTTTATCAACATAGCCCATTTCGTCTATTGTTAGTTGAAACTCAACGTTAAAGGCATTTTTTAATTTTTTTTAATAAAATAACAAAAATATTCCTTTTATCCCCACCTACTCCTCCATCCCCCTTACAGTCCCCCTCCCCCCATGCCCCCCTCGCTGTTGGCCCAATGATTGTATCATGTTTTTGAATATGGTTAATATGTTAAGTTTAGCATTTCATTTTCACTAATCTTCATACTATCGCTACAGCATTCCTACTTATACTTGTACCTTTGGTGATATGTGCCTATTGGTTTACATATTATTGATATGAGCCTATCTATCTTAAATTTAATCTGGTTGCCAAAATCAAAACTATGTTTTTGATCGTGGTCATTCAATTAAGTTTAATCATTATGGTATCACTAACATTTATGCTATCACCTTAGCACTTATACTTAAACTTAGCATTGTCCTACTGTGCTTTATCTTATCATATTTGCTATATGTATATTGCTTTGTTCGTCTAACATATACATGCAGGAAAGCAATAAGCAAGATCAATGTGGACATATGCAATGAAGAAATCATGGTGGGCCAAAGATGACGGATCCCACAAGATTTCTCTGAACCACCCGACGACATCTCCGGAGCCACGAACTCGGGGGTTCCGCTGCCCGGTCAGCGGACGGGGGTCGAGGGGGCAGCGCCCCTCGTCGGGGGTTCGGGGGCGAAGCCCCCGAAAGGTATTCAGTTTTCACAAACTGGATATCTTTGGACAGCTGCCGCCATGAAAAAAAACAAGCACCTATCAAAGGAAGAAGCCAAGCCATGCCATCATCATTTCAAGACTATAAACGTGTCACGACCCGCACCCACTGTGAGGGTACGAGAGCGTAACAACGCCCAGCCTACGTCGTAGTGTCGGCGGTAGAACGCTGTTCTAGGTCATGAACTATAACTAACATAATATGAATGCTCTCCATAAGGAGGCCAACACAGAGGTACAACTCAATCACAATCTAGAGATAGAATATGGCACGATAAAATAGATAAGAGAATCCTCAACCGAGGTACAACAGAAATGAAATACAAGTCTCAACATCTCTACAATATACAAACTCTGAATCAAGAACAACAACTAAACATAAAAGGAAAATAGTCTAAACTATCTATACTAAGCAAGGTATCGTCCTCAGCAGCTGCCTGAACCTCCCCTGGGGTCCAGGTCACGAGTGTCAACTAGGCAAACTCCAAGTAAGGGTGCAGGGTGCCTCATCATCCTCTGTAAAATTTTAAACAGGTCCAGTCAGGACGGGAGCGAGCACAAAACATCTCACGCAGTTCATATCATGTTAGGAAATATAAAGCATGCAATAGAGTAAGGTATATGAAATGCTGAAAGTAAGAAGTATATGAAAAATAGTAGATATTTGATAACAGGAAATATCTAAATATGATAAATAAGAACTGTAAGCCTACTGTGATTTAGAGTACAATATGGTTATGTAAACGGTCTAGGAAAATGCAATTGTAACTCCATTGTACGTGGGTATACAATAGACATATACAATAGTTATACAATATTGTACAATAGGATTTGATTACATAACCAATTCTACTCCCCCTTCCCAAATCAATACACAAGGATCTACTCCGGTTACGTTATCTTGTACAATAGTGTACAATATTATACAATAGATGTACAATATTATACAATAGATGTACAATGTTATACAATGGATGTACAATGTTATACAATGGATGTACAATATTATACAATAGATGTACAATGTTATACAATAGTTGTACAATGGTCTATCCCTGGGACTCATGTGATACTGAGAGTACAATATGCACAAGGAGTATACAAGGATATGGGTATTCAATAAATACAATATGTAAGTAAAACGCACATCACAATATGTATTTAGTGAATACAAGGAGATAACATCTCAGAAGAAGATCCGTATAGTACCAATCCGTGATAATGATCATGTCAGCATCAAGTACAGTAATCTAGAGCAAGAATATAAATCCAGACAAGTATGAAACGGTCAGAGAATGTACTCGCCTCGTATCTGAATGTCTGAAGTAAATGTATTGTCCGATATGAGGTACCTGACTCCTAGTTAGAGCAACACAAGTCAAGATGTACACAGGGAATGATAAATATAATCTATAATGCATCTACATGCTGTCTAGGTCAAACTAGACTAAAGTCAACACTTGTTCAACTCCAGTCAACTAGACTAGTCAAACTAGGTCAACTAGGTCAAATCCTAGTCCAACAAGTCTAATAAGTCTCATTTGGCCTAACCAAGCCTAGTCTAGCAATCACACACCAATCACAAGGCTATACAAGCCAAACACAAGCCATCACATTCAATATTATGCATAAGAGAAAGGAAGCTAACATGTAAAGCTATGTGTGTGTGTGAACATGGAGGTGTACATGAAAAGAGAATTCAACACTAGGCCCTATATCACATATATGTATATATAACTATAGGAAAACTCTATTTACCACATTAACACATTTAGCCATGTATAGTATATATATATATATATATATAGAGAGAGAGAAGAGCATGTGTATGTGTTCATGGGTGTGTGTGTGTATCATAAATAGTGCACAAGAACATGTGTATGTTATCATGGAATGAGTGTTAGGCAATGTGTGAGTGAGAGTGTCAATGAGTGAGGGTGTGAGGGTTATATAGTGTAGTGTGCATTGTGTGTGGAGTGATAGTGAGGCATGACAGTTGTGTAGCAAAGTGTCAATAGGAAGTTAACATTCACATATATGAATTCTCATGTATCTCTTATTTAGTGAAACAAAACTAAATTTCAGTTTTATTCCTAACAAGGCTACATATATTATATCTATTATTACATTACATTCATGCTTGCATTCATTCATCATTCATTTATTCTCTTGCACCACTATATGTACCATATATTACATACTATGGAACCTACATATTCATTACAAGCCATACTTATACATGCTTACATTAGATAGGATACTTACACCTCATACATCATTTATTTAAACATTTACTCATGCTTGCATTCTCTATTTAATTACATAATGTATATACATTAACATGGGTTAAAATCAAATAGAATATTATATTACACACAAGGGTGCACAAAATACAAATGTCGAATAGTAACTCCTACTAATAATCAATACTGTACCATCTCAGTATGAATTAAAATCTAGGATTAAATTATGTTATATATCTATGTGTTAGCTTTCCGAAACTTCAAACGGATCGCGTTTTCGTTTCCGGAAACTCCCGGAATCGCGAAAACACCGAGAACGCATTTGTCTTTCGTATAGCTGACACTCAAATAATTCTCCAGAAAGTTACAGAAAGAATTAGGCCTATTAATTACATGTTTTTGGAAAGCTAACTTCAATATGCTTCTTTTAAAAAAAAGGGAGATTAAACCGAGCTTTGAGCTAGAAGTTATGATATTTCTAAGTTAGGGCTGAAATTAAAAACGTGGATAAAAATCATGACGGATTTGGGTAGTTTGAGACAAAAGAACACAAGTATATAACATAATATATCAAGAACTCACTCTCTACACTAATATATATATGAGACACTATAGAACACATCTCCAATACAAAAATATGAGATTAAACATGTAATAATTCATTCATACATAACAACAACACATAGTGTGTCCAAATTTGGGATTTTTCCACATGGACACAACAACAACACAAATGACACTCCTATGACCTCCAAATAGACACGAAATAGACACAAATGGAGATACAACCATAGGGGTCATTCCTATGGGTTCAAAATAGACCTATATGCATGAGGAAATAAAAAGGAGAAGAGATTTATACCTCCCGGTAGATCGAATCGAAGAAAAGCCTTCCCGGAGCGACACCGACACGTAGAGATTCCAAAAGGACACGAACGAGCTCCGAATCCTCCCAAATTTGGGTAGCTTCCTCCTTGGCTAGAATGGAGAAGGAAAGAAGAAGATTTGGTGGCAAAATGGAAGGATTTGGTAGAGAAATTGCTAAGGATTGCTCTCTAGAAATTTGGGGAAGAACAAGAGAGAGAGAGTGTGGATGAGAATAATGAAATAAACTTGAGCCTATCCTCTCCCAAAGTGGCTGGCCATATGGGGCTATTTTTCCTATTATGGTAAGGTCCAAAATGCCCCCACTAACCTATTCTATGAGTATTAGGAAATGGCTAATTGGTTGGGGCTAAATTAGTCATTCTAAAGTCTCTAATCACACTAACCTTATCCATAATAATTAGTCTAACCTCTAACTAAAATTAATATCATGTGGACTAAAATTAATATTATGTGGGCCATGCCTAACTAGTGTGTGGGTCCACTAAAGTCAACACTACCCCCGGGTCCCCGTTTCAAGTCGGATTGAGCTGAAATTCGAACCCGACTCAAGTAACCCCAAAACAATATCATAAATAATAAAATGATATCAAAATAATTCAAAGAGGTCAAATGCAAAAATATTCTTAGGCCAAAAATGACATTAAAATATCATAATCACATGGTTAGGCTCTAGGTCAAACAGTCTCTAGGGTTTCACTAGCAAAACGTCAAAACCACAAGTCATGAATTTAAATAGTTTAAAATAATTTAAAAATTACTAAAAGTCATAATATGAAATAAATATCATTAAATAATAATTATAATTATAAAATTTCAAAATTACCCTCATCTAGAAAACTGGGTGTTACAGAAGAACCCTGCACCTGCTACAGTATTTCTATAGTCTGTAATGAGTCTTAAAAATAATTGTAAATACAAGAAATGGATGGCAAAATCGAAAGCTAGGGTAGAAATTAGCCCAGGGTCATTTTCGGATGAAAACTGGCATACCGACGGTATACCGGTCTATACCGACGGAATATCGATTTTGTTCACAGAAAGTTTCTGTCTACAAAATTGGCATAACGACGGCATGCCGGTCCATACCGACGGTATGCCGATTTAGTAACGTTTGAAATTCCAACGGTCGGATTTCGAGCGTTTAATGATCCCAACGGCTATATTTCTAGCCGTTGCATTCCAGACCGGTATACTGACGGTATGCCGATCCATACCGACGGTATACCGGTTCGCTGACTGAAAAGTTGCCTTTGGCTCTTTTCAATACTTTGGTTATAAATAGCCTTGAACCCCTTCATTCAAGGTTGATACTTTGAGCCTAAAAATTTCTAAATCACCAAAGCCTATCCACAAACAATTCTACAAAGCTTTTATTTGTCATCCACAAATTGTGTTAGAGTTATTGAGTTGAAAAGTAAGATCTTCATCTTATTGTATAAGGAGATCAAAACCTATTGTGAAAGGTTGAAGTAGGAGAGTCTTCGTATCCAAACTCTCGGTTGAAGTTGGAGAGTCTTCGTATCCAAACTCTCGGTTGAAGTCGGAGAGGTCTTCGGATTAAAGCTCTCGTGCAAAAAGTTGGCGAGTTCTTCGGATCCAAACTCGTGTATGACTATTTACTCAAATAGTGGATTAAAGTCGGAGAGAGTTCCGGGACTGGAGTGCCTCTTGGGAGGATACCAGGATATATCGTGTGTCGGTATTATTATTGCTTCTTCTCTTGTACTTATATTTTTAAATTGCCTATTAGCTTGTGCTAAGTGCTTGATTAGTTAGCTTGACCCTATTCACCCCCCCTCTAGGGTTCCTACAATTGGTATCAGAGCAAGGACTCTATTGTTAGGCTTAACATCCTTAGAGTAGATCCTTGTTATTTTTCTATAGCATCGTATTCCTCCTACTCCTCTCCGATAAAGAGGGTTTTACTTCTAGTAGCATAGACAATCATGTTTCTTCTAAATACAAAAAATGCTCTAAGTGGAAAGCCATGGCTAAACAATCCTTAGAGATTCTTGACAACCTTCATTCTACAAATGAAGAACTTTCTGAAAAGATTTTTCATTTAGAAGAAGCAAATGAGTTTTTGAGAAATGAAAATAATGATTTATTATCTAGACTTGATTCTCAAAACTCATCATGTGTAATTTTAAAGAGTTTGAATGAGGCTTTAATCTTGAAAATCAAATATCTTTCCTCATCTATAGAAGATCTTAAAAGTCAAACGCTTGTGTTAACTTCTTTGCACAATTCTTCTATTGATTCTTTAAAGAAACAAAATGATGATTTTATTTCTAGAATTACTTTATTTGAAAAAGAGAATTATGCTTTAAATGCTAAATTTGATTCTCTTACTTGTTTGCATGATGATTTGCTATTAGAACATAATATTCTTAAAACAAAATCTTTTCATGCTCACTCTAGATATATTCATCATTCTAGTATGTCACATGTTCATAACTATGCTCATTCTGATACATTGCACACACTAGCATTAGGTGCTTTTATTGCTCTCGTATTGGACAGATGAGCTTTACATGCCCTATTCGTAGGACCTTTACTACCAATGCTAGAGTAAGTGCTATATGGGTCCCTAAAGCTAATAAATATGGATCCAGGTTTATTTGGATACTAAAGTTTTCATCTAATGTTGTAGGTGAAGCTTCTTGTATCGGAACATAGCACCGAGGAGCGTATTGGTGGTTGCAAAAGTCAAATGTCATCTTCCAAGCAATTGCACCAACACAAGCATGGCCACTAGAGCCACTTTGGTAACATGCTAAACGATTCTCTTTAAATTGTTTATATGTGTAGAATCTAGCATGTTTCTCTTGATGTCTTGCTACTAGCTCACATTGATATCCTTTAGTTATCTTCTATATAAATCAATATGAGATTTAATACTAGCATGCTTAGTTAATTTTCTTATTAATTCTTTTATCTAGCATGACTAGTTGCTCAGCTTAAATGATTAGTTCACACTATATAGTTTATCACTCTTTTTCTATTAGTGTGACACATTTATATATGCATGCTCGCTATTCTTAATCTTTATTTATAAAGCATGCATATCACTCTAGTCTATAGGAGCTTGGTTTTGATTTGAGTTAATATGATTTTAACTCTCTGTCTTTAAAGTTTTTGAAATAGTTACTTCTTGTCGGTTTGTATTTAATATGTCATATTTATCTTAATTGGTATTTGTGAATATATGTGTTTAGCACAAGCTTCTTATCACTTGACAAGTATATACTTATACTTTCACTTTAACCTTGTGCTCACATAATATATTCATTATTGATTCTCATATTTTATTTTTGATTAAACTTCTTATGAATCAATTATGTCTTTGCCTAATAAAGATTATTTATATGTGTTTTAAATTTGTGATATTTTTTCAAACATTCATTAAGGATACATGACTATATCCATTTACATGTAGATCATGTAATTCTTATGTTGATATATATTTTTGTATAAATGTCCTTATGTGGGCATATGAGTTAAGCTAAAGTTTTATATTGACTTGAAGAGTATTTAATTATACTTGTTACCTTCAACTTGTGCTTATCTCATACTTTAGCTATTGATTCCTTTGACCAAATTTGTGCTTCTTGAATCAATTAGCTTCTTCCTTAAAGTCTTCTTTTGATGATATCTTCTTGACTTTTTGGTTGGCATTATGGATACATGTTCTTAATTGATTTTTGAGCTTTTCATGTATATCTATTCGTGAAATATATAGTTTCATATATATAAATGATTGCTAACTTTTGATGTTTATTTGTTTTATACCTTTAAGTTAGGATATTGAGAGAAAATATTTATTAATGTCTTGCTCATGACTAATTATGGATATTCTATTAAGGATCACATAGTTTTGTGTTTTACCTTGCATGTTAAATTTATCTCCTTAATTAGTGCATATTTTCTAGTCTGCATCTTTATAATTTACTATAGTGCACTATGAAAGCTTTTTCATAAAATATGATTATTACTATCTTTAGCACATTTAGCTTTCTTGATCTTAATAATCTTTCTCTGCTCATTCCTTGGGTACTATGCTTATTTTGAATTATTGTTTCCCACTAATGTTTTGTAGCACATGAAAATACATGTAATTAATACATCATACTTCTTATGTCCTTAGCTACTATGGTTTGAGCTTTTGTGTTGAGATTTCCTATTTCTAGAGAATACACTTGTTTTACATTGGATATAATATGTTGCAATTCTCTAGATCGATCTATTATTTCATTATCTTGAGTTAATCTCAATACTTGGCAAAGAGATTTATTTTATTGTATTTTCATGAACATCTCTTTTGTCCTTTACTTGATGAGAGTCTAATTCATGTATTTTGCTATCTTCTTGCTCTTATCATTGTTTAGTAAAGAGTCTATAAATCATTTTGATCATTCAAAATGTATGCCCTTAATTGTGAACTCTATGCTTAAGTAAGTATCTTTAGTGGTTGTGACTTAAGATTTAATGAGCACTTTTATCTTGTTAATGACTTACCTCATTAATCTTAATTAGTTATGTAGCTTGCTTATTTATGATATTGTTGAGCTACATAATCTATGTTTACTTTAACTCTTCTAGCTATTATTTTTCGTTTCAATCTATATATGATATAATAGTTTCCAAAAACAAGTTGTGTGAATTGTCTTGATGTGATTTGTATTCTATTTTAGATACATGTGTCTTATTCTCTAAAATTAGTTCGACAAACATTTGATTGGATCTTATTTTTCAAAAGAGGTTTGTGATTCCTTACTTTAACTTCCTTCTATACTAGTCATTAGTATCTCTTAAATTTCTCTCATTTTGAGTCATAATTTTATCGTATTATCATTTACATCTCTTTTTGATTGAATTTGTAATTATTTAAATGAGATTGACTATTTTCCATATTTTCTATTGATTTGTGAGATTTTTTTTGAATTGTGATTTTCTCTTGATGAGATTCATTGGATCATATTTATTAAATTGTTTTCTTTATGAATGATCCTAATGGTTGAGTAGTCCTATATTATCTTATTATGTGATTATCAAACTAATTTATTCTTTCTTAATTAGATAATCATGGACATCATATTTGAGTTTTATTTTTATTTTATTTTTGAGCTATATTCTGTCTATTATCATGATTGTTCTTAATTGACTTTATTCTTTTTCATGATGACATCTTCTCAAATGATAACAAACATTGATCTTCATATTTAAATATGAGATCCTTCTATATAGACTAATGTATGCCATCTTTTGATTATACGTGCTTAATTGGAATATTCTTTTTTTTTATCTTTAGCGGCTATTAATTGGATATCTCTTCTTGACTAAAGATGATATTATTCGTCTTTTGACGATATTGTAGCCTTATATGCATTGAGCAAAGGGGAGAAATCCTTAATTGATTTACCCCTAAATCCTTTAGTTATATATTTTATGCTATAAATGCTTTTGGAACTAGACGCATATTTTGAGGGGGAGCAAATTAATTGATTCAATTCATTTATACCCTGTAATATGTCGTATACCTAGTTCCTCATGGACCCATATTTTTTTCTATTTCATATCCTATTGATTGAGGTCATGATATTTTTATGAAGGATTTATGAGAGTGTATGCAAGTGTCTTTATTATTTCTCTCTCTCTTTTATATGTATTAAATAAGTCATCTTGTTAATACTATTGTGCTGTCATTATTTTGGCTTTTCTTATATGTGTAATTGATTTAGCTTTTCTTATTGAGGACTTACCTAAAATTTTTGTTTATCTATATTGGTAATACTTTGAGGTGGAGCATTCAAGTCGACTGAATGTCTCTTTCTCAAGTATTTTTCTCCTTTACCTTCATGTTTATCTAAAAGGGTATTCATATAGCATGATAAAGTAATTGAGTTCAAATGCATGAACTTGGGTAAGCATACAGATTTTGCAAATAATGAGATTATTCTATATCAATTGCTCTATTGTACATTGATCATTCATTTCTTTTGTTCTACTATTTATTTGTGGACAATTTTGACTTTCAAATGGCTTTTTGATTAATGTTTCAAGTTTATATTTCAATTGATATTAAGTTTATATCTAGTCCTCATGGCTTTTATATATCAATTACTCTGCAATTATCTAATCCTCATGGCTTTTGACTAAAATTCTTTATGTCATAATTCTTTTCCAAAACTAGATTAATATTTCATATCATATTATGTTTTGGATTTCTTTCTTAGATTTCATGTTGGTAAACTATCTATTGATTATTTTCAAATACTTTTAATTCTACCAACTGTATTGTATTTTGACAAGCTATTTTCTATTTGGTACTCTACATTTGATATGTAGTTTCTATACTTGTCTTTACACACTTCTTCCATTGTTCTTCATTTAGTATTTCTTGATCATGATTGTCCATGTCTTCCTCATGTTCTGATTTATGTACTTAAGATTGATTTCCTTTTATCTCTTAGTACGGGGGAGCCTATTTTTGATCATGTCAAAGGGGAAGAAGTAAGTTTAAGTTTGTATTTATAGGTAATCTAAGTAGTATGCTTTCAGTGATATTGCTTATGTCTTTTGTATATTAGTGATACATGCATTTATTGTGTCCATACTAAACTTAACCGATTTGCCATAATCAAAAGGGGGAGATTATTGGCCCAATGATTGTATCATGTTTTTGAATATGGTTAATATGTTAAGTTTAGCATTTTATTTTCACTAATTTTCATACTATCGCTACAGCATTTCTACTTATACTACTTATATTTATACCTTTGGTGATATGTGCCTATTGGGTTACATATTATTGATATGAGCCTATCTATCTTAAATTTAATCGGGTTGTCAAAATCAAAACTATGTTTTTGATCGTGGTCATTCAATTAAGTTTAATCATTATGATATCACTAACATTTATGCTATCACCTTAGCACTTATACTTAAACTTAGTATTGTCCTACTGTGCTTTATCTTATCATATTTGCTATATGTATATTGCTTTGTTCGTCTAACATGTATATGTAGAAAAGCAATAAGCAAGATCAATGTGGACATATGCAATGAAGAAATCATGGTGGGCCAAAGACGATGGATCCCACAAGATTTCTCTGAACCACCCGACGACATCTCCGGAGCCACGCACTCGGGGGTTCCGCTGCCCGGTCAGTGGACAGGGGTCGAGGGGGCAGCGCCCCTCGTCGGGGGTTCGAGGGCGAAGCCCCCGAAAGGTATTCAGTTTTTACAAACTGGATATCTTTGGACATCTGCCGCCATGAAAAAAAGCACCTATCAAAGGAAGAAGCCAAGCCATGCCATCATCATTTCATGACTATGAAGAAGCCTGCACCTGCTACAGTATTTCTGGAGTCTGTAATGAGTCTTAGGAATAATTGTAAATACAAGAAATAGATGGCAAAATCGAAAGCTAGGGTAGAAATTAGCCCAGGGTCATTTTCGGATGAAAACCGGCATACCGACGGTATACCGATCTATACCGATGGCATACCGATTTTGTTCACAGAAAGTTTCTGTCTACAAAATCGGCATACCGACGACATGCCGATCCATACCGACGGTATGCAGATTCAGTAACGTTTGAAATTCCAACGGTCGGATTTCGATCGTTTAATGATCCCAACGGCTATATTTCTAGCCGTTGTATTCCAGACCGGTATACCGACGGCATGCCAGTCCATACCGACGATATACCGATTCGCTGACTGAAAAGTTGCCTTTGGCTCTTTTCAATGCTATGGTTATAAATAGCCTTGAACCCCTTCATTCAAGGTTGATGTTTTAAGCCTAAATTTTCTAAACCACCAAAGCCTATCCACAAACAACTCTACAAAGCTTTCATTTGCCATCCACAAATTGTGTTAGAGTTATTGAGTTGAAAAGTAAGATCTTCATCTTATTGTATAAGGAGATCAAAATTTATTGTGAAAGGTTGAAGTAGGAGAGTCTTCGTATCCAAACTCTCGGTTGAAGTTGGAGAGTCTTCGTATCCAAACTCTCGGTTGAAGTCGGAGAGGCCTTCGGATTAAAGCTCTCGTGTAAGAAGTTGGCGAGTTCTTCGGATCCAAACTCATGTGTAGCTATTTACTCAAATAGTGGATTAAAGCCGGAGAGAGTTCCGGGACTGGAGTGCCCCTTGGGAGGATACCAGGATATATCGTGTGTCGGTATTGTTATTGCTTCTTCTCTTGTACTTATATTTTTAAATTGCCCATTAGCTTGTGCTAAGTGCTTGATTAGTTAGCTTGACCCTATTCACCCCCCTCTAGGGTTCCTACACTCGCCACCAGGCCCTACTACCTGCATTGCCGTCGATGCTGCTGCTGCTCCTACGATGCTGCTGCGCCACTGCTACTACCACTGCTGCTACGCTGCTGCGCCACTGTTGTTGCTGTGCCGCAGCAGTTGCGCTGCCGTCACCGGAGAAGGAGGGAGACTGTCGGAGAGAGAGGGGAAAGAGAATGGAGGGGAAGATTTTTACACTTTACCCTTAGGTTTTAGATGGTATAATTATCATTTCATATCAAATTTGACGTCCGTTGAAGGTAGAAATCAAATTAGGTGTAAGCTGCATCAAATGTAAAATTTGAGAATTTTTGGAACTATGAGCTTTCTTTTTGCTAAAAATTTAGGCAATTTCTATGGGCACCACAAGATTTACTGGGGGCGTCATTTTACTAGGGGACAGCCCAGGTTTGAGGAACTTTTACTGGGGACGTCCCGAAAATTACTTGGGGGCAGCCCAATATTAGGATTTTTTTTCTCTCTCCTCTCTCCTCCTCCTCCTTGCTCCTCCTCCTCCTCCTCCCTCCTCCTCCTTGCTCCTCCTCCTCCTCCTCCCTCCTCCTCCTTGCTCCTCCTCCTTCCTCCTTCCTCCTCCTCCTTGCTCCTCCTTGCTCCAGCGGAGGGGTAGCGGGAGTGGATGACGTGCGTGAAGTCGAGTTCGGGGGCGGTGGAGGAGCGGAGGGACGGAGGACGGGGCCGGAGGAGGAGGAGGAGCAAGGAGGAGGCGACGGCGGTGGAGAATCGGAGGGGGCGGAGGACGGGGCCGGAGGAGGAGGAGCAAGGAGGAGGAGAGAGGAGGAGACATGGATGGATATCCGTAGGTGCTGCTGCTTCTTCTTCTTCTTGTTGGCAGTCCTAACACATGTTAGGACTGCCAACATACTGGCAGTCCTAACACATGTTAGGACTGCCAACATACTGGCAGTCCTAGGACTGCCAGTAAGTTGGCAGTCCTAACTTCGCAGTCCTAACTTATGTTAGGACTGCCATCATATTGGCAGTCCTATTTGCTGGAAAAAATTGGGCTAGCCCAAAGTAAAAAAAAATTGATGGCAAACTTGTAATTTTTTGTAAAAATTTTGGGATAGCCCCAAGTAATTGGTGTGGTGCCCTTACACTATGTTTGGGAACATAGGAGGGGAGGGAGAGGAAAATTTGAGAGGAAGGAAAATTGAGGGAGAGGAAAATTAACTTTACCTCTTCTTGTTTGGATGAACAAAAAGTAGGGGAAGGAAAAGTTTAAAAACAATTTTTTATTTGTTTATGGATATAGGTATAATTACTATTTCCTCCTTGGTATTCTCAAATGATGATTTAATATTAACTTTTTGAGGGGTAGTGGGGTAAATTCACTCAAATTCCTCTCATCTCTCTCCATTTTCCTCCCACATTTGGGAGGAAAATTTTTTGGTGGGACCCACCTACTTTTTCCTCTCAAATTTTCCTCCCCCATGTTCTCTCCCCCTTTCCAAACACCATCATTTAAAATTTTTCTCTCACTTTCCCCTCAACTTTTTCCTTCCTCCCATTTTCCACCCTTCCCAAACAGTACCTTAGAATTTGCCAAAATTTATATGTAAGGAGGGTTTTTTGTTCTTTACCCTATCAAATGAAGATACTTTATAGTAGAATATGTAAAAGCCTAATTTTGATGGCTTTTTGTGCAAATTCCCCAAATCCAAAATTTAGTAAGTTGTTGCATGCATCCCCATTTTCAAATAAGTCGACTTGCAAGGTCTATGAAGGAAAACAAGGATTGCATATTTCCGGAAAAGAGGAAGTACGGGGGGCCAGGCTGATAATTTGTGTGGGCGCGAGCGAAAGAAGAAAAAGGCGGACGATGGGCTGGTTGGCTTTTATTCCTCTTCCGTGGAGAGGAGCGCGCTTCTTCTCCCCTCCCCTCCCTTTCCTTCTCTCTCTATCCTCATTTTTGTAAGCCCATCAACACCCTCTCTCTCTCTCTCCTCCGCCGGAACCCTAACCCTAGAAATGGGACATCCGGCGCAGCTCCCCGCCGGACCCTGCTGATGTCGTCGTCGGCGGCGGCGATACTGATGCGGACATCGGCCGCGGCGGTGCCGCCGCTCGACGGATCGTCGTCCTCCATCGCGCCGGAGCTCGACGAAGGTATTTTCTCTCTCTTTATTGTTTTCATGCGCAGACCATAGCCGTGTTGGTTGGATTGGTTGGATTAGGGTTTACGATGGTGAAATGTGGATTTTTTCCCCTAATTTACTGTGGGATCGGTTGAATCATGGTTTTCTTTTTCTGAAGTCTGGTAAAATTTTGTTGGGATTTTTGTAAATTTTTCTTCATATAGTGTTTTCTTTTTCCTTCGCTGGGCCTCCATTGTGCCGGAGCTCGACGAAGGTCTTTTCACTCTTTTTTGTGTGTGATAGGAATGTTGTTATCGATATTGGATTGGTTGGACTATGGGCTGCAATGGTCAATTTGGTATTTATTGGCTAAAATTGTAATTTTATTCGTAGTTTACTATGGGATCGGTCGAATTACGGTTTGATTTATAATATTCGAAATATAGTGGTTTTTTTCGTCATTTATGCAAACTTCATGGCGAAGTTTGTTAACATATTATTGGAATCGTTGTAATCTTTTCTTATATATAGTTTTTTTGGGCTTTTCATCATTGGAGCTGTCATTGGTAGGGATGGTTAAATTATAGTTTTATTCATAGTTTACTATATAATCGGTTGTTCTATGGTTTTGTTTTATCGTAATATTTGGCATTTTGCTAGTTCATCTATGTGAAATTTGGTAAAATATTGTTGGAGTTGTTGTAGAATTACTTTCAATATTTTTTTCCAGCATTATGTTACTTTTTCCTGGAAAGATGAGTTTTTGCTATCAGTTTTTTGTTTTTCTTGTAATTACCATCAATTTTCTGTATCCAAATAATGTTTGTTTTGGCATGCTTGTATGAAATTGGGAGAATTATGGGCAGTTCATGATGTTTTAGATGCAGAACTGTTCATTGTTTTTTTTTAATAAAGGAAGCATTCCTTTTTCAGTTACATGATAATAGCAGTGTTCTAAATGGCGGCCACCTAGCCCGCCTAGGCGGTAGGCGGTCTCTCTCTGCACCGTTTTTCGGTAGGCGGTGGAGTAGGCGGCCAATGGAGGTTGGCGGCATACGCGGAGGTGAGGCGGCGTAGCCGCGTAGGCGGGCGCCTAGGCAGAGCAATACCTAACAAGATATTTTGGCCGAAAAAGTTTTGTAAGCATTATGGACCTATAGTTCACTTTTACAAAACTAAAATTTTATAAATCTTTGTTCTACAACTTAGTTTAAATATGCATATTTTGCAAAAA
The DNA here is from genome assembly GCA_029216955.1 of Iris pallida. Classification (NCBI taxonomy): domain Eukaryota; kingdom Viridiplantae; phylum Streptophyta; class Magnoliopsida; order Asparagales; family Iridaceae; genus Iris; species Iris pallida. Next base: position 10,195,721 of record JANAVB010016600.1, on the reverse strand, counting down.
ACAGTGGTAAAATAGTAAAAAATGCTCAAAATATATCAACTGCTTAGGCGACGTCTAGGCGGTGCCTAGGCGGCCTAGGCGGACTCTCTCCGCCGCGCACCCGCCTACCGCCCTTTATAACCTTGGATAATAGTAGTCTATGTTGAATGGACACGAATATGACACGATGCGGTATAGACATGGTGACATAGTCACGGCTCTGATTTGGTGTGTCCTAGAATACATTGTCTGACATGACTCTGAAGGCACTGGTTTCCGGAGTGTCTGTGTTTCCTAGGTACTAGTCAATTCTGTTTTCTGTTTGTCTTGGTTCATTTTCAGTTTTATGTCTTTGATATTTGTGTTCAATCCCATGACTCCATTTGTTAGCCCCAAATTTGCCATCTTCTAAACTTCATCCTGTTCTATATAATTATCATCATAATGATAGTCCATGAATCTTATACATGCAAACTTTTATTTTTGAAATTTATGTTGAAGTCATAAAATTGTTGTCATTTTTTGAGTTTCTTATTGGACAACGTGTGGTGTTTTAGATATAGTTTATCTGACTAAGCACAATTTTGTTGTTTTTAATGCATGTGGAATGAGTCATTGCAGAGGCGATGTGGCAGATGAGCTTGAGAGGAAGTGAAGCCATGGAATCTGGACCCTATCCTGAGCGTCCAGGAGAGGCAGACTGTGCTTATTACATCAGGACTGGCCTTTGTAGATTTGGAGTGACATGCAAATTTAATCACCCTCCTAATAGGAAGCTGGTAAACCTTTTATCCATTACCACTGATGTGATTTTGTTGAAATTGTGTCGATGTGACACGTTTATCATTTCTAGTGGTTATATCTTTACTTATTTGCTTTCTTGTATTTATTGCACTTGTATTCTACTGAATTTACTAGGTTATGTGTCGTGACAGGATATTGTTTTCTTGTCCTATCTCATTAAGTGTCTCTTTTCTCTCTCTCTCTCTCTCTCTCCTCTCTCTCTCTCTCTCTCTCTCTCTCTCTTGTTGTGTATGTGTGCGTATTCGAGCTTGCATGCATCCATGCACATGCATGCAAATGTGCCTATGCAATGCATGTCTCACATGCCGTTATACTTGTATGAGTTTTTTTATGTTCGCTGTGCCATTATTCAGCACGAACCTCTCACCACTGGTTTTGAATAAATTTTATCAAATGTGCTTTATATGTGAATATGCATATGAAATGTGCTTCTCCAGCTTCTGTTTCACCAGTGGAGTTACATTCCGTTATCTGGGTTAGCCTACTTTGGGATACAATACTAAAGAAAGCTGTGGTCACTAGACGAAAGTGCCTTTTCACTTGGATGCTATTTGGAGTTGGATACATGTTTAATAGCATATTGTGGTTTCTCTTTCAGGGGGATGTCTGTAATTCTATAACTGTAGATTGTTCCCCTCCCAAGAGGGTAGAATGAATTGTATTCTAGCACACTTTCTAATATGCTTGGTTTAACTTGTTTTGCTGAAGTGCATGCTTCTACGTTCTTTTGAGTAAATTCATGCCTCTACATGACCAATTGAATTCCATCATAAGATCCAGCAAACTATGGTAAGTGTCTCTACATTACCAATTGAATTCCATCATAAGTCCACCAAGTTATGGTAAGTGCCTTTTGGACCTACATAAACCATTGAGTCATAAAACTTGTCTTAATACCTTGTCCTGGTTATGATGCCATTTATCAACTTTTTGATGTAGTTTTCTTAGTGCACCTCTCTGTGCTTCGCTGTTCACTCTGTTGAAGTCCTTTGCATGTTTTGATATTTGTATGTATCAACAACTCCACCTGTTTTCTTTTCCCCTCTTTGCAAAAGAATATTGATTCCTGCTTGTTTGGCTGTTCTTTATGATTTGGTTGTTACCAATGAATTTTACGTCTCCTTTGGTGGCTTCTTGATATCTGAGAAGAGAAGTCGGTGGGGGCAGATTCTATCTAAAGAGGCCAAATATAATGCAGTTTCTATGAGTTATTTGGAAATTTTATTTTGCTTTAGTTTCCTTAACACTTCAATACCCATCTTTCTACATGGTGCGCTCTTTAGTGACGACCTAAAACTTCTAAGGTTAGACAAGAAGACGTATTTTGTTGAGTTTGACAAATACTTCACCTATTGACATTAGTTGGGTTTCCCTATTGTTGCACTATGCAATCTATGTTGGCATGTGGATATTCTGTCGTATCCTTGCACAATTTGATCTAGAAGCCCCTCTAGTGTTGGTTTTGGAAGTTCAGCACAGTCATCTCAAATCTTTGTAATCCTTAAGTGATTCCATTGCCAATCACTGACTTCTGTTGCTAACGCTCACATAATCGTGTCTCACAGATTTTATACTAGCTACAGATATTTATAAATATGTATGCATAATTACATATTGTTCTGAGCACTTCAATTTGTGCGTCTCCCTTTCCATTTAGTTAGACTGTTGTAGCCAGGCCACTCCCTCATTTCAACTACAGCCTTCAACAAATTTGTTTGATTAAGGATTAACCAATAAAAAGAAAGTTCTCTTGGAGAAGGAAACGCCATTGCATGACAAAGAAGACATTGATAATGAATAAAAGGAGTCATGGAGAGGAACTGTAGCTGTTCACTGATACTCATATTGCGAGTATATTTGCCAAATCTGTGACGAATAATAAAAGGAAGAGGAACAAAGCCTTTTTTCTTCACTAAAGACTTAGTCCTTCTCGTTGTTATCAAACACAGTTTTCCTCCTCTATGCCACCATTCACAATCAACACAAAGCAATGTTTGTTCCTCCATTCCTTCCTCTCAGCCAATCAGCCATACTAGCCCAAGTTATTAGCAGACTTGACAACTGAGGTTGATCAAGTAATGCTAAAACGTCTTGGAATACTGTTCAGCAATACAGAGATCTCCCAGAACTTATAAGAGGTAACACAAAAACACAATTTTTAGATAAACAGATATTAATTGCCTACTTCCGCGAACAAGCTGTCTGCATTCTGTTTCATTAATCAATATACCAAAACTCTCCTTACAACCCTAACATAGCTTCCTTTTATAAGAGTTCATCCAAACCAAATCGGAAAGCAAGCTAACTAATCCTAACCCAACTATGAAAGCAAATACACTTAAGATAAGGAGGGAAGAATACAATGTTGTGGAGCAAAATATCTTCTTCAGTGCCCCTTCATATCAGTTATTGGGAGCAGGTGTATCATTCACACAATGCTTGGGGAAAAAAGGAAACTTAGACAAGCAAAATGACATACCTACACCTGATTGAAGGGAATTGCTTCTTCTCACTGCCCTTCTAAAGTTTAGCTGTCTTGTTTCGTATCTCTATTTTATTTAGATTTATATTTGGCAGGAGTTGATGTCAGTACACTAGTATGATATTTATAATCATGATTATATAAATCTCCATCAGACAACCTAAGAATAGGTAAATATGAACAAGAGAGGGTTTTAACCACCAAAGACACTTAGCTGGATGGTATGTACATTCCCTCTCTGGTAATGCACTTTAAATTCATTCAAACCAGGAGAAACCCTCATGTTTCCTTGAGTCTTGATATCAGCCTTCTGCGTGAACCATTTTAGGCAGCTATGAATGTAATTGGATGAGATCTTTAAGCCTTCTGCGTGAACCATTTTAGGCAGCTGTGAATGTAATTGGATGAGATCTTTAATGTTCTATACCTGATTTTTTTATTCTGCGTGAACCATTTTAGTCATTTTTATTTTTGTTTCTAGTTCTATTTCTACTTCACCTATTTAATAGTCTTACCAGAAAGGATGGTTTGATCTGCTATTATCCTACAGGCTGTAGCTACTGCCAGACTTAAAGGAGGTTTCCCTGAAAGAGCTGGGCAACCTGAATGTCAGGTACATTCTGTGCATTAACTTTCTTCCTTTAAAGAAGAGTTTCACCTTATGATTTCCTTTTACAAGAATTTGGAGGTGTGCGTGATTTTAATGGATACTAAGTGCTGATGTCAATATTTGTAGAAATTTATTTTAATGTTGAGCAATACATTGATGGTGGTAAAGTGGTTTAATATTTGTTTTTAAATTCTGCATGCATGTGTTTGTCCATAAGCAGTATGAGAGGTTCTACTGTTTTATCTTTTGTGACTAGAAAGCACCTGCTTAATGAAATGTTTTGTGGTCAAACTTTTCTGCATTCTCCAACTGCATTATCTTGTGTATTAAGCTGCTTAAGTGAAACATGAATGCTATAACTTCTTTTGGTAATAGTTAATTTTTTGGCGGACCTAGGAGAAAACTGCGCTTGAACATGTAGAGGAAAACTTAATTCTGTCTGTGTCTACTGAGGATGTTGATCTGGGCCTGCAAATAAAGAAGCTGTAATCAGTATCAATCTGTAGTTTCTTTCTTGAAATCATCTGTTCTAGCATCTGTGCTTGTAGTTGCGAGTTGCTTCAAGTGAACAGTTAATCGGAAAAGAGTACTTTGAACAAAGGTAGTATTGGTCAATGCTGTACCATGCCAAAACTTTTCACTCGTCAGCGTACAATAAACGAAACCTACATGGTCATGGAAACTGCATGCAAGCATGCCTTTTTCCTTCAAAATTACCTTTGACTTGGCATCAATTATGATGCAAAGACATGTTTTGACATGGTTTAAACCTATTAAATGTCCTTTCACAACTATAGCTTTTCAATGTCCAATGGTTTAAACCTCTTCAATCTATAGGAAAGCTTACAGTTGATCCTGATAAACGTTTAGCTCAATAATGATGTTAGTCACTAGAGTATCTTTTTTTAGGCAAGCCCATTATTACTCGGCAGAAAATTCAATGTCACAAGTCAGTGTCTTCTATATAAACCTTTAGTACCAGAATCCTGTCCATAGACCATGGTTCCAATATTCGCTTCAGTTTAACACCTTTTACCTATCAACTTGGTCCCATTTCTCCATGAAATGAAAACTATGATTGGCACTAGTATTACATAGTCTATATTACTGTAGTTCCGATATCCATGAAACACAAATCGTGAATTTTGTTACATTCTGCATTGTAAAGAAAGTCTGTTAATCAACTGCATACTAGTTTGGGCTGCACCACTAGCACTTTGTCCAGTTGTTTAACCTAGTTCTAGGCAACCGTTTGATGTGGACAACCTTTCACATTGCAAATACATCTGAATTGATCCATCCATTCCTGCCCTTAAGTGGATTTCTGTATCGCTTTATCTTGAATCTGAATAGTTACTTTTTTCTGTTCTCTTTTATAGTACTACTTACAGACTGGGACATGCAAATTCGGAGCTACATGTAAATTTCATCACCCCAGAGATAAGGCTGGAATTGCTGGGCGAGTTCAATTAAATATTTTAGGCTATCCACATCGCCCGGTTTGTGCTTGCTGTCTGATTCTCTATTAGATAGCTTCACACTTTCTGGAGAATACTCAATTTCTCAATCCTACTAATGTTTCCTAACCTTTGTTTCTCGTATTGTACAAGTATAATTTTGCTTTTCATGAACTTTATTCATGTTTTCTTTCTCATGTAGGATGAAAAGGAGTGTGCATATTATTTAAGAACTGGACAATGTAAGTTTGGGAACACGTGTAAATTTCACCATCCACAGCCATCTAATCCGATGGTTTCATTACGTGATTCTGTTTATCCCCCTGTACATTCCCCAACCACTCCTGGACAACAATCATATACTGGGCGGTTAACCAGTTGGCATTTGTCAAGAGCTTCTTTCATACCAAGTCCTAGATGGCAAGCTCCTTCAAGCTATGCTCAACTGATTCTTCCTCAGGGGCTAGTTCAAGTTCCTGGATGGAATCCATATTCTGTAAGTCTTACCCCATATACCTTAAATATGTATCTGCCATTTTGTGTTAATTGTGCTGTTTGGCAAATCAAATAATATTTAGCTTTATATATCTTGGGAGACAGCATTGGAGAGGATTTTATTTCGAGAAGAGGTATGAGAAGAAAACTGCTTAATATTATATTCAATATGACAACAAAACTGCTAACTGTACTCAATCACGTTTTGTCGGCAATCGTATGAATATAAGCATTGCCTTTGTCATCCTAACTTGTGTATAATAAAGGTTTTGGTGTTTGGAAGGGGTGGGTTGGCGGGTAGGTGGGTGGGCGAAGGGGCTTTGGGTTGATAGGTAACAGAAGGAACAAACTAATTAATAAAAAGAATGTAAGGGACTAATGCAGTGGAATTTTAAGGGTGACAGAAAGTAATTTCAGAGAGAAGACATTGTAGAGAGCCTAGTCTTGAATGGAATATGTTCTGGGACCCAATGACGAGAACATTTTTACGAGTTAGTTGCATGAGGTTTTGGAAAACCTGAAATTGTCAAGTTAGCATTTAGTTGCTTTTATACCATTCTATAAGGTGTTGGGAAGGGTGAAATTACATAGACCAACTAACTAGAAACAAGATGAATACTACTATAACTTACGCCTAAATATAGCAATTTTTTTCTAGTTTATAGGAAAATTTTGTTATATTCCAAAACCAAAAATATGCCGACACTCCCAAAACCGCTGATACTGATACTCATGAGAAAGACCCGAAACTGATTTCGATACTGATGAAGCTGTGAACCATGAGGATACCACATAAAAATAGTATCTTCTTCCATGTTTTATCTTCCTTTTATCATTTTATCCTTGAAGCGTAGCAAGTTCTCTCCTTTGAGGTTCCACTATCTAGTAAGTTGATCCAAGGTTCGCAGTATCGGTATCAGACCCTTCCTATGAGTATCGATCGACGGCATCGGCAATATCGATGGTTTTGGATCGGAGTATCGGAATTTTTGGTATCGAAAAAAATAATTATTAATATTTTAGAAAAAAATTATTTATACATTTATGCATAATTTTATGTATTTTTGTGTTGTTTCTTAGTAGTTTTGAAATTGAATGAAATAGTAGTCATCATTGGCGATTGATTTACCTGCGATAGATAACTTTTCTTCTTCTAGACGCTTTTACAATCTTACTATGCTTTTACACCTTTGCTTATTGTGGTGTTTTTTGTTCAATTTTCTTTGTCGAATTGATTGGAAAAAAGGCATCCACTGCCGGTATCGGCCAGTATCGGAAATCGGTCGGTATCGGATCGGAACATTCCAAACTGTATCGGTATCGGTCGATACTGCAAACAATCTGGATACCGAGAAGCATCCCCAACTGTACAAGTTAGTATGGCTAAAGAAGAATATTGAGCATGATAAAAAGTATTGCACGATGGATGGAAAATTAATATACTTTCTTGAATGGCAGTGACAATTTTTCCTCGTACCATGAAAGAGGAGGTTAGGACCAAGCCTAAATATGCTACGGGAGAGGGTACGAGTCTAATATCTTTGGTTTCTTTAATCGATTATATGCTCAACCATTCGATGAGGAAGCCAAATAAATGAGAGTAATGTATAATCTCCTCACTAACGAGAGCACCAGAATCGGGGAATTGGTCATTCAGAAAACATTCGGCCTTTATTGTAGGAGTTCGGGGATGTTGTTCCTAGCAGATCTGCTACTAGGTCTTTTGTCGGAGGAGTATGCCGCCCCTCAAAACTAGAAAAAAATTATTGGCCGTGTGTCGTTTCTCTAATTCTCATTATTATCTCCCTCTCTTGTTTTCTTGATCGGAGAGCAGTCCTAGCGCTTATGCTGCATCAATAGAGCACAATACATTTTGACATATCCTTTGTACATTTAATGCCCCACCATGGCGAGGAGGTTGTGGAGGCCATAGGTGAGGAGCTGATAATGATGACAGCAATGCCCAATATGAACTATATCTTCTGAACATGGAGAACTAAATGAAGACAGACTGAAGAACGAACTTACCCTTGATATCGCACGTGCTTGTGATCGAGAACCACAATTCACACTATCATTATGAGAGCATAAAGTTAAGGAGAACCGTTTTGGTGAGTGATGTCAAAGGGGCTTGATCTTGGTCCGAATTATAGCATAACATCAAGATAGATCTAGCCGAGTATGAAGAAAGCGACAAACCAGAAGAACACCTCAACTCGCCCATTGGTGACCTTTGATTACAAAGATGTGCTTGAACCTATCTATGACGACTACGATGAACCTATCTATGATGGATACGATGAACCTATCCATGACGGATTCGGAGGCAAGGAAGAAGAGACCATGTTGGAGGATGATAGAAGCCGCTTGGCATTATCTTCCGATAGGTTCTTCTCATACTTCGTACCAAAGGGCTGGAGGATCCGCAATATCCTTGAAATGTAGTCAAGTGACTCAATCTGGATACTGAGAAGCTATCCCCAGCTGTAAAAGTTGACATGGTTGAAGAAGAATAAGGGGCATGATCAAAGTGATGCACGATATTTGGCATAATTCTATACTTTTTGAGATCACGATGACAATTTTCTTGCTACCGATGAAACATCAGGAGTTGTGAGTCTCACCATTTTTGGTTTCTACTCATATCAAGTTCCACAATTCGATGTGGAAGCGGAAGAAACAAGAGTGGTATATGCTCTTGTCAGTAATGAGATGCTTGTCTCACTATTTGTCCTCAACTTGTCTGGATGTATGATTTATCTGGTGCAGACTTTACTAGCATGACGGTTTTATCTTCACATATTTTGTGTTTGTATCCACGAGGCAAGTGATACCGGGATGCCAGGGCTGCTTCAGAGGCCTGTGCACCTGTATATTGCACCAAATTTGGCTGTATTTGTGTCCTTTTTCACTGTAGTTTTTAGAAGATAAGTTTCAGGAATTGGCTAGGAAGAGGGTGTCTCAATACTGTTGTATTGCTAGTTGGGTCCATTTCTACTTGTTCTAGGGAGATGACGAAAAGGATGTGGAAGAGTTAGGGCCCACCTGACCTGGAGGATCTGGGACATATGAAGGATTGGTCACTTTGCCTGAACTTACTAAAAACAAACTAATGGTGTATGAACGAGGATAGGTTTTCAAGTTTTATTAGTTTTTTCTGTAATTAAGAGTAGAGTTATTTAGAGCAAAGGATAAATGGTACAACTTTAATATTGGAAGTGGTAGGAAGCAGTTTGAACTATTCTGTTGGTTCGTATGGTTTTTTCAGACAGTTCTGTTTTTTTTTTCCTTGGGTAAGTATAGCAAGCTTTGGAGTATCTATACTAGTCGTATTCAGTATCACATATGAAGGGTCTATCCCATCAATGAATTTCTAATTTTAGATTTTTGCTGAAATTTATTAGATCACTGTTGTTCCCGCAAATAACTGATGTCATAAGTTCCATGGATAATACAAAGCATTTGATGGCTGATCATGCTCCCCATTATTTACAGTACTTCATCATTTCTGGTTTACGGTGTGCTTGTCACTAGCGTCTAGTTTCACTATTTTGAACAACACAAGTCACACCTACTGAGATTGTTTTCAGTATATCTTTCTGCTATCATCCTGCAGGGGCAACTGAGCTCTGTTTCATCTCCAGAAAACCAGCAACAAACTACAGGGAATACTCAATTTTATGGTACGTCACGCCAAAATGAAACAACAGGTTCTCAAGGGACATTTTCTTCGTATCGACCTAGCTCTATTCCTATGGGCCTGTATGCTTTGCAGAGGGAGAATGTATTTCCCGAGAGGCCTGATCAACCTGAATGCCAGTTCTACATGAAGACTGGAGATTGCAAGTTTGGTGCAGTCTGTAAGTTTCATCATCCTAGGGAGAGAGTGATTCCAATACCGAACTGTGTCTTGAATCCTTTGGGCCTTCCATTACGCCCAGTAAGTTCCCAGTCAGCCCTTATGTATTTATATTGCTTCAAGGTGGCATATCTATGACTTTATATTGCTTTTGCATGCATCTCATCATCATACCCATTTCTACTTTTAGCACTTTCGGTTGAGTTTTCTCCCCAACTTGCATATATTTTGGATTCTGTATTTGCATTGAGCATAGAGTTTTGTTGTTTTTATCCCAAATAATGACATGTCTGTCTATTAATAATTTTGCATGATAACGCCTGTAGAAAAGCAATTAAATGAAGGTCAATGTAAAAGGTAGGATGTTTTTTTCTTGCTAGTGACTGCCTATTTGTTTCCATGGAGGCTACTGCTCATAAAATCTGTATGATAAGATACTAGGAAATGATACCATGAGAGTTCTTGGCCTATTTGCAACTGGTTAGCTACTCCAAAATGCGAACTATGAAAGCAACCAGCCTACAATTCACGCCTTAACTGCAACTGGTTATTTTCTTCCATGGAGGCTATAGGGCCTGTTTCATAAAATCTGTATGATAAGATGCTAGTAAATGATATCATGAGAGTTCTTGGCCTATTTGCAACTGGTTAGCTATACTCCAAAAATGTGAACTATGAAAGCAACCAGCCTACAATTCACGCCTTAATTGCAACTGGTTATTTCTTCCATGGAGGCTATATGGCCTATCTCATAAAATCTGTATGATAAGATGCTAGGAAATGATGTCATTAGAGTTCTTCTTGGCCTATTTGAAACTAGTTAGCTATACTCCAAAATGCGAACTATGAAAGCAACAAGCCTACATTTCACGCCTTAATTTCTCGTATAAATACAAGTTTTGGAATTCAATACACGTAAAATCATCCTATTTGACAAAGCATAGAAGTATTCAGGTCATTGCCACCAAGTATTTGCAGTTGGTAATATTGGTGTGTGTGTTTCTTGCCATCAGAGATTTGCTGTATTAACAATGGTCTATAAAAATAATAATTAATCACATGCATAAATCATATAACACAAGATTTATTGCTCTAAGTTCATTATGCCTTCTCGTCATGATGGGATCAGCTGTGGAATGAAATTTAAATTGAGAAGGCTCTACAAGGGAACAATAAAATGAGTGATTTGTCAACATTATGAGGACCCTCTCAGTGCCAAATTCCTCTCTGAGAAAAAGCATGGACAACATGGGATCCTAAAAGCCGAGTTGTTGGATGGGAAGGGAGGAATAATTAATGGGTAAAGAGAAGGTATTTGTCATTTCACCAGTTACCTGGATGTCATTTCACCAGGTTCAAAACTATAGGGGCTTACCTTTTGAAAAATAAGTTGGGTGGGGAGTGTGTTGCAGTTTGCAGCTAGAGTTTAATATGGTTTTAGAGTCCCGGTTGCACAACTTGCTACATCTCCTTTGCAAGAATGTAGAGACTTAATTCCATCACACCCAACCTTCTCCCATTAAAATGAGTGTGGCTATGGAGCATAAGAAAACTCCATAAAAGAATTGACAAATTCCTTTCTACAGGTTGTTGACTTGATGTCAACTCTGTATTACCGTGCCCAGTGCATTGTGTGCCCAGTTCCTCCCAAGTAACTATGAACATGAACACGAAGAGACATGCCATACAACCCAAATGACCAGTTGGCGGGTAGGTAGACCTAACTTTTGTTTATGCAGTTTAAGCTCATGCAATCAAGGAGCACCCTCTAATTCCCCTTCTTATGAACAATCTAGACAAATAAGTAAGACGATACAATTTGTTATGGGGAATTGCATTATTCTCCATGATACATAGGCCAAAGAGTGAAAGGAGTGACATTCCCAATATGTAACTTAAGCCATATATTTAATGATCTTGCTATAATTGATCCTGTAATATATGTCCTGTGTTAAAATGGGTGACTCATAGGCTTCCTTTAGAATCTTGTTAATAAATTACCATGGTGCATGCAAAGTTGCAAATAGAGTTGTTACTACGATGTAATAGCATCTGGTTACATGTAAAGAGAACATGCTCATTCTTTCCTTCCAACATATTATGTTTTTGTTTATTCTAAATAAACTAAACAAATTTACCTTTACTGGGCCGTAGCTAGTTGGGTCCTAATGCCTGATCCTATTGAGTTTGGTTTTATCATCTTCAGTCTAACAAGAAAAATGGGGATGGCTCTGGGCCTAAGAAAAAAACATGGGTCTGGTTCTGGCTCCATGAAGCTGGCCAGGCCTGGTTTGTTTCCAGCCTCGTTCTCCCTAGATTTAGCAAGAGCCTTGTGGTTCTGGATGCCCTTTTCTGTCATATAATAGTCTCCAATATTCAAATCCTGTGAAATAGTAGCTGCAATATTGCTAGTTCTTTTTCTGCCTTTAAAACAAGTATGCTGAGTTACTTCTCATTTTGCTATTTTCAATAGGGTGAACCATTATGTCTTTTCTATTCCCGGTATGGCATGTGCAAATTTGGCCCCAATTGCAAATTCGACCATCCTTTTGCCACATATAGTCCTTCAACAGCCTCTGCAGTTGATGTCCCAGTTGTCCGGCGATTATTGGGCTCCACATCAGGACCCCCTGATTTAACATTGCCTTCAGAAAGGCCAGGTGAAGCTGCAACTGGAAAGTCCAGAAGTCTTTCTTTCTCAGAATCGCGACAAATTTCTTCAGGAGATGAAAATATTGAGACTGAGGGACCACATGCCACTTCAAGCATTGGGCAAGTTAAATCTTTTTCTTAACCTTTCTTGATAGAGAATGTAAAATGAGTTCCCACTGCTGGAGATGTACAGTCTTTCAAGATGTTTTGATCTTTCATCTGGGGGGCACTCACTTGACAGAATTCAAGGCCTTTCAAATTCCATATGCTTCATCTTGTAAATTTTGCACATTGTCCATTCCGAGGGAAATCAAAGAAAATATCTCCTTTTCTACCGAGTTCCGTTTCCTTGTTCTAATGAGTCTCCTGTCTGAACCTTTGCTGTTGGCATGTAGAATAATTAGTCATCGTTGTCTCAGCTCCATCTTGGTATGTAAGTCCAATGTCTGCTTATATATTCCACTTTGCTGTCCATTCTAGTCCGTCACTAAGGCTGCTTCTAGGTATATCCTTGTTGCATCCACGTTTCTTTGTCTAATATCTGTAGGGTTGTGGGGTATTTTCTCCGTTGTTCCCAAGTAACCGTTTTTCTTATCTCTCACAATTGTAGATAACCAGTGCATCGTGTGGTTCCATATGGTCAGTGCCTCGGGTTCAATTAGTTGTTGAAGACATCAGCATACCAAGGATTCTACTCACATCTTCAAGGATCAGGAGCAGCTAAAAGACCTGCTGATTCTTGAAAGTCATTCATCTGATCCAGTTAGTATATTTGTCTGTTTTTGTCCCTATCCTCAATCACTGGTCCGAACTATTGATGCACTTGTGCTGTCGCCCATAAATTCGGCTCATTTTGTTCTCTGTTGCAACCTTAAATATAACAAAGCTCAGGTCCCTCTATCCAGCTATATGAATCTCAGTCGTAAGGCTGATAAAAGATCCTATTGCCACACGGAATCATTCAACTGCAACATTGTTCACGAAGATGCATTGTAACAGGTACATGAAAGCATAAAAAAACTACTTTGTATTTTGAATATATTCTATCTAACTGAAGCTCATCAGAATGTAATATATTTTCACCAATTGCTCTTGCTATTGCAGTCATGTCTGTTCTATGCACATTATTAAGTATTTTAATTTCACAGTGCAATGTTACCATTTTGCAGAACTGACAATGGTGGTAATATGGTGATGTAGATGCTATAAAAGGCCCAACCCAATTTTGGGCCTATGACCGGTACATTGGCGATCTACCGGCAGTATACGGTGAAGGGACCAGAAAACAATGTCAACACCAAATTTTGGTGTTGTAAAACTGGTACTCAGTTGCCAAACCAGTATACTTTTGGTATATTTTTTTAGTTTGTTTAGGAGTCTTTCTTAGGGCTCAAGTTTAGTATTTTTTTAGTTTGTTTATAAGTCTTTTTTAGGGTTTAAGTTATATTTTTTTTTTTATAAATTGGGCTTTCTAAGAGAGTAGAGACAAGTTCAATTATATTGTTTTATTATCAATAAGGAGTTTTCTCTTTTCATTCTCGTGTTTGAGAATTTGGTTTTAGTCCTCGTTATCTTATGTTTTTGGTTTACAGCCCTCGACATTTTCGTGTTGTGTCAGAGATTCAACGTGTCACGAGGCATGATGGAGCCAACAACAACAACCAACAACTCCTAACGAAGGGCAAGGGTTGAATGTCTTTGCAGCGGTCCATCACATTAAAGTCTTTCTACGAGATCTGATCCTATGATTCAAAAGAGTCGAGCTGGCGGTAGACATTCTAGAAACAACGTTACGGTTGAGCAATGTCCGCAACCTCCCGGATGATGGTCAAGTACCGGCACGAGAGAATTGTCTACGGAAGGCTCATGTAGATCGTCTAGCTTGAGCGATGAGTTCGATGATCTCGTTAGGCTGGGTCGTGATGACAATCGTAGTGGTGATATACTGCCTGATCGACGAGACTACATGATCGACGATTTTTGTGATGGCGGAAATCGGTTCGATGATGGCTATCCTTATTAACGTGGCGGTCGTGGAAAAGGTCCGTATCAGAGAGGAGATTAATTTTATGTTGAAGGTCGATATTTTAATCTTTCATGGAAATCTTAACATCGAGGTATTCATAGATTGGGTTATCGGAAATGAATCAATTCTTTAATTACATGAAAATATCTACAAACAAGGAGGTGAAGTTGGTGGCCTATCGATCGAAGTCTGTGACATCAACTTGGTGGGGCAGGCTACAAGGCGAGCGTAGACGGAAAGGAAAGAGATGCATCACCTTGTGGGAAGATGCAGAAGAAGCTCAACACACTTTTCTTATCCGACGACTATGAACAACATTTTTTCCATCAGGTATGCATATGGGAAATAAAGCGTTAACGAGTATAACATGGAGTTTTTGCATCTTGCAGAGGAGAACTATCTCAATGAGACCAAATGACAATAGATATCTCGCTTTATGGACGAGATCAAACCAATGATTCGAGATAGGATCATGACTCATTGCATCTCTAATCCGACAGGCTAGCCTTATAGGCTGAGTGATTGTTGCAAGAGAAGCGATCGATCAAAGTAGCCAACAAAGGTGGTGGATCGACCCAGGAACAAGGCAACGAGCGATGCACCCAAAGAGGATAAAGCGATGAAGAAGACAATGCGAAAGTAATCTATCGAGGCGACTAACCGACCCAACAACCCATATTCCAAACTTGTACTTGGCAAGCACTTTAAGTACAGTCAATGTGTCACCCTTCGAGTGCTTGTCTACGAAGAAAACATGTGGCTTATGCTGATCACGAGGTATCCGACAAGAAGACGAACAATGATGTCGGTTGCAATCCCGACGATGCGGAAGAGGAAGTAGTCCTTGGTGTAGTACGGAAGATTATGTTGACACCTAGACACGAAGACTCACAATAGAATAAGCTCTTCCGAACCCGATGTACAGTCAACTATAAGTGGTTTAGAGTTGTGGTTGACAACGACAACCAAGGGAACATGATCATGTGACGGATGTTCAAAGTAGCAGGACTGACGTTGGAGAAGCACTTGGACCCATAATATGTTGGGTTGGTTTAAAAGGTATCAATTGTTAGGATAACCTAATGTTGTCGAGTGCCTTTCTCCAACGACGCATTTGGAAATGAGGTTTTTACAACGTGATGGACATGCTTGACATTTGTCACATGTTACTTTGGTCACATGTTACTTTGGTGACTATGACAGTTTCATCTCGAGGCGAAGTACGACGGACGTCTCAACGCATACTGGTTGGCGAAGGACGTAACGAGGTACATACTTATGTTTACGTCTTTATAGAAGAGTACCCGAACCAAATCTTTACAAGATGAAGGGAATGCTTTTCTGTCACTAACAATTTCCACGAAGGAAGCGAAAGCAGAATTTAAGGAGGCATGTGAGGGACACTTACCGGTGGGGAAGAGAAGTATAGAGGCAAAGTAGTAAAATTTCTTTTGTTTTTTTTTGGGTGGGGGAGAGGTGATTCCAGCAGAGGTACAACCAGTCCTTGACAAGTTTCTTGACATTCGTTCGAAGGAGGTTCCTGGAGGGTTATCACCCATGTGTGACATCCAACATTGCATCGTTCTCGTTCCTGTGGCGAGTTACTGAATTTACCACATTACCATATAAGTCCATGGGAGAACAAAATTCTTCGGGAGATGGTTGGTGATTTGCTATAGAAGGGGCATATTAGGGAGATCATGGGGCATATTAGAGAGCATGAATTCGTGTGCGGTTCTAGCACTTCTGACGCCGAAGAAAGATGACATTTGGAGGATGTGCGTAGACAGTTGTGCGATCAACAAGATCACGGTTGGATACAAGCTTTCAATATCACGACTGGATGAGATGCTCGATCGGTTGATTGGGGCCGAAATGTTCTCCAAGATGGATCTTTAAAGTGGCTACCATCAAATGTACATATGGCCCTGGGGGACGAGTGGAAGATGACGTTTCAAAGAAAAGATAGATTGTTCGAATGAATGGTTATGCCATTCGGGTTGTCCAATGCACCAAGTACTTTCATGCATCTCATGAATCAAATATTACGACTTTTCATTTGTGAGTTTGTTATGGTTTATTTTGATGATATACTTATCTACAACAAGGACCATGACAAAACTTGCACTACTTGAGGAGAGTCTTGGAAGTGCTGAAACAGAACCAACTTTACATTACTTGAAAAGTTTTACTTTATAATGTCAATGTTGCTCTTTCTTGGGTTCATCGTGGGTGTCGATGAGGAGAAGATTCATGTGATTCATTAGTGGTCGACACCGAAGACCGTAGCAGAGGTACGGAGATTCTATGGGTTGGTGACATTTTGTCAGTGATTCATCCGAGATTTCAATACTATTATGACACCTATTAGGGAGTGCATGAAGAAGACAAAATTTGATTAGGGAGAAGAAGCATCGAAAAGTTTTGCGATGATCGATGAGGAAATTGTATAGAGCCGGTCTTGGCTCTTTCCAATTTTGACACTCTTCGTGGTCGAGAGCGACGCTAGCAACATTGGCATGAGTGCAGTACTATTGCAAGAGAAGTTGCCCTTGGCGTTCTACAGTAAGAAGCGCAATGACGCTCAATAGAAGTGGTCCACCTACGATAAAAAATGTATCCGGTGGTGCGTGCACTTAAACATTTGGGGGCATTACTTGGTAAGAAATTTGTGATATTATGACCATGAATCTCTCAAGTACTTGAAGCACATCAACAACGATATACATGAGAGGTGGTACAATTTCTTGCATTAGTTTTTGTATAAGTTTGTGCATTAACTTGGAGCTTCCAACCGGCTGATCGACCGGGCTGTGCACAATTAAGTTAAACCGACCAAATCGAACCAAGCCAAACCGAACCGATTGGTTTTAAATCGAACCGATGGTTCGGTTGGTTTAGTTCGGCTTCAATTTTTTCAAAACCGACCGGTTCGGTTCGGTTCACGGTTTGGTTATGCCAAAAACCGTCTAAACCGAACCGAACCAAATCCTTGTTAAATAATTAGGGTTGGCCGGTTGGGTATGGGCTCATTGGGTTGTATTATACAGGTTTGGTTTATTTATTCACATCACAACCATTTATCAAGTTAAAGTTGAAAGAGCTCTCCATCTCTCTCTCTAGTCTCAAAGAGGAGTGCTGGCGGCTCATATTCTTTTCTAATTGCTCATGTGCACATGAAAGGGGCTTTTGGTTGAATGTATATGATTTTTTATGTATAATTGGCATTTTTCTCCACCTGTAAAGCGCAAGTTGAATTGAAGCCGCTGAATTGTATTTACTGTTGCAAAGCGGAAGTTGACTGAGGTTTCACAAAAGAAAAAAACATACAATCTAATTTTTTATGTGATCAAAACCGACCAAGTCGAACCGATCCAAACCGAACCAAGTCGGTCGGTTTTAAAACCGAACCGACCATTTGGTTGGTTTGGTTCGGTTTTGTTTATTTTCAAACCGATTAACTTCGGTTCGACTTCGGTTGGGACCAAATAGGTCGACCACCGACCGATGCACACCCCTATCGATGATCGATGAACTTAGTCGGAGGTCTCATTGTTGGCTTCGCTCAGTCAAGAGATAGTCGAGTTACTCGAGTGAGAGTATATTAAGGAGCTTTATGCGAAAGACGACGATTTTTCGGAGATATGGGAGCAGCTTGTAACGTCCCAAATGTTGCGCCCCACCCGAGGCAAGTTGCATAACCTTTCCACGGACTAAAGTTATGCGGAAAGCTTCCAGAACATTCTAGAAGATGGTGGAACTTTCCAGAAGGCTCCAAAATCTTCCAGAGGATCCGAGAATCTTCCAGAAGACTTCAGATCCTTCTTGATGTATTATATCTTTCTGGATGTACTAGAAGTTTTTTTTGTTCTTATCCCTTGGAGAATAATTTTTGGAATATGCCGATTCCAGAAGTATCCATGTAAGCTCTATGAGCACTATAAATAAGGGGGATGTCTCATTTGTTCCTCACCACCAAAACTTGTAAGCATTCTCAAAGTAATAGAAGTTCTTACGAGTCCCATCTTTGCTTCACTCTTCTTTATTTTCTTAGCATTCTAGCTAGTCGGGTTGGGAAGGCTTGCACGAGTTTTCGAGAAGGAAGATAGTGCGCCGCACGGGACGAAGTGCTAGCAAAAAAAATAAAGTCCGTGACAAGTGGTATCAGAGCAAAGATCGATTGTCCTCATGTCATGACGCAGTTTCGGGAGCTTGAAGTGGAGCAAAACCAGACAGCTCACGAGAAGTTCGCCTATGGGTTGGAGACTGACGTCTCCTATGCCATGACGCAGTTTCGGGAGCAACTCCGCGATATGCAAGCCGAGTTCGAGGAGGAACGAAAGGCTACCAAGGCGGAGATTGTCGAACTGCGCGAGGAGCTATAGGCCAAGACGGCGATCCTCGAAAAGGCCATTTATGTTGGTGCGTATCCGAGGAGGGAGGCGGCCCAGAAAGTGAAGTATCCAGAACCCAAATCCTTCAACGGCGTGCGAGACACGAAGGAGGTGGATAACTTCATTTGGAATGTCGAGCGGTACCTGAAGGCGGTTCACATCGAGGATGAGACTGATAAGGTAAACACGGCGTCCCTATATTTTTCTGATGATGTTATGCTGTGGTGGCGACGCAGGTGCATCGAGATGGAAAAATGACTGTTCGATCGAGACTTGGGAGGATCTCAAGAAGGAGATCAAGTCTCAGTTCTACCCGGAGAACGTGGAGTATGTTGCGAGGCGAAGCTTGCGACAACTCAAGCACACCGGGACCATCAAAGAGTATGTGGCGGAGTTCGCCCGCCTGATGCTTGCCATTTTCAGTATGGGTGAAGAAGATCGTCTGTTCTTCTTCCTAGACGGTCTGCAACTGTGGACGGCGCAAGAGTTGCAGAGGCAATGGGTGTCAGATCTGAACACGGCCGTTGTAGCGGTCGAGATAGAGTATCGGCGGAGCGATATTCCCAAGCCCAAGACAAAGACCACCACCAAGTTCAATGGTGGGGGAGACAAGAACAACAACGGAAAGGGAGTCCCGCCGAAGGACAAACAGCCTGCGAAGCCTCCGACGGAGCGGAAGATTGAGTGCTTCGTGTGTGGTGGGAATTACTTTGCACACGACTGCACCAACAAGGGCAAGAGGGTGAACGCAGTCTAAGGCGGGGAGGCCGAGGACGAAGAGCCTAGGATGGGGGCTCACATGGGTGCCCTGCGTCTACTGAATGCTTTGAAGAGCAAGGCGGTTGTGGCTAAAGTCCTGAGTCGAGAGCTGATGTATGTGGACGTGAAGATCAACGGCCACAACACGAGGGCGTTGGTCGACACAGGGGCAACCCACAACTTCATCTCGGACGCGGAGGTCCAGCGCTTGTGTCTGGTGCTTGAAAAGAATCGAGCAAGATGAAGGTGGTCAACTCAGAGGCCCGTCCAAGACTCGAGCAAGATGAAGGCGGTCAACCCAGAGGCCCGTCTTGTGCAAGAGGTGGCCAAGGGGGTGAAGATCCAAGTGGAAGACTGGAGGGGTGTCACCAGTCTCACGGCCGCACCACTGGACGACTTCAACATGATCCTCGGGATGGACTTCCTTACCTCAGCAAAGGCGGTCCCATTGCCACATCTATGAGTCGTTGGGATTATGGAGGAGAGCTCTTCGTGCATGGTGACAGTTGCACGAGGCGAGCTTGCGAAGGGGAAGGCTCTTTTCGCCTTACTACTCAAGAAGGGGATGCGATACAGAGAGGTGACCTACCTTGCGGTGCTCAAGGCGGAGGAGGCGCCCATGCAGGGGGTTCTTCCGTCCGAGATCGATGACGTCCTTGTGGAGTTCGGGGACGTCATGCCGAAGGAGTTGCCAAAGGGACTACCTCCGCGGAGGGAGGTAGACCATGCCATCGAGTTGGAGCCGGGAACGAACTCGTCCGCCATGGCTCCATATCGTATGGCCCCGCTCGAGCTAGACGAGTTGAAGAGGCAACTCAAGGAGCTGCTGGATGCGGGCTTCATCAGACCGTCGAAGGTCCCGTACGGCGCACCGGTGCTATTCCAGAAGAAGGATAGAAGCCTTCGTTTGTGCATCGACTATCGTGCACTAAATAAGGTGACCGTCAAGAACAAATATCCCATTTCGTTGGTGGCGGACTTGTTCGACCAGCTGGGAGGCGCATGATACTTCTCCAAACTCGATCTGCGCTTGGGATACTATTAAGTTTGGATTGCGGAGGGCGACGAGGCTTAAGACGACGTGCGTCATGAGGTATGGTGCATATGAATTTCTGGTTTTGCCTTTTGGTCTAACAAATGCTCCTGCAACTTTTTGTACTTTGATGAACAAACTCTTTCATCCCTACCTGGATCGGTTCGTCGTGGTTTATCTCGACGACATCGTCATGTACTCAAACACGATGGAGGAGCACATTGAACATTTGAAGGCCGTCTTCCACGTGCTGAGGGAGAACGAACTCTTCGTCAAGCGGGAGAAGTGCTCATTTGCACAAGAAGAGGTCGTTTCTGGGGCACTGGATCTGACTTGGCAAGATCTGGATGGACGACGCGAATGTCCAATCCATTCGGGAGTGGGAGGCTCCCATCAGGCCGACGAAGCTGCGATTATTCCTTGGCTTGGCGAACTACTACCGGCGGTTCATTCGATGATATTCCGCCATCACAACACCACTGACCGATCTGCTGTGGAAGGATCGGACGTGGAGCTGGACGCCCTGATGCGAGGAGGCATTCGAGACATTGAAGCGGGCTGTGACGGAGGAGCCGGTCTTGTCCCTATCCGACTACTACAAGGCGTTCGAGGTGCATACAGACACGTCCGACTTCGGCATCGGTGGGGTGTTGGTGCATGTAGGGCACCCCATCACATTCGAGAGCCGCAAGTGGAATGATACCGAGCGGCGCTTCACGGTGCAAGAGAAGGAGATGACCGCGGTCGTGCACAACTTGAGGACATATCGGCACTACCTTCTCGGCACCAAGTTCGTGGTCATGACGGACAATGTTGCCACGAGCTACTTCCAGTCCCAGAAGAAGCTATCCCCGAAGCAAGTGAGATGGCAAGATTTTCTAACCGAGTTTGAATGGAGCTGCGATACAAGTCCGACAAGGAGAATCAGGTGGCTGATGGTTTCAGCAGGAAGGCCGAGCTCGCGACAGTGTGCTTGCTCAAAGGGGATATTCTGGACCGTGTTCGAGTGGGTATCATGGAGGACCCGCTGACACAGGCTATAGTGAAGCTCGTTCATGAGGGCAAAACGAGGCAGTTCTAGCTGAAGAATGGGCTTCTCTATACCAAGGGCGACAGGGTGGTTGTGCCTAAGTGGAGTGGCTTGTGGAGACAGCTGCTCAAGGAGTGTTAAGATACGAAGTGGGCTGGACACCCGGGACAGAAGAGGACCTTGGTGTTGCTGGAGGCCGCCTACTACTGGCCTCACATGAGCGAGGATGTGGAGGACTTTGTGCGCACCTGTCTTGTGTGCTAACAAGGCAAGGTGGACCATCAGAGACCTGGGGGCCTACTGGAGCCTCTCCCCGTGCTGAGTCGACCGTGGGAGAGCATATCGATGGACTTCATCTCTGTCCTGCCGAAAGTGGGGGCGCTTGGGTCCATTCTCGTGGTGGTGGACCGGTTCTCAAAGTACGCGACCTTCATTGCTATTTCAATGGACTGCACAGCAGAGGAGGCCACACGACTGTTCATCAGCCATGTGGTAAAGTTTTGGGGCATACCGAAGAACATTGTTAGCGAGCGCGATCCCCGTACTGGGAAGTTCCGGACGGAAGTGTTCAAAATCCTCGGGACGGACTTACACTTCTCGACCAGCTTCCACCCGCAGACGGACGGACAGGCCGAGCAGGTCAATTCTCTACTCGAGGAGTATTCGTGAGTGCAAACCAGAGGGATTGGGTGCATCACCTCAACGTCGCTCAGTTCTGTTACAATCTTCAACGGAACGAGTCGTCGCACGGCAACCCCTTCGAGTTGGTGATGGGTTGCCAACCGCTTGCCCCGCACACGCTGAGTGCGGGGTCCTCGAGTAGAAGCCCGCGGCCAACCAGTTCACTTCAGACTTCAAGGCAAAGGCGGACATTGCCAAAGCATTTCTGGAGAAGGCCGCGATGAAGATGAAGAAATGGGCCGACGCGAGGCGAAGGCTGGTTGAGTGCAAGGAGGGGGACATGGCAATGGTGAAGCTACAACCGCAACAGTTCAAGGTGTTCTGGAAATTGCACGAAGGACTGATTCGGAAGTACGAAGGCCCCTTCCCCGTGCTCAAGAAGGTAGGCAAGGTGACCTACAAGCTCGAGCTCCCCGCCAAGCTGAAGATTCATCCGGTCTTTCATGCGAGTTGCCTGAAGCCTTATCATGAAGACTTGGACGATCTCCAGCGAGAAGTTCCGAAGTGACCCACGGCGACCATGACTACGTCCTTCGACAAGGAGGTGGAAGCCGTGTTGGACAAGAGGACCATTCGTCGGCGAGGCATGTCCCCGTATGTGGAGTACCTCATCCAATGGAAGGGCATGCCGCACGACGGATCTAGCTGGGAACGTGCTGATACGCTACATCAGTTCGAGGCCGAGGTCCAGGCGTTTCTCAGCGAGCATGGTTGACGAGGACGTCAACGCCTTAGGTGAGGGAGAATGTAACGTCCCAAATGTTGCGTCCCGTCCGAGGCTAAGTTGCATAACCTTTCCACGGACCAATGTTATGCGGGAAGCTTCCAGAACATTCTAGAAGATGGTAGAACTTTCCAAAAGGCCCCAAAATCTTTCAGAGGACTCGAGAATCTTCCAAAAGATTCCAGATCCTTCTTGATATATCATGATCTTTCTAGATGTACTAGAAGTTTCCTTTGTTCTTATCTCTTAGAGAATAATCCCTGGAATATGCCGATTACAGAAGTTTCCATGTAAGCTCTATGAGCACTATAAATAAGGGGGAGGCCTCATTTGTTCCTCACAACCAAAACTTGTAATCATTCTCCAAGTAATAGAAGCAGTTCTTACGAGGCCCATCTTTGCTCTACTCTTCTTTATTTTCTTAGCATTCTAGCTAAGCGGGTTGGGAAGACTTGCACGAGTTTTCGAGAAGGAAGATAGTGCGCCGCACGGGACAAAGTGCTAGCAAAAACACTAAGTCCGTGACAAGCTTCATCAAAACAAGCCATCAACGACTTTCACATTCTTGATGATTGTTTTATGAAGATCCGACTTTGCTTCCTGGATTTGCATCTCTCTACTCTGTTAGTAGACAGAACACACGGACCACGGAATGTTAAGTGTTGCTATGTTTGCTTAATGTATGTTTAAAAAAAAAAACTTGTTTGATGTACTCGAAGGTGGAAATGATCTTAGTTAGAAGCTGTACGTGACTTTTTTTTAGTAAGTATTTGTTTTTCCATGGGACAGTAAGTAGGAGGTTTGAATTATTAATTCATTTGTAAAGTCAATTTATTATCACAGGTTGGAAGCACCATGAGAAATCTTCATCAAGCTATTGTCTTTCGTGTGCAATTGTAGTACTTAAACTGTTAATGGTTTTGTTTATGGTGAGAAAAATCTGCTTGTCATTGGAAATTTTCATCAGGTAAAAGGAAAGCAAGGAAAGTATAAGTGTTCTTGTGTTTCTGGATTTTTGTTGCCATTTAACAACGGAAGACATAAATTTTCTTTTGCTTTATAGTTCCTGATGGTTTTTTATTTGTTTGTGGTACTGTACTTCATTTTTGTGCCTCGTGGTAAAACTCTCATTATTTTCCACTTACACTCTTGATTCATGTAATTTCTAACCTAAACAGATTTTTCATCAGGTAAAAGGAAAGCCCGGCCTGGTTTTGCTGCTCTGGACCCAGCCCGGCCCAGTGGACCGGACACAATTAGGGTCGGTCCGGGCTGAACCGGACCACGGGCCGGTCCGGGCCTTGGGCGGTTCGGGCCGGTTCAGGTCGGGTTAACCGTACCGGCCCGGTTTTTTGAATTTTTTTTTTTTTTTTTACAGTTTTTTTTTTAATTTGGTTTTTTAATCATTTTTTTTTGTATTTTAATTTTAAAAATTTGTAACTTAAATGTTTATAAAATGTTTATACAAAATATTTATAAAATGTTTATAATTTTATGTTTATACAAATGTTTATAAAATGTTTATAAAATGTTTATACAAAATATGTTTATAAAATGTTTATAAAATGTTTTCTTTTTAATACAAATGTTTATACAAAATATGTATATAAATGTTTATAATTTAGTAATACAAAAATGTTTATAATTTAGTAATAGTTTGTAATACAAATGTTTATACAAATATATACAAATGTTTATACAAATATTACAAATGTTTATAAAAATTTATAAAAATTTAAAAAAAACATTTCTCCCTCTTCCTTTATCCGGGCTTGGGACCGGCAAATGTTTGTTTGGCATAGGCGGAGTTAAAAAATATATTTTTTTTTAAGTAAAAAATAGTTTTTGAAAGTATAAGTTAAAAAATTTGAATAGTATAAGTTAAAATTAAAAATTTGAATAGTATAAGTAAAAAATAAATAAATAGTTTTTGAAAGTATAAGTTAAAATTTAAAATTGAAATGTATAAGTTTAAATGTACATACCTAATACCTTGCACCGTAGCCTCATTGTTGTTCGCCTTCATGCAATGAAAGCGATTCCAAATCCAGCTCGTGGATGTCATGATCTTCTTCATCTTTCTGGTTTTGTGTTCTTTTATCAGCATTCATCCAATCTTGTACGCACACGATTGCTTCCAAAATATCGGGCTTCAAGCGGCTCCTCCTATCGCTCAACATCTTCGAACTTGCACTAAAACAGGACTCCGATGCTACCGTCGACACCGGAACCATCAGTAGATCACGTGCTATGTTAGAAAGCACAGGAAATCTCTTGTCGTGTCTCTTCCACCATTCTAAAACGGCGAAGTGATCTGGAGTCTCATCTTCGTCTTGATAAGAGTTAAGGTAAGCAGACAACTCTTGAGTAGGTTGGGAAGATTGCTTTTGTTTCTTTCTTTGTAGTATGCGACCGGCTGCTGATAGCTTAGACGCCAAGCCGGAGCTACTACTAGCCCCCCCTGAGTTGGTCGGGTCGACGTTGCTCCTTCTTCGTACAGTATAACTAACATGTCCAAAGCCACTTTAACTTCTGCCTTCATGTCAGTAACGTCTATACCCATATATTTTTCATATCCATCTAATAAAACCTCTACGCCATCCAATTTGATTGTAGGATCAAATATGGAAGCCAAACAATATAAAAGAGGTACTTCACCCCAATATTTCCTGAATTTGGCTTCCATATTTCTCACCGCAATTTCAAAATTTGGATAATCTCTATAGTTAGAAAATAAATAAGACATGTTACAAAGTTCACGTAAAGCTAAGCAAGATGTGGGATAATAAACACCAGAAAGAGTTAATGTAGCATTGTAAAAAACTTCTAAAAATTCACAAATACTTTCAGCTGCTACCCAATCATCATCAGTAACCTGATAGTCAAAGGTGACATCCGAAGTACAATAATATGTAATAACACTCTTAAAAGGAATTGCAGATTTCAACATCAAGTAGGTGGAGTTCCACCTAGTTGGTATATCCTTCACAAATCTTCTAAAAGTCATACCAAAATGTGCGCAAGTGCATGCAAAACTTTGTTGTCTACTTGGAGACGAGTTTAGGTGGAGCAAGCATTGCCGCAGAGTGTCTAAATGGGGTTCAAAATTTTTTAAACATTCTTTAACAACTAAGTTAATTATATGGCAAGCACACCTAACATGCATAAGTCTACCTTCTAAAATAGGCTTAAAAATTACTGACAAAGAAGACATAGCAGCATTGTTGTTTGATGCATTGTCCAAAGAGACAGAAAAATTTTTAGCGTGAATATCATATTCACGCACGTGTCTTGAAATCTCACTTGAAATTACAGCGCCCGTGTGTGGACATTCTATAAGTTTAAGACAGATGATGCGTTTTTGCAACATCCATTGTGCATCTATATAGTGTGCAGTAATACAAATATAAGCATAACTCCATTTAGTAGTCCAAATATCAGAAGTAATAGCTAACTTACTAATATTTTCAAAATCCGCTTTCAAAGCGGCTTTCTGCTCGTTAAAGAGACGAATGGCCTCCTTTCGAGCTTGTTGCCTACTCACTTTAGTAAAGGAGGGGTTTAGAGAAAGTGATACATAATCTCGTAAAGATTCGCTTTCACCCGTCGTGAAAGGAAGTTCGTTACGAATAATATGTTTAGTTAATTCGGTTTTATGCCGAGCAGCTGAGTAAGTAAAGTTACCAATTGAAGAACCGGTGGCGCCGAAGCTTATTTGGGTTTGGGACGCTTGAAGTGTGTCCTTTCCGTAGCAAGTGTCATAGTGTCTGGATATGGTCCCGGTGCCACCGCCCTTCTTCCATGCGTACTGGTTGCAACATTTCTTGCATTGCGCCTTGTACGGTTTCGGTTCACCCTTGGCATCTAAAACAAACGAACCATCAGGATTACTTTCAAAAATCAAAGTAAAATAATCCCAATACTTAGACCTTTTTTTCTTTTCAGGACGTTGGGTTGTACTAGCTACTTCCGGAGGAGATGGTTGGCACCCCTCCGGAATCGGATTAGTGGCTACTTGCTCAGGTGGAATTTCAGTACCGTCAAAAAAATATTAAAATATTGGAAAGTCTGTCCAGCAAGATCAGGTTGATTTGAACCTTCACCAGCCATATATAAAATAAAATAAAGTAAACTACGTTAGAAGAAAGTAAGGGATTGAGAGGAAGATCGGGAAGCCGTAGAGCCGGAATGGAGTTGGGAGGGAGATCGGGAAGCCGTAGAACACCGGGGAGGGAAAGCAGTAGAGCACCAGAGCACCGTAGAGAAATGTAGAGAATTTGTGAGGAATGACTTGTGTTTGAAAAGTGGAATTTTTGGCCTATTTATAGAAATTTTTTGGGGTTATTTTGGTAATTTTAGGCCAAAAATGACCAAAATATCCCTCCCAACGTTTTAATAACGGCTATATGGGAGGGGTATTTTGGTAAAAGAAACAAACCCCCCCCAAACGGTCAAATCTGAAAAAAAAAAAAAAATTTCAAATCCTCCAACGGTCGGCTGGACCGGTCCCAGCGGGCCGGGCCGGTCCAACCGGGCCTATTTTTTCAAAAAAATAAAATAAAAAATAAACAGCGGTCCGGGTCGGGCTCGGGCTGGGGGGGGGGGGGGGGGGGGGAGGCCCGACCCGAACCGGTAGGGAGTGGGGGGCCGGGCCGGTTCGGTCCAGCAGCGGGCCGGTCCGGGCTTTTAGGTACTGTTTGGGAAGGGTGGAAAATGGGAGGAAGGAAAAAGTTGAGGGGAAAGTGAGAGGAAAATTTTAAATGATGGTGTTTGGAAAGGGGGAGAGAACATGGGGGAGGAAAATTTGAGAGGAAAAAGTAGGTGGGTCCCACCAAAATTTTTTTCTCCCAAATGTGGGAGGAAAATGGAGAGAGATGAGAGGAATTTGAGTGAATTTACCCCACTACCCCTCAAAAAGTTAATATTAAATCATCATTTGAGAATACCAAGGAGGAAATAGTAATTATACCTATATCCATAAACAAATAAAAAATTATTTTTAAACTTTTCCTTTCCCTACTTTTTGTTCATCCAAACAAGAAGAGGTAAAGTTAATTTTCTTCTCCCTCTATTTTTCTTCCTCTCAAATTTTCCTCTCCCTCCCCTCCTATGTTCCCAAACATAGTGTTAGGGGGGCGGGCCGGTCCGGTCCTCGGGCAGGCCCGGGCTAGACCGGCCCAATTAACACCCTGAGACTTAGTTGCCGACGACCCTACATCGATGATTACATCTAAATGACTAATATAGGTCCAACACAATATAGACTTCACTACGTCACCATTTGATACTGACACTAGACCTAGTCGGCTTAGTGACTGTTTTCTTGCGTCGCAAACTCTCTTTCGCAGGGGGATCCTTTTCTTGCTGCATGAGTTGGAGCCAACACTCAATTCACTTTGGTCAGTGAGTCTTCGCCATGAGTTCACCTCTATGTGACTGAAGTTCGACGTGTCTCCATCGTTCAGATCTTTAGCACTCTCATCAAGACACCAGCCTTTGGAAAAAGGCTCTGCAACCGCCTTTGGAGGAAGCTCTTGATTGGTAAGGCTAATTCTTCTCTAGTTGCTGAGGCCAAGCACCTGTGGACCGGGAGGAGTATCCTCTAGTCCCGACAGGGGAGGATGGGTGCCCGGACCAGGTACAGATGGACTGGGGACCTCCAACGAAGCAATGCCAAATGCCACCCTTGTTAGACTCGTTGCCTAAGTTAGGCAAGAAATCTGAATGAACTACCAGTGGGGTGCGACTTTGCTTTCTTTAGACAGAATATCTGAACGAACTGAACAACCATTTAGCTCAATCTCTTGACTAGCAACTCCTCCTCAGCACAACAGCTCCTCGGGTAGCTTCTCCAGTCAGATCTGGACGGTGGGATTTCTTGTGTCCGAAACATCGTCAGGCCGAGCACGTGGGGGGATGCCCCCACTCATAAATAACTAGGACACAACCATCAACCCGAGGACAACATTACTAGAACTTCCGAAGGTAAACTACTCGCAGGTGATACCTCCACCAAGAAGCGGGCAGACAACTGTGGTCAGTCATTGGGCCATCCATCCTGATAAAAAAACCCACCATGCTCGCCAACTTTTTAGATTTGATCTTCTCCAGAGCACCAGAGGAAGCTTCGAAAATTTGGATCCAGATTGGGATTGCCGCTAGTAAGTCCCTCTCCAAGGAGATGTTTGGCACCCAATGTCTAATAATCATTAATCAATCCTTATACAGCCATGGACCGCCTCCAAGTACGCTTCCAAATCATTCTCAACAGTAAATCAGATGAAAAAGAATATGTTTTTCCTTGAATTTTTTTTAGAATGCCCTAGTCGACCGCCATACCTATCATATATAAGAGAAAAGCATCATATACGACGAGCGTGGCCCCATCACATATAAGGCCAACTTAAGCCTCCATGCGGCAGATGTTATGCTCCAGTCCTAAGATACGGAAGACCAAGACACGTGACAATGGCTATCTACATATCAAGACACGTGACAATGGCTATCTACATATCAAGTGGACTTCAACCCAACTCGAATACGTATACGCTGTCAAAGATTGGATATATCTCTCTCTCAATTGGTAAGACTATAATCATAAAACTATATATGAGTCTAAGAAAAATGAATATCAAGAAAGAACAATATGTATTATGGTCTGTAGTCCATACCACACTCGTTCGAATAGACCCAAACGAAGTAACATGGCCTATAAAAACTAGTCTATACAATAGAGTAGGAAATACTGAATGAAATATAACTGCGATCAATATGTGGATCTGAAGAGATGATCACCATCATCATCGAGAGAAGATTCACATAAATAGTTCACTAACTTGGAAGAAAATCTGGTCCTAAGAGAGATGTATCAAGATACATAATGTACACACAAAAATAAAAGAGTAAATAACATGCAGAATAGTAACATGTAGCTTGATACATCTATAACCACTGACTGGGTGAGATGCAACTGAGAACAATTACATATACGTAGACTACCAATGCTATGGGATCAATATCATAACACCAATGGGATTGTAATGCCTGTTGTCCGTATTACGTATTTTTGGAATATGTGTACGTATTTTATTCTGTATTGCATGATTTCTTGTTTAGCTTGCATCTTGGCTTGGTTATTTCTTGGCTTGGTTCGGTTTTCTTTGGTCTATCATGAACCATGGATGAACCCCCTACCTACCACCACCTTTGATATTTATTGCCATTTCTTCTTTCTCTCTCTTCATTACTCATCTTCTTCTTCCTCATTTACTTCTTACCTACCCGAGAGAGAAGAGAGAGGTCTAGGCAAGTGCAACTTGCTTCATGGAGGAACTCCGATTTTATTGCTTCATTCTCTTCCTTACAGCATTTTAACATACTTTAGAACTTGGCATTTTCACTTTCCATGGCTAGATTCTTGTAGATCTATATTTACTTTATTTCGGATTTTTGGGTTTTGATCTACTTAATCTTGTTATTTCCTAGTTTTGATGGTTCCATGTTGTAGAGAATCTCGTCCTACCCCATTTTGACCTATGGAAGTTCGGATTTGGGCTCCGGATGATAGAGTTATGCAGCTTGGAAGCCATGGCTTATGGTGTACTTCTTCTCGGAAATTTGGAGAAGAAGCACAGTTCCGAGCCGCATGATAGCACTTGACCGCATGAATATTCATGCGGCAAGTCAGCTTCGAAACCGCATGCACTATCGACTGGACTTGACCGCATGACAAGTTCATGCGGCAAGTATTTAGTTCGGCCGCATGGGGCCCTTCTTCCCGAACCGCATATGCACCCTTGCTCCCAGCCGCATAGGCATTGCTCCCCGCTGCCGCATGGGACTTCGCCCATCCCGAGCCACATGAACTCCAATACTCGCGAGCCGCATAGACCGCAGTCTCCCGCTGCCGCATGAGGACCCGAGTCCTCTCAGCCGCATGACTGACTGATCCCGAGCCGCATAGATCCTGATTCCCTTCAGCCGCATGAGACCCCTCGATTCCTGACCGCATAAGCTCCTGCAGCCGCATGCGCCGCACGCCCGCACTGCCTTGAGACCGACCTTTCCGAGCCGCATGAACTCGGATTTCGGGCCGCATGAACCCATATCTATTCAGCCGCATGGGCTGTTCTCTTCCAGCCGCATGTGATCATTCCTGGCCGCATAGGCCTTAGCCGCATGGCTCTTCTATAGCCTGAATATTGATATTTTACGTCCATTTTATATCCTTACGCCTTTTGTCATGAACTTGATAATCATGGATTTGTTTAATATGTTTGGAAATGATACCTGAGCATGACACGATAGTGACCCGTAGTGGTGTACTCTTGACAAGAAAACCTGACATGACCTGATAGTGGCCCGTCGTGGCGCACTCCTGATAAGAACACTTGACATGATAAACCTGACATGATATATCTGATAAGCTGTTGCGACGACTACCTGACATGACATGACCTGTATAATAACATGGACACCGTGGGTGATTGTGCTTGTACAAATAAACCAGTCCTGTCTTGCATCATGTCTAGGAAGGGAGCTCCTGAGTACCACGGTCAGGAGTACCTATTGAAATGGACTAAGGTTAATAACTAGATTAACATATTAGTCATGAAGAGATTTCCCAGCTACAGGCAATCCTGTTACCTGGGCGCGCCTGGGATCTGTAGCCTGCCGTCGAGTAGGGCACATTTCCAGCACACTGTCATGTGTTGCACCTTTCAAGCTACTTAAGGGTACATGCGTTTCCTGGACGATGTACCCACCTGAATTCAACCCCTAATTTCGACCTGGGTAACCTGGATGGACTGCAGGGCTTGTGGCTGTGGAAGATTCTCACTGCATCTTGTTAGTAATTAGGCTTGTGACAACCCTAGTTAGTTAAAGTATCAAGCCGTAGTTCTTGCTTGGCCGTGAAGTGATTGGATGGAGTATAACCTGTCTAGCCTTGTCCTGATCCTGTTCCAGACTACTGCATGACCAGAATGCTTGTATTTATTTTACCGATAAATGGTGAGAATTCTAAGTTCTGTTCAGACGAAGGGTTACAACCCCGGTCCTCGTTTGGTTTACGGGTTGTAACCTGGTTATCTGAATAGTTCCATGGTTATCTCGTCGTATATCATCCTGATGTATTTTCTTTATTTCCAGTTCTTAATTTTATTTATATCTTGTGTTGATTGCTGGTTTTAGTTCCTAAGTGAAGCTTCCTTTGTGGTACTTGCTCTTTCTGGGGTCTGACCCAGCTGGTTTTGTATGGCCAGATTTCGGAGCAGCTCCAGAGGATCTACCGACTATCCAGCCCGATGGTGGCGACTAGACGTAACCCGGGCAACGAGTGGGTTTATTTTGCTCTCCCACTTTATTGTAAAAAATATTCTTTTGAGGCGTTTAGCCGACGAGCACCTGTTTAGCTCGATTGTATTTAACTACTGTCTGCCTACGGGCTGTAACATGATTGACAGATCCTAGGGTTGATCATGTATGACTAAATTCTTGCTAGTCCTCATATTTTGTAACGACTAGCTTCATGATCAGCTGAATATGTAATATTTGGGATGCCTTATTATTGTATATTTAATGATCATACATCTTGTAACTTTTACTTACTTGCTTGTGATTGAGACAATAGGCTTGTTCATGACCTTAAGAGACTGCTAGCTTGTAGATAAACCCTCATGTATCTAGACAGCCGTGACCGTATAGCGAGATGGAATCCATTTCAATATACGTAGCTGGCTATGCCTGCCCCCGCTCTCCAGTATTCTGGTTCTGGGGCGTGACAGGGATGCTCCTCGTAAGATCAAATCTCTATGTCGGTACGCCATGGGATGCTTCCGATCTTGAAATAGAATAACAAGTCTCTAATACCGTAGCACCATGGGACGCTTCCAGTCCTAGAGCCAAGATAGTCCAACGTCTAGTATCTGATCTCTGTCTAAGGATCCATACACATCTACAGGTTCTATATTCAACCGAGTCTATCAATCATCCATGAATCAATAACATATCAATTCTATCAATCCATCTACCAATCCAATACTAAATCGATCGAGACTACGAGTATGACAGTAAACTGTATGCTAATGCTATAAGATATGATTATATCATGCATGCTGTTGTGATTCGTGTAATGTCAAATTCGTGCGAATATCCAACAAGTCATACTACCATCTAATCTATAACTGAAACACATAATATAATTAATAAAATCTAAAAAAATATATAACAAAAGCATGAAATACTAAAATCATTAGGTAAGGTACACTTGCCTCGATTGCTGACCGAGCTACAAGATTGATGGCATGTAATCAAGTCAAAAGTCCTCCCAGGGTCAACATATCTAATCATAATTTATTTATATAACCAATTAAATCATAATTGCTATTATAGAATTTATAATCATAACAATAAAGTTCTAGAGGATCAATAGTGTAATAATCTAATTTGTTATGGCTTTAGTACAATTTTTCATACCTTACTTTCTTTAGCAGCATCAATCAATAACAACAGCTTTTTTTAAACAATAAAGAATAAGTGAGAAGCTCCTATGGATTTTGGTCTAGAGCATTTGAACGTGACGAGGCAGTGGTTCGAAAATGTTGTAGCGGTTGCAGCGCGACTTGGCGAGCATGGGGTTCGCATGACAGAGTTGGGCGAGTCGCAGTGTCGGAGAGACGTGCAACGTCGAGATGATGACATATAAGTTTTTAAGGTAGGTCTACTGGTCAGGGTTGGAGAAGATGGTGACACGAAGATGTTAGATGGAGGGGACTTCGACATCGGGTGATATCTGCTGCTGCATTGCGGCTTTCTAGGATCGACAATGGTAGTATGTGTTGGAGTCTAGTTTGGATTTGGTAACAACATAGTCCAATTTTGATTAAATATTTGATTTGATTAGATTTGGACGTCCATAATAAGTGTTGGCTATTTTAGATGTAATAGGATTCTTATTTTGGGGTTTCCTATTTAGAAAATCCTATTATAATCTAATAGGATGTTGTTGATAGGCTATTTTTGGTGTAATTGGATTCTTATTTTAAGATTTCCTATTTAGAAAATCCTATTATGACCTAAAATTAGGTTTTTTATTCTATTTTATGTGGTGAGGGTGGAGGCACAAAGCATAGCATAAAGTTTAGATTCAAGGTGCTCGTCTACAAGATATCTAAGAGAAAGTCCGCACTTTGGTCTTAGGGCTTCGCTATACAAGACATAAGAAAAGTTGAAGGAGGCGATCTGATCGAGGAGTCGTCGACTTCGGTTAGAGAGATTGTCACATGTTGATGAGTGATTTCATTCTAATCTCTGTTGTTTTTTCTTGAGTGTGGTAAGGGGGTTGAACATATAGGGCAAAGGGTTCTACATTGGTTTTTGTCAATCTTCTAATTTCATCTGAGTTATATAGATTAGAATTTGTCTAGGTGACGTAGTCACCACCATATACTTGTTTCTATCTGTGCTTGGTTTTCATTAGACGGGAGTTGATTATTTCAGTTGGTTTGGCCCAAGTTTTTGCTGTGACAATGTCTCAAATACGGTATCAGAGTGCTTGTTGGGTATGTTCGATACGCAATATCTGGTATGAGACCGAGGTTTTTTTGTTCTGCTCTGATACCAACAACTGGTATTAGAGCTTTTGGGATTCTGGCAATCATGTCTACGAAGCAGATGAACACTCGTATTGTCACCCTCATAGGAGGAACTAGATTTGGAAGCCAAGGATGGAGGATCTACTCTGGTGCAAGGCTTGCATGATCCTTGGAGGGCGACAATGCAAAGCCATCAGATAAAGCTGCTGAAGACTGAAAATGACTGGATTGGAAGGTCGTTGGATTCATCTGCCAATGGCTGGACGACTTGGTATTTTACTACGTGTCCATGGAGAGTTCGACAAAAGTATTATGGGAGAAGTCGCATTAGTAGTACGAAAGGAAGACGACCGACAATAAGACATTTCTTATTCGCTAGCTCGTCAACTTGAAGTACACGAATGGTGCCCCAATGTCACAAAATCTGAACAAGGTTTAGGGTATCATCAATCAGCTATCTACGATGAAGATGATAATTGATGATGAGCTTCAGGCTCTATTGCTTTTGAGTTCTCTGTCGGACACCTAGAAGACGTTGGTGGTATCGTTGAGCAACTCCGTACCGGATGGAGTTGTCATAATGGAGGCAGTAAAAAGTAGTTTATTGAATGAGGATGTCCGGTGCAAGCAAGTTAAATCGTCGCATGAGTCCGCTATGGTGGCTTCATACGGGAAGAGAAGACTCAAGTCACAAGCGAGGACACGGGAGAATTCTCAGGATCTTGCGATTGTGGACCGTAAGGAGGGTTGCTATCACTGTGACGAAATGGATCATATTAAGAGGAACTACATAAAGCTCAAAGTTGAGAAGACAAAAGATAAGAATGATAAGGATGATCTTATAGAAATAAGAGAGGTCATCATTGCAGCGACCGATACAGAGGAACCTTGTGGTCATAATGGCGACTGGGTCATAGACACGGGACGTCGTATTATGCCACACCGTGAAGAGAATCTTCATGTCATACCGCAATGACAGGTTTAGACGTATGAAGATGGACGATAATGGGACATATGTAGTTGTAGGCATCGATGATATGCACTTGACAACAAAATTTGGTAAAAAGCTCGTCCTCAAGGGTTTACGATATATACCAAGTTTGTTCTACAACTTAGTTTTAGTAGGGGCTGACAAATGATGGCTGATGTAATTTGTTTAGGGACCCAAATTGGATGCTTGCGAAGGGTTCCCAACAACTGGCTCGAGGAGATTTGTGTTGTGGCATGTACAGGCTCAAGCCGCTAAATTGTCAAGGCAGGTTACAGATACCGGATGAAGGCTCGAGGGGTGTTCGACATGAGTTGGATCATTGGGAACTTGCTGAGGAGGGTTTCCGAGATATTTTGAGGGATACAGAGGAGTCAGTTTGTCGAGACAGAGTGACGAATGGTGATTAGTCAAAGATTGAGGGTCAGTCTGTCGGTCCCATGACAGCTGGTCGATCTCTAGGTGGGGGTTGCTATACACATTAAGTTTTGGTGACGGGTGTTTTGCCGAAGCTTCACGGAGCGACATTAGTTTCAGCAATTCGAAGTCAGGGAGGAGATCAAGGTTTGCAGCAGATCCAATTAAAGGCAGGTAGATCACCATTCATACAGTTTAGGTGGAGCTATAGGTCATCGACGGTGTGCACAGTGCACGATATTCTGCTCGATGATACATGTGTTTAGGAGAGCTTCAGTGTCGTACACGAGGGTGGGCATGTTCAGGAGTTTAAATCTCAGGAGCACCGTACCTTCGCTTGGTTGGGCCAACCAAGGGTGAAGAAGTTCGATGGAACGGTAACATATTCCGGTAGAAGACAGAAGTCGAGAATAGGCAGCCGAGACTTGTGGTAAGGCTGATTGTCAGGGACTTCAGTTTTAGCCATATTATTGATATCAGTAGGGTCCTAGTAGTGCAGGAGGTGTAAAGCATGGCAGATAGTATCGACGTGATGGTCGAGGAGCTGGAGATGAAGGAAGATGCAAAATAGCTCGGAGGATTGGAGGTTATTAGCATGGGGGAGCAGGAACTTTGTTATGGGACGACAGTCATAGAGTCCAGTTGATTAGCCATAGGGTCAACACCTCTCATTAGACTAGAGGGGGAGATTATTGGAGTCCAGTCTGTTGGTAACAACATATTTATGGAGTCCAAATCTGATTAAGTATTTGTTTTGATTAGATTTGGATATCCATAATTAGTGTCGGGCTATTTTAGATGTAATAGGATTCTTATTTTGGGGTTTCCTATTTAGGAAATCCTATTATAATCTAAAATAGGATGTCGATGTGCTATTTTAGTATAATTGGATTATTATTTTAGGGTTTCCTATTTAGAAAATTCTATTATGACCTAAAAGTAGGTTTATCATCCTATTTATATGAGGTGAGGGTGGAGGTACAAAGTATAGCATAAAGTTGTCATTCGGGGTACTCGTCCATAGGAGATCTAAGAGAAAGTTCATACTTTGCTCTTAGGGCTTCGTCATACAAGATAGAAGGAAGGAGGAGATCTGATCGAGGAATCATCAACTTCGGTTAGGAAGATTGGTACGGGTTGGTGAGTGATTTCATTGAAATCTCTGTCGTTTCTTCTTGAGTGTGGTGAGAGAGTTAAACATATTAGGCCAAAGGGTTCAACATTAGTTTTTGTCAATCTTGTAATTTCATCTGAGTTATATAGATTAGAATTTGTCCATTTGATGTAGTCACCGCCATATACTTGTCTTTATCTATGCTTGGTGTTAGTTAGACGGGAATTGATTATTTCAGGTGGATTGCGCTAAGTTTTTGCTGCAACAACGTCTCAGACACAATATCAGAGCGCTTGTAGGGCATGTTCGATACCCAACAATATGGTGGTTATGACAATAAATGAAGGTATCTCGAGCGAGTTAAAGGAGGAACATTCGATAATGAAGGATCAGTCTTGTTGGAATCTCAGATGTAGTCGACAGTCGCAGGGGTGTTGCACTGGGCACAACGTCGGCATTTGGCAAGGGGTTCAATTGATGGCTTTCTAACGAAGGGAAGTAGACAGCGACGATTGTGCGAAACTTGCAAGTCCTTATGGATGAAGGCAGCTGGTGATGATAGGTGTGGTCGCGTGTCATTCTAGGTTGGAGGGCGGTGTATGACCCACACATCTATGTGGGTTGGCTGTATTGATGGAGCGGTAGTGTCTCGAGGTACTCGAGGTATAGAGTGTCATAACTGTTTTCCATACATCATTATAATATAAATATTTTTAGGCAAACATATTTTTTGAAAAATAAATTTTATGAGAAAATAATTTTATTTTACTTTTTGTTATTTTAGTAATATATTTTTATGAACTTTTAAAATTTTATTTATTATTTGAGTAAACTTTTTATATTATTATATTAGAGGTACGAGGTTGTCATCAAGTAGTCTAGTCATAATGTGGATTTAGCCACATACTGAGCCTAAGAAGCTAAATTAAATTAGTTAATTGGTTACTTAATCAAGTCCTTAATTGAAATTGCTTAGTTAATACCAAAAACTTTTTCACCAATTTAACTTACCTTCTCTTTGTAATGTCCCACTCCGCTCAGTTCAACAGGTGAATCAACAAACGCGACGACGTTTGAACTTGTCTATGCAGGAACTTGTTCGGAATCCCGCTCGGTCAAGATGACTCATCGTTCAGATGAGTGACTTCGATAACTCGTCTCTGCTTCGCCTTCACACCTAATAAATAAATAATTTTTACATACTAAATGTGTATGCTAATAAAAGAGACGAACCCACATAGCTAAGGGAATAATCTCGTTCTATGTCAGAATTGTATAGAACATGGAAATATTAAACTTGATGCCTAGATAGTACTTCACGTTGGATTTTAAAATAGGCACTCGATCTTTCGATCCCACGACTTGGGTTAAATAGAAGTTCTTATATTTCCACGTATACTATCGACTTGCTGTCATAATCTATACGTTTCCATGATTGCAATGAACATTTCTATGGGTTAAACGCTTGTCATAGTAGGAACGTTCCTACGATCTCAATGCTAGTCATAGCATGCACGTTCCTACGATTTCAAGGCTTATCATATAGAGTATGACATGGTTTGGCACTTCATTGAACACGGTTTGATCCAGTTAAGCATGAGGGCTATCAAATTATCATTCCTGAGTGTTAGATAGAAAGTATGGTAGCATGGAAAGTTCTTTAGACCGTTAGTCGCTGAGGCAGCTCCTGGTTTGGGAGCTGTATGGATATTGGAAAAAAAATATGAGGAATGTTTTGAAAGTATGGGAAGTTGAGTCGAATCTTGCATTGTTATTGCACAACTTATACACAAGGTTTGAGTTCTTCGAACGATTGCCAAGGCACTGGGATCGATTCGACCTAGGAGCAACTGGCCTGCGGAACCATCAGGGGATGTGCGACCTATTTTGTAGGGTGCACCGTATAGCGGGTATTATGAAAACTCCGGTGGAGATTGCGCCTCACATCCAAACGCGTACCTTCTTACCCATATGGTCCAGTGATAGCTTGAGTTGCTAGTGACTATATAGATTGAGTTGGCGTGATAGCGACAATCCGCATGCATGTCATAGATTGAGTCAAGAGTGGATGCATGACACGAAACTAACAAGCCTAAATTTTGGCTTCAGTCGAAACA
Organism: Iris pallida; assembly: GCA_029216955.1. Taxonomy (NCBI): domain Eukaryota; kingdom Viridiplantae; phylum Streptophyta; class Magnoliopsida; order Asparagales; family Iridaceae; genus Iris; species Iris pallida. The sequence continues at coordinate 10,156,506 of JANAVB010016600.1, read as the reverse complement.
CGTGCCTCAGTATGATATGTGGTGTTATGGTTTAGTAGTTTTGTTACTTGGGGCCTGACTTTGCTTGTTTTGTTTGGCCAGATCTCGTATTAGAGCTTAAGGATCCAGCTTTTCTTCCTGATGATGGTGAATACTAGAAGCATGAACGTCGTAGCACTCAAGTGGATTTCTTCTTCACCACTTTGATATCATCATTTTGTCCTTTAGCCTTTAGCCACCGGCACCTCTTTAGCCGGATGCCCTGGATATTTAGTTTTCTTATTTAATTGTAATTAACCAGACTATAGCTGACTATGGTTATGTACTGTTGACTCGATGTGCTAGCTGGTATTTTATAAAGCTAGTTCTCATGCTCATTTTGATGAAGCGTCGATGACGCCTTAATGCTTTATTTTATATGCTCATTAATTACTGATTGTTGTTTGAATGATTAAGACATATATGCTCTATGTGACCCTAGGAAACTTGATTGTAACATTCACCCCCAAGTCTAGTAATAGTCGTGATCACCGTATGATGTCTTCGTACTTTATGCGAGATAGTTGGACATGTCAATCTTTGTATTTCGGTACTGGGGCGTGATAGTTTCTAATAAGTTTTCTGTAGAAATTTTCGAAACTCCGCAAAATTCCAACGACATTTCGGTATATTTCGAAAATGCACAGGAACTCAAAAAAAATTAAAGTTTCAGGTAACAATCACTTCCATAATACAATCACAACTCCTCCAATAAGTTCTAATGCTACCACTATATCACATAGGTCATTCTAAGCTATATCTACATAAGAAATCACATGTATTACAAGTTTTTCCATCAAACCATCCAAATTTTCCAATCCCTAGATATACTTAAAATTCATATTCCAAGTCAATAACCCACCAAACCATAATGTAATTGTAAGATAATGATAAAACATAACAATAACATAAATTAAAAAGATCAAAAATATACATATGAATAAAAAATAAAAATCAAAGAAAGCACAAGTTTCTCCACTCTAGCAAGATGTACTTGCCTTAGGTTAGTTATCCGAGCCTAGTCTTCTACTCCTCCTCCAAGGGAGATTCAAAAACCATACCCTAGGTTCCAAAACCTATCTCCAAGAGTTGAAGGTCCAAAGCTTGAGGAAGAATGAAATGGAGAAGAGAATGTAAAAGAGGAAGTGAGAGAATGGTGTGTATTTTATATGGAGAGGGAGTGATGTGTGTCCCTTGATTTAGCCATGTCATCAATCCATGGCATCTTCCACTCAATCCTAGCCACACAAACAAAATTTTATGACCGATAATTAAAGGAAGAGGTCTAGTCAGCGGGCTGACTGGGCAAGTCACAACTAGTCGAAAGATCCGTCGAAATACCAAAGAATTCAGTCGGACTTTCGATTTGATAATCAAATTTCAGTTTTAAGAATTTTTAGGTATTATGTTCTATATAAGAGTCCTAGTACGTATCTATTACAATGCCAATAGGTACTCTACTGGTCTATGATAGTCTCATATATAATTACTTTGTTATGAAAGCCAATAAAAAATACACTTGCATAAGTCAATTAATCATTTTATCAATCCAGGCTCCAATGATTATCAAATATAACTGAAACTTGTGTCATAACATAGATCAGTATTCCATCATCGAAACAGTTAACCACATCTACAACAAACAAGAACAATGGGTGGCACATTACTCCAAGACGAGATACTACTCTTTGCCATGGTCAGGTACAAGCATAACTACAAGAAATACAATAATAAAATACTCAATAAAAAATATAGAATACCGCAAATGGATACAGCTATAAGCAACTCGTGTAAGATACCGTCTCAAGACTGGATATAGGAACACTCTAATACTTGAATAATACATGCAAAAATATGTATATCGAAAACGGGGAGTGACACATATATTCAAAATTAACTAAATATATTACATTATTTATTAAATCCTAATTAAACTATTTTCATATATTACTACGTCTACGTAGTTGATTTATAAAATCCTAAGTATACCAAATAAACCCTATACTAAATATTATATATATATAATAAACTAAATCCTAAAATACCTTTTTAGGCTTATCCCTAAATACTATCTCTAAATACTTGTCTTATATTTAAAGGTATTCCTATCCATCTATATATTCTTCTATTCCTATTTCTAACCTAGCGAGCCCCTCTGAAATTATCATTTTGTATTCTACTCCGAGCACCTTCAAACTCCTCTTTCGTGCTTTTACCCCTTCTTCATATTAACTACCAAGTCCATCAGTCAGCCTACCATGGCTCTCAATCATCGCTCGCTAGCACCATACCATTCACCACCATCCTCCATTGGTCACCCCACTAAGACAACATCCAATTTACTTGTCCCGTATCCTGAGTTAACCCCAACTTCTTGCGATCGTCATTTATGCAAGACCCCCTGTATGGGACTCCTTCAGTCTGTACGAGCTCTCCCTGCTTGCTCTCGATTGAAGCCATGAGCGTGTGTCCTGTCTTGATCATAAAATAGCAATAGTAAAATCAGCAACGACGTAGGATAGGGGTACAGACCCTGTTTCGATGAGTCGTACTGTCGACCGAAGAATCCAAGAGCACTACCCATCTTCTATGTTCTCCTTCCAATGTCACGTGACCCGCCCCGTCCACTATCGTTTGCTAGCACTACACCAAAATGGCAAATTAGGAACACTAGATATTTTTTAATCTGGAACGCTTATTTTTTGTACCTAGATTTTAGAACGGAATTAATGTGTTCCAGATTAGAAAAACGTTCCAAATGTATTTTATTTTAATTTTTAGAAAAAATATTTATATAAATACACTTTTATTCCGTTCCAAATATGTTCCAAACTAGGCATGCACACATATGAATGTCATTATTACTGTGGAAAGCGTCCCAGCCACAAAAGAGAGAAATGTTTGCTTATTACTTCACCTCTTTCTCCATTACCACCATCACCCCCGCTGCCGCCGCCGTCAACGTGCCCTGCTGTCCACCGTCCCTCCCCTCCGCCTCCTCCTCCTCCTCAACCTGGATCCGACCGGACCCCCTTCTTGTCATGTGTCACTGCTTCAACTCTATCACCTCCTTCATCGCTCACCTCTGCATCTTGGTCAATGTCCTCTCTGTACCGTCCGGTCCTTCAAGAATAGCTCTGATGTAAGAAGAAAAAAACCTAACCTAAAGTCCCAATTGATCACACCTTTTTTCTTCATTTGTGAAGGTTTTGACGGCATATTCTGGTTCTACACGTCGTGACCTCGCTCTTGTTGGCGGTGGCAGAGATGGAATAGGACTTAATAATGAAGTTTTGGAGAGTAATTTTCTCGATTCAAATTCTCCTCCTTTTAAAGTAAAATTTATTTAGGGTTTCTTTGATTCGGTTATTGACTTGTTTAGGTGTTCGAGTACTGGACTGGAAGGAGAATGTTGCAGATCTTGTATCCTTTTCTATTTATGGTTGTTTGTATTTGAGGGATTACTTGTGTTTGAGTCAATGTGTGAAGAATAAAATGAGCCTTTGTTTTCAGCGTTGGTGTAATGACGATAGCGTTCTATGACGTTAGCGAAGAGCGGAGGGATATCGTGATACTCCAGGAGATTGCGAGTTACCTACTGATTGTGTGCAGACTGACCTATGCGATCTTGGTAATGGTTATCCGATGCATTATAATTTTGATATAGTGAATTTTATGGTTTCCACTATGTTGCACGGACACAATACGATATAATACAAACATGGGGTAAGGACAAACCATGTGTTTTGTCATTTTCTAGTGTATTTTGAAATGCTTGTGTCATGTCTTTTACTGTCGGATCACTCCGACACAATGTCACATACATGATAAAATTTTTGTGTTTATGCACCAGCAGTAAAATGCCTAGTTCTCTTAATTTGGATCGAATTATATTGATCCCGAAGAAACATAAGGCGCAGAGCATCACTGAAATTGTCCAATATTGAGTTTGCAAATATTAGGAACTATCGTATTCTGCATTCGAAAATTTTTAGCCAAAGAAGGTTTTTTTTTCTTTCAAACGAGCATTATGGTTATTAATCATAATAGTCACTGCATTGGTACAAAACCATATTTAGTATTAATCTATATAATGCGCAACAACTATTGATATCTCAGAAAAAGCTATTTTTATTGTTACTTTTTGCCTTCACAATTACTATTTTTAACCTCTTAACCTCTTTTTCCATTTTGAAATATAGATTCGAGTTAGACATGCTATTTGAGTCGGTGAATGTAAAAAAATGGAGCATTAGAAGGAAAAATGCAGAATACGATTAAGTCAGAAAGTCCTAGCCCCATTGAGGAACATTTTTCTCCCTGCGGCGCCTTCGCCTGTGGGTCGATGCAGCACTGATTCAAGTTAGCCCTCAATCTCGTTATACCTGATTCCCATATCTCCTAAACTGTTTATTTATATTGATATCCTTCTTGTAGTGTATTGTTGTTTTTGGACTTGTTCCAAGTTTCTTGTGGAGACCTCGTGGAAATGAAGGATGTGCAGAGTGTATACATATATCAGAAGCCTCGCAATCAGCCCTGCATTCTTAATCTTCAACCCTTAGATGAGTGGTCACTCACACCCTTAATATGTGCTCTTTCTGCATACTTGATCTATAGAATGTTGCAGTTATTAGTATCAATGATGTCATTGGAAATGGTAACTAAATAGTTTAGGCTTGTCTTACTTGTTCATAAAGAAGATTTTGTCTTCTGGAAGTCAATTTCCAGCCTTCAAGATGTTTTCTTACCCGAGACACGGACTCAATTTCTGTCAAGTGTTTGATTTTGGCTAAATCTTTAGCTTTTTGAAGCACATGTTTCTCTACTAGCTTAGGTGTTGCATACCGGTCTTAATAGGAAAATGTCTTAATCATCATATTTGGTCACACAATTAGTCAAGAAAAGCTTGTTGTTATAGTATTTCAGGATGTAGATCACATTTGTTCAGGACCATAGCTTATCTTGCTTCAGTTGGGGAGTTGAAATCTCTAGCAAAAGGTAAATATATTCATGCACACATGGCGAGAATAATATTTGATTCATTGAATACGAAGACCATTATTTCATGGTGTTCAATGATAAAAGGATATGTAATCAATGATGGCTCCTCCAATACTATGTTACTCATCATTAAATAAAAATGGATGGGGGTAAGAGTAGACACCATAATGCTAATCAATGTACTACCAGCTTATGTGAACATAGGAGCTTTGGAAATGGTCTAGAATATACTTGGGAAGGGTATGAGGTCCTCTTTTGAGTGCTTGTAAGCTATATTCAGAGCCTAGGAAGCTCATAGACATGGAACCTATAAATGTGGAAACTATTTTCATAACTATTAGTAGGGATCTTATAAATACCGGCTTATGGCATAGAGCTCTTCAAATATTAGTTGTCATTTTCCATTTCAGTATGATAATTTATTGAAATATGCATTTCTTTTTCCCACTAACAGTAGCACCTACAAATTTGCTTTACCAGAAAGTCTACGCTGTGACCAGTTACCCTGATATGTCAAATGTATGTTTCTTGATATATTGGAGGCATGGACAATTCTAGACTCTGTTTCTTTACATAATTTGGTCATTATGGTACTGCAATCCTTGCTTGGATCTAGCAGGTGGATTATGGATGGAATTGATAAAACATAGAATCATGCAAGTTGTTTTAGAAACATAGCATAGAAAGCTGGTGGATGGAAATGGAGAACATAGAATTGTGCTGTTTATTATTTAATACTTGACCAAATTCCTCTTGGTTTTGAAATCACAATTCCTCTTCAATCCTTATGGATGGCTGAGTTCCATGTGAGATTCCAAAGTCCTAAAATTAGACCGATTTACTGTCGCAACTTCTGCATGTACATTCAGTTGTTATTACTGAATTTTGTCCCAAACAAGTCTCTTTCCTTGCTACTGGTAGTACAATGTAAATTTTCACTCGCTGTCTGTCTAGGTTTGCTTCATTTGATACTAAGAAGAATTTGTCTCCTACATGTCATCCAGAACATGGTTATTCGCCCTCAGTTGCTCTTCTGAAAGTCCTTTCCATTTTCAGGAAGCAGTTAAATGCAAGCCAACATTTGCAGATGCCTACCTGAATCAAGGGAATGTCTACAAGGTAAGTCCCTATAGTGTCATATGGTTTCTGGAGCTGGTTTTTGAACAAAATAAAATTTTCTTTTGGCGTTTCCAGGCTTTGAGAACGCCTCAGGAGGCTATCTTGTGCCATCAACGTGCTCTGCAATCACGGCCAAATTATGCAATGGCTTATGGTACCTACTAAGTTATAGTTGCTTTTTGATACCGACTAAGTTATAGTTCTTTCGTATAATATATATGAAATGGTGAACCTTGCTGATAAACTTCTTCCACCACTGGCCCAAGGAGCTATTTCTCTTCCAATATGCTCTAATATTCTTTTAAAAGGATCAACTTCAAAAAAACCACCTCCTAGGAAAGAGTATGCTAATGGAACAACTAATGATGTTTCAGCTCATGAAAAACTACTGCAAGTTCAACCTAAACTTCAGCAATAGTTTGGGGGTGGATCCATTTCCTGTTTTGACACCGGTTTTTTCGTATGGAGGCATTTGTTTTGTATTTTAACATTTCTTCTCTCTTTGTTTCCACCTTTGTACATTATATTATGCTTGGACACCACATTTGTGCAATGCCCAGATATATGGCTCAAGTGTGAGTGACCCCGTTTGCCATACATGTTTATCAGTTATTGGGAAGTTGATGTACTTTAGCTTGGCTAATATGATTCAGTCTTTTCTTAACGTGACAAATATATCTAGGTACATCTATGTTCAGATTATATATACTCAGTGTAGTGATCCAGTAAATATTTCACCTACTTGGTAAACTGTCTCATATTAACTTCTGCTCATAATTATTTGCATGTTTGGTAGGGGATACAATATTAGAATCCGGTTGAACGATGAGTTTCTAGCCTAGTCCAACGTATCCAGATGTGTCAATTTTAAGGAGATAGCTGATGTGATAGCTAAGGTGCTTTTCAGAATATTAATCTGTTTTCTCTATGTTATATATAGGATTAGGTTAATCAACTATTCAAAATGAGTCAGGTTTGTGATTTATAGGTTTTGTCCCTGCGTAAACGAGTCAGGTAGTGACTCAAGCTTCATTCCATCCCTAAACTGCTCTTCCATAAGACCACTTGGTGAAACCCCTTTGGTCTTAATGTACAACAACAATTGCAAGCACTTATGGAGAGACCGAGTACAAAACAGAACCACATTACATCAGATGTGTTGAGCCCAACAATTTTTTCTAGCCAGACATTTTTTAAAGCTTCAATATTTTTGGCCAGTTACAATGTGGGGTGAGGAAGTCTTCTAGAATTCTTATGTACTATAATAATAGGTTCTGGCACCATTCTTGATAATATTACATCTTTGCTTACCCAGTCTTCCCTACTAATGGTAGGGGTCCTGGAAGCAATCATGATCTGTTGTGCAGGTTATCCTAGTAAGAGGACATTCAATGAGTTCCTTGATCATTCTAGGATCTTAGCACCAGATCTTCCAGACATGTTTGTAATTTATGGATACAGTTGTCTGCAACTTATGTATCATATCTCATTTTGCTTTTAGGTTAGCTCATTATCAATAGGTATGACATAGATTTACCTGTGACTTGTTTCTCTCCACCATCAATTATCAAATGCATAGACTAAAGACTCATCCTTCTATTTTCTATAATTGTCTGATATTTCATGTTCAACTTTGCACCGTATATAATGCATCTAGTAAACGGGAATTCAACCATTTTATTTATTTATTATATATTCCTTTCAGACATCTTATCGGATAGAGAATCTTGTACTTACAACTTAACACTGCCTATAAAATTTGTGTACTGACAATGCAATATATTCCCTGGAGGATGTGGATTTTGCTAAGCAAGAAAAGGTTTGTAATATTTTCTCCGAGCTTCATTTTTCTCAATGGCAAAGTGAGATAGGAACTTACATATCTTGTTCGACTGCAGATTACTATCGGTTGATACATACAATGCAATGCAGTCTCTGGTGGTAGATGCGACATTAAGAGAGTGGATATATCGGTTGATGGCGGCCAGACTTGGAAAGCTCTTAGATATCCGAAGATCAACATGTCCATCTCTGATTATGATATTGATAAGTGGGCGTGGGTTCTATTTCAAGTCCTACATACAGGACAAAGCATGTACAAAAGCTCAGGCTCTTAGATATCAGTAGATTAACTAAATTTTGTAAGAAATTACCTTTTAAAATTTAGTCTAGATTTTATATATTATTTTTATTTTTTATTTTGTATACTTTTGATGACATTTTATAAAGATGAACCTTTGGTATATGTAATTAGTTGTTTTATGTAAACTTTGACAGTTTGGGTTAATTTAGTGGAGCTCCTGAATTTTAATTGAAGTGTGTAAAAAAATTGTACAAATTATTATGTCTTTCAAAGGTCATTTTAGGAATCATCATATTTGTGCTTCAAACTAAAATTTGGAATGCAAAATTGAAATTAAAAAAATATACATGAACGTTTATAAAGCATTTCAAAAATTAGTCGTCGGAACAATGCAAAAGCGTTGCAAATTACATTTAGGAATAGACATAAAATGTTTTAGAAACATTTCAAAGGTGTTCCAAAATTAATTTAGGAACACATTATATGTGTTCCAAAATCTAATTTTAGGAATGTTTGGTAACCGTTCCAAACTAAATTTAGGAACATTTCATAATTGTTCCAAAAATTGCAACGCCACTTTTAGGAACGGTAATGATATGTTCCTAAAAATATTAGAACATAAAAAAAGTGTTCCTAAATGTCTTTTTTGGTATAGTGTAGAGACTCACTGGTGATTATCCCAACCGAGCATGAATAACCAATTCTTATGTTTTAGATAGAACCTTCCTTCCACACATTGCCCATGAAATCCAGAGATCCCCCATGAATGTACAACATATTGAAACAATCTTAAGGAATTCCCCTATGTGTACGATTTGACATAATTGGATTTGGTAGATCGTAAGCTACGAATTTGATCCGTATATGTCAAAAATCGTCGATTTTGTCGTACCGATACAAACTCAATTCTCCTCATATGATTGTTAGAATGAGATGAGATGTGTGCCATTGGATTTGTAGCAAGGAACTTGATCTAAGGTAACATTTTAGTCGAATTTTGTTAACGTCATCTAGATCGCTTTTTTACGAGCCCAACATTCTCATACAGATTATCAATTTTGCAATCTGCTACTCGAAATACACTTCTAAAATTTCAAGTAAGTATGTATCACCATTTTAGACTTTTCTGACACATAATATTCTTAATTTGGATACTTTCTAACTTGAGCTTGTTTTTCAAATACGTGTGTCCCGTATGTAGGCTCGCGTAACTCCTGTAACAACTTTTTGTCCACTAAACTATTCAGACTATTCTATGTCTATTATTGCTCTTTCTACCATCCTGGACTCATGATCACCTTTAGTATAGGTTTTCCTGATCATTACTCAAATCGATTTCGTGTCCTTTCAAGTCCGACACATCGGTTCTTCGAGAAACTTCAACCATGCAAGTATAAATTTCCATTGGTATTATGATTTATATTATGTCTTTTGAATGTTATATGTGATCATTATTATATTATTGACTTGGTTTGATTATTGGACGCACGATTTAGACTTGGGTGCTGTCGATCGTTATACGAGATCGATGTTGTTAGTCCCGAGGCTTGATCAAAGATGAAAAACAGATGCAATCGAGATCTGAGATGTCACACAAAACTTTGCAATGATCAAACTCAAGATCTACGATGGTACAATAAATCAAATAGCCAAATTACAATCTGGAGGAGGAAAAAAGAGAAGAGAAGATCTCTCGTTCTTCCTTACAAACGTGTTGCAATTGGGACAGAACGAGTTACAATAAAATTAGAGAGAGATAAGAAGAAGAATAATGCTGGGGTGTCAAAACACCGTTGCTCAAAGCAAGATTCGCCCCACACGATCTGCTTCTAGGAACCAGCAAGTTGAAGAACTTGTGGAACGCTCGAAGTCACCTATGTTCAGACTCCTCAGATGGACTTACAATGGCGGCAACAACTCTCTCTCTCTCTTTCTTCTTTTCTGACTTGTAATTTCATAGTAGTCACAAAGGAGGTCGGAAGAGAGTATATATAGAGAGAGGGTGGAAACCCTAGCCGCCTCTTCAGTTATGGAAAGATTGAATCAAATCCCAAAAGATAGCAACAAGATTTAATTCAAATCCCACGAAATTAATTCAAATCCCACAAAGATAGGATCTGAATTAATTCAAATCCCACAAAGATAGGATCTGATTTAATCGCATTAATTCAGCCTATCTATTACTGATTTGTAATCTGCACAGTCAGCGGATCCCTCCATGTGGCAGCAGCAGCAGCCTGGCTGCATGAGCCTAATGGCCGCATGGACCGCATGAGCATCATGGACCGCATGGGCCGCATGAGCCGTATGGACCGCCTAGACCGCATGTGCCGCATGTGTCGTATGAGCCGCATGTGCCGCATGAGCCGCATGGCCGCATGAGCCGCATGAGCCGCATGAGGTCGCATATGAGTCGCATGCCGCATAAGACCGCATGGCCGCATATATGCCGCATAAAGACCGCATGACTGCTGACGTGCTAAGTGCAAAATGCGCCAACAAAACGCCACATTATGCCTCATGAGCCCATGAGCCCATGAGCCCATGAGCCGAGTCCGAGTTCGAGTCACTAAGCCCCTTCGGGGCTTAGCTCCAAATGGAATTAATCCAAGAGAATGACAAAAGCATTAATGCTTAATCCTTGGAGCCTTATTCTTACCTCCTTGTAAAATCACCCACATGGTTCCCTCCTTAGGGTCACCATCCCATGTGCATCTTTCAACAACACACCCAAGTATATATGTTGAGATAACTCATGGTGCATTTCCGATGTGGGACAAAAATTTACAAGGCATGTTGAGAGCAAGCTCTCTCAATGTAAAGAAAGCACCAACAGATGTTATTATAGATTATGCTATAGGTTATAATATTTTTTGTTATACTTGGTTGTAACTAGAGATAGCGACTTAACCCGTAGGACACGATTTAATATTGCATTCATGCTAAGGCATGTACCCCCGTGTCCAATTTATCGTCAAAAATATTGGACGTGTATTGTCGATTATAAGTAAAACTATATGGACTCAAGGAATTCTAGTGGACAATGGAATCATTGATTACTTGTCGATTTCTTGTATATAATTCGTAGATACTAGATCTTGACTTGATGTGTTAAGGACTCGACTAGGACAATAGCACTGTGTACGTAGGATAATTACTAGATGTTGGGCTACTATACACTACTCCCCTCAATCATGAGCTCGCATACGAGCCGTGGTATAGGTCTCTACTATAGACTATAGGATCATGTACGAGATACGTTACTATAGGTCATGAGATCACATACGAGCTGTGGCGACCCCTTATCCATATAGCCCACACGTGCGAATATTGTCCTTAATTGCATTTGACATAGTTTATTAGTATACTTGTACCATGTCTTTTGTGGTGTATGAACTTTACTATTTTTTTTACATATAACGTGTTATCATGTATCTTGTTATGTACTCTAAGGACATGGTTCCCTTCTAGGTTAAGTGAGTAGGATTATTTGGAGCTTATCCCTGAGGAACGTTGGCAGGTATCCTTCCTTGGTCTCAGGTATCGTTGATTGGATATTTGGAACTTGCTATTACTCGCATAAGCATATTACATTTTTGTTTATATTTTATTGCTGCAGTCTAGTATCTATAGTCATGTTATTCTTTTTGGACTTGTTTGAGCTTGTGTATTATTGGGAGGACAATATTAGTACATTTTGTTCATTCTTGTCATCCTTACTTTTGTGGATTGAGAAGTATTGCTAGTTAAACATATGGTTTGTTAGGCATATATGTATCAATTTGCACTAGAGCATTCTAAACATATAGCTAGCTATTGTCACGTTGTGTGATCCTCCATATTTTAATGTTGGGGCGTCAAAAATGCCAAAAAAATGAATTCAGATTAACGAATTTAGCCGCTTAGTGTCACCTGAATCAAGCAAGAAGAAATGCTAGAAGATGAAGGTAGAACAACCTCAGATTGTGTGATCCCTTGAACCATGATTAATATTAATTTATTAATCTTGTTATTACTTGTCATTATGATTATGCTCATATATTCCTAAAGGAATTAGGCAATACTTTACGTTTAAACTATTAAGCAAGGGATGACAAATAGGAAAACCTTATTGAGTATAGGGGGTTTTGTGCAAATACATAAATTCAAATCCTGCTATGGCTGGCCAACAGAGTTTGAGTAATAGAGATATGATTTCTCTCCATGTTTCAAATTCAGTTGGAAATTCGCCTAATCTAAGTAAGGATTGTAGTTAATCGCTAAACCCTACTATTTATATTGAACAACCAGCCAACCATCTCCCCTTACGAAACCCTAACAATCTCACCTAAATCCTCATTACAAGAGAGTAAAGGAGAAGCCAGAACAGTCGTAGCATCATTTCAACAGGTAAATCTTTTGCCTTTATACTCTGAAATATCCTTTTTATTATGAATTTAGGGTAGGTTAATAAGCGTTTGGTTAAATACTTGTAAAAAGTATACGAGATATCCAAGGGAGGTATGAGGGTTGTGCATGTACCATATGACCTCAGGGTCCCAGAGTCGTTACGTATCCGATAGTATCCTGCATATGCAAAGCAAGAGTTATAGAGTGCGGGGAATACAAATCTGTGTAATCCAATAAGGAGGATGATAGCTGGGTGTGCACTTTATACCAGAGAAAGAGGATCAATAGTCTAGTGTCGTGTGAACCTGGGTATAACAAGTACCAGTCTAACCAGATGGGTATAGACACCACAGATAGGTGGAAGACCCGTAGGTATAGCCTTTAACCAAATACCCCTAATAGCCAGGTATCCTACAGACTTATTTGTAGAGGCATGAGTAATTATCTATACATAGTACACTATAACATGTCTGATCATGGTAATACCTTGCTTTCATAACAAGTTCAGTTTGTAGATAATTTGAGCAATGCTGCCCCAGTCAACAGATAATAACTTATAGGAATAGGGACTAACCTTAAACAATGTAAGCATGTACTAGTTACATATGGAGGAGGTGTCTAACCATGTTCGATAACTTGTAGAACCCAAGGATGGCTGTATTTTCTTACTAACTGAAAATAGAAAATCGATAAAGGGGCAGGATACATTGCTTGATGTACCAAATGTAGCAACTCGAGATAGGCATAGCCTTATATACATAGAACACCCTGGCGTACCTGTTCATTAATTAGAACATTAGGTAAACGGGGATATTACCTTGACGTATCTATTACCCATTAAAGAAGAAGATACACCCCTTTGTATTAAGCCTACATTCTGGGTATTAGTTGCGCTTGCTTTAGGTCTCACTTTATATTAGTGCTTAGTAGCAGTTTGCATATTGACACATCAAATCCATATCATATTTTAAGGTGCCATGGTAGCATCTCTGCACAAGCAGGGTTATGTGCATAGGTATCGAGCAGGATATAAGCTGTAGACCTAAATTGGTAGAAGTGGACCATTAGCCAAATAGGATAAAGTTAGGATTAGTTTCTAATACAACCCATGAGGTTACTTCTGACAACAGTAGTATTACCCACTACAGTTATAGAAAATAAGGAATATGGGTCTGTCTTAACTAAGGAGAAATATCCGTAGAATAGGACATGTTGGCATGGAACATGTTGGAGTAGTGTGAGTGACCATGTAAGTGTTAGGGTTATATACTAAAAGCATCACTTTTGTATTAACTTTATTTCCTTAAATTTTGAATGAGAATCATATGGGCAAATGTTTGTATAGTGTATTTATTGCAAGTGTTAATGCAAGTGTATGATATTCTATATTGTAGATAATATGGTATGTGGTGTCACACAGAATATCATATTATTAGTTCCCTATGGAATATATAAATAGTTCACAACCTAGATGGACTCGAACAATCCATTGGAAAGGTTGTAGTGTAATCTGGTATTAGTCTATCTTGACTATAGGTTTACACTAGTATACTTTGTGTGTATTGAACAGGACCACTTGAGGTTGTTCTCTTTGTACTGACTACATAAGAGAACAAACAACACTGTTATTATGGATGCTTGTGCTCTTAATCCGAATATAATAACAGATATGTATATGCAGCTTGCATTACTTTGACTCATAAAAGAGTGAGATTCATTATGGGTCAACAACCTCTATGAATTGGGTAATAACATTGTATATATGATGGACTGTTGATTATAAAAGGAATCCATGTCTCGATACGTTGGGTTGATTATGTCCCCTTAAGAAGCTCATAAGGATTGTCATGTAAACCCTGCAGGTGGATTATATCCGACATAACAATTAAAGTTGAGTGGTACTACTTAAGGATAAAAGATGTCAATCAATATAGTTGTCAGTAACTTAATTTGATCGATGGACATTCGATATATTAACATGGGGAGCCAAACAAGCATATAATAAAAGGAACCAACAATCATAATTTAGAATTAGGAAGGTAGTGCAACAATAGCTCTTTAGTGGACCGAGCTATTGTTAATGGGCCTGGGTCGTGTGTTCGAACTGAACACGGGATACCCAGATCCGTCAGAAGACCTAACCCTTATTTCTCCTTATGATCCCTGCCGTAGCCTTATATATATCCTCTATTCTATGGCCGTCATATTAACATCAGAAATAAGAAGCTTTCTCTAAATTCATCATTCACGTAAGAAGAGAAAGGAAGGGCTGCCAAGGAGAGAAAAGGTTGGAAGATCGTCGCCAACACGACGTCCAACCCGAGGAAAAAATACGTACATAAGATCTTAGGGTCGTAACTGTTCGAGATTACTAGGAACTGTTGCCTTCTTTCATCGCAGGTATAATTCGTGAACCCTAGTTTCCGACTATGAAGGGTTAGAATATGTTTATATTTGTTTAACTTTCTATCGATCAATACGCACATCAAACTAGGGTCTTGGGAATCCCAGTTCCATAAGTAAGGGAAACTTAGTACTAAGTTACAGTAGAGGTTTAAGAGTATCAGAACTGTAGGTAGTATCCATTCTTTGCATCACAGAAAATGGTGGGCAAATAGGAATAGGTCAGTATAGGTCTGTTATGGACCAAACAAGGAAATGTACTTAATAGCTAAGACCATATAAGCACGAAAATTGGGTTGGAGGAAACAGTTAGAGGAAATAGGTACCGTCCAAGAGAGGGCACTTAGTACGGTACAGAATAGTTAGGACTCAGAGCACCAGTAACTGGTTTGAGTCTGCAGTATAGGAAGTTGCAGTGAATGTAGGATATAGAATTTATAATGGTGAAGGATAATATCAGAATGTAATGTATACAATGGACCAAAAAATAGAGAATAAAAGGAGCAGTACCATTACACAGATGCATCAGAGCAAATTGCCCTATAGATACAAGTAGTTAAGAGCAGCCAGGAGCAGAGCCTATAATGGGTTCGTAGAGGTTCTCTTGTAAATAAGAAGACATCATCCAAGTCAAGAAATAAACCCATTGTATCCTCGTTACCTTAGTATCATATCTCCAGGAAATTCTACTATATGCAATCTATTTCTAGAGGACAGGAGACCCTCAATCAAGTTGAATGCTCTCTTCTTGAAATTCAACTCTAGAATGAGTTAATTTGTAAACCAATTTGGGGTATCCAAGAGTGTTATTAATATAAACTAAATGAGGGTGTATCCTAGGGGTAAGTCATAACATGGTATATGTGACATATAGATAAGTAGGGTAGGTGGCCGGTAACTAGTACAATTAGATATTTAGCATCAAGTAAGAAATATGTATAGCCTAGCATACTAAACCTATTAGTAAAGCCAATTTGGCCTAGAAATAGACCTATAGAGTAGTAGATAGATTATCATGGATTACAATCATTTTCTGATACTATAAATTCATAAACAGGTTACTTGGACCTCGATACGGATTTTGACCCGTATCCACAGCTTAGGACCACAAGAAAGTATACCTTGCTGAAACTTTACAGTATTTTATGTTTTCCTTTCCTATTGTGTTTTCTTTTCATAATGTACTTGTTTATCATCTAATGCTTCACTTGTTTGTTAGATTTACATGCACGTATATGATAATATTCTTTTTCTTTGCTTATTTATTGGTGGTCTTCATGTGCACCGTATTATGTGATAGAGTTGTCAGCCATATTTCCTTGACATGACTTGATATTGATTGATTGATTGACTTGACTTATGATATTCTATGGATTGGGAGTATCTTTTATTGTACTACAGTATATAGAATTTTACTTGACCTCGTATCCTTTAGGAGAGGAGATTGATTCTAGGATTGTCTATCCTCAATTGGGAGTATCTTGCACTGTACTACGATCGAAACATACTATAGATTGGGAGTATCTTGCATTGTACTACAATCTTTAGGAGTTATTCGATTGATTGATAGCCAAGTCTAGTATTACATTTCCATATGACATGTCGTATCTTAGATGTTCTTCTTGTACTGTTCTTATCTTCCATACACATTACTGTCATAGTAGTAGGCATATTTTTATGTATCTTTCTAGTCCTCTGAGGACCTGATGATCTATTTAGGTTTAGCCGAGTTTGAACCAAGAGCAGACGAGCAGGTTTGAGCCAGCATTAGACCATGGTACCACTGCAGTGATGATGTCATTAGATGTTTAGCGTAGTTTGGACTCAGTTTATTTACTTTATTTTTCTATTTTACTTCCGCCTATTGGTAGTGGATTTGTATCTACCGGACGTGACTTGAAAACTTTATTTTATATTATTATCCAGTATTCACTTTCTTTACTATTCAGTTGTACTTATTAGAGTTGGTTGTATCTTTACTTATGTGGATGAGATCATAGATTGCCATGTTCTGTGACTTGTGAGTTATAGACATCGTTCTACCGTCGATACTGTGGCGTAGGCTGGACCTGGACATAGGCTCGTATCCAAAAAACGGGTGCAGGTCATGACAGACTGTTCGTCCTCTTTCAAAACAAACATGTTCGTTAAGGAACTTGATGAAAGAAAATACTTTACCCTTAAATATTCTATACTACATCGACAAAGATCTGAAGACCAAACAAGCAAGGCCTTTAAGCAAGCAAGAAAAGAAAAGAGGAATTGCTATGAGTACTATGAAACCATTGCGATAGAGGTCCCCAGATCGATAATTATATTATTCTTCAAAGAAAGCTAAAAATTCAATTTAGCCTAAAAACTCGCGTAGTTCTTCTGCAATGCTAAGCGGTAGGGGGAGAGACACCGCAAGCAACAACTCATCTCAATTCAAAAATTGAAGCCCATGTTTCCAGCCTAGTTCAAGATCCATGATCGGTGCAAGTTGCATCACTTAGTGTACTGTCCAATTTAGTCCGGTTCATGATCCAACGACTAAAGACCATCTTTTCAGCCCAGTCTAGCCCAATCTAGCCCAACCCATTGCAACCCAGCCCACCCTAGTCCATGATCTAAGAGTGATACATATTGGACTAAAACAATACTTTTTACCTTTGTGAAGCTTCCAACATGGCTCCCCAGTAACCTAAACCTAGCCTAGTCTTTCCCAAGATGTGCATTGTTCAGTTGCCCAAATAATTGTTCCTCAATCCTCTCTCTCATGAAATAAAGGCCATTACCTCTCTCATCCCTCATCCTGTCACTACCATTATCCTAGATATGATTATTTTTGTCATTTTTACATTATTGATATATTATGTGTATTTATTTAATTAATTATAGTGATGGTTGCATTTACTAATGGACTAGCCTATTTATTGGACCCTTGGTTAATGAACCTGATTAGGTTTGTCATGACACTTGGACGAACATTCTAGACTAGACTCATTTAAGTCATTCCCCTTGTCCATTAGAGAGTATATTAATTACCAAATTAGATTAGAAGCTTCAATTAATCATTCTAGCCATCATGACAACTTGATAGGGCCACTATAGTCATTGTTCAATGGCATGGAGAGGGGTTACTAAGTGGCCGATCCTAGGGGAGAGAGAGCACTCTCTTTCATCTCTCCATTTGTGCACATTTCCCAAAGTTTGGCGTTCTTCCCCATATCATTCTATTCCTCCAAAAATTTCCATCAAACCATTCCTAATCCTTCCCGATTCTTCATCCAAAGAGTCTAAAAGCTTTGGAGGCAAGGAGAACTAGTAGAGGAGGCATGGGCTAGGAGCTTGTGTCCAAATCGTGTCTATCGGGCTTTATGTTGGGAATCCATCTCCCAATAGGTATACATCTAATTTTTTTTTCATTTTTAGACTCTATTTGTGCATTTTGACCACCCATGGACTAGGGGTACCTATAGGAGGAAGAACTGTGCTCTAATGACCTATTATCTTGAAGTTACATGGAGTTTGTGTCATTTTTGGGAAAGTTCAAAAATGGTGCACCAAGTGTTTGTCATTTGGTTTCTTAGGCAAAATATACTTGTATTGTTTGTGTTTGGCTAGATACATGTCCTCAAATGGATACGAGTAGATCGTGTCATGATATTATAGGACACGGAGTCATTTTGGGGGTTTTCTCCTCCAACACTTGTGACACACACACCACATTCTACAAGACACATTGCACTAGCTAAATATTATTCTAATTAGACTCTATTTTTCATTTTAGACATGCTCATGTAATTTGGTTAGGTTCGGGCAATGTTTGGTATAGGTATTTTGGGCATATCCCGAGAGTATCAGAGTATCGGTACGATACTAGCATGATACACACCAAGTGTTTGATAGAGTGCATATGTGTATGTCATATGTGTCTAGATGAGTTAGAGTGAACTAGAGTGTATGTGTATGCATAGGGATATGTGTATGTGGGTGTCATAGGAATCTACATGTGTATGTCTTATGGATACACATGTGTGTGTGACAATAGATATATGATACACATATGTGTATGTCTATAGATACATGATTTACATGTGTGTGTGCATATGTAATTATGAGTGTGTGTATGTGTCCATATGACATATATAAATGTGAGAGTATAGGCCTATATGACATATATGTATGTGTGTGTGCCACATACCAATGTGTATGTATCTATACATTGTTATAGGAGAATGTATGGGTGTATAGGTCAATAGGACAGATTGCATAAGAGTGTAAGGACTGCACAGCAGTATATAGAGGGGAGGGCATTCCTATCCCACCACAAACAAACACTTGTGCAGGTTGGAAGTCCAGCAGTAGCTAGTAGCATGCTGCCTAGAAGAAGCAGCAGTTGCTGGCTTTATTTGCATTAGCAACTAAAGTTACTTTGCAAGAAACAACAACAACAGCAAGCTACTTTTTCCAATAGCAAAAGCAGCAGTAACTGCCTTAGGCAGTGGAAGCAACAATTGAAATAAAGGAGGAATCTGGGAACAAATGAAGATACAACAGCAACAGCAGTCCCGACTGTTGTTAGCAGTTAGTTACTACTAGCAGTTGGGAGATTTCTAGTAAGGCAAGGGCAGTAGGAAGGAGTATCAACAAGAGAGCATAAGGCATGTGATGTGTGTGTGTGTAGTTGAAAGGGAGGTATAAGTGCAGTGTAGAGGGAAATTGAACATCAACTAGCATTAGTGTAGTGTCATGTGTGTGCAACTAGAGGGTGTTGGGTTGTAGGTGCGTATTAGTATGTGGCTTGTAAGTATTCGGCGTGGAGTGATGTCTCGGTAATGATTAGGAAGAAGGTGGGTATCGAGGTATTAGTATATATTATGGAAATGTGTAGGATGTATCCCAAGGGCAAATGGTTAGGCTAATTGGTATAGATTTGTATCTGAAAAGTGTAGTTAATAGGTATTGGGAATATGGGTAAGTGGAAATACCAAGAGAAATGGTATAGGTAATGATCTAGATATGAGATAGATACATATGGTATACCTATGTCATGTGTATGCCCCTATTTTTTGTAATTTATTTTTAATCATTTTTATTTGTTTAATATTAAACTATATTTTATGATCAATAATGCCTATTGTAGTACTTTACCATAGCTTTGATATATGAAGCACAATAATTATCAATTTCTCAAATATAGTCCCATCATGTATTCTAGATGAGTTTACCTTAAGTTTGATATATCATGTTCCATTCAAACATGTTCCCTTATGCTATATTTTTTATGTACAACTTTAGGGGTAAAATAGTTATTTTAGTCTCTACCGTAAAATTTGACTAGCTTTCCAAATAGCAATTAAGGACCAACTCCGGTCTAAATCATTTGACCCAATATATGGTGTTGACCTATTTGAGAATATGACACACATGCCAATGGTGTGCCACTCAATAGAATTATCATGTATTATTTATTTGTAATTGGCACATGAGATCCATTAGTTGACTTTTCGGATTCAGTTTGACTAGAAAGTATATTTAGATCCTAACCTAGCCAACCCCACTTGTTAGAGCCTATCTAAGGTTGCTAAAATTAACTAGAAATATTTTTAGTTGATTTTTGGTATGTAAATTGTAGCCATGTGCATTAAATCCCCTATCTTTGAGTTAGCCAAAGCAACTTTCTATATATGGAAACCAATTACCATAGTGATCCTTTGGAGGGTCAAATCCTCACCAAATTAGTCCAAACCAAATCCAACTCTTCCTAACATAAATACTAACAATCCTATTTTCCCCTCTCCTCATTATTACCGCTAAGACCCCTACATAGACCCTAAAACCCGATGGCCACACCCTTTGCCGAGAGCACAAGGCCGACCCCTCCCATCTCTCTTTATCCAGATTTTCCTCAAGTTTTGTGCCGATCACCACTGCTTTCGAGAACCCCTCAATGTCCTCTTCCAAGCTACCAAGTATAGAAGTCATCTCGTGGCCATTAGAGAGGTGGACAATGTGTCTCTTTGGTCGAAACTCCTCCGAAGTGCAAGTCTGAAAGTTATAGCAGGTTAGTCGACTTCTAGAGTTGGTTTCATCTACTTTTTCTCGTTCGGTTGACATAAAACCAAAACTAGAAGCTACCTCTATGTGTCTACTTTGTTCTCTGATTGCTATATCATACAGTTCCAGACGGTTTGGTCGACGCGTCCATTCTATGACAGGGTATTTAGAACATACCAGATCTCTTGCGAGTAGATTTTTACCCATTTTTGTGCCAAGTTGATCTTCTAAATAATTTTGGTAAGAAACTAGACATCAAAAGCTTTCTAAGAATATCTTTTTGCTATATTTTGTGTTCATTTAGTATTTATTAAAAATCTTGACATTTGTCGTAACATCGTAACTTTGAAAATAATGTGTTCCTTGTATCAAAAGCTTTGATACTTCATATACCTCTACTAAAATATTTTTTATGCAAGGTTTGATGTTAAAAAATTATTTTAGCTTATTTTTGTAATTTTCCCATAATTAAATATTTTTAACTATATATTGTTTGGGGACTCAATTAGTAGGCTAAATATGGTATTGATGATGTAGTATCAACGTAGGATTATTGTGATTGAGTTCCTACCAATAAAATAATAATGTTAGTAATATATGTTTATAAGTATTTTCCAAAACTTAAAATATTATTAATTATAAATTATTTTTATAAATAAGTTGGTACTATATATGTTGTATGGTATTGTACCGACATTATGATGACTATTGGGTATAGATATTAATATAGTCTATATATGGTAAGTTGTTAGAGAGTACTAATAATAGTATATTTATTATAGGTGAACTTGGCGGAAGTTACGAAGACTGTGGAGTTGGACAGGCATACACTCAGACAGCAGTTACAGGCAAGTGTACTTTGTCGTGGTTATAGATTTTTTCTTTTATTCCTTGTTGTTTCTCTTGTTAGCATTAGCATGACGTTGGATCGTTGATACTTATTGTCTGTTTTGAAGATGGGTACTGCTGTTATGATGATGACACCGAGTATTGACATTAGGCATTACGTGTATATTATCGTGTCTATTGACACAAATAATCATAGGGCACCGACATATTCATGATACGAGCTTTACATGATTATTTTATGGTATTGACTTCATAGTAGTTTACTAGATTGTTCATTATTATTGTTATAGTGATGACTGTATGGACTTGACTTGATAGATTCTAGACATGGGTTGGGGAGAACTTGACTACAGTATCAGACTTATTGTATTGTGGCATGTTATTGTTGTGAGCATTTATCTCTGTAGCAGAGTACTGGGTATTGTTATTGATTGTCCTTGGTCCCACGTCATGATACTGGAGACAATAGCTTGTTGAGGAGCCTGTGAGCCTCAGTGGCAAGGTCTGATATTCTAGAAATTTGTTCTCACTTGCATAACACATAGATCGGATACATTAGATTGCCTTAGATCATATTTTTTTTTCATATTTATACCATGGCATGTATATTATGTACCTTGCTAGTCCCCTCAGGACCTGGCTATTTTCCAGGCTTAGACAGAGCGAAAGGCTACCTTAAGATTTATGGTTTGTGAGCTGAGACCGGAGATGTACCAGTACAGGAGGACGAGATAGTGCTAGAAGAACTCCTGTGATCATGTCATTACTTTATTTAGACTTGCTACTTTATTTCCTTTTATTTCAGTAGACTTGTAGTTGAGTATTACTTTATTTCTCTTGTCTGTAGTTTCGGGATATCTTTTTTCCGTACAGCTATTATCACTTTTACTGCTAGACATTTGCTATATTATTCTTATTGGACTTGATTACTTTGTGGACTGTTGTTATGTGGATGTGGTTAGTTATATACCTAACAATGCTATGTTTCTGGGATGACTATCATAATTTACAGCTTAAGCATTTCGAAAATGAACTTGCTAAGAGGTTGGCCCATTGGTGACGTGCTGTTGGCATGTATTTGTATACCTGGTCTTACGTATTTTGGGGCTGGGGGGCATTACATCATGTATAAGATAGGTGGAGATACCTAGATAGGGTAATATATATTGGTATAGGTATATAAAAGGGGTATGGGTAGAGAGCAAGGGTATTGAGATATAGAGTATAGGGTATATTAATACATATAGGGTATATCTATTTAGGGGATATTGAAGTACCTATAGATATAGGTAAATGGTAAATATTAAGGTATTGGACCATATGAGTCCATATGCTTGTAGGATACCTAGTATCCCTATTCCTATGTAGTATGGACCTAGAAACCTAAGTATGACCTAGTTTTAACTTGTGTTGACTCGTTTGACCCTTAAAGTCAACTTTTTAGGTAATTTGACCAAGTTTGACCATAGAAGCGAGAAATTGACATAGTTTGACCTCCATGACCTAGAATTGACCTAGAAACTATATTTTAAATTAGATACCAATGTTTATCACACCAAGACACCAATTGACATTGATATTTCATAGGTTTTGTGACTCCACTTTGGTCATCGATCCATACTTGTTGCTCAGAACTACATGCGAGTACATTCTCTGACAGTTTTCTTATCTTGATGACTTTTATGTTATCAAGCTATAGTGTTATACTTGATTCCCGACACGAGGGTATAGGGTTAGTATATCTTTGATCCCGTCATAGGATATTATTTTTTGGAGGATCCTGTATATATCTTATGTTTCTTGAACATGTATAGACACCGATTCAGGAGTGGGTTGGCCCCCCTACTCCATGAATCTACTACTACAAAAATGGTTAACAATGACGGCCAAAAATGGTCATTGATGACATTTGTTTGGCCGTCATCTACGTTACCGTCATCTTTATCATAAGAAAACAATGACAACCCGACACATGTCATCTTTATCAATGAAAGATGACTTATGTGTGTCATCTTTATTTATAAAAGATGACTTATATATGTCATCTTTATTTACGAAAGATGACTTCTATCGTGAGACAACAATGACAGATTACACACATCATCTTTCTATGTAAAAGATGACTTTTTAGACATAATTTTTTATGTAAAAGATGACTTTTAGACGTCATCTTCATTTACTAATGATGACTTACATGCGTCATCATTATTTATAAAATACTGACATTTATCGTGGAAAAACAATGACGGCTCAACGTACGTCATTATTATTTACAAATGATGACTATATATGTCATTGTTATTTACAAAAGATGACTTATATGCATCATCTATATTTATAAAAGATGACTTTTATTGAGGGTACAACAATGACAGCTCAAAACATGTTATCTTTATTTATGGAATAACTTTTATGCGTCATCATTATTTACAAACAACGAATTACGTGTCATTATTATTTATAAAAGATGACTTTTAACATTGAAAAACACAGCTCAACACACATCATTATTATAAAAAGATGACTTTTATTGAATATACAACAATGACAGATCAAAACAATGAAATGTACATACAATATCCCATTGAAGAAAATAAAGAAGAAAACTAATATGTAACACCAACAAAAAATATTTCATTTCATAATTATTCAAAGTCATGACATTGAACTAAACAATATTCATTGATTCTGACATACTTCAAAACATAAATTAATAATACTTCCAAAACTTCTTAATACATATTGTCTTCATTAACCATATCCATTATAAACTTGGCCAGCTCCCCTCTCATTTTATCAATTTCTTTGATGGAGTAATCATTTCTCCCAGCAAACTACAAAAAAAATAAACACAAAATTAAATAGTACGTTAATGACGTCATTTTATACCAATACAACAAATATTATATTTATAGAATTATCTTAACATCTAACATACCACTTTGTCCAATTTGGTAGTAGAAAGTTGGAATATATCCTTCATAGTTGATATTAAAATGGGGTTGAAGTGGACTAAAGCTTTTAACGACTTTAGAAGGAATTGCATATGGAATGTAGGCAACTTTTGCAATCAAATGTTAAGTAGAAGGAGAAAAAATAGCCTAGGTGAAGGAAGCATTCTATGACTTACAATAACATCCCTGTGGACATTGTCATAAATTTGTTCAAACCTACTTTCTATATGAAACATATAACTTATGGTTTGTGGCTTCACGGATTTTAAAACATATCCCTAGTAGGATACTTGATAGAATTTTGAGAATTTCAGAGAGTAAACAAAAGAATAACTACCTTGACTGTACAAATAAAAAATTGGACAAAGTAGCTTCAGCTTCTCATTAATGTAGAAAAAAGTATAGAAAAAGGAGCTTCAGCTTCTCATTAAATATAGAAATAAGTGTAGAAAAAGGAGTTCATGGTCCATCCTTTGTCTTACAAACAAAGTACCGCCATTTATCCAGAGTTGGGCCATCTTCAATGGGATGTTTATCTCCCATATTTCTAAGGTAGAAACTCTTTTTAGAAAAAAAAAACTTCTCCGAACATTGATTTCCCAATTTCCATCCAACGTGGCGCTCAAGTAGGATGGAGAATTTCTATTTTCTATCTCAATTTCCATCCTACGTGGCGCTAAGGTAGGATTGAGAATTTCTATGAGAGTTTCAACTCAGTGAAATTCTCCATCTTAATATTGTGTCCCACTTTCAAACTAAATCATAAAATTTTCCCTTTAGTATTCTCTATCTTAATATTAGACACTGCCATGTAAGATAGAAATTGAGAACCATTGGAGTGTTTTTTTGTATAATTTTTATGTAGAAACGCTAACAACTAGTATACAAAATTCCAAATAGCATAATTAATTTTAGAAATTCCCATTGGCGATAGCCTTGGAATGACAAACAACACAACTTGTTGTCCTCTTCCTAATCCAGTTGTGCTCTGATAGAAATATGGGTTCTTAAAAACATGCTTGAATGGAAACAATTTGCAAAATGATCACAAGTTTATCAGATATATGCATAAGACATAGATAGGCATTTCAAGTTTTCAACATCACTACATAGTAACAGAAATCAAGGAATAAACCAATTTTGAGAAGAGGTACGAGTAAATACCCCAACGGTAAAGGAATGGAGGTAGAGCCTGAGAACCCTCCCCAGTTTGGCACCAAATAGTATATTGCACTTGGCCTGGAAAGACACCATGCAGAAGGGCCGGACGAAGTCGTGATGGTCGATGCATGTAAGGGGGGATGCAATCAGCTTTGTCATTGATATTGACGATGCAACTGTTCGGTATGCATGTAGGCGGGAGAACGTGCCACGCTACCATCCTTTTGATCATCATCTTCAGAAAGGGCAGTATACTTCCTCGTCCTGAATTATGCCAGGAGGATTTCTGTTCTTGTCCTACACGACAAGACAATTTTGAGTTGGTAAAATTAAGACGAACCACTGAATTAGCAAGATAGGATCGCGGTTTACTACTGCATAGTTGTCACAGCGGTAAAATTAGGACAACCATTTCTACGATGTTCTAGTTGCAATCTCTAATACCGGTCCTAGTCAATTTTACTGATTAACATATTAGTCTAATGATCAATTAACTCTAATGTTGCTTTATGCTATTTGTAAAAAAAAAGTCCAATTGCATTTATTTTGGAGGGAGTAGACATCTCGATTTATTCAAAAATCTTCGTGTTTTATACTATATATATATATATATATATATATATATATATATATATATAAAATATCATTTAATGATAAAACTTGAGATTGTTAATGTAATTATAAAACTTGTATTTTTTTAATGCGTCCTAATTTATGCGAGAAAATTTTTATTTTTGTTTTTAGAAAATAACATTTAAAAATGCTTATAGAATACTTAGGATTATTTTTCTTAGTTTAGTGAAGTAAAAAAATCTCCAATAAACCAAACAAATTGACTGGAATACTAAAATACTTGCAAGAATATCCAAAAACACCTAGTTTAAAAATATTGAAAGTAAATATGTGCACCGTTACTTGATTAAAGTTAGTATCCAAAATGGGCCCTAAATCTCTCAAACACACATGCAATGCTCATATATATGAATGCTGGCCCTGATCTTTACATGATTGTTGGCTTGTCTCCATGTTTACTTGGAGGGTTCTGGTGGTGTTACTCTCAAGAAAACAACTATGTCTTTGATTATTGGTATTTATGATAGTTAGCCCAATGATTATATCGTGTTTTTGAATATGGCTAATCAATTAAGTTTAACACAATGATGTCACTAATATTCATATACTCACTATCATGTTGCTACTTAAACTTAGCCTTATCCTAATTGTCCTATATCATATTGCCATGCTTGTATCGTACTACAATATATTTTGCTCGCCTAATATGTATTTGTAGACATGCAGTAAGCATGATCAAACATGATCAAACTAGGACATAGGCAATGAAGAATTAATGATGGACCAAAGACGGTGTCATATAAAAAGATTTCTCTGAACCGCCTAGCGACCTATCCGGGGCCTCACATCGAGGGTTCCGCTGCCCGGTCAGCGGACAGGGGTCGAGGGGGCAGTGCCCCCCGTCGGTATTCGTCATATTATCTCTCTCTTTTATATGTGTCATCTTGTTAATATTAACTTTCGTATCTTATCTTTATGACTATTGTGCTTTCTTTGATTTGGCTTTCCTTGTATGCTTAATTGATTTGGCTTTCCTTGTTGAGAACTTATCCAAAATTCATGATTTTATCTATATTGGTAATAGTTTGAGGGAGAGCATTCAATTCGACTGAATTTCTCCTTCTCAAGTATTTTTTTTCCTTTACCTTCATGTTTATCTAAAGGGTATTCATATAGCTTGATAAGGTAATTGAGTTCATATGCATAAATTTTGGATAAGCAAATAGATTTGCAAATAATGAGATCATTTTATATCAATTGCTCTACTTTATATTAATCATTCCATTATTTTGTCTGTGGACAATTATGACTATCATGGGTTCTTTGATCAAAAGTTTCAAGTTTATATATTTGATATCTTAATTGGTATCTTTCTTCTTTGATATCTCTTATTTACAATTATTTAGTCCCCATGGTTTTTGATTGAAAGCCTTTATTTCATAATTCTCTTCCAAAACTAGAGCAATATTTCATATCATACTATGATTTTGGATGTCTTTCTTGGATTTTATGTAGGTAAACTATTTATTGATTATTTTCACATTCTTTTAGTTTTACCAACTATTTGTGTTTGACAAGCTATTTTCTATTTGGCACTCTACATTTGGTATATAGTTTCTATACTTGTCTTTACACACTTCTCCCATTGTTCCTCATTTAGTATATCTTAATCATGATTGTCTATGCCTTCCTCCTTTACTTATGCTTGAGTTCGTTTTATCTCTTATTACGGGGAGCTTATTTTTTGATCAAGTCAAAGGGGGAGAAATAAGTTTAAGTTAGCACACAATACGTGTTTATTAGTGATACATGCATCTATCGTATATGTCTTAAACTTAACTGATTTGCCTTAATCAAAAAGGGGAGATTGTTAGCCCAATGATTACATCGTATTTTTGAATATGGCTAATTAATTAAGTTTAACATAATGATTTCACTAATATTCATATACTCACTATCATGCTACTTAAACTTAGCCTTATCCTAATTGTCCTATATCATATTGCCATGCTTGTATCAAACAAAGCCCAAAGGCCATTTTGCCACCTAGAAGGCAGAGTTCGGGCCGAACTCTGCCCCCACACAGAGTTCGAGCCGAACTCTGTCCCCTGATTTCCAGGAGCTAATTTTTAGGGTTACTAATTTCTAGCTAGTACAATGGCTATATTTTTGAATTTTGAGGACAGAATTCTAGCCGAATTCTGCCTTCCAGACTAATATATACAGGGTATGATTTCAACCATTTTTATTCTTCTCTTCATCTCATCTTCTCTTCTCCTATAGCCTCATACAAGCCAAAACCTTCCCATCTACTAGCCAAGCTTCCTAAGCCTAAAAGTGCTCAGTGCTATTCAGTTAGAATTTTGTGCAAGAGTAAGATAAAGTTGCTTGGAAAATTCTAAGTGTCGCCCCAGCAATCTTTGTAAGAAGTTGAAGTGCTCTTCTGAGTAAAGGCACGTGGTGTAACTACTATTTCATAAATAGTGGATTTCAATCCTGAACAAGAGTACGCAGGCCTGGACTAGTCCTCTACGAGGGAAACCATGTTATATCGCTGTGTTTATCTATGCTCTTTTGATCTTTATTTACTTCCGCATTTCTATCTGATTTATTTACTATCTTGATAGTTATTTTGTGGAGGTGATATAAAGTTAATTATTATTTGGTGATTATCGACACAAACTCTATTCACCCCCTCTAGAGTTGCCTACACGTTATTTCAATGATGAGCCAGTGACTCCTGGTCAGTGCAACATGATCGTTGAGAGGCTTGGTGATTATCTCAATGATCAAGGTTTTTAGGTTTTATGTGGTTTGTTACAAATTTTATTTCTGGTGTTTTCTTTTCATTGGAATGCTTGAAACGAATAATCAATCCAGTATCATGTGGCTTATATGAAGGGAGGTACTGTATATAGTCAAGATATGTGTGATCCCTATCCAACAAGTACTCCGTAATTTTCTATTATGGTTTGCGACTTTAAGTGGTGATATGATAACGATATGTAGGAAGGTTTGGAGTTTAAAGAAAACATTGGTGGACAATGTTTTATTCTATTGTAGTGGTTTTCTCTGATATGCTTTGTTAGAAATTGTTACTTCATTAATGGCCTTACAAATGGTTGAATTGTGTATTTTGATGTGCCTAGTTTTCTCATATGGTTTATGTAGCAAGTGTTGTACCCATGCCGAGTCCTTTATCTATTTGTATTATGAGCATCAGTAGGCCAGTAGTCATTTCAGGTTGAGCATAGCTGTTCCTGGGCAGCAGGCATTTCTAAAAGGTAGCATTGCTACAGGTAGATGCTGCAAAGATCAATTTTCTCGCATGGTGGGATGACCATAAATTGATAGTCTATTCCAAATTTCAAAAAATAATCCTATATCTAGAATCGGACTAACATTCCAATGATCGTTCCAAGTATCCACACACAACGTCAATAATCGGATCCCGTAACGGGATCAGAACCGGTCATCACAGACAACAATAGGGAGGGACAAAATACTCTGTTAGGAATTATACCGAAAGTTGATACATAATCCGAAGGGTGGCCTCGGACTCGGATCGACTCCATGGAGCGTCATTACCGGCTCGTGAGAGCCTCGGAGCACGTCTGGATGGAAACGGGGGCGATCGTGGGATAGACCATGGACCGCGGATGGTCGGGTCCAACATAGGGGTGTGCAGGACAAGGGGTCGCCAAGGGTCGGCGCGCGGAGGGCACGACCGCAGTACGACGCGGTGGGGCGGACAGGGGAGGTCCGGCGTAGGCTTGCCGCGGATAGGGGCGACGGTCGAATGCCAGTGGACGCTGTCGAGGCGGTGGGCTTGGAGTCGGAGTTGGCCGGTCGGGATGCTGGTGCACAACGCTAGCCAAGGGCGATGCAACGAAAGGGGGTTGGGAGGAATTGGGAGATGGTGATGGTGGTTTTCTATTTTTTTTCCTTTTGACTAGAGATTTAAGTGAGAGAGAAAGAGGGAGCTGGTGGTGGTAGTTAATGAGAGTGGTGGAGTAATTTGAAGGAGATGAGTGAGAATGTGGGGAGAGAAAGAAGGAGGTTTAGCTGAGTTGAGAAAAAAATGGGTTTTACAACATTCCCTCCTTAGAAAATTTCATGCTTGAAATTTCAATGGTACGATAGACACGGTTAAGAAACTTCAAATAAGGAACATTTGAGAATTGACCAGTTAAGTTTAAACATAAAGTAGAATCTAGTCATGACTAGGAGAATAAATTATTTGGCCACGATCACCAAGGCATGATTAAAGTCAAGATTTAGACACAATAAAAATAGAATCGATATGGTTCGACACGATTAGAAATACAAAAATAGTATGACCAATTTAAAATTTTAAGCAGGGTACAAAAAAATATTTAGACTGTTAATCAAAGTCTAATCATGATCAGACCATGATTTGGCACGATTAGGGATAGATTCGAATCATTTAGGCACGATCAAGTTCGAAGCATAGTCGAAATTCTAGGTATACATGATAAATTACAGGTATGATCAAGATACGATCAAAGCTAAGCATATTTAAGAATACAGTCAAAATATGAGCAAAATCAGAATTATCTAGACATAGTCAGAGATAGAATTGAAACATTGTTGTGATCAAATGTCCTTTTAGGTACGTGTAAAATATAAGCACGATTAAAATATAATCAAACGATCACAAAAAAAGTAGGATAAAAATTAAATGATGTTCCATGAATAGAAGATGAAAGAAAGAAAAAAAACTGACAATGGCTTGTTGAGAAGGCATAAAATAATGGAATCTACTAAAATAAGGGACTATATAAAAAAAACCAAATCAAATTGGAAGGAGAGTATAAGGATTTGCGACTTAGAAAAAATCAACAATTGTATGATAATATGATGGTGAAGAAAATTATAATAATATAGTTATGGTAGAAATATAATTGGATATGATGCTTCCATTGAGGACTAAGTGATGATCAAATGGTGGTAGAAAGGATATCGAATCACTATTTCAAGTGTCAAAAGGCATTTTAAGATAGGATATGAAGGAAAAATAACTTACAAGATAATCATCTCCTTAACATCCCGTGCAGAACCAATCTCTAACTTGCTAAACTAGCTAAACTCTCAGTATCTATAGAGAACTAAAGCAATTGCCAATGCACTATAACTAATATGAATCTCCAACTTTTGATAGTCTTTCAACAAAAATTTCAAACCCAATTGCTCCTTTACTTGCATGTCAATGCTTTTGTCTCAATTTCTTACTACTACTTGATACTACTATCTTTTCTTGGAATCCTTCCTTCTTTTCGCTCCTGAATAATCCCTCTATGGGTTATATCCATCCTTTATGTAGAAAAATCTTCAAAAATTAATTCCTTTGAGTGTTTCTCAACTTGATCCTTATAATCTCACACTTACTCCTTCTGTAGAAGAATCTTATCAAATCCTAGTCTTCCATCACCAACCTTTGATTACCTACGGCTTCTCCCATCCTGCCATATAACTTCTTTTCTTAATCATAAAATTCAAAATCATCACATTTTCGTTCAAATCCAATACCCAAGCACTAGTAAGCAACACTAATGATTCTATCCTAAATGAACCACAATTTATAATTCTCTCCAGACTAACTTGCTTATCATGTGCCTTGTCATACTACCCTTTTATTCCCTTAGCTATCTAATCTCACTAGAAAAATATCGATCCTCTAAGGATGGTCTTACCGGAATAATATAATAATATTGCTAGGTAACTATCTAGGTTTTCCCGCATATAACTATCAACTAACTATATATATAGCTATGAAAAATATATAACTATCCACAAAATATATGCAACACACTAAAATTGAACCTTGAAAGAGATTGAGCCTACAAAGATTGATATGGTCCTAATAAGTTCTAGGAAAATCCAGTAGAATTTTATAGGAAATCTATTTTATCTGGCTGTGATAAGAAATTTCTGAAAATAGAGACAACCGCTAGAAATACAGATCCTCTAATCGGGCAAAAGTTAGAATAATTTGATGGTGCTAAAAAGGCAACCATGGTATGGATATAGTCTTAATAATATTCGAAAACCAAATATATCCGAAGTTACTTTGCCTCAAATTCATGCCTCACCAGAGTGCACCTGACTGCAATGAATTTTTGGCTCCATAACTTGAATAATGATAGGTTACCGACTAGTCTATCAACTTTATCCATTTTTTGGCTGAACAACATAGGAGACAAACATGATGCATTTAGGACATGTCTCAATAATATCTGAAAACCTATAAACACATGAAATCACTTCAACTTAGAGTCTATGCCTCGCCAGTACGCATCTGGCTGCAGTAAACTCGCAGTTTCTATAATTCAGATAAATGGCTGCAACGTATATGTGCGAAGCCATATTAGGTCACTGAATATTTTCTCAACTTTGTCCATGAGAATTTCAAAGAGATAGAGTTTAGAAGCTTTCTAGGCCTTGAATTGATCAAGAAGTTGCCTAGAGAGAGTAAGGTTTCAAGTTGAATGGAGGAAGTCAACAAATGAAAATATTCTCGGTCCTTGGAATAACTTAGGAAATATCAATCAATATTGGAATTATTTTTGAAAATAATTCCTTTGGAAGATTCGTGAACCAGCTAAGTTGAACCAATTCTTTTGGTAATAATTAACCTTGGGGCTTTATGGTTCCAGAAGAATTTGATTCGGGATTGGTTCCGAGAAGGTCAACTAGAAATAAAGTCAAGATGAATAGTTGGATACACTAGTCGTAGAAATACTTTAGGTAGATAAGGGCTTATTAGGTTTGCTAAAGGAAAATTTGAAACTCTAAATTGTGAATGGATATAGATTCAAAACAAAGATAGAGAAGTAAGATTTGATCAAACTAATAGAGAAATTAGAAATAGGTTTGTTGAAGAAGGAGATTGAAAAATCTAATATTAATCCATAAATAGCGAAAGAGTATAGATCCTAAGGGAAGCTAGAATCTGATAAAGATAGGGGAAAAATAACTCCTGAAAGTCATGGGACACTAAAAGATACATAAAATCTAGAAAATAGTATAGGCAAGTAAAATATACCATTATACAATCGACCTAATCTGGTTAGGTTTAGGTACAAACATAAGCAAGGTAACCTATGAAACTATAAGCAAGCAAAAAATAGATATTATAAATAAATAATTTTGGCCCTATGTTATGACAGGGTGAAAAATAGTCTAAGTGTTCTAGTTGTTTTTAGAGTCTATTTTTCTAAAGTCATACTTAGACCTAAGTCAGATTGCAGGACTGTATGCTGGTCTAGACTAAGTTGACCAATTTTGTAGAACTAGGACCTGCATAGGCCACCACTAAAAATATGTCACGACCCGATCCTAATATACTGGGTCCAGTCGGATCATGCCCAGCCTGCACCGTTGTGAGACGGCGGACAGTAAGCTGTATCATGTCTAGTACACAAGTAGATAATTCAAAAATGCGAGAATAAGAAAAAACAACTTTTATTTGATAATTCAAACACAATGTCGGAACAAACTCAAGTTGTACTAAGGTTTACAGCTTTAAATATAATGTTGACTAGGCTATTAGTAGTCGGCTTAGGTGCCTCCTGGTTGGGTTCAGCTATCTCCTCAGAATTCAGTTTAGGTCCGAAGTAGAAACTAAAGGCAAGCTCCTCGTCTTCGCAATCATCTAAAATATTGGTCTCCGGTCATGAGGAGAGCAAGAACATATATCCACATCCAGCATTCTAAATAATAATAAATGATGCAAAGGTAGTTTAAAAGTATTATTATATTTTCTAGATAATAATAACGAAGATAGCAGTCAATGAAATCTATGAAGCTACAATGATGCAATGTACAATGATTCAATAGTGATTTTGAGTGCATAACAGATCTGTGACCGGCTGGTAGATTCAATATGTATACTAACATTTTGGCCAAATGCTAGTATACGATACGGCTCAACCTCATATGTAATAGGAGTTAGCACGAGAGAGACAATATCAGTAACAATGGCTTTGGTCACAGATGTCATACTACTTCCCCAATCCTCGAGTAATTGAGTCAATCAAGCAATCAATCTGGGGTCCGAGAAGGAACCCCTATGAATCAGTGTCGATACAATATATATAGTCATACTGATGTAGTACATTTAATTATTAAATAAAACACGGACATGAATAGTATGAAACTTGTCTTGTTTTTCTGGTGCTGTAGGTGACGGCAAAAACACTCGGGCTTAAGTCCGGGACTGAACCCTACATTAGCGAAATATGACTTAGTTCCAATACAACCATTTCTACAATGTTCTATCTGCAATCTCTAAGAATGGTCCTAGTCAATTTTACTGATTAACATATTAGTCTAACGATCAATTAACTCTAACACTGCTTTATGCTATTTGTAAAAAAATAAAGGCCAATTGTATTTATTTTAGAAATAGTAGACATCTCGATTTATTCGAAATATATATATATATATATATATATATATATATATATATATATATATATATATATATATATATATATATATATATATATCATTTAATGGTAAAATGTGAGATTGTTAATATAATTATAAAACTTGTATTTTTTAATGCGTTCTAATTTATGTGAGAAAACCTTTATTTTTGTTTTTAGAAAATAACGTTTAAAATGTTTAGAGAATAATTAGGATTATTTTTCTTAGTTTAGTGAAGTAAAAAAATCTTCGATGAACCAAATAAATTGACTGGAATACTAAAATATTCGCAAGAATATCTAAAAACACCTAGTTTAAAAATATCAAAAGTAGATAGGTGCACCGTTACTTGATTAAATAATACTTTTCTTAGTATCCATAAAGGGCCCTAAATCGTTCAAACACACATGCATTGCTCACATATATGAATGTTGGTCCTGATCTTTACATGATTACTGGAAGGTGATTGCCTATGCATCTAGGCAATTGCGTCCTCATGAAAAGAACTACCCTACCCATGATCTGGAGTTGGCAGCTATTTTTTTGCTTTGAAGCTGTGGAAGCACTACCTGTGCGGAGAACGAGTTGAGATATTCACAGATCACAAGGGCTTGAAGTACGTGTTCACTCAGAAGGAGTCGAACATGAGGCAGAGATGGTAGCTTGAGTTGATAAAGGACATCGATATCTCATTACAATACCATCCAAGAAAGGCTAACATAGTCACCGATGCCTTGATCAGGTATCTGGTCGCTATGTATTTGACAACAGACCATCATCTATTGGCCGATCTGGATAGTTTATGTATCAAGATGATCATTTCGAGGATAGAGATTCAGATGTGGTGTCACTCCCCGTTCCCAGAATACGTATTTTAAATGCATGTACTGCTCGAATATATTTATTTAATATTTATCATGTATTATTCTGTATTTAAATTCCTTTAATTTTATGCTAATTAATTTTTTATATTTTTACTTTCTGCTTTTATTTTCTGCTTTAGCCTTGCTTTAGGTCCGGCCTAGGTTGGTATATTTTCAGATTTGTGTTGGTTCATCATGAACCCGACCAACTCCACCCAACCCCTTTTTCATTTAAAGCCCCCAACCCCTCTCTCTCTCTTCATTACTTTCCTTCCCCATCACTCTTCTTCTTCTTCCTCATTTACTTCCTCCACCTACCAACCGTAGGCAAGTACATCTTGCTCCATATGAGAACCCATTTTTATGGTTCATTATTCTTCCTCTCATGATTCTAAGAGAGTTTAGTACTTAGCATTTTTGATTTCCTTGGCTCATTTCTTATAGATCTAAGTATTGTATTTTCGGTTGTCCATGGGTTTTCGATCTACCAAACTTGCATATTTTCGAAAATAGATAGTTTCATGTAGTAGAGCTTCTCATTCTACCCCATTTTGACCCATGGGAACCCCAGTTCTGGCTTGGACGAAGGTCCCATGGAAATGGGAGTTCGGAGGGGGGGGAGTTTTACGCTCATGCTGTGCGTGCCCGCGTAATCTCGGTCCCTTACGCTCACGTTTTTACGTGCCAGCGTAGTATTGAATTTACGCTCACGTTATACGTGCTAGCGTAGTATTGAATTTACGCTCACGTTATACGTGCCAGCGTATTATTGACTTTACGCTCACGTTGTACGTGCCAGCGTAGTATTAACTTTACGCTCACGTTGTACGTGCCAGCGTAGTATTAACTTTACGCTCACGTTGTACGTGTCAGCGTAGTATTGAGTTTTACGCTCATGTTGTACATGCCAGCGTAATATTGAGTTTTTACGCTCACGATTATACGTGTCCGCGTAGAGACGAAGAATGTAGGAATTCAATTAGAGAGATCGCTCGTGGCAGCGTAAAACTGTTTTACGCTAGTCTACTTGACCTAGCGTATTCTTTTACGCGCACAGCGTTTCGGGCGTAACTTGACCCTTTACACGAGCTACCTTTATGCATGCAATATTTTACGTGCACAGTGTTTCTTGCGTAAAATATATTCTTTTACGCGTACTTCTTGGCTCGGCGTAAAACGAGTTTTTTACTCGTGCAACTTTATTTGAGCGTATCCCTTTGGCATGCATGACACTCTTAAAATATCCTTACGCCTTTTGGCATAAAATTGATATAATCATGATATGTTAATATTTCTGTTAAATATAGATTGTTACGTGGGATGTACCATGTGTCGTGAATTGAGTTACAGATACCCCGATTGACTGGAATTAAACCCTGAGAGTTGTAGACTCGACCCCACTGAATACTAGTTGACTTTCATGCCTTGTCACCATTGATAATGATTGCGACCTTGACTAATAATTGACCATGCGTTCCTAGTTGGAACTAAGAGACTGGCTAGTCGTCTTTTGAATTGAATGAATGAGACACGTTCATATTAATTATGAACTATTGAAATCGACTGGCTAATCCCGAATATTGGCATACAGGCACGTGCAGGCTTCAATTCATTTATTATTTATTTATCTTACCAAAGCAGCATGTGTACTTCATGGTCAAGGCATGATTACTCCGTGGTTAGTTTTGATTGTTGCATTACGCTATGTAAGACCTACAATCTGACCGTACTGGTATCATTGTAGAGTTGTGCATATCGTATCCCGTACGAAAGTACTCATTCTGAATGACCATGATCTACGGCATGGTACTTCACTCAACGTAGAGACTATTAAGTTAAATAAAATAATGATTGCTTGGAGAGAATAGATTTCCGAGTTCTTACATGGCAGCCCTCTTGGGACTAGTAGTGCCCGACAGGCCGGTTGGTCCCCACAGATACTGCAAATCTGCCACACGGGCAGGGAGCGGTATCTGGTTATATTATCTATTGAATATTGTATATTAAAGACGGGCGTCCCGCTGGGACTCGTCTAATTCATGATTGGCGCAATTGATTGACTGGGTAAACTAGCCTTGCTTGCGCATAGTAAGTACTAAGAAATCTTTATTGCATAATTCCAAGGTAACTTGGAACTCACAGTAGCAAGCCGTAGTAGTTGCATAGCCGTTTAAATTGACTTGTTTGTGTATTATGCCTACTCTATTTACTAACTGAGATGATCAGAATGTCAGGACATGACAGGTCAACTTCTGTCCTTGTTTGGTTGGGAAGTTGGTTTGAAGTATCGTGATGTTGTGTGAATCCCAGTAGCAAGCAGAGACCTATGTATTATATCCTTAACTCTTATCACTGGTTTTAATTCTCATGTCATGCTTCCTTGCGGTACTTGCTATTAGAGGTCTAACCTCTTGGTTTTGCATGGCCAGATTTAGAGCCGGTCCCCGAGGATCCAGCTTACTCCTACCTCCAAGATGGTCAACACTAGAGGAATGATCGCAGGAGGACTCGAGTGGGTTTCTTACTTCCTCGCTCGTTTTGTTATCTACTTTATACTTTGCCGTTTGGCACCGACATGTAGTCGGATTGTCTTGTACCTACTTTTGTATAATTGTAACTAAGTCAGGCTGCAGCTGATAACAATTGTGTATACTTACTACATCATCTGGCTGTATTTTGTAAAGCCAGATATCAAGAACATTTTGACTGAGCGTTTGGGACGCCTTACTGCTTTATCTCACATGTTCTCTATTTCTGTTTCTTGTTTGAAGGATTGAGACAATAGAAGTAAAGTGACCATAGGGAGACTTTCATGTAGTATACACCCCCTCGTCTTGTAGACAGCATTGATCGTATTATACGGTATTCATCTACCCGTAATACGTAGCTGGCTGAGTCATTCCCCCGCTCTCCAGTATTCTGGTTCTGGGGCGTGATAAGGTTTTAGTGGTGGCCCATACAGGTCTGATTTCAGACTTATGGGGTGCTTTAATAGGATGTCTCAATCACACATGTTTCCCTTGATCTCATGATTCGTCAATTCTTAACTCCAGCTTGACATTCCTGTATTCCTCGACTTCATTGATCCTTCCTGTCCGGTCGTTTGATTATTTTCTTTCCCTTTTCGTAGGGGCACTTCGTCCGCACCTGTCAGAGCTGGACAGCAACAACATGGACAGTAACATAGACAACCTGACCATGTTGGTCAGCAACAAGAGCCGGTACTAACTCAGGAGGCTACCCAGGAAGAAGTGATAGTGGAAGCAGCAGCTGGATCGCAGTATCCAGATGTTCCACCACCACCAATAGTTCCACCTACCCCTGCGAAGATGGACACACCGGCTCTTCTGGAGATCATGAGAGGGATGATGGCCACTCAGCAACACCAGATGTTAGCCCAGCAGCGCATGCACGCTCAGTTGCAAGAGCAGAACGTACTACTCAACCAAGGGTTGCAGACAGCTTTGGATAGAGGGGCAAGGCCAGATTCTGGAGCATCAACCAGATTTTACAAGTTCAACCCCCGCCGTTTTGAAGGAACGGAGGATGCCATCTCAGCAGATGCATGGCTTAAGGATATTGAGGCTATTTTGATGGCGGCTAAGGTACCGGCAGAAGAACGTGTGGATCAGGTGAAGTTGTTACTTCAGGATCTCGTACGTGATTGGTGGGAATC
The DNA here is from genome assembly GCA_029216955.1 of Iris pallida. Classification (NCBI taxonomy): domain Eukaryota; kingdom Viridiplantae; phylum Streptophyta; class Magnoliopsida; order Asparagales; family Iridaceae; genus Iris; species Iris pallida. The sequence continues at coordinate 10,116,921 of JANAVB010016600.1, read as the reverse complement.
AGAGGAGATAGGCATCAGATGTCCTGTGGCTTGGAACAATTTTACAGCAAGATTCAAGACAAAGTACTATGAAGTTGTGGCACAGTTTGAGCTACAACAGAAGTTTATCACCTCAAGCAGGCCGACAAGACGGTAGATGCTTATGCAGCGGAGTTCTGCAGATTGAGTAGGTTTGCCCCAGAGATGGTAGCGACGGAGCGCCTAGAGGGCTATGAGGTTCCAGCAAGGGTTTCATCTTGAGCTCTCACAATTGATAGAGGGGCACAATTACCAGACTTTTGATGAGATATTGATGGCAACCCGAAGGCATGAGATCACCATTCAGAGGATCACAGTAAGGACTGGAGGTCAGAAGAGATCTCACAGTCAGATTGAAGGAGGAGGGGGAGCAGCGCCCCGAACAACAGCACCATCCCTTGGCATTCGCATTCACGATATGGCAATACGAGGGCCAGCACCACCACCCAGGCAGCAGCAGCAACAGAAGAAGAACCAGCAACCCCCAGCGGGCTGTACTTATTGCGGGAAGATGGTACACACTAGAGATGTGTGTCGGGCATTGAACGGACTGTATTTGATATGTGAAAATCTAGACCATCGGGTTACCACATGTCCCTTGAATTCGAGGTCAGGAGAACCAGGGCAACAGTTTCCTGCTCTGCCAGCACCAGGGGCAGGGCAGTATCGAGGACCAGCGGTAGCAGTGAGACCATTGGCCCAGCGTCCGTTAATGCCACAGGCTCAGATGTATCGGCAACAGGGACCGCCGATGCAGCAACACCAGCATAGACCACCCCAGCATCATCAAGGCAGGGGCCAGCAGCAGCACCAGACTAGGCCACCGCATGGAAACCAGTAAGGAGGTCGAGGGCAGGCATTCACACTGTCCTTGGAGGAGGCATTAGCATCGAGATGTTGTGGCTGGTAACATTCTCGTCGCCTCATATCCCGCAGTAGCATTGTTTGATTCGGGAGCATCACATTATTTATATCTGCACAATTTACGATACAGCTAGGAATGGAGTTCGAGGCATTGCCAGGGAGGTTGAATATACTCACTGGCAATGGGCTCGTAGGAGTTAGTAGAGTTATTCTAGCGTGTAGTGTTGTAGTTTGCGGGTATTCCTTACCCGCCCAGTTGATAGAATTTCCTGTTAAAATTTCGATGTTATCTTAGGCATAGACTGGCTGAAAGACAGTCATGCAACAATAGATTATCGTAGTGGGAGTGTATCTTTTGATATTCCAGGCATGGAGAGATTCACCTTAGGAAGATCAGAGGCAACTCAGCAAGAGCAGGGAGTAGTAACGGCAATGGAAGAAGTTCAGGTCCCGAAGGTAGTAGAAGAATTTTTAGACGTATTTTCCGAAAAACTTCTAGGTCTGCCACCGGTTAGAGATATTGAGTTCAGCATAGAGATGGCACCTGGAACTAAACCGATATCAGATCGGGTTTACAGAATGGCAGATTCGGAGCAGGCCAAGGTGTATCAGCACATAGAGGAATTAAAGGAGAAGAAGTTTATCCAAGCTAGCATATCACCATGGGCAGCACCGGTGGTACTTATGGAGAAGAAGGATGGATCATCCAGATTATGCATCGATTACAGGAAGCTTAACGCTGGCAACAGTAAAGAACAAGTACCCACTATCCAGGATCGACGACTTGTTTGATCAGTTGAGCAGAGCTAGAGTTTTCTCCAAGATAGATCTTCGTTCAGGGTACCATCAGGTGAGGGTCCGGAAGGAGGATATTCCCAAGACAGCATTCAGGTCGAAGTATGGACATTATGAATTCTTAGTAATGCCATTTGGTTTGACCAATGCTCCAGCTATATTCATGGATTTGATGAACCGCATCTTTATGCCATATTTAGATCAGTTTGTCGTGGTGTTTCTCGACGACATTCTCGTATACTCTGCTAGTGAAGAGGAGCATGAAGACCACCTCAGGAAAGTATTACAGGTTCTGAGAAAGAACCAGTTGTATGCCAAGCTCAGCAAGTGTGAGTTCTGGACGGATCATATTTCATTTTTGGGTCACATCATATCAGGAGCCGGAGTAGCAGTGGATCCCAAGAAGGTAGAAGCAGTAGAGAGTTGGCCAGTATCCAAGACCGTAGCTAATGTATGGAGTTTCTTGGGATTGGCAGGATATTACAGAAGGTTTGTATCAGATTTTGCAAGACTTTCAGCACCCATGACCCGCTTGACACGAAAGGATGTACCATTCGTCTGGTCGGCAGAATGCCAGGCATCATTTGAGAATCTGAAGCAGAAGTTGATATCAGCACCTATCCTTACATTGCCAGTTGGATCCGGAGGTTTTACAGTATATTGTGATACGTCAGGTAAAGGACTTAGATGTGTCCTTATGCAACATGGGAAGGTGATAGCGTATGCATCTAGGCAACTTCGAGACCACGAGAAGAATTATCCAACTCATGATTTGGAGTTGGCGGCAGTAATATTTGCTTTGAAGCTATGGAGGCATTACTTGTATGGTGATCGAGTAGACATGTACACAGACCACAAAAGTCTGAAGTACATCTTTACTCAGAAGGAGCTGAATATGAGGCAGAGAAGATGATTAAAGTTGATCAAGGATTACGACGTGGAGCTTCAGTATCATCCATGCAAGACTAATGTGGTAGCAGACGCTCTTAGCAGGAGAGACGGCACATTTATGTTGACAACGCAGAAGCACATCTTAGAAGACCTTCAGGAGATGGGCATCGAAGTTATACTTCCTAATGATATAGGAATTCTGGTGAGTATACAAGTTCAATCCGACTTGGTAGGCAGGATCAAGGCAGCCCAGGCATAGGACCCAAGGATTCAGAAGCTTAGGGCAGAATGTGAGTCAGGGCTCAGAAAAGAGATGCAAATCTACGAAGATGGTACGCTTAGGTTTGGATCACGTCTATGTGTACCTAGTGGAGATATCAGACAGGAAGTTATGACAGAAGCTCACAGTTCTCAGTATTCTATACATCCTGGAGGGACCAAGATGTACCAAGATATCAAGCAGCACTTCTGGTGGAACGGGATGAAGAGGGAGATAGCTAGGTTTGTTTTCCGTTGCTTGATATGTCAGCAAGTAAAGGCACAACAGCAGAGGTCAGCTGGATTATTACAACCGCTTCCTATCCCGGAATGGAAGTGGGAGCATATTACCATGGACTTTGTGACCGGTTTACCGAGATCACCGAGTGGTAAAGATACTATTTGGGTGATAGTAGGACCGGCTTACAAAGGTAGCACACTTTCTTCCTTTCAGAGTAGGGCAATCTACAGAAAAGTTAGCGGAGTTATATATGCAACAGATAGTCGTCAGGCAGCACGGAGTCCCTGTCAGTATTGTGTCAGACAGAGATACCCGTTTCACATCATATTTCTGGAAGAGCTTACATCATAGTCTGGGCACCAAGTTAAGATTTAGTACAGCTTACCATCTACAGACGGACGGGCAATCAGAAAGAACAATTCAGACTTTGAATGATATGTTACGAGCTTGCACCCTAGATTTTGGAGGATCTTGGGAAAGCCACCTGCACGTAGTTAAGTTTTCATATAACAACAGTTATCAAGCCAGTATCCAGATGGCGCCATTTGAAGCCCTATATGGTAAGAAGTGTAGGTCGCCACTAGTATGGGATGATATCGGGAAGAGGAAGATGTTAGGCCCAGAAATAATTGTTAAGACAATTGAATTGGTTAAAGGAATTAGAGAGCAACTTCGAGTTGCTCAGGATCGGCATCGTCATTGGACGGACCAGCATCGTAGGCCGCTAGAGTTTTCTATTGGAGACCACGTATTCTTACGGATCTCACCTACCCGTGGGGTCATTATATTTGGCGTTCGCGGGAAGTTGAGTCCGCGGTACGTGGGCCCATTTATTATCCTTGATAGGGTGGGCGATGTTGCTTATCGTTTATCCCTTCCGCCTTCGTTACAAGTGGTACATGACGTGTTTCATGTATCTCAGCTGCGAAGGTATGTATCGGACCCAAGCCATATCCTTGATTATTCTGAGCTGGTTGTTGGTACCAACCTGTCTTACGAGGAGCAGCCTGTGTCCATCTTGGACCGAAGGGAGAAGATACTGAAGAAGCGAACAATTAACCTTGTCCGGGTTGCTTGGGGTCATCACTCTTTGGGAGAGTCAACGTGGGAACGTGAGGATGATATCCGATCACGATATCCGCACCTGTTTGACTCACAAAGTATATCTCTTTCTGTATACCTTGATCATATTTAGCTCCTCATACTTGTCACCCCATGGATAGAACTACTTGATATCGTAGATTGTTAATATAGATATGTTATCTGCTAGTTAACATTGAAGAACGATTGCTTGCTCAAGTTTCTTGTACCTAGAATGGCTTAGTTTTGATATTCCTATCCTGCTTGGATTTAAAATTCCGAGGACGAAATTTTTCTAAGGAGGGTAGAGATGTCACTCCCTGTTCCCAGAATACGTATTTTAAATGCATGTACTGCTCGAATATATTTATTTAATATTTATCATGTATTGTTCTGTATTTAAATTCCTTTTAATTCATGCTAATTAATTTTCTGTATTTTTACTTTCTGCTTTTATTTTCTGCTTTAGTCGTGCTTTAGGTCCGGCCTAGGTTGGTCTATTTTCAGATTTGTGTTGGTTCATTATGAACCCGACCAACTCCACCCAACCCCCTTTTCATTTAAAGCCCCTAACCCCTCTCTCTCTCTCTTCATTACTTTCCTTCCCCAGCACTCTTCTTCTTCTTCCTCATTTACTTCCTTCACCTACCAACCGTAGGCAAGTACATCTTGCTCCATATGAGAACCCATTTTTATGGTTCATTATTCTTCCTCTCATGATTCTAAGAGGGTTTAGTACTTAGCATTTTTGATTTCCTTGGCTCATTTCTTATAGATCTAAGTGTTGTATTTTCGGTTGTCCATGGGTTTCGATCTACCAAACTTGTATATTTTCGAAAATAGATAGTTTCATGTAGTAGAGCTTCTCATTCTACCCCATTTTGACCCATGGGAACCCCAGTTCTGGCTTGGACGAAGGTCCCATGGAAATGGGAGTTCGGAGGGAGGGGGGGAGTTTTACGCTCACGCTGTGCGTACCCGCGTAATCTCGGTTCCTTACGCTCACGTTTTTACGTGCCAGCGTAGTATTGAATTTACGCTCACGTTATATGTGCTAGCGTAGTATTGAATTTACGTTCACGTTATACGTGCCAGCGTATTATTGACTTTACGCTCACGTTGTACGTGCCAGCATAGTATTAACTTTACGCTCACGTTGTACGTGCCAGCGTAGTACTAACTTTACGCTCACGTTGTACATGTCAGCATAGTATTGAGTTTTACGCTCATGTTGTACATGCCAGCATAATATTGAGTTTTTACGCTCATGATTATACGTGTCCGCGTAGTGACGGAGAATATAGGAATTCAATTAGAGAGATCGCTCGTGGCAGCGTAAAACTAGTTTTATGCTAGTCTACTTGACCTAGTGTATTCTTTTACGCGCATAGCGTTTCGGGCGTAACTTGACCCTTTACACGAGCTACATTTATGCATGCAATGTTTTACGCGCACAGTGTTTCTTGCGTGAAATATATTCTTTTACGCGTACTTCTTGGCTCGGCGTAAAACGAGTTTTTTACGCGTGCAACTTTATTTGAGCGTATCCCTTTGGCATGCATGACACTCTTAAAATATCCTTACATCTTTTGGCATAAAATTGATATAATCATGATATGTTAATATTTCTGTTAAATATAGATTGTTACGTGGGATGTACCATGTGTCGTGAATTGAGTTATAGATACCCCGATTGACTGGAATTAAACCCTGAGAGTTGTAGACTCGACCCTACTGAATACTAGTTGACTTTCATGCCTTGTTACCATTGATAATGATTGTGACCTTGACTAATAATTGATCATGCGTTCCTAGTTGGAACTAAGAGACTGGCTAGTTGTCTTTTGAATTGAATGAATGAGACACGTTTATATTAATTATGAACTATTGAAATCGACTGGCTGTAACGCCCCAGTTCCAAAATACGTAGGACTAGGAACGTAGACATGCCAGCTGTATTCATACGAAGTATACTCCAATATATGGAAATCTCGTATGGATACATAAGCTGTAAATGCAGTAGAACCATAACTAATCTCATCCACACAAAATAAAAGGATAGAAGATCTCATAAATGATAATGAATTGTCATTTGGTACATGTAGTTGGGCGGAGACAAATCCACTACCAACTATGAAAAGAAATACATAACAAAAGAAAGATTTTGGCGAGCGAAGCGAAGACGATCCAAAAGCAATCATCCTCGAGAAATAGGCAATGAACATGGCTAGAGCTAAAGCACCTGCGAAAGACAATAGCACACACCTGGCAAGACAACCAGGTCCTCAGAGGGACGTAACAAGACACATAATATTATGCCATATAAACTGAATAAATATTGCTCAATAAATAAGTAAATCGAATTATAACATGTTCCAATACGCACCTACTGAACGAGCGTACCATCCCCCCAACCCAACAAGGACAGGAGATGGTAAACTAATTCACTGTAACGTATCTTCCCATGCTATGAATCCAATATGGTATTCGGACCCCAACAAGGTTCAATACCTTCTCATCGAAGTAGTAAGTCACTACCTAACACCAAACAAGGACAAGATGTGACAAACTAATCCACAATAAGTTATTGTTCCAAGCCACGGTCAGATACAAGTACCCAAACCAATGGTACTTGTACCTAACGGATAAGGGTGCCTAACCAAATCTAGGTGAATGCAGTTTAAGAACAGTTCATGGTCGCATGACTACCCAGTCAAGTCGAGAAAATACCAATGCAGTACCTCAGTAGCGAGTCACAACACCATATACTATTCCTCAGTATCGATCGAGTCTATAGCATATAGTCTACCTATCGTTCCTCAGTAGCGAGCGAGTCTACGATAGATAGGGTAGTAGTCAACTTCCAATCATGTTCTTCCCGCCCAATGCTAACTCTATAACCGCTAAGTCAAACTAGCATGCAACCTCTATTAGCGGTTATTCCTATCGCACGGCTTGTACGTACTGGTGGCCAGCTAATCACGTACTTCCGTGTTCTACATGCGACACACAACTTCGTGGTACAACATGTCAAGGCCTATGAATGCAACACACAAATGCGGTCTCTTAAATCTAGGTTTAGTGTGTAAGAAAATAATACATAGCAAGTAACTGAATAGTAAATTCTAACAGGTTATGCCATATATCACAGTTTATTTTGCATAAAGAAAATAATGAACATGCATGAAATATGAGCTAAAATAATTAAACAGCAAATGGCTAGGTATCTTGCCTGAAGGTGGTACGAGATGTAGCAAATCCAACAGTCAGAATCGTCAACGCGAAAGTCAAAATCCACAAGGAGCTCCGGATGCTGAAACAAATATCACGAACGAGTTTGGAATAAAAGATATGCCTAGGAAACGCCTGTCCAAAAGTTAAATTCTGGAACAGGGGCAAAATCATAATTTCGGGTCAAAACGATGTCCGCCGTTGGACCCTTTTTGCACCGAACTGCATGCCAGAACCTACGGTCTCTAAAGTCGCCAAAGTACATGTCTACAGATTCGGTTTGAGGAGACGAACTCAATGGTATGTCCAGTTTTGGATTCCGATGAGCCGTGCACAAATTCGCCCGTTAGAGTGGGTCGCAGGCCCGCCAAAAAGGGGTTTCCGATTCGACCTTCTCAGAATCGTACCAAACTTGGCATACAGGACCAAAAAAATGATACGGTCCTGTTGGCACAAGTTTCGTCTCGATATGACGAACGTACACGAAGTTATGGCCAAGTTTGCAAAATGTCGATACGGGAGTATCTCGACGGATACGCACTGATTTCGTCGCGCACACGCAACGAAATTGAGTTCCGTTAGTTCCCACACATCGACAACATCTATACGCGCCTTTCGATGTATATAGTGTGCGACCACGTCTCCCGATTTGTCAGGGGCGCACGGCGTATCGGTAATTATTGTTAAATTTTACTGTTTTAAAAACTGATTTTTCACGATCTTTGGATTCAGAAATAATTGCATATAGTGCATGAAAATTTAAACTACGAGAAGGTAATTAAAGATCTATATGTGTTCTCAAATTTGTTTCAAAAATTTTCCAAAACCCTCTACAGGATTGATCGAAATTTGACATCGAACAGGGGTGGTCGGGCTGTGTTCAGACTGTAAAAAAAAACTAGTTTTCTCTGGGTTTTTCGAGTCGCCTTTCCGACCCGATGGGTGGATATGTCGGGGTACTACAAGAGGGGATGTCTAGAGGGTTATGTAGGTTAACAATAGGAGTTTACGACTTCGAAATTCATCGAGCACGAAGGAAGAAAACTCTGCGCGAAGGAGCGTACCTCAATAACTAACTAAACAGAGTCTTGCTCTGTTCTGGACGGGTCGGCGCCTCCTCGACGGTGCGGCAGCCAGTCGTCGTCGGTGTGCAGGCGTCTCGTGGGGCACGCCAGAGGTCGTCAGGCTAGGGGCGGCCTGTTACGCGATCACGAGAGAGTTTATGAGGAATAATTTCTTCGGAAAGTTTGGTTTCTATCCCGTGGTTTATATGAAGATTTAAATCAATATTCATTCGATTTAAACCGACGATTGGATAATTCTAGAGAGAATTGGAAAAGGATTGGATAGAAACAATCCTTGAAAGATTTGGTGAAGATTTTGTTTTGGTCAAAAATCTTCTGCCGTGGGACTGTGGTTCGCGGAAAGGAATAAGGAGGAATCGGGTTTTTTTGTAGTACTGTTCCTTTAAGGAACAGTACAATGTGTTCCTTTCTTTTTTTTTCCTTCCTTAGTGTTATTACTAATGGCTTCCACGTAAATGGAGCCTGTATGGGAACAGCCGAGCTGGTTGTTTGAATTAGTACTGACGTCAGCATGACGTCAGCAGAACACCTTTTTTTTGTTTTGTTTATGAATAATAATTATGATAACATTATCTTAATAACAGGAAATTTCTTAATAAATTCTAAAAATCTAAAATAAAATATCAAAACAAAATTTATGTATTTGACAAATAGTAATTATTTACTTATTTAGCATAAAATTTCCAGAATAATCCATAAACCTAATAATATATATATAACTAAATATTTCATAAATATTTGTTAAAAAGAAATTCTTCATATTACATGGTATGTAAAAATGCAATTAGTATAAAAATTTCTATTATTATTATCGTACAATAAAGCAAGTCAACAAATTTTAAATTTACAAATTATTTGAAACAGTAAATGAAAAATTATAAAGAAATAGATTGTAAACACTGATTATTTAAAATAATAAAATAAAAATTCCATAAAATTTTGGGATTTTACACTGGCTAATCCCGAATATTGGCATACAGGCACGTGCAGGCTTCAATTCATTTATTATTTATTTATCTTACCAAAGAAGCATGTGTACTTTATGGTCAAGGCATGATTACTCCGTGGTTAGTTTTGATTGTTGCATTACGCTATGTAAGACCTACAACCTGACCGCACTGGTATCATTGTAGAGTTGTGCATATCGTACCCCGTACGAAAGTACTCATTCTGAATGACCATGATCCACTGGTATGGTACTTCACTCAACGTAGAGACTATTAAGTTAAATAAAATAATGATTGTATGGAGGGAATGGATTTTCGAGTTCTTACATGGCAGCCCTCTTGGGACTAGTAGTGCCCGACAGGCCGGTTGGTCCCCACAGATACTGCAAATCTGCCACACGGGCAGGAAGCGGTATCTGGTTATATTATCTATTGAATATTGTATATTAAAGACGGGCGTCCCGCTGGGACTCGTCTAATTCATGATTGGCGCAATTGATTGACTGGGTAAACTAGCCTTACTTGCGCATAGTAAGAACTGAGAAATCCTTTATTGCATAATTCTAAGGTAACTTGGAACTCACAGTAGCAAGCCGTAGTAGTTGTATGGCCGTTTAAATTGACTTGTTTGTGTATTGTACCTATTCTATTTACTAACTGAGATGATCAGAATGTCAGGACATGACAGGTCAACTTCTATCCTTGTTTGGTTGGGAAGTTGGTTTGAAATGTCGTGATGTTGTGTGAATCCCAGTAGCAAGCAGAGACCTATGTATTATATCCTTAACTCTTATCACTGGTTTTAATTCTCATGTCGTGCTTCCTTGCGGTACTTGCTATTAGAGGTCTAACCTCTCTGGTTTTGCATGGCCAGATTTAGAGCCGGTCCCCGAGGATCCAGCTTATTTCTACCTCCAAGATGGTCAACACTAGAGGAATGATCGCAGGAGGACTCGAGTGGGTTTCTTACTTCCCCGCTCGTTTTGTTATCTACTTTATACTTTGCCGTTTGGCACCGACATGTAGTCGGATTGTCTTGTACCTACTTTTGCATAATTGTAACTAAGTCAGGCTGCAGCTGATAACAATTGTGTATACTTACTACATCATCTGGCTGTATTTTGTAAAGCCAGATATTAAGAACATTTTGACTGAGCGTTTGGGACGCCTTACTGCTTTATCTCACATGTTCTCTATTTCTGTTTCTTGTTTGAAAGATTGAGACAATAGAAGTAAAGTGACCATAGGGCAACTTTCATGTAGTATGCACCCCCTCGTCTTGTAGACAACATTGATCGTATTATACGGTATTCATCTACCCGTAATACGTAGCTGGCTGAGTCATTCCCCCGCTCTCCAGTATTCTGGTTCTGGGGCGTGACATGTGGGGCTGACAGATTCAGTCTGAGTTGATGGATAGAGTCAGATCAGTACAGTATGATGATGTTGCCTTGGGGAGCATCAGGGAGCAGGTGCATACAAAATTGCTAGATGATTTCTCTATCGCCGAAGATGGGTCGCTGAGGTACGGTACTAGGCTGTGCGTACCTAGCGTAGAGATTCGGAAGAAGGTTCTTCAGGAGGCGCATCGTTCTCAATATTCTATACATCCTGGAGCCAACAAGATGTACAAAGACCTGAGAGAGCACGTACGGTGGTATGGCATGAAGCAAAAGGTAGCTGAGTTTGTTTCTCGATGCTTGGCGTGCTAGCAGGTGAAAGCCGAGAGATAGAGGCCAGGTGGTTGGCTTCTGCCACTACCTATTCTAAAGTGGAATTGGGAGCATATAACTATAGATTTTGTGGCCAGACTTCTACGATCTCTGGGTGAAAAAGACGCAATTTGGGTCGTTGTTGATAGATTGACCAAATCTGCCCACTTTTTGCCTTTCAAGGTAGAATTGTCTATGGAGAAGCTAGCAGAGATTTTTACATAGGGTAGATAGTCTGATTGCATAGAGTTTCTATGAGTATAGTCTCGGATCGGGATAGTCGCTTCACTTTTCAATTCTCGAGGAGTTTGCAGGCTAACTTAGACACCCAACTCAAGTTCAGTACGACATATCACCCCCAAACAGATGGGCAGTCGGATAGGTCCATTCAGACACTCGAGGATATGCTTTACACTTGTGTGTTAGATCTCGAGGGTGCTTGGAAGGACCATCTCCACTTGGTAGAGTTTGCTTACAATAACAGCTATCAGGTCAGTATAGAGATATCGCCATTTGATGCTCTATACAGATGGAGGTATCGTACTCCCTTGTCATGGAATGATGTCTACGAGAGAGTATTATTTGGTCCAGAGATGGTAGTAGATGAAGCTGAGAAGGTTAAGCTGATCAGGGATAAATTTTCGGTGGCACAGATAGGCAGCAGCATTGGGATCGATAACCATCGGAGACCGTTAGAGTTCGAGGTATAGTCTTAGTTTTTCTGTTTGTACTTGCTTGTGATTACTTGCTTTAGGATTTTGTATTGAGTCTTATTTTTTGACTAGATTTCCGATATGGTGTTCCTAAGGATTTCTTCGACACGGGGCACGATTCGCTTTGGTCGGTGCAGGAAGCTTAGTCTGTGATTCATCGGACCTTTCACCATACTTGAGAGGGTCGATGCAGTGGCCTATCGACTAGACTTACCGCCTTCTCTTGAGGGAGATCATAGTATGTTCTATGTATCACAGTTAAGACAATATGTGTCAGACCTTAGCCAAGTATTAGACCACTTCGAGATAGAGGTGGGGCCTACTCTCAACTATCTAGAACAGCCTGTGAAGATTCTGGATCGTCGAAAGAAGGTGCTCCGGAACCAGGTTATACCCTCGTTCGTATCGCATGGAGGCACCACTCTCCAGGTGAGTCTATCTGGAAGAGAAATGACGACATGTGGGAGCAATACCTTATCTCTTCGAGCCTTGAGGTATTACTCTCTTTGTTTATGCTTGTCTTTTTTTGCTAGTTTTTGTTCTAATTTCGAGGACAAATTTTTTTAGGAGGGTAGATATACATGTCACTACCACAATCTTAGATAGGTCTATTTTAGTCAATTTATATTATTTATATTGCATGAGTAGTTATTTAAATTAATTATTGTGAAGGTTTCATTTATTGTTGGCTTAGCCTATTTATTGAACCTTTGACTTATGGACCCGATTAGACTAGACATGACCACTTGAGCCTACAACCTAGGATGAACACAACTAGCCTCATTTAAGTCATGTTAAGTCTAGTTTTAGACTAGAAATTAATCTAACACTTAGAGCACAATTCACCTTTCATTTAAGAGAGTGTTCATAACAACTTGAGGGGTAAAATAGATATTTTAGAAGGAATTTTAGGGCTTCATTCATGGCTGGTCATAAGAGGGTTTATTCCTTCTTCTTTATTTCACTTAGAACCTCCACAAACACTAGAAGAAACCCTTTTCAAGCCCCTTTAATTTCTTTCATTTTCCACCATTAAAACTCATACAATTTCTCCCAAAACCTTTTCAAATCTTCATCCTACAAGGCTAGAAGCTTGGAGACCAAGGATCTCATGAGGAGGAGTTCAAAGGATAGAGAGATTATGTCAAACTTGACACAAGAGCATCCCTAGAAGGTTTTATTTGGAATCTATCTCCCAATAGGTAAATCTTTGTCTTTTTAGCTTAGTTTGAGCTTCATTTTCATGCATGACACTTGTAGGAACACTCATAATGACTTGGGGTACCCATGGAGAGATGAGCAAGGCTCTAATCCTTATTTTGGTATATCTTAATTGGGATTTTTGTGCCATCCTTGGAGAAATCCGAGGAGAGCTCACCAAGTATTTTTCAAAATGACAAATAGACTATTCTTGACTTGATTTCAGTTTTGGAACCCATGGTTGGCTTGGTTTTTCATTTGATAGGCATCCTAAGTAATTTCCTGGTATATCTCACTAAGTATATACATATATATATATATACATGTGTTATATGTAAGATATATATAACTGAATATATATTGGTATTAGAGTGTTGGGGGCTTGATGTTCACTGATAAAGTGAACTGTGTTATGTTGCTATGGGGCATGAGTGTAAGGGTATACTGTTAAGAAACGGGATTTGTGACTGTCACTGTGACAGTGTGAAGTGGGGGTCGGACCATGCAGTGGGTTGTGTTTGGACATAGGCCAATGTGTGGCAGTGGGGAATTTTTCTCTACTTTCAGTGTCAGTGAAGGAGAGACACTGTCTTTGTCAGTGAGTAAAAGGAATGGTAAAGGGATATCCTCCTTATGGGTTTAAAAAAGAGGGCCACATGGTATGTTATGGGGGTGTCACCTAGTATCTTAGGAATCTCCTTTTGCTCAGTTGGAGTATCAGTGAGACATGTATCAGTGCTTAGTGTGTGATAGTAAGAGTGTGGAGGGTGTGTGCAGGCCATTGGCCATAGCCTAACCTCATTTAGAGCTCAGTAGCAGCAGGGATCCCTTTTTCCCTGGTTGGTCGAGTACATTGGCCATTAGCCAGTGTCTTGGCTTGGCCATAGGCTATTAGGCCTATGTGCAGGACATTAGTCCAGTAGTAGGGACTCGGTCCTTTGGTCAGTGTATTTGGTGAGAGAGTGTCACATAATCAGTGAGGATTTTCAGTGGCTCGAGTGTACTGTGTCTTGTGTTAAAGTATCAGTTAGGTGAGTATCTTAATGTACTAGTGTGTATCAGAGGTTAGAGTTAGTGTTTGGTATCAGATAGTAAATGTGGGTTAGGTATCAGTGCATTAGCTTGTGTGTATAAGTGAAGCATCAGTAAGAGATATCATTGTTTGGTCAGTGACGGAGACTGGAATACAGTGAGCAGACAGTGTAAGGCATTGTACTGCAGTAGGGGTTTGACCTCCAAGCACCTTGGCAATATTGTACTACACAGGGCACTTGCATCGCCTACCTTTGAAACAGCAGGCAACTGCCTGCACTTTGGCAGCCATGCCCTGCAGCACGGCTATTGGCACTTTCCTTGGCCAATTTTGGCTTTAGCAGTAGTAGCAATTTACCTTACAGTGCAGTAAATGCACATTTGCAGCAACATCAGCATGCCCTTAGCAATTGCTTGCACATTATAGCCTTACATAGCTGCATTTACAAGTAGCAACAGCACGGGATAATTCCTGTAGGCTTTATAATTGTACCAGCAGCTGCTTAAGGCAAGGCATTGGCCTGTCTTGCGATAACAGTGCAGCAGGCACTTGGCAGCTGCATTAGCATCAAGAGATCCTGCCCCTTGGGGTAGTATTGGCTTGGACTTTAGGCCACTGATAGCCTTCTTGATGTGAACTCTAGTTTCATATTTGGGTTTAGGGTGAGGATTGATCCAGATGACTTTTTACCTTGTAGTATTATGGTTAAGTTAATTACCTTATCTATCTAAGTTAATATATTACCTATAGGCTAGGTAATGACTTACCTAACTATCTAAGGTAATGTATTACCTATAGGTTAAGTAATGAATTACTTAATCTAGCTAACTTAGGGTATTACCTATGAGGTAGGTAATAGCCTAGCAAGCATCTAAATGGGGTATAGGGTAAATGTCTCCTAGGGTATTTATAGGTAATGGTAATATAGGATACATACCTAGGTAGGTGAGTATCAAATATAAGTTACATATATTTTTATATTGTAACTAGGTAGTTATTGACTTGAATTAGGGTTAACCTAACTTAGATAAGCTTGGTTGCCAAGGTTGACCAGTTGACCCAAAAGTCAACTGTAAGTCAAATTTGACCTCGATTTGACCTAGATTGCATATCACGCACTAGAAAACCATGTTTACCAATATTAAACTCCAATTAACAATGTATATCTCATTTATAGGTCTTGTGACTCCACTTTGAGCGTCGATTCATATTGACTACTGAGGACCACAGGCAAGTACATTCTCTGATAGTTTTTATTGCTTTGATACTCTCTATATCTATTCCATTGTAGTGTTTTACTTGATTTTCGACACGAGGATACACGAGGATACTCGGTTAACCTGGTATATCGGTACTTATTTGATATCATTTCTTGTACTTATATAGACACCGATTTGGGGGTGCGTTGGCCTCCTGCTTCTTGAATCCAATGTCATAACATAACATGGTTGGATCCATTATACTATTTTGGGGATTGGAGAGTTATTAAAGTTTATGTGATTAAAACTCTACTTGTTTACTCACTTGTGCATAGCTCACCCTCGCCACACGTAGGTATAGCCTGATCTTATAGTAATTGTGCATAGCTTTCAATTGTGGCCATCCTGATCCACTATACTCGTACTCGTATATAGCCATCAAATGGAATAGCCTGATCTGGATCCAAGCCGATCACATAACACTCTAATATCTCAAGGCACCATTATACCCTATATTTTACTCAGATTTTCTGTGTTGCTTTACATTCCAATCTTACTGTATATTTCTCACACCATGACATGATTACCAGTTTATCTTGTACTTCTTATTTCAGTTTGATATTCAATCATGTATTCTATTATAACTGTTTCTTATAGCATTTGTCAATTTAATGGAACTGTTGTTGGCATCTGTACTTCGCTCCAATCCTGACTGGATAACTATTTTTTAGAGGATTTAGAGGTTGATTGCACGACCTACTATGGGTTTTGGATAGATGGTGACACTGATCAGGACTTACCTGTGGAGTCGGTGCTCATAGAGGATGCACCACCAGTAGTGATTTAGTTTAGCTAGATTTTGCTGGACTTGTTTCTAGATTGATACATTTGGATCTGTATTATTATTTTAGAATTGTACTATGTCTTAAACTTTTAAACTGATTGTGTTGTGACTATACTACTATTTCAGTCTATTTCATCTTTATCATCTATCAAATTTTTCGTGCTTATCTTCTTCTAGATTCATATGGTTGAGATTTATTTCATTTATTATATATTCCTCCATGCGGAGATGACATGTTATATTCATTATTGTTAGATGTTATATGTTATAGATTACCCTTACAACGTTCTACCACCGACACTGCGATGAAGGATGGACGTACCCACGTATTCGTGCCCCAAAATTGGGTGCGAGTAGTGACACTAGTTATGCTTCTGGGAAAGGCTTGTGTTGTGTTCTTCAGTAGCATGGAAAGGTGATTGCCTATGCATGCAAAAAATTACTTTCTTATGGAAAGAATTACCCGACCCATGATATGGAGTTTGCAACAGTCATATTTGCTCAAGAGCTGTGGAAACACTATCTGCACGAAGAGCATATGGAGATCTTTACAGATCATAAGAGACTTAAAGTACGTGTTCACTCAGAAAGAGTTGAACATGAGGCAGAGGAGGTGGTTAGAGCTGATGACTTTAATATCTCCTTGCAGTATTATCCAGAAAAGGCCAACGTAGTTGTCGATGCCTTGAGTAGGTATCCGGTAGCTATATACTTGACAGTAGACCATTATATATTGGTAAAACTAGAGAGCTTAGGTATCGAGGTAGTAGTTTTTAGTATGGAGACGCAGATGTGGGGCTTGTAGATTTAGTCAAATTTGATAGACAGGATCAAGTCGACACAGTTTGATGATGAGACTTTAAGGAGCATCAGAGTTCAGGTTCAGGCAGGATTGTTGGATGACTTCACTATTGTCGAGGATGGGTCCTTGAGTCGCGGTATTAGATTGTGCGTGCCTAGCAGAGAGCTGCGGGAGGAGGTTCTTCAGGAAGCGCATCGTTCTCAGTAATCTATGCATCCTGGTGCCAACAAGATGTATAGGGATCTGAGAGAGCACGTGTAGTGGTATGACATGAGGCAGGAGGTGGCATAGTTTGTATCCAGATGCTTAGTGTGCCAGTAGATGAAAGCAGAATGGTAGAGGCCAGAACATTGCTTCAGCCATTACCTATTCCAAATTAGAAGTGGGAACACATTACCATGGATTTTATCTCCGGACTTCCATATTCTCCAGGAGGAAAAGATGCGATTTGGGTCATCGTTGACAGCTATGGCCAAATCATCCTATTTTTTGCCTTTTAAAATGGGTTTTTCTACGGAGAAGCTGGCAGAGATATATGTGAGGCAGATCATCAGTTTGTACGGGGTTTCTGTGAGCACAGTCTCGGATCGGGATAGCCATTTCACTTCACACTTCTGGAGGAGTTTGCAGGCTAGTTTGGGCACTCAGCTCAAGTTCAGTACCGCATATCATCCTGAGACGAATGGGCAGTCAGAGAGGACTATTCAGACTCTCGAGGATATGCTTTGCACCTATGTGCTAGATTTTGGGAGATCTTTGGAGGACCATCTCCATCTGGTAGAGTTTTCTTACAACAACATCTACCTGGCCAGTATAAAAATGTTACCATTTGAGGCTCTATATGGTTGGAGGTGTCGCGCTCCCTTGTCTTGGGATGACGTTGGAGAAAGGGCTTTGGTTGGCCTGGAGATGGTTGTGGATGTAGCGAAAAGGGTCAAGCTGATTAGAGATAGACTTCAGGTGGCGTAGGACAAATAACGACATTAGGCCGATAACCACCAGAGATCCTTGGAGTTTGAGGTATAGTTATAGTTCCTTAGATTGTGCTTGTTTGTGATTGTTTGTTTTAGAATTAGTGTTGAGATCATGTTTTGTCATAGATTGGCGATCTGGTGTTCCTAACAGGGCACGATTCGTTTTGGTAGAGGCGGAAAGCTTAGTCTACAGTTCATCGGACCTTTCACCATTCTTGAGAGGATTGGTGTAGTGTCATATCGACTAGACTTACCGTCTATACTAGTGAGGACGTATTCCATGTGTCACAATTGAGACGGTACGTGGTGGATCCTAGTCACGTATTGGACCACTCCGAGATAGAAGTGGGCCTGACTCTCAGCTATATAGAGCAGCCAGTAGAGATTCTAGATCGTCGAGAGAAGATGCTTCGGTGTAAGCACCCTGATTTTTGAAATTATTTTATTATTTATTCTATATGATTTTATATTTATTAAATTATATTTTAAGATTAGTTATGACTATAAATGTACTTTTTTGTAGCTTTGATTTTTGGAGCACAACGAATGTCAATCTATCGAAACGTCCTTCATGAGTTTTGAAGTAGACAACTCCACCTTCAATTTGATATATTACGTTCCATCTAAACTTGTTTCCTAACATTCTTTTGACTTCGTACAACTTCAGGTCAATTTAGGCTATTCGAACGTTTATCATAATTCATGACCTAACTTCCAACTTGAGTTCGAAACTCGACATCGATCAAAACCATTTGACCCAATATATGATTTTGACCCATTTTGAGCCTACGACACACATGCCAAGGGTGTGCCACTTAATTGATTTTCCATGTGCTATTTACTTTTAAGTGGCACACAAGACCCAGTTAATAAACTCTCGGATTCTATTTCGGTTCGATAAACCATACCATCTCCAAACTAGGTCGGCGAGCCTTGGTAGAGACTATGTAGGTTGCCATGATCTAGTGGAGTCATTTTAAATTTATTTTAGGATGCTATACGGCCAAATACGTATAAAATATAATTATATATATATATATATATATATATATATATATATATATATATATATATATATATATATATATATAGTATTAGGCTATTATAAATATAATCATATATATATATATATATATATATATATATATATTATATATATATATATATATATATATATATATATATATATATATATATGATTATATTTATAATAGCCTAATACTAAATATATATATATATATATATATATATATATATATATATATATATATATATATATATATTTTTTTTTATTTATATATATATATATATATATATATATATATATATATATATATATATATGATTATATTATATATATGATTATATTTATATAAATATATATATAAATATAATCATATATATATATATATATATATATATATATATATATATATATATATATATATATATAAAATATATATATATGATTATATTTATAATAGCCTAATACTATACATATTATAGTAGAAAAAAAAGAAAAAAAGGAAATATTAAAAACGTAAATCCAGCCACTATGCGCCCTACCACGACCTACGTCGCACCAACACCGTGGCCTCCCCGCGCCGTCCTGTGTCGTCGGAGGCTGGCCGTCGGTCGGTGACAGCAATGGAAACAGCAAAGGCACAGCGGCAACAAAGCGGTACCAGAACCACCTTTACGCTCCGATTTCTCCATGCACATTCGATTGCTTTACGAACCGTCTTTGCAGGTATGTAGATAACCTAACCGAGTTCGACCCTCTTCAATTAGTTTAATTTAATTCACCTTGTGCGCGATGAAAATCAAGAAAAAACTCGATTTTTAGACGTTAGAAACTGTCCCAAAATACTATTTTGGAAGCTGATTTCTGGATCGGATGTCAAAAATTTTGAAATTCTAAAAGAATAAAGTTGTATCCAATATGATCGGCTTTGCAACGAATATTTACCCATAATTTTTTGTTCACTAGTTTGTAAATAAAATCAAATCCAAAAACCCTAAAAAACTATTTTTAAAACATAAAAATTTATTGATACGACGTGTGTCCTGACAAACCGGGCGACATGGTTGCGAACCACTTGCATCGAAAGGTGCATATGGACGTTACGGACATGTGGATTTGATAGTGTAAACCCCCAATATTTTCTAACTATTTTAGAGCTTTAAAAATTATTTTTCTAAATTATTTGGACTTAAAATGGTAATTAATATGTATGTATGTAATTATAAATATATATATATATATATATTATAGGTATGATTGTGTGCTTGATATTTTTATTACTACTAAATATAGCCTACCTTGGTTACATAATATTTTCATACTTAATTACGAATTATAGAAATTTTCTTGTGATTATATACATATATGTATGTATATATATAGATATATATAAATATTTATATATACATCTCTATATATATATATATATATATATATATATATATATAGATGTATAGTTATTGCAAAAAAAAAATAAGAGAGTGGCCGGCCCCGCACCCCAACAAAGGGGGCAGCTAGGCTGTGATGGAAGCCTAAGTTGCATTAGGCTTGATTAGTAAAAAAAAAAAATGAAGTCAATGCCCATACACCTAAGTGGGTGGGCCCCCCTTCCCTTTACGTGCTGCACTAGCAGCAAACAACGTGAACCCGTGGGTTCACAACACAAATTCCTATTAGTAATGATATTAGTAATAGGATTTTTCATCCAAGTTGTTATAAATACAACTTTTTCCACAAACCCCAAAACCCTAAACTTCCAAAACGAAAGTGGAGGCTGATCATACCCCCTTCGCATAGGAGTTCGTTTCACCAGCGACGGAGTTGTGTGCGCGACGAACGGAGCATCGAAAGTCAGTCCTTCGTCATCCACAGAGCGGTTTTCCCACTCAAGGTATCCTACTTTCCGATGACGTAACTTTTTACTCGTAGCACCGATTTTCGATCCGTAAAATTTTCTGAAAAGTAGACTTGACCCTCTTCGAGATCCTCCAGATGGATTTCGAAATAACTCATCGACTTGCTCGAAAAATCGAGACGAAGTTGAAGAAAAACCTGTTTTCTGTAATACTAAAAAACTGTTTTAAAACGACAACTTGTCGGCCAATTTTTGTGCTGTACGATAAAGTAATGTAGGAACTAATTAAAAATAGTAAAAGACAACATAACCAAGATCGCAACGCATCTTCTGGATCGTCGTTTTGATTAGCGTGTAAAAAGTAGATTGATGTTGAATTTGAGGAAAAACCTGTGTTTAATTATATTAATTTTCTGAATTTTCACCGATACGACGTACGCTCCGACGAACCGGGCGATGTGGTCGTGCGCTATATGCAATGAAAGGCATGTATGGACGTTACCGACCTATGGGAACTGACGGAACTCGATTTCGTTGCGTGTGCGCGACGAAATCAACGCGTATCCGTCGAAATACCCCCGTATCGACGTTTTGCAAACTTGCCCATAACTTTGTGTACAGTCGTCGATTTGAGACGAAACTTGCGCCAACAGGTCCGGATCGAAATTCTGGTCTTGCATGCCAAGTTTGGTTCGATTCTGAGAAGGTCGAATCGGAACCCAATTTTGGCGGGTCCGCGACCCACTCAAACGAGCGATTTTGTACACGGCTCCTCGGAATCCAAAACTGGATATACCATTGAGTTCATGTCCTCAAACTGAACCCGTAGACATATAGTTTGACGACATTAGAGACCGTAGACTTTGGCACGCGTTTCGGTGCAAAGCGGGTCCAACGACGGATATCATTTTGACCCAAAATTACGATTTTGCCCCTGTTCCAGAATTTGACTTTTGGACAGGCGTTTCTTAGGTATATCTTCTTCACCGAGATCATTTTTGATGTTTGTTTCAGCGTTTGGAGTCATCTGTGATTTGTGAGTTTGGTGCTGACACTTGCTACTCTTGGACTTGCCACTTTGTACCATCAGGCAAGATACCATGCCACCCTACTCTGTGATTATTATATTCTTATTTTCAGTTGTTATTTTTTATTATTTGTTTTGTGATATTTTAACTGTGCGTCCAAGTCACACTTGGGTGCAAGCGACTCTATCGGTCATTTTTTTTGCTTTATTTATTCTCTTGCATTGACTTAGTTTATTGACCACCCACTGATGTTGAGGTATTGGTATATCTCATATGGCCTTGACACTTGTTGTATCACATGATATGTGTCACATATAGGACACGTTTTCGCGTAGTTGGCTGGCCACCGATACGTTTGGAGCGTGCGACGGATAGGAGTAACTGCCAATAGTATTGCATGTTAGAAGACTTGGCGGTTACTAGAGGTTCATATCAGTCATGGAGATGATGATACTAGGCATTGGGTGGGGAGAACAATACCTGACGTATGGGCTTCTTTACACTTCCATGATTACCTGTGTGCTCCTCTGGAGACGCAGGCTCCAGGCGCCCTCTGACGTTTCCCAGAGCGTTATGGACGTAGCCCTTGCACATGGTGCCCTCTGACGCTTCCCGAGCGTTATAGACGTAGGCCCCTGGTACCCTCTATGGGAACTATGCTGATCCTATTTTCAGCCAGGGTTCATGCGTCGAAGGATTGTATCTCAACTGCATATTCACAGTAGAATAGTCAGGAACCCGGTTGCATGCATACCTTTCTCTCTTATTATATTATCACAATTTATATGGCATGGTGTTTTCTTGTATCTTGCTATGTCCCCTGAGGACCTGGTTATCTCTCCAGGTTCAGACGATATTCTACAGGAGTACGGAGCGGCATTGGAGCTATCTTACATTGATGACGAGACAGTCACTACTGATTTCTAGTCTATTCCATATTTGAGACAGTTGTAGACATTATTTTATATCTCTTTTCTTTCTATTTTACGGAGGTCGGACTCCGATCTTGTGAGACTATTTTTCATAGCTGTTTGGAGTGAGTATGTTCACCCGGCTATCTTTTGATACTCTTATTTATTTATTTGGACTTCATTATCTTCTGTGTTGAGCTGTGATGAGATTAGATATATTATTCTGGCCGGTGATTATTTATTTACAGCTTATGTGCATATATGAGGAATTCCATATATTGGAGTGTTCTTTGTATATGTGCAGCTGGCATGTTTACGTACTTGGTCCTACGTATTTTGGGACTGGGGCGTTACATGTTTTTGTGGTGGCCCATGCAGGTCAGATTTAATATTGTTGGGTTACATGACTATGCCCAATAAGCCTGCATATAGAAAATAGGAATATCTCATCCAGAACTACTCCTATCCCATGACTTCCAATCTTTTCGAAACTTCCTTGATTATTCGATTTACTTCATATCTAATCCTTTCTAATATCAACTTATCTTCCTCGTGCCGATAGTATGAATCTACGTAGCGGACGCACTTCTGCCTTGGCCCTCACATCTAGCGAGGAGACTACTCCGGAGGGACAGAATCCTCCCATGACTCCAGCGACACCCTACCAGCCAGAACTGTTGCAGCCTACTACGACACCGACAACGGAGTACCCCGAGGTCGCAACACCCCCAGGCAGTCAGGCTGGACAGACTACTACCATACCACCGGGAGGGAATGTACCACCACCACCACCACCATTCACTCAGCAGTTTTCCCCACAGTCGGGACCTCAGATGCCTCCACCACCGACTGATGGGAGTCCTACTACTCAGTTTATGTATACCATGATGCAGGCTCAGTGGCAACAGACTGAGCTGATGAGACAGACGATGATGGCAGCCATGGCTAGACCTCCACCACCACCTCCAGCACCAGTACCAGCACCAGCTCTGCATCCCTACGAAGGCTCTATCAATAATTTCACAAATATGAACCCCAAGGCCTTTAGAGGGACGGAGAAGCCATTAGAGGTGTCACAAATGGCTTATTAGTACCGAGAAGCTACTGAAGGCATCCCAGTTGCCAGCTCGAGATTGGATGACAGCAGTGGACTTACTGTTAGAAGACAATGCTCACCACTGGTGGAAGGCGGAAGAGAGACGATTAGGCACTGGGATCACTTGGAAACAGTTCTATGATGCTTTTTATGTGAGATTCTTCCCTATTCATGTTCGAGATGGTCTCTATGACCAGTTCCTCCATCTGAAGTAAGGGAATATGACAGTTGATTAGTATGACTCGGAATTCAATCGCTTGAGTCGATTTGGTGCGGGATTGATCCCGACAGAGTTAGAGAAGGCGAGGAGATTTCACCAGGGGCTTGCACCAGAGCTCAAGTCTTATACGACTACTCAGTCTTGAGTCTCCCATTCAGCTGTCTTGGAAGAAGCTCATGCTCAGGAGATTCTTCGCAAGGAACAACAGCAGATATCGAGGCGCCATACCCCAGCAGTTACACCAGCCTCAGAGTGGACCTATCAGGAGGACCACAGGACAGTTCCAGCAGAGGGCCTCACCTTATCATAAGCCTGTTTGCCATTACTGCGGTAAACAAGGACATATCCAGAACGACTGCAGGACTCGCCTTGGATTATGCTTGAGATGTGGATCTAATCAGCACATGCTCAAGGATTGTCCGGAGCAACATGCAATAGTACAAGCTCGGCAAAATTCGAGGCCCACAGCCCCAGCTCTCCCAGCACCACGGCCTATAGCAGGAGCACCTCGTCCACCATTGCCTCCCCAAGGCACACAGTACAACAAGGCCAGAGCTCAGGGCCCGGGACAGAACTATGGGCAGGCATTCTCACTTGCTGTTGAGGATATAAAGACAGAGGCGGAAGTTATAGCAGGTATGGTTCTAGTTGCATCCTTTCCTGCTATTACATTATTTGATACTGTAGCCACTCATTCATTCATAGCCACTAGTTTTGCCACTAGACACATCATTCCCATCACACCCTTAGCTAAGAATGTTAAAATCCTCACTGGAGGAGGAGTTGTATCTGTTAGTGGTGTTTGTAGACTTTGTCCTGTAGTGATAAATGGTAGAGAGATGGTGGCACGACTTCTTGTATTCCCTATGTCGATATTTGATATGGTTCTTGGGATGGACTGGTTGAGCCAGCATTTCGCTCTCATAGACTGCCATAGGAGCAGTATTATCTTTAGACCACCGAATGCGGCAGAGTTTGAGTTCACCAAAGAAGACGGAGATAGTTGTGATGCACCCACATCGGGAACACATATGATGATGCATGACACCCCACAGTACCCTATTATCACCGGGTTCGAGGATGTATTCCCCGAGGAATTGCCAGGACTACCACCTGACCGAGATATTTAGTTTTCTATTGAGCTTATTCCCGGAGCCGAGCCTATTTCATCTCGAGTATATCGTCTGGCACCCAAGGAGTTGGAAGAGATGAAGATACAGATTGATGACTTATTAGAGAAGGGATTTATTCGTGCCAGTGCGTCACCATGGGGAGCACCCGTTCTTTTTGTGCCTAAGAAAGACGGGACAGTACGCATGTGCATTGACTACAGAGCGTTGAATACGGTGACGATAAAGAACAAGTATCCCTTGCCGCGTATAGACGATCTATTTGATCAGCTGCGTGGAGCAAAAGTATTCTCTAAGATTGACCTACGATCGGGCTATCACCAATTGAAGGTTCGGAAGGAAGACATTGCAAAGACGGCTTTTCGATCGAGATATGGACACTACGAGTTCTTGGTCATGCCTTTCGGTTTGACCAATGCTCCCGCAGTTTTCATGAATTTAATGAACACGATCTTTCACCTATACTTGGACAAATTTGTAGTAGTCTTTATAGACGATATCTTGATCTACTCCAAGAGTCAAGAGGAGCATAAGCAGCATCTACGGATAGTTTTGGAAACATTAAGGAACAAGAGACTCTTTGCGTAGCTTAGCAAGTGTGATTTCTTTCTCAAGGAAGTATCATTCCTTGGTCATATTGTTACGGGTGATGGCATATCAGTAGACCCAGAGAAGATCACAGCAGTCAAATCATGGCCCCTCCCACATCAGCTTATGAGGTGAGAAGTTTCCGCGGACTTGCGGGTTACTACCGACGGTTCGTGGAAGATTTCTCTCGAATAGCGGGACCTATGACTCGATTGACTTGCAAGGATCAGGAGTTTATATAGACAGATGTCACGCCCCAGAACCAGAATACTGGAGAGAGGGGGCGGACATAGCCAGCTACGTATAATGAAATGGAATCCATCTCACTATACGGTCACGGCTGTCTAGAAATATAAGGGTTTATCTACAAGCCATCAGTCTCTTAAGGTCATAAAGTAGCCTATTGTCTCAATCTCAACCAACTAATAATAGTAACAAGATATCAGATCACCAAATATACAATTGTAAGGCGTCCCAAACATTACATATCCAGATGATCATGAAGCTAGTCGTACAAAATGTAAGGACTAGCAAGAGTTAAGTCATACATGATCAACCTCGAGTTGCCAATCATGTTTACAGCCCGTAGGCAGACAGAAAGTAAAGTGCATCGAGCTAACAGGTGCTCGTCGGCTAAATGCCTCAAAAGAATAATGTACAATTACAGTGGGAGAACAAAAGAAACCCACTCGTTGCCAGGATTCCCTCTAGTGGTCACCATCTGGCTGGAAAGCAGGTAGATCCTTTGCTATCGCTCCGGTATCTGGACATACAAAACCAGCTGGGTCAGACCCCAGAAAGAGCAAGTGCCACAAAGGAGGCCACGAAATAAAAACAAAAGCCAGCAATTAGCACAATAATAATAAGGTAATAAAGACAGAAATTAAAGAAAAACATAACAGGTGATATACGATGAGATAACCATGGGACTATTCAGATAACCAGGTTACAACCCGTAAACCAAACAAGGACCGGGGTTGTAACCCTTCGTCTGAACGGAACTTGGTTTCCCACCATTTATCGGCAAGATAAATAATGTAAGAAATCAAGACAGGAAGCAATCTTGTACTGGATCAAGACATGGCTAGACTGGTTATACCTCATTCAATCAATCACGGCCAAGCAGATACTACGGCTTACTACTTTAACTAACTAGGGTTATCACATGGCCTAATTACTAGCAAGATGCAATGAGAATTCTAAGTCCGGTTACCTGTTTGTTACTACCTGAGTGATCCCAGCAAAAAAGGAAAAGATAGCAGGATATGGCAGATACACTGTAGTAAGATACATGTGTCCTAAGGTACCACACTCGACGGCGAGCTGGAATTGTGCTCATCTCGACGGATAGCAACAAATCCCATGTATATATATATAAGGCCAGGACCAAAGGGGCAACAGGTAACTGGGAAATTCTCCATGAACTATTTGATCCATCTAGTCATTAACCTAGCCAGATTCAGTATGAATCCCTGACCGTGGAAAACCAGGGATTCATGTCCTAGACATGATGCGAGACAAGACTGGTTGCTTACACAAGCATATTCAATACAATCACCCACGGTGTCAAGAATTCCCTTAACATGTCAAGTTAGCCGTCGTAACAGCGTTAAGTTATCAAGTCATACTATAAGTCAGGAGTGCGCCGCCACGGGCCACTATCAAGTTATCAAGTCACAAGGATTAATTACAAGTTACAAGTTAGGTGTGCACCCCACTGGGTCACTAGCCAGGAGATCAGAGAATACCAAAATCATAATCCACAGAAAACCTCGAGAACCGTACTAGTCATAAACAATTACTTCAAAACCGTGTTAGGCCGTGTCGAGTCAAGATAGTCGTGCTGTGTTGAACAGATCTCAGGAAAACCAAATCCACAATGGAGAAACCAAGTCGAGAAATAAAACCAATACTCCAAGAGCCAATGGGTTAAGCAAGGGGGGTCAGGGGAGCAGCGTACGCACAAGACACGCACGCAGGAGATCTGCGTACGCGAAAAAGTCACGCACGCAAGAGAGCAGCATACGCGAAAAGTCACGCACGCAGGAGAGCTACATACGCAAAAAATCACGCACGCAAGAGGGCAGCGTATGCGAAAAGTCACGCAAGCATGAGAGCTTTGTACGTGAAAAGTCATGCACGCAAGAGAGCAGCATATGTGAAAAGTCACGCACGCAAGAGAGCAGCGTATGTGAAAAGTCACGCACGCATGAGAGCAGCGTATGTGAAAAGTCACGCACGCATGAGAGCTGCGTATGTGAAAAGTCACGCATGCATGAGAGCTGCGTACGTGAAAAGTCACGCACGTATGAGAGCTGCGTATGTGAAAAGTCACGCACTTATGAGAGCTGCGTATGTGAAAAGTCACGCACGCATGAGAGCCGCGTACGCGCAAAAGCATGCAAGCAGAGAGCTGCGTACGCGTAAAAACACGCACGCAAGGTCTGGGTCTTCTTCTCCATGGCTGAGAAGAAGCTCTCATGGCTCCCAAAACTTCAAGGCATCACAACTTGGTCATCCGAACTCCAAATCCAGATTTCCAAAGTTCTAACCAGGGTGGAATTGAACTCTCTTCCACATGGAAACATCAAAACCCATAGAAATCCAACTTAAATAGATCAAAACCATGCAAAACTGAAAATAGAGAAAACTTAGATCTAGAACAATAGAGACTCCAAATCATAAAATACCAAGTTCTAATGTTAATCACCATGTCCTAAACTAGCAAATGGACAAATAAAATGGTGTTCTCATATGGTGGCAAGGTGCACTTGCCTATGGGTGGGTGTGTAGAGGAAGGAGAAGAGTGTTGTGTAGAGGAAGGAGAAGAAGAAATAAATGGTGGTTTATGAAGAGAGAGAAAAAGTTGGTAGAGTTTTAAAGAGGGTGGGATGTGGTGTATTGAGGGTGGAGCATAGGCTAAGGTGTTCCAATACACATTAAACCAAACCAAACCAACCCAATCCAATTAAAACCGAGCCATGACAAAACCTAAAATACGAGAAATACCGAAATTCCACAAGTTAAGAAAAATAAAATACATGCCAAAATCTAGATACGAGTATAAATACGAAATATGGGAAATGAGGGTGACAACTCTACCCACCTTAAAAGAATTCTGTCCTCGAAATTTAATCAAGAGGCTAGAGATGTCGGGACAGCTATACTATCACAAGCAATCTATGCTACCAATCAATCATACAATCATACATGCAAACAAGAAATCGAAGTGCAAGGCATAAGGAAGATATTACACCTCACGAGCCAAACCGATTGGGATAACGTGATCGGATATCATCCTCACACTCCCACGTTTTGACTCTCCCAAGGAGCGATGAACTCAAGCAACACGAACTAAACTGATAGTCTTGCGCTTAAGGTCTCTCTCTCTTTGGTCAAACAGGGACACGGGCCTCTCCTCATACGAAAAGGTTAAAGGCTATTGGTACCAACCTTTTCGAATGATCTAGGAAATGGCTCGGGCCGGGATATACCGTTGTAATTAGGATACATGAAACATGACATGTGTCCCGCATAACGACGATGGAAAGCAAGACAACAGGACACAGATACCTCTCTGCCGATTTTGGATCTGGGCCTGGGCCAGGGCGAACTGTTGTGGCCTCTGTTGCTGGAAGGCCTGGGCCTGAGACGGCAATGGACCCGGGAACGGGAGCTGCTGTGGTTGGTGAACTGGAGTTGATTCTGGTGCTGGTGCTGGTGCTGGTCCCATAACCGAGGGACTAGTTACTGTCGACGATGATCTGTTTCTGAATGGACAAGATCCCATCATGTGGTCCGGCAAACCACAAACCAAGCACAATCCCTGTGCTCTGCGGCACTCAGTAACAACATGCCCCGGCTTTCCGCAATGAGAACAACCCGTTGCGAAAGACCGCTTCTGCTTCTGCTGCTGGGGATAGGTCGGAGCAGAATGCTGTAAGGAGGTAACCGAATCTGTCCTCGTAGCTCCAATGGTCAGAGCCCTAGCTGCCGGGGCCGGTGCTGAGGATTGGTTCATCTGGTCGTGAGTCCGTTTTCGATCTCCGGTCCGGTCCGCTATCCTTTGGGAAGTGTACTCATGCCTCCTCGCTGCTCGCAAGACGGCATCAAAAGTTCTGTGCTCGAACTGCTCTACTGCCAATATGATCTCCAAGTGGAGCCCCTGCTGAAATCGCTGTGCTCTGTCTAGCTCGGTTGCCACCAAGGTGGGAGCAAACCGACTCAACCTTGAAAACTCGGCCGCATATCCGTCGACCGTCCTGTTCATCTGTCTGAGATTACTAAACCTGGTCTGTAGGTCATATCTAGCCACTACGTCAAAGTATTTGGTCTGAAACATATTACTGAATACCGCCCACATGACAGGCATACCTAAACTCGCTGCTTGCGTAGCCCACCAGCTGTGGGCTAGGTCTAGTAACTGTAGGCGCACCACCGCCACCTTTTCTGCTTCAGGAGTCCTGGCTGCCTCTAAGATAACTTCAATATCCTGTAGCCAGGCATCTGCAGCAATAGCATCCTCGCTGCCATCGAAGACGGGAGGGTTCAGGCGCTTGAAATTGTTGACCGCACTGTTCCCTCGAGGACCAATTCCGCTCATAGCATCTTGTACTGCTTGCTGCAAGGCATCACCTCGACGGTCCTGAGATGCAAGCAACTCACGGATGAGCCCTATCAAGACCCCATCCTCTGACCCTGCTGGCTGAACTGGCTGGACTGGGGGTATTGGTTCTCTAGAAGGCATGGATCGGGAGGCGGCTGCGGAGGACTGATCTTGATCTTCTTGTTGTTGCTGGTCTGCCGGCCGAACTTCTTCTGGCTGATCAACAGGAACGATGCCTCTGAAGCAATGACGTGAGGAATATTAAGGAAGGACTAGGATAGAACAATAATGCAAGCATGTTTTCAAGTCAGGGATCCAAGGAGATAAGAAGATACGAGAGAAGATCAAAGGCGAGTACAGATTGAGACATCTATCCGGTAAACCTTTACATTTTTTGATTGACAAGACCTGCATGGGCCACCACTTAAACCATGTCACGCCCCAGAACCAGAATACTGGAGAGCGGGGACGGACATAGCTAGCTACGTATAATGAAATAGAATCCATCTTACTATACGGTCACGGCTGTCTAGAAATATGAGGGTTTATCTACAAGCCATCAGTCTCTTAAGGTCATAAAGTAGCCTATTGTCTCAATCTCAACCAACTAATAATAGTAACAAGATATCAGATCACCAAATATACAATTGTAAGGCGTCCCAAACATTACATATCCAGATGATCATGAAGCTAGTCGTACAAAATGTAAGGACTAGCAAGAGTTAAGTCATACATAATCAACCTCGAGTTGCCAATCATGTTTACATCCCGTAGGCAGACAGAAAGTAAAGTGCATCGAGCTAACAGGTGCTCGTCGGCTAAATGCCTCAAAGAATAATGTACAATTACAGTGGGAGAACAAAAGAAACCCACTCGTTGCCAGGATTCCCTCTAGTGGTCACATTTGGCTGAAAAGCAGGTAGATCCTTTGCTGCCGCTCCGGTATCTGGCCATACAAAACCAGCTGGGTCAGACCCCAGAAAGAGCAAGTGCCACAAAGGAGGCCACAAAATAAGAACAAAAGCCAGCAATTAGCATAATAATAATAAGGTAATAAAGACAGGAATTAAAGAAAAACATAACAGGTGATATACGATGAGATAACCATAGGACTATTCAGATAACCAGGTTACAACCCGTAAACCAAACAAGGACCGAGGTTGTAACCCTTCGTCTGAACGGAACTTGGTTTTCTACCATTTATCGGCAAGATAAATAATGTAAGAAATCAAGACAGGAAGCAATCTTGTACTGGATCAAGACATGGCTAGACTGGTTATACCTCATTCAATCAATCACGGCCAAGCAGATACTACGGCTTACTACTTTAACTAACTAGGGTTATCACATGGCCTAATTACTAGCAAGATGCAATGAGAATTCCAAGTCCGGTTACCTGTTTTTTACTACCTGAGTGATCCCAGCAAAAAAGAAAAAGATAGCAGGATATAGCAGACACACTGTAGTAAGATACATGTGTCCTAAGGTACCACACTCGATGGCGGGCTAGAATTGTGCTCATCTCGACGGATAGCAACAAATCCCATGTATATATATATAAGGCCAGGACCAAAGGGGCAACAGGTAACTGGGGAATTCTCCATGAACTATTTGATCCATCTAGTCATTAACTTAGCCAGATTCAGTATGAATCCCTGACCGTAGAAAACCAAGGATTCATGTCCTAGACATGATACGAGACAAGACTGGTTGCTTACACAAGCACATTCAATACAATCACCCACGGTGTCAAGAATTCCCTTAACATGTCAAGTTAGCCGTCGTAACAGCGTTAAGTTATCAAGTCATGCTACAAGTCAGGAGTGCGCTGCCACGGGCCACTATCAAGTTATCAAGTCACAAGGATTAATTACAAGTTACAAGTTAGGTGTGCACCCCACTGGGTCACTAGCCAGGAGATCAGAGAATACCAAAATCATAATCCACAGAAAACTTCGAGAACCGTACTAGTCATAAACAATTACTTGAAAACCGTGTTAGGCCGTGTCGAGTCAAGATAGTCGTGCTGTGTTGAACAGATCTCATGAAAACCAAATCCACAATAGAGAAACCAAGTCGAGAAATAAAACCAATACTCCAAGAGCCAATGGGTTAAGCAAGGGGGTCAGGGGAGCAGCGTACGCACAAGACACACACGCAGGAGAGCTGCGTACGCGAAAAAGTCACGCACGCAAGAGAGCAGCGTACGCAAAAAGTCACGAACGCAGGAGAGCTGCGTACGCGAAAAGTCACGCACGCAAGAGGGCAGCATATGTGAAAAGTCACGCACGCATGAGAGCTGTGTACGTGAAAAGTCACGCACGCAAGAGAGCAGCGTATGTGAAAAGTCACGCACGCAAGAGAGTAGCGTATGTGAAAAGTCACGCACGCATGAGAGCAGCGTATGTGAAAAGTCACGCACGCATGAGAGCTGCGTATGTGAAAAGTCACGCACGCATGAGAGCTGCGTATGTGAAAAGTCACGCACGCATGAGAGCTGCGTACGTGAAAAGTCACGCACGCATGAGAGCTGCGTATGTGAAAAGTCACGCACGTATGAAAGCTACGTATGTGAAAAGTCACGCACGCATGAGAGCTGCGTACGCATAAAAGCACGCAAGCAGAGAGCTGCGTACGCGTAAAAACACGCACGCAGGGTCTGGGTCTTCTTCTCCATGGCTGAGAAGAAGCTCTTATGGCTCCCAAAATTTCAAGGCATCACAACTTGGTCATCCGAACTCCAAATCCAGATTTCCAAAGTTCTAACCAGGGTGGAATTGAACTCTCTTCCACATGGAAACATCAAAACCCATAGAAATCCAACTTAAATAGGTCAAAACCATGCAAAACCGAAAATGAAGAAAACTTAGATCTAGAACAATGGAGACTCCAAATCATAAAATACCAAGTTCTAATGTTAATCACCATGTCCTAAACTAGCAAATAAACAAATAAAATGGTGTTTTCATGTGGTGGCAAGGTGCACTTACCTATGGGTGGGTGTGTAGAGGAAGGAGAAGAGTGTTGTGTAGAGGAAGGAGAAGAAGAAATAAATGGTGGTTTATGAAGAGAGAGAAAAAGTTGGTGGAGTTTTAAAGAGGGTGGGATGTGGTGTGTTGAGGGTGGAGCATAGGCTAAGGTGTTCCAATATACATTAAACCAAACCAAACCAACCCAATCCAATTAAAACCGAGCCATGACAAAATCCAAAATACGAGAAATACCGAAATTCTACAAGTTAAGAAAAATAAAATACATGCCAAAATCCAGATACGAGTATAAATACGAAATACGGGAAATAAGGGTGACAACAGACGAGTGTCAAGCCGCTTTTGACGAGTTGAAGAAGCGATTGACCACAGCACCGATCTTGACACTACCATCGGGCCCAGATGGATTTGTAATCTACAGCGACGCATCCGGGAAGGGATTATGATGTGTATTGATGTAGCATGGTCGTGTAGCAGCATATGCATCGTGACAGTTGAGAGTGCATGAGAAGAATTATCTGACCCATGATCTAGAGCTCGCAGCGGTTATCTTTGCTTTGAAGCTATGGAGACACTAGTTGTACGGCGGGAAGGTTGATATCTACACTGATCATAAGAGCCTCAAGTACGTGTTCACACAAAAGGAGTTGAATATGCGACAGCAACGTTGGTTGGAGTTTATGAAGGATTATGAGATCGAGCTTCATTATCATCCGGGCAAGGCTAATGTCATGGCAGACGCATTGAGCCGTAAGCCCATGGCACACTTTTTGACTACACAGAAGTAATTGATTAGAGACTTGGAGCAGCTTGGTATTGAGGTAGTATTACCGGAAGCAGATGGCGTATTAGCCAACCTCCAGGTACAATCATTATTGGTAGAGCGCATCAAGGCAGCATTGCCGAATGATGCTAGATTTTGACGGCTCAAGGAGAGGACTGAAGCAGGAGAGCAGACATGATTGAGGATCCACACCGATAGGACATTACGATGTGGTGATCGCATTTATGTTCCCAATGGAGAGCTACGACAGGAGCTGATGGCAGAGGCTCACAGTTCGACTTACTCTATTCATCCCGGAGGGACCAAGATGTATCGTAATTTACGGCAGTATTATTGGTGGCATGAAATAAAGCGAGAGATAGCTCATTTCGTTGCCAAGTGCTTGGTATGTCAACAAGTGAAGGCGGAGCACCAGAGGATGGCCAGATTATTGCAGCCGCTACCCATTCCCGAGTGGAAGTGGAAGCACATTACTATGGATTTCGTCATGGGTTTTCCTCGGAGTCCTAGAGGACGTGACGCAGTGTGGGTGATTGTTGATAGACTTACGAAGTCAGCACATTTCTTGCCTTTTAGAGTGGGCCAGTCGACAGAGGTATTGGCAGAGATATATATGGAGCAGATTGTGAGATTGCATGGTGTGCCTGTTAGTATTGTGTCGGACCGTGACTCGAGATTCATCTCGCACTTTTTGAGGAGCATACAAGAGAGTTTGGGCACCCGATTAAAGTTTAGCACATCATACCATCCACAGACAGACGGCCAGTCAGAGCGTACCATTCAGACGCTAGAGGATATGTTGAGAGCGTGTATGCTTGATTCTGGCAGTTCGTGGGAGGACCATCTTCATCTTGTTGAGTTTTCCTAAAACAATAGCTATCAAGCAAACATTCAAATGGCTCCGTTTGAAGCATTATATGGTTGGAAGTGTCGGTCTCCTGTTTGTTGGAGCGACATAGGAGAGCGACAGCTATTGGGTCCCGAGTTGGTCTTGAGCACGGTGGAGACAGTGAAGAAGATTCAGAACCACCTACGAGCAGTGCAGGATCGTCAGAAGCAGTGGGCAGATAATCGTCGTCGACCCTTGGAGTTCAAAGAGGGTGACCATGTGTTCTTGAAGATATCCCCCACTAGAGGCACGATTCGATTCGGAGGACGTGGCAAGTTGAGTCCAAGGTACATCGGCCCTTTCGATGTCTTGGAACGTGTTGGAGAGGTTGCCTACAGATTGGCATTGCCACCGTCACTAGAGGGAGTACATGACGTATTCTATGTATCTCAGCAGAGGAGGTACGTGGCGGACAGCAATCATGTGCTTGATTACTCCGAGATCACAGTTGGACCGAGTTTGTCGTACGAAGAGCAACTAGTAGGTATCCTCGATCGCCGAGTGAAGGTGTTACGGAATCAGTCCATTCCATTGGTTCATGTGGCATGGAAGCATCACTCGTCAGGAGAGTCTACTTGGGAGCGCGAGGACGACATCCGAAATCGCTACCCGCATTTGTTCGAAGACGAATGTATGTTCTGCATATTAAGTACCATTATATTCCTTGTACTGCATTGACCTCCGACCTTAGTTTAATTTTGAGTACAAAATTTTTTTTAAGTTGGGTAGGATGTAAACCCCCAATATTTTCTAACTATTTTAGAGCTTTAAAAATTATTTTTCTAAATTATTTGGACTTAAAGTGGTAATTAATATGTATGTATGTAATTAATATATATATATATATATATTATAGGTATGATTGTGTGCTTGATATTTTTATTACTACTAAATATAGCCTACCTTGGTTACATAATATTTTTATACTTAATTACGAATTATAGAAATTTTCTTGTGATTAATGTATATATATATATATATATATATATATATATATATATATATATATATATATATATATATATATATATATATTTATATATATATATATATATATATATATATATATATATATATATATATATATATATTTATTTATATATATACTAGTCATAACCCATGCCCATCGGGCACGGTTCATTTAAGGTATTCCCTTCAAATTCTTGGACCCCCAATTTTAAACGAACAATAATAATTATGAGGCCCCCATCAAAATATTAAATCTCAACCACTGTTGGATGTGAATTTTCTTTGGATTTCCCATAAAACCCCACTCTCAATAATGCTCATCCACAACCATTATGAGTGCAAACCCCACTCTTTGGATTCCCCATAAAACCACAATCTCAATAATGCTCATTCCCCATAAAACCCCACTCTCAATAATGCTCATCCACAACCATTATGAGTGCAAACCCCACTCTTTGGATTTCCCATAAAATCTCACTCTCAATAATGCTCATCCACAACCGTTGATTCACCAAGATTAAATCCCAACCGCTCTTTATCTTGGCACAGTCAGCCCTAGGATTCAGAAACCTTTGTGTTTTGTATAAGATATATATATATATATATATATATATATATATTCCTTTAATATATATATATATATATATATAAAATATATATATATATATATATATATATATAGATGTATAGTTATTGCAAAAAAAAGAGTGGCCGGCCCCGCACCCCAACAAAGGGGGCGGCTAGGCTGTGATGGAAGCCTAAGTTGCATTAGGCTTGATTAGTAAAATAAATAAATAAAATAAATGAAGTCAACGCCCACCCACCTAAGTGGGCTGGCCCCCTTCCCTTTACGTGCTGCACTAGCAGCAAACAACGTGAACCCGTGGGTTCACAACACAAATTCCTATTAGTAATGATATTAGTAATAGGATTTTTCATCCAAGTTGTTATAAATACAACTTTTTCCACAAACCCCAAAACCCTAAACTTCTAAAACGAAAGTGGAGGCTGATCATACCCCCTTCGCATAGGAGTTCGTTTCACCAGCGACGGAGTTGTGTGCACGACGAACGGAGCATCGAAAGTCAGTCCTTCGTCATCCACGGAGCAGTTTTTCCACTCAAGGTATCCCACTTTTCGATGACGTAACTTTTTACTCGTAGCACCAATTTTCGATCCGTAAAATTTTCTGGAAAGTAGACTTGACCCTCTTCGAGATCCTCCAAATTTACTCGACCAATTTTTGTGCTGTACGGTAAAGTAATATAGGAACTAATTAAAAATAGTAAAAGACAACATAACCAAGATAGCAACGCATCTTCTGGATCGTCGTTTCGATTAGCGTGTAAAAAGTAGATTGATGTTGAAGTTGAGAAAAAACCTGTGTTTAATTATATTAATTTTCTGAATTTTCACCGATACGACGTACGCCCCGACGAACCGGGCGACGTGGTCGCGCGCTATACGCATCAAAAGGCGCGTATGGACATTACCGACGTATGGGAACTGACGGAACTCGATTTCGTTGCGTGTGCGCAACGAAATCAACGCGTATCCGTCGAAATACCCCCGTATCGGCGTTTTGCAAACTTGCCCATAACTTAGTGTACAGTCGTCGATTCGAGACAAAACTTACGCCAACAGGTCCGGATCGAAATTCCGGTCCTGCATGCCAAGTTTGGTTCGATTCTGAGAAGGTCGAATCGGAACCCAATTTTGGTGGGTCTGCGACCCACTCAAACGGGCAATTTTGTACACGGCTCCTCGGAATCCAAAACTGGATATACCGTTGAGTTCCTCTCCTCAAACTGAACCCGTAGGCATATAGTTTATGACTTTAGAGACCGTAGACTTTGGCACGCATTTCGGTGCAAAGCGGGTCCAACGGCGAACATCGTTTTGACCCAAAATTACGATTTTGCCCCTGTTCCAGAATTTGACTTTTGAACAGGCATTTCCTAGGTATATCTTTTTCACCGAGATCATTTTCGATGTTTGTTTCAGTGTTTGGAGTCATCTGTGATTTGTGAGTTTGGTGCTGACACTTGCTACTCTTGGACTTGCCATTTTGCACCATCAGGCAAGATACCTTGCCACCCTACTCTGTGATTATTATATTCTTATTTTTAGTTTTTATTTTTCAGCATTTGTTTCGTAATATTTTAACTGTGCGTCCAAGTCATACTTGGGTACAAGCGACTCTATCGGTCGTTTTTCTTGCTTTATTTATTCTCTTGCATTGATTTAGTTTATTGACCACCCACTGATGTTGAGGTATTGGTATATCTCATATGGCCTTGACACTTGTTGTATCACGTGATGTGTGTCACATATAGGACATATTTCTGCGTAGTTGGCTGGCCACCGTTACGTATGGAGCGTACGACGGATAGGAGTAACTGCCAATAGTATTGCATGTTAGAAGACTTAGCGGTTACTAGAGGTTCATATCAGTCATGGAGATGATGATACTAGGCATTGGGTGGGGAGAATAATACCTGACGTATGGGCTTCTTTACACTTCCATGATTACCTGTGCGCTCCTCTGGAGACGCAGGCTCCAAGCGCCCTCTGACGTTTCCCAGAGCGTTATGGACGTAGCCCTTGCACATGGTGCCCTCTGACGCTTCCCGAGCGTTATGGATGTAGGCCCCTGGTACCCTATATGGGAACTATATTGATCCTATTTTCAGCCAGGGTTCATGCGTCGAAGGATTGTATCTCAATTGCATATTCACAGTAGAATGGTCAGGAACCCGGTTGCATGCATACCTTTCTCTCTTTTTATATTATCACAGTTTATATGGCATGGTGTTTTCTTGTATCTTGCTATGTCCCCTGAGGACCTGGTTATCTCTCCAGGTTTAGACGATATTCCACAGGAGTACGGAGCGGCATTGGAGCTATCTTACATTGATGACGAGACAGTCACTACTGATTCTAGTATATTCCATATTTGAGACAGTTGTAGACATTATTTTACATCTCTTTTCTTTCTATTTTGTGGAGGTCGGACTCCGATCTTGTGAGACTATTTGTTATAGCTGTTTGGAGTGAGTGTGTTCATCCGGCTATCTTTTGATACTCTTATTTATTTATTTGGACTTCATTATCTTCTGTGTTGAGCTGTGATGAGATTAGATATATTATTCTGGCCTGTGATTATTTATTTACAGCTTATGTGCATATATGAGGAATTCCATATATTGGAGTGTTCTTTGTATATGTGCAGCTGGCATGTTCACGTACTTGGTCCTACATATTTTGGGACTGGGGCATTATAGATAGAATTCGAATTGGTTGCGTATGTATGACAAATTTGTGCACATTCATCACATCGTGACAAAACTTGCGCTACTGGACTCGTATTATTTTTTTGCTCACGTGAGCCAAGTTTGATCCGATTCTGAGACAGTTGACCAAATCGCCATTTTGACAGCATATAATCCGATTCAACGGACGATTTTGTGCACGACTTATCGAAATTCAAATCTAGACATACCGTTAAGTTCATATCAAAAAACTTGACTCGTAGGTATTTTATTTATCGATTTTAGAGACCATAGATTCTGGCACACTTTTCGGTGCAAAGTGGGTCCAACGACGAACAAGTTTGACCTAAAATTACCGTTTTGCCCCTGTGTCTAGAATTAAACTTATGGGTAATCAATCTTAGACATTTTTTTTATGACAAGAACGTTTGTGATGTCTGCTTCAGCATCCGGGGACGTTTATGAAAGTTCAGCTTTCGTAGCTCTTTGATTTGACGAGTGCTTATTTGGACGTGGTCGATTCATCACCAGGCAAGTATACCTTATCGATTTTTACAATATTTGCATGCATGCTCATTTTTTGCTACTGTTCTTTATATACATGTTGTCATATTCTTGTCATTCATTGTCATATGATT
This sequence comes from Iris pallida, assembly GCA_029216955.1. Lineage (NCBI taxonomy): Eukaryota > Viridiplantae > Streptophyta > Magnoliopsida > Asparagales > Iridaceae > Iris > Iris pallida. Next base: position 10,077,034 of record JANAVB010016600.1, on the reverse strand, counting down.
CTTGTACACGGTTCACGTCGTACATACATTATTTATTTTCTATAGTTATTTGTCTCATATATCTGATGGTTCTTTTTTGTTTTATGATCACTTTGCTTGTATATATGTTTTCTCTCTTGTGCATCTCTCTTGTGTATGACCTGTCCCAATCCTGTTTTATGTTACTTGGATTTGACTTGACCTGAGTAATACTTGACTTGACTCGGACTTGACCTGAACCTGTTTTCCTGTATTACTTGACTTGATTCCTTATTTCCCTATGCGAGAATACTGTTATTAGGTGTTCGATACTCTGATCAAATCTTTACTCGTTAGTGCCTCGCCGGGATGCTATAGAGACCTGTGATATATGACTGTTAGTGTCTCACCGGACTGCAGTTACTATTACCCGATATACTTGTAGCTATGAATAATATTGTTGTTCTTATGACATGCCACCCTCTTAGGTGTCGTCCCCTTAGTAGTGCTCTTTGATTACATCCTTCCATTGTGTTTGTCTTTCTTTCTTTCTATATTTGAATGTTTATTTACTGTTACATTTGGCATGTTTATATGTATCTTGCTAGTCCCCTGAGGACCTGGTGATCTCTCAAGGTTTTAGTGGAAGTTGTCAATCTATAATACATTGACGGATGATGGTTGCGTTGCCAAGACTTCAGGTATATAGTTGCTATTACAATCATTCTCTTCCGTATTTATATTTTGTCCTTTATTTGACTCATGTTGTTACTGTAGAAACGAAACGTAAAACGATGTACTCTAGAGGGGGGTGAATAGAGTAGGCAGTGAAATATTAGCAATTAAAAAAATATTAGTAGCAAGATCACAAAAATATATCACAGATATGAAAATAAAAAATAAATAGCAGAGAGCAAACACAAACACGGCGATGTATACTGGTCTCCCTCTTGTGAGGACTAATCCAATCGAGAAAACTTTAGCTCCTGGTTGAAATCCACTATGAAAAACCACAAGTTTTTATACGAAGTCCTTGCAACTTCTACAGATGCGAGCTTTGATCCGAAGCACTCGACCAACTTCAATTGTAAAGTGTCTTACTTCTAGTCAAGCCTCTTGATTACAATCACTCTGAACTTCTTGATCGTACCGCACTAGCAAATTGACAAGATGATTGTAACTGGCTTGGGATTTGAAAATAAAAGCTTAGAAGGCTTTGGAAGAACGTAGTAAACTTAGAGAGAAGAGATGAGAAAGTAAATTGGTGTGATGAAATGGTATAAATTCTTCTCTATTTATAGGATTTCCAAAAGGAGAATTCAGACAGAATTCTATGAGAGGATCTCGGCAAATAGCCGTTGCATCCGTAACTGTGGGAAGACTGAGTTTAACGTCCTACTAGCCAAATTTGGGACAAATTCAGGGCAAATTCCTGGCGAATTCTGCTAGGTCAGAATTGATGAATATGGGTTTTAAAACTCAGGTTTTGGGATTTCGAATGCTCAAGCAGTTAGGGCTTTTGGGTTTGGGCTTATTTTCAAAACATATGGATATTTTTTAAAACGTTTTTGGGTAGCCTATTTGCCACTACAACTCGGTGTACATTGTATTTTCTAGACACAATAAAATATGAAAAATACATGAAAATACAGACGCAATGACAAACACGGCTCTAAGTCTTGAACGGTAGCAGTTGCAGTTCTAGCAGTTCGTCCAAGTAGCCTTTATATTGAGACAGGGTTAGATCAATTATTAAAATTGGGTTCGACCATGACCAATGGGCCAAAACTCTCCCCCATTTTGATAATTGACACACCTTGACCGATATAACATCTTGATCTGGATTTGAGAAAAATATCAAAACGTTTGGTATTGCCTCCTCTTGGTAAAAGTTAACCTGAAAAGATGTTAGATTATTTTCTCCTCCGTTGTCACTTAGCAAAATAATTGCAAAGAGGGAAGCCCTCCCGCAATTCATGCATAAGTAATAAACGTAGAAGAAACGGTGAGATAATATAAAGATAGAAACAAATTTCACAGGCAGTGTATGAAAGAAGCAGTAGCTAAATGTTAATGCAAACATAACTGCATACCAAAAAGAGACGATAAACACTCTAATGAAAGTGCATAATAATAATAAGAGTTTGAAAACTTTAAATCAGCATAACAAACAGTCATACAAGTGGATAAAAAGAAATAATAGTACTATCTTGGAATGTAGGAACATTTTCAAGAATACATAGTCATAGACAAAGTCTAAATAAGATAACACTAAGACAAGTACAGTAATGTCTAGATCAAGTCCTCGTCATTGTCAGTACAATCAGCAACAACACCATGTCCAGAAGGACCAGTCCCAGAAGTGCCAGCTCTATGAGATGGGTGTAGAGTAGCACCAGAACCACGATACCAATCATATGCATTACCGGGCTCGAATAAATGATGAACCGCCTCGTCCTCATAGTAGCTAGAAACAGTAGGATCTCATGGAAGAGAACTGTCATGGTGACCAGTCTGGGCAAAATACAGATCCGTAAAAGAGTTTGCAACTGCCTGAAATTGACTAGCATTGCAGAACTCTCGTTCCCTCAATGTGTCAGTAACAAACGCTGGTAAAGAGTTGTGCTCATCCATTTGAGCACGCTGTATATCATCCAGATGCTGATGAAGGCCCTCAAATCACTACACCAAAACAGTCATTTTCTAACGACTATAAGCGTTGGGAAAAAAATTTCTAACGCTTTTTTGCCGTTGGTGGTTGGGCGTGGGAAATTTTCCTAATAGTGCTTTATCGTTGGCAAAAAAATTTCCTAACGGTAAAAAATGTTGGTAATGGAATTTTCCTAACAGTAAAAAACTGTTGGGAATAAAATTTTCCTAACAGTAGAAAACCGTTAGAAATATTTCATTCCCAACGTTTTTTTAATGTTAGAAAATTCGATTTCCAACAATATTTTACGATTATAATTTTTGTTATTCCTAACAATATTTTACCATTACAAATGGATAAAATAAATATTAAAATAAAATTGGTAGCTCTATTACGCCTGATCTTTCAGCTCTCAGTTATCAACTGCAAATAAAACAACAAATGAAAATACTAGCAGCATTGCCCAAAAGTTTTTGAGAAATGATAAATGCTAACTTTTTATTATAAATAAATTGACAACCGTAAATACCAACTGTAGATATTGTAAAATACAGTCTTTGTTCAGCTTCCTACAATTGTCATAGGTAATTTAAAAAAATTACAGGGCATCCAGCCAACATCTCATTCCGGTATAAAGGAGAAACAATTTGAGTTATTATGTCAATCCACCTTCAGGACTCCTTTAAGACCACCAGACTCCCAATACCTAATATGATCCGAATGTTAATATAAGTGATCGGGCTATCTGCCATGGGCATTTTCAAGAATCTTGACACTGGAGCCGTAGTTTTTTTTGACAACTATCATTGAATGAACCATATAGCCGTGCAACAACTTCCTTGAAGAACACAAAGGCCACCTGAACCAAAAGTAAACTATACACAACCAAAGAATACCATTACCCCAAGCAAATATGAAATAACTGAATATGTGACACTAATGTGATAAACACCAAAATAGAGCTGAAACTAAATAATTCCCATCAAACCAATATAAGTACTACCACTGCTCTTAAGCTGATGTCAGATATAAATAAAAATAATAATAAAATCACTAATGATGTAAAAGGATTATGTTTCACAACATGGCTTACTTCTTGCACCAGTTAGGAAGATCAATAAGATTTAGTTAAAATAGCTGATAGGGGCACAACTAAACAAACTTGCATTGAGGCAATCAAAAGCATAAAATCATAACATAGCTCAGGAAAAACAAAAAAGATCAAAAGAATACGAACACAAGCTGTCATATTTCCTACTTCAGCATCAGTACTTAAGCTGATTGTCAGAATAGCGTATATTTCCATAAATCTTGGCAGTAATCATTGAGCATCCATAAAAAGGAGAAAGACAGAAGACGATCTCAAGCATAAAAGTTTCAATGAATCAAAACAACGAATACTCTTAAATATCCTAATCTTGTCACTGCTTGCACCAATTAGGAAGAACGACAAGTAATTATGTAGGACCGTTGAGCACCTCTAGAAGGGAGGTGAATAGAGTGAGTGCGAGTGCAGCAGAAAATAATCACCAATTTTAAAATTAAACACAGATAACTATGGTAGTGAATAGGAGACTGTAAATAAATATAGCAAGAGATAAAGAGATCAAACTCAGTGACACATCGATGTACACTGGTATCCCTCTGAGAGAACTAATCCAGTCTCGAGTACTCTTGCTCGATGTTAATCCAGTAAGGCACAAGCTAATTGAGAGCTTGCAGTCTCTTACAACACCGTGCTTGGGGACAAGTGCACGACCAACTTCACAACATCGTGCTTGACGACGAGCGCACGACCGGCTCCACAACAGAGATAGTTTTTGAAGTTTGAACAACCTCTTTACAACTCTTGAGAACCAAAAGACTCTAGATCGAATAGATATTACTGACTTTTGGCTAAGAGATGTGTAGGTGTGATATGAAATCTTTTGATCAGATGAAAACACTTGTTGAAGAGAGAAGAGAAGATGAATTTGATTGAGTGATTTGGAATGAGAAATTCTTTTATATTTATATGTGTTTTCGAGGACCGAACTCGGACAGAATTCGGGCATAGTTCTGATACAAAGTTTTCGCAAATGAACGTTGCATGCAGATTTAGATGCAACAAATATTTAAATTCAAACTGACCGAACTCGGCTCGAGTTCGGTCTCAGTAAAAATGTGAGACATTTATCAAATTTTGTTGCAGAAGGTGAATGAAATATTTGGTAGGCAGACTTTGGATGGGTAGGCTGTATAGTAAAGTGGACTATGATTAACCTAAGCCAGTAGTATCCAGTTGATGTTACAATTTATATCCTAGACTCAATAAAGATAAAAATATAATAAATTGTAAAATGACTCAGACTGATTCCAATAAAAATAAGCTTCAGAATGATGATTCACATGCTTGTTGATGTAGTAGTACGCTTTTTGATATTGATTTCACAAGACCTAAAATGATTAGTAGCAGTTCGTATATTTTGTGTATTGAATTAAGTTAATGTCGATTATTAAAATCGGGTGTGAGCATGAAATAGGCCAACAATCTCTCCCATTTTAATAATTGATAAACTTGAGTCTATACCAAAATATATCTAAAAGAATAAAATAAAAATACCTAAAAAAGAATAAATGATGGTGGTATGGTGGTGTTCTTTCTTTGATTGTCGATTTTTGGTTTTGGTATTGCGCTCTTTCTCCCCCTTTGTCAATGAAAAAAATGGTTTTGGCTCCCCCATTATGTGTGAAGTCAACAATGTTCCTCAAACAAAGTAATACTAGAGAGATAACCACAAATGACAACATTGCCACAAATAATAAGTGCATAAAAGAAATAACTAGTAGTGGAATAATGAAATGTCATACTAAATGAAAGATACAACCATCACAATCTGCTAATAAATGTCTAACTGTAAAGTTTAGACATAAAAAACTACATAAGATCATCAGCTATCAGACTCCACCCAAAATCTGCTGGCTCAAGTCCTCATCACATCGGTGTGTCGTCACCTCCAAGAGCATCCGGTAGAAAATATGCAGCAATAGGATCGAAGTGAGGAAATGTCATCTCATCATCGAACCTGGGTCCAGGGAAGCTGGGGTGATGAAGTATGGTAACTAGATATGTGGGGTCATGAGAGAGACTCCAGTGAAGATCAACAATGCTGTTCCGCAACACCTGAGCCTGGGTGATATGGCGGAACTCAGAATCAAGATAGCCTTGATGTCGTTGCGCTGAGAGGGCAACAAAATCATCAAAGCGCTGATAGAAGTCAGGGTCAAAACTCGAAGCAAGAGCTGGAGCAGCAGCAGCATGAGGAGCCTCGGGGTTATTATCGTGAACAGGCACAGCACCAGGAGGCAAAAGAGGAGTAGGATATAACCTAGTCCTACTGAGTTCAATGGCAGTGGAGGAGTAAGAACAGGTTTGAAGATTAATTTCAAACCTTCTAAAGATGGAAGCCAAATGCATAGGGTAGACAAGGTTACGTCCTGTATTTCTGCAGTTAAGCATCCATGCCATAACAGTCTTTGGAACAGAAAAGGGAATACCAAAGTGAATATGGTACATGGCTGATAATTCCATAAAGGTAATCTCATCAGATGATCCCTTTTTTGGAAGAAGAACAAAAAATATAAACCTATGGATTTCATAGAAGTTTTGATTTAAATGCTTGGAATAAACTCTTCTAGGAACAGATTTAGGGTGACATAAGAGTTCTTTGAAGGAATCAAGGGTGACACCTTCAGGGAATTGAATATGATGAATATCTACTAAAGCTTCACCTACATCAGGAACATAAAAATATTCTCTGATGTCGGTGGCATTGAACTCTAGTTCCTGCCCAGCTAACATGAATAGAAGTTGCCGTTATCTTTTACTAGCAGATTGCAGTAAAAATACGGACGCCATTATCATAAATGTTCTCAACAACTTCGAAAAAATTATGAAAACTGAGACGGTTAAAAGTTGGAGCATATTCAGAAAAGATGTTAAAGTTAACACGTGCTCCAGCACAAATTTTACGACCCAAAAATGAGTCAAACCAACGATCAAAAAATTCCCTATCGGGAAAGAGTCCGAAGTCGTAATCATCAGATCCAGTAGAATGGGCTAGACTGAAGACATTTGTGGAAACATAGTCAGAGGAGGATGATCCTGCTTGAGAGGAATCAACCTTTCTCTTTTGGTGTTTAGGAGCCATGAATGAGAAGGAAATAAAGTAGAATACCTTGAAGTGGATGAAGATGGTAGAGAGGATGGCCCACTAGACTCTGAGAAAGCTCGAAAGGAAGGAGGAGGAGAAGCTCTATGGAGTATTTGTGGGTAAATCTCGGTAGAAGGATGAAGAAAAGTGAAAGAAGGATGAATTTATAGATATAGGGCCGACTGTTCGGTTCTGGAAATCCGCACAGTGCCGACCGAACTCGGTCCGAATTCGGTTCGAGTTTGGCTGCTTGTATTCCCAATGTCATAAATGCAGTATTTGTTTAAAATTTGAATTTATAACTGTTATACTCCTTCATTTAATAACTTCAATTACTTTGGGTTAGCTGTAGGGCCGGATCCTAGCTAGCGGTAGTCTGAAGACTAGTACACCGTGTCGCTTCAGGCTATTTACACCTGTATGACAGAAGGACCCTTTCGGCTTGTACCCAAAATAATTTTCGTTAATAAATTACAAAGTTTTGAATTATAAAATAAATTTAATAAACATACTACATTATGAATATGAAAATTCAAGTATGCCGAGCTCTCGCCGCATAACGTTACATCGGTCTTCAGCTAGTAGTTTTGTGAAAATGTCTGCTAGTTGATGATCTGTGTCAATAAAGTCGAGGCAGATGTCCCCATGTTGTTGGTGATTGTAACTTCCCAGTCCCAAAATACTTGGGACTAGATACGTATCATACCAGCTGTATACATATGAGTAAATGAAAGGCTCGTATGTATACATAAGCTGTAAAATATAGAAAATCATGCTCAAACTAAATCTCATCCACAAATAAAAAGTTTTAATGATATAATCAAATAATTATTTGTACAAATATTGGACGGAGACATATCCACTACCAACAAGTTTAAATAAGAAAGAAATATACAAATAAATAATTTGGTCGAGCGAAGCAAATGACGAGTCCAAGAGCAATCGTCACGGAGGAAGGAAGATATGGCCTTAGCTAGAGCACCTGCAAGAAATCATGAAACACACACCTGGAGAAATTACCAGGTCCTCAGAGGGACGTAACAAGATACAGGAAGAACATGCCATTATAACTGAAATATTACCACTATAAAACTACAACACAACTGGGTCCCTAACCGTCTATGTGATATGCACTTTGAGGACAATGTTCTACGCAGGAACTATAGGATCAGCAGAGTAAATAAAGAGTGGCAGTAGATAGTGCTCATCCGAGTCACTATCGGCCATGGACATTAAGTAGCGCTCATAAGAGTCACTATCGGCCCGGGGCAGAAGGTAGCGCTCATAAGAGTCACTATCGGCCCACAAATGTGTATAAAAAGTAAATGTAGCCCCTATGCTATTAGCTGTCCCCTCTCCCTAATGATACTATACATGCATCGTAACCACGACACACCAACACGTGTCGCTTCCACAATACTGTTTTATAATAGATAACTGTCAAGTCTTCTAACATGCATCTATTGACAGTTATTCCTGTGCATGTGCACAGTGATCAGCCAACACGCAAGTGAATACTACATGATACTCATAACTCACACACAACTCGTGATATAATCGTGACAAAGTTAATAACCTCTATTGACGAAAGTCTCTTAACTCTAGGTCCACAAGCAAGAAGAAAAATAAATAACTGAAAATAAAAGTGCAAAAGATAATAACAGAATAATAAGATGCAACTAAATGTAAGCAGTAATTATGGCAAGGTATCTTGCCTGAGGGTGCCTGATGTGGTGCGATGATTATGATAATGTCCACATAGCTTGACTAACCGGGTCGATATAAAGAAGTCCAGTTCCGACAATGTAGGAAATGATTTAGTTAGTCATAATCATGAACAACCAAGCGGAGAGAGTATTTGGTTTAGGAAAAGTTATTTCTTTAGTAACAAAATATACCTTCAAAATTATTAATATTATTTGAAACTAGATTTTGTTGGTAAATACTTGAAAACAATCTATATATATAATAGTTTGGAAACTACCTTTTATTTAACAGAATACTTTTAGGTAAAAATTTGGAATATATATAATATAATTTAAAACTAAATCTAGTTTTTTTTTGCTCAAACTGTAAAAACTTTTGTTTTAGGAAAACCACTTTAAAATTTATACTAGTAAAATATTTATTGCATAAAATTCTTTTACTTATATATATATTTATAATTAACAATAGAAATTTACTACAGCTAATGATAATAGTAACCATAATAATAAGAACCAAAATAATAATGATAATAATAATAATAACAGCACTAATAATGATAATACCAGTAATAATAATAATACTAATAATAATAATGTAATATTAACAACCTTAATATAACTACTACTCTTTTCCCCCCAAATGTAAATCAGTGAGAGAGAGAGAGGAAGAGAGAGGCGAGAAAGGGGAAAGGGACGGTGGGGGACTCACCGGGAGAAGAGGCGGCGCGCGACTTCGACGGTCGGCTCTGGACAGCACACGGCCCACGGCGGCTGCGGGTGGCGTTGACGCGTGCAAGAGGACGACGATCGGGGCGGTACGTCACCGGAGATGGTCGGCTCAGATATGGGAGGCATAGGTGTACGGGATCTCATGGCGACAAGCGGCCCAGACGAGGCCGGGATGGCGTGCCAGCACTCCGACGCTCACGCCGGTGGCCGGCTCGACTGGGCGCGGTGGATCCTGAACGCGGTGGCGGCGTTCGAGGCAGGGGGACGAGCTTGCAGTGGAGGATGTGGGGAGCTCCGCGCGGCAGAGGTCGGAATAGGCAGCGGCGGATGAGGCGTTGGCCCACCGGTGGTAGCGGTGCATGCTGGGAATGCCAGCTCCAGATTTGAAGAGAAGGCGGACGCCGGTCTTTCGGGCGGCCGAGGTAGGTCACGATTTCAAAAATTTTCCATCTTTGTTCGTGTGGTGGTGGTGACGGGGAACGATTTGGGCGATGGCCGGAGAATTGGGGTGGTGATGGCAGTGGTCGGCGGTGGCGGTGGATCCGGTGATGGGGTTTGGGGTGGTCGCCGCGGACGAGGTCGGGTGTTTGCGCGGCGGTGGAGACACTGTTGGTGAAGGCAGAACAAGGTAGTGTGGGCTGCTGGTGTGGGGGAGTCGGGGTGGTTGACAGGGACGGGAGGGAGCAGAGGTAGAGGCCGGAGTGTCGGTGGTGGTGGCTGGATGCGGCCACAAAGATGGGGTCGGGTTGTGGCAGAAGGGTAGGAATTTGGGTTAAGTGAGTTCGTGTCGGGAACTGTCCGACACGGAGAGAACAATGTACTTATACAAAACCAATATAGTGGATGGGAAACAGACACAGACACGGACACGATGCACAGAGGCAACTGAGGAAAATTTTGGGTGGTGTGGACTTATGAAGAAGAGTCAATGAGCCTCTCATTATGTAGGAGGTGATGCTCTCATTTGGATAAGGACTCGGACTAGTTTAAAATTCCGATGGATAATTCCATAATTTAATTTAAATAAATTTAAAAATTATTTAATCAATTCTAGATAAAATCTTCACTTAATTTAAAGTATACTTGAAATAAAATCTTCTCAAATTTAAATTATCATATTTAATCAAATATTAAATCAAACTAAATTTTAAACATCTTTTTCGTAAATATTAAAATATAATAATATAAAATTTCAAAAATCATGATAATTACTTAAATATTTGAATTATATTTTTTAATAAATAAACCAATTATATTTAGTTTTTAAAAAAACAAGTGGACATAAAAAGTTTCATGTCGCTCGCACACAATAATATATCTTATATAACCAAAAATTTCTAAACCACTACTTATTTTTAAACAACGAAATAAATAACATTTTTATAAAAAGATAAAAATATTTATCACATTTGTTTGAACAAGTACTCTCCCTATAAAAGAAAATTTATAAAAATGTTTTTTTCTAAAATATGTACCTCGACACATATTCGCACTCGTCGAACAGATACGAAACGCAATCTCGTACGCTATGTAAAATATAAAAATGCAAACTCGTATGCGACGTGCAGATACGAAGTACAAAATAAATACCAAAATTTATTTATTTAAAAAATTTGTAGTAGAAATTTAGGGGGTTTACATCCTACCTAACTTAAAAGAATTCGTACTCGAAATTTAGGAATAGGTAGGGTTGAGTGCACGATTACGAGAATGATTCACTCATAACTTGAGTGGTGAATATAAATGTAGGCTGAGGAAATGGCGAGGAGTTTAAGACGAAGATGTAGTCACATTGGATGAAAAGGGTCATAAGTGATAGGTAGGCTGGAGAAAATTCTAGTATAAGTGCCTTCGTCTTTCCAAAATAAGTAAAGGCAAAAGCAATAAAGAGCTCAGAGACGATATTACTAATACGTGGTTCAAAGACGACCGAATAATCTCAAAAGAATTGTCAAGACAGTCGTGGATGGGATTCTAGAGGCCAAGTTTTAATTATGTCCCATCTACGTAGAACAATAGGTAAAAGCGAACCAAAGTGCACTTGGTTGATCAGACCATCATGCACCGGTTCTGATTAGACACCATGTTAGTGAGCGCGCTCAATAACATAAGTCATGAACAAGCTCGATAAATCAATGAGCTTGCAAAACTAGATTATAACAACACTATTAGTCAAGATGGTAAAATCATAGGCACGCGAGTTTATCGATAAGAAGTTTAAGCGACGATTCGAAAACGGAATCCAGCAAGCAATTTGAACAACAATAATCTAGGTAAAAAGTTTGGTATAATTTAGAAGATATCTCATGGCATCCCAATCAATGTCTAAATTAAAAATGACTATCATTTATCCAAGACGTGCAAGCTCACAAAATGCAACAATTTTCCAATCTCAAAAATTTACTAGCTCGATACTCTTGATTCAAAATTTCATCGTCATATATCGAATCATCTTATCAATAGTAACTTCATACAGTCTCTTCAAATTTCATAATCCACAAATTTTTTTTTCATAAAATTGGAGTTTCTCCTCAAATGTTAACTCACAAAAATTTAGGTTCCTCATAACATATTCTCAAATCATAACTCTCGTAACCTTAGTTCTAATCTTGTTTAAAACATCTTTGAAAAATCACATACCTCATAATAAGTCTCAACTTTTGGAATTTAATAAATTTCTCAATTATTTCTCCTTTTTTTTGGCATTTATCCATCCTTGATCATTTTAACAAAATTTCGCAAGTCTTATTCATCTCGTACGTTTTTGCACATAACTCAACTTATGACCCTTTTATATATATATATATATATATATATATATATATATATTTATATATTTATATATTTATATATTTATATATTTATATATTTATAGGTATATATATAAAAAAAATATATATATACCTATAAATATATAAATATATAAATATATAAATATATAAATATATATATATATATATATATATATATATATATATATATATATATATATATATATATATGTATGTATGTATATATATATCTTGTTAATGGACAACCATCATAATCAACTATACCTTTATTCTCTTTAATAAAATTTTCTAAGCTAGCCATATATAACTGAAGGGTGCCATGGTCAAATTTTCATCTATGCCCAAAGAATCACAAGAACAAGGTTGCAGGAATAATAGCAGAGTAACAATAAAATTTTCGAAGAGAGAATCAAAACGGCTGGGAAGAAAGTATTGGTTAGGCTCGATGGTCGTGATAGGGTTTGGATAATAATAACGGATTATTGCACGAAGTAAACAGAAAAATGCATAGGTCTAAGCAAATTAATATAAGGCACGAAAATAAAAGGCACGGGTAGCAATCAACATAAAGCACAAGCTAAGCATTTAAGGAATTAGGTAGACCATAATTATTTATTGGGTCGAAGAACATGAGTCAAGGTTGAGTCCTTGTCTATAGTTGGAAAGCATATCGGTGACATGGTAAAGGTGTAATGTAGCCCTTTTGTCTTGAAAGTCGTAGGATAAAAATAGAGTACAAGGGACGTGTTTTAGTGGGACATGATATGTCTACGTGAAGGTGGGCTCGTCTAGGTCTTGTATATGGAATTTATTGGCTGAAAAAGTCTGGTATTGTGCTCCAATTATCCAAGTCACGGTAAAGGACACAAAAGAATTTAAATAGAAAGTGGGAGTTCATGAGATAATGATTAACGCACAAAATTAATGACCAAGTTAAAGCATGACATAAAGATAATTCAGATTCTAGTAGGTCGAGGTAAAATAAGTTAGGAATACAGTTTCTAGAGATATAATAGCCACTTGATGGGGTATGATCAAGGAACAATCTAATTGTTTCGCAAGTTTCAAATGGTTAGAAAGTCACGGTAAAATCTAGATTTGAGAAAATGTCGAGTGAGTCAAGATTGAAATATAACCACATTATTTGGTAGATGACCAACTACACTTGAGTATATACAACTATCATGGTCATGAGCGATATGGCAATTAGTGTGGACTAATTTATCTTTCTTGGTTGCCTATCCATAATTGAATCTATAATTTGACTTCTTCAAAATTTTGCAATATAATTCTCCAAATAATCTAATAAAATATCTTTCTAAGCTGCCAATCATACTCATAACTTAAAATTTAAATTTCTTTTAATCAACCTCAAGATAACCTCTATCATAATACAAAAAATTTCTCCAGAAATGTATCATAAACTAACCTTTCCACTTTATCTAGTCACATCATAATTATAACTTAAGATTTTCAAAATTTCTAATCAATCTCGAATAAACCTTTATTGTGTCAATCCAATCTATATGTTTTTCTTCTTCTATCATTAATCCAAATCTTAACTAAAAATTTAAATAGATTTTTAACAATCGTAATTTATACAAGAGTTTAAAATAGATCCTCAATTTGATTTTATATCCTTCAAAATATTTTTAACCAAAATTCTTAATATCCTTACTTCAAAATTTATGAACTTATTAATTGGGAATCATACAACCCAATTTAACCAAGCTTTATCAACCGCCCTTATAAATCTTACAGCAGCATTTAAATTTAAAAATTCTTTTCAACTAACTTTATATCTCTTCAAGGATGTATAGCTATAATCAAATGAATCATAAATATTTTTCAAAGACCTTCAAAATTAAAAATCAAAAATCAAAAATCAAATCAACTTTCTTCCTCAATTGTATATAGATTCTACTATCCTTTTGTAGATAAAGTCCTAAAATCCTTCAAAGTTATTAATGTTGCTACTACCCAACTTGGAATTAAGTAATCCTTACGTTCATACTTCTAGAAAAATATGGTCCCTCTTATCCATATATCTTTATAACTCAAATAGGATCTCAATGCATACTAGTTGTCAATGTAATCCTTCTAGCCATGTGTTTGACCTATGAGCAGATACTAGTGTAGTCATCTTCTTAGTTATCACTAAGCACGAAACTAAGAATTTACGGTAGAAGGAGTCAAGCAAGATGCAAACCAAGGCGATCGAACGAGAGTTCAAAATTTGAAGTCAAGAAAGGATGTCAAGTAGGTGGATGAGATTCTAGACTCTAATCCTATGTGTAGGCCCATTTGGTACAATCATGTAACCGAAACGGCAAACTAGACCTGCATGGGCCACCACAAAAATATGTAACATGCCAGTCCCAAAATACTTCGGACTAGGTACGTATCATGCCAGCTGTATACATACGAGTAAATGAAAGGCTCGTATATATACATAAGCTGTAAAATATAGAAAGCCATGCTCAAACTAAATCTCATCCACAAATATGAAGTTTTAATGATATAATCAAATAATCATTTATACAAACGCTGGGCGGAGACATATCCACTACCAACAAGTTTAAATAAGAAAGAAATATACAAATAAATGATTTGGTCGAGCGAAGCAAATGACGAGTCCAAAAGCGATCATCACGGAGGAAGGAAGACATGGCCTTAGCTAGAGCACCTACAATAAATTACGAAACACACACCTGGAGAAATCACCAGGTCCTCAGAGGGACGTAACAAGATACAGGATGAACATGCCATTATAACTGCAAATATAACCACTATAAAACTATAACACAACTGGATCCCAAAACGTCTATGTGATATGCACTTTGAGGACAACATTATACGCAGGGGCTCTAGGATCAGCAGAGTAAATAAAGAGTGGCAGTAGGTAGCGCTCATCCGAGTCACTATTGGCCATGGGCAGTAAGTAGCGCTCATAAGAGTCACTATCGGCCCGGGACAGAAGGTAGCGCTCATAAGAGTCACTATCGGCCCACAAATGTGTTTAAAAAGTAAATGTGGCCCCTACACTAGTAGCTGTCTCCTCCCTCCAATGATACTATACATGCATCGTAACCAGACACACCAACACATGTCGCTTCCATAATACTATTTTATAATATATAACTGTCAAGTTTTCTAACATGCATCTATTGACAGTTATTCCTACGCATGCGCACGGATAATCAGCCAACACGCAAGTGACCGCTACATGATACTCACAACTTACACACAACTCATGATATAATCGTGACAAAGTTAATAACATGCAATATATTGACGGAAGTCTCTTAACTCTAGGTCCACAAGCAAGAAAAAAAATAAATAAATAGAAATAAAAGTGCAGAAGATAATAACAGAATAATAAGATGCAACTAAATATAAGCAGTAATTATGGCAAGGTATCTTGCCTGAGGGTGCCTGATGTGGTGCGACGATCAAGATAATGTCCATATAGCTTGACTAACCGGGTCGATATGAAGAAGTCTAGTTCCGACAATATAGGAAATGATTTAGTTAGTCATAATCACGAACAACCAAACGGAGAGAGTATTTGGTTTAGGAAAAGTTATTTCAATAGTAAAAAATATACCTTCAAAATTATTAGAAAATATTTATATTATTTGAAACTAGATTTTGTTGGTAAATACTTGAAAACAATATATATATATATATATATATATATATATATATATATATATATATATATATATATATATATATATATATATAGTTTGGAAACTACCTTTGATTTAACAAAATACTTTTAGGTAAAATTTTTGAATATATAATATAATTTAAAACTAACTCTAGTTTTTTTTTGCTCAAACTGTAAAAACTTTTGTATTTGGGAAAACCGCTTTAAAATTTATACTAGTAAAATATTTATTGCATAAAATTCTTTTACTTATATATATATTTATAATTAACAATAGAAATTTACTATAGCTAATGATAGTAGTAACAATAATAATAAGAATCAAAATAATAATAATAATAATAATAATAATAATAACAACAACAATAATAATGCTAATGCTAATAATAATAATAATAATAATAATAATACTACTACTACTACTAATAATAATAATATAATATTAATAATCTTAATATAACTACTGCTCTTTTCCCCCCAAATGGAAATCAGTGAGAGAGAGAGAGAGAGAAAGAGAGAGGCGAGAAAGGGAAAAGGGACGGTGAGGGACTCATCGGGAGGAGAGGCGGCACGCGACTTCGACGGTCGGCTCCGGGCAGCGCACGGTCCACGGCGACTGCGGGTGGCATTGACGCATGCCGGAGGACGACGATCGGGGAGGCACGTCACCAGAGATGGCCGGCTCAGATTTGGGAGGCAGATGCGCGCGGGATCATGGCGGCGGGCGGCCAAGACGAGGCCGGGATGGCGTGCCAGCGCTCCGGCGCTCACGCCGGGGTCTGACTCGGCTGGGCGCGACGGATCCTGAACCGGTGGCGGCATTCGATGCAGGGGGACGGGCTTGCAGTGGCGGATGTGGGGAGCTCCATGCGGTGAAGGTCGGAATAGGCAGCGGTGGAGGAGGTGTTGGCCCACCGGCGGGGGCGGTGCATGCTGGGAATGCCAGGTCTAGATTTGGAGAGGAGGCGGACGCCGGAGGCGTTGGTGGACGTGGTCTTGCGAACGGCCGAGGTAGTCACGGTTTTAAAATTTTCCCTTCTTTGTTCGTGTGGTGGTGGTTACGGGGAACGATTTGGGCGATGGCCGGAGAACTGGGGTGGTGATGGCAGTGTTTGGCGGTGGCGGTTAATCCGGTGATGGGGTTTGGGGTGGTCGTCGCGGACGAGGTCGTGTGTTTGCGCGACGGCGAAGACAGTGTTGGTGAAGGCGGAACAAGGTGGTGTGGTCTGCTGGTGTGGGGGAGTCGGGGTGGTTGACAGGGACGGGAGGGAGCAGAGGTGGAGGTCGGAGTGCCGGTGGTGGTGGCTGGATGCGACCGTAAAGATGGGGTCGGGTTGTGGCAGACGGGTAGGAATTTGGGTTAAGTGAGTTCGTATCGGGAACTGTCCGACACGGAGAGAACAATGTATTTGTACAAAATCAATATAGTGGACGAAAAACAAACACGGACACGGACACGATGCATAGAGGCAACTGTGGAAAATTTTGGGTGGTATGGACTTATGAAGAAGAGTCAATGAGCCTCTCCTTATATATGAGTTGATGCTTTCATTTGGATAAGGACTCGGACTAGTTTAAAATTTTGATGGATAATTCCATCATTTAATTTAAATAACTTTAAAAATTTATTTAATCAATTCTAGATAAAACCTTCACTTAATTTAAAGTTTAGTTGAAATAAAATCTCCTCAAATTTAAATTATCATATTTAATCAAATATTAAATCAAACTAAATTTTATACATCTTTTTCGTAAATATTAAAATATAATAATATAAAATTTCAAAAATCATTATAATTACTTAAATATTTGAATTATATTTTTTTATAATAAATAAACCAACTATATTTAGTTTTCAAAAAAAAAAAACAAGTGGACATGAAAACGTTTCATGTCGTTCGCACACAATAATATATCTTATATAACCAAAATTTTCTAAACCACTACTTATTTTTAAACAACAAAATAAACAACATTTTTATAAAAAGATAAAAATATTTATCACATTTGTTTGAACAAGTACTCTCCCTATATAAAAGAAAATTTATAAAAATATTTTTTCTAAAATATGTACCTCGACACATATTCGCACTCGTCGAGCAAATACGATATGCAATCTCGCACACTACGTAAAATGCAAAAATGCAAACTCGTATGCGACGTGAAGATACGAAGTACAAAATAAGTACCAAAATTTATTTATTTTAAAAAAAATCGTAGTAGAAATTTAAGGGGTTTACACTGATCACGTAAAAAGTGATAACGAATTTCAATGTGCTTTGTGCGTGAGTGACATACAGGTATCTGAGTCAAGTTAAGGGTGCTAGTGTTATCACAGTAAATGAGAATCTTAGTGTAGTGCAGATTGTAGTCTTCTAGGGTTTGCTTCATCCATAAAATTTGAGCAGAGCAACGTCCTACGACGATATACTCAGCCTCAGTAGTTGATAATGCTACAGAATTTTGTTTCTTGTTAAACCATGAGACTAAGACCTTTCCTAGGAAATGACACGTACCGCTGGTACTTTTATGGTCTACTTTGTATCCTGTAAAATTTGCATCCGAGTAACCTATCAGGTCAAAGGATTTAGTTTTAGGATACCACAAGCCGACTGTAGAAGTTCCCTTAAGGTATCGAAAGATACGCTTAGCGGCACTTAGGTGTGATTCCTTAGGATTTGTCTGGTATCGTGCATAAATGCAAATACTAAACATAATATCAGGGCGACTAGCAGTTAATTATAATAAGTTACCAATCATACCTCGATACTTATGCTGGTCGACAGGTTTACCACTTTTATCAGTGTCAAGCTTTATAGATGTAGCCATTGGAGTTCCGATAGGCTTTACATTTTCGAAGTTGTACTTTTTCAGTATGTCCTACGTATATTTGGCTTGATTGATGAATGTTCCCTTTGAGTGTTGTTTGATCTGGAGTCCTAGGAAGAAGTTCAGCTCTCTCATCATACTCATCTCAAATTCACTCTTCATACACTTAGCAAACTCTTGACAAAGTTTTTTATTTGTAGAACCGAATATGATGTCATCAACGTATGTTTGCACAAGAAGAATATTATCATTTAAAGATTTAATAAACAAAGTTGTATCAACTCTTCCTTTTAAAAAACTATTATCAAGTAAGAAGGTACTTAGGCGTTCATACCAAGCACGAGGGTGCCTGTTTGAGTCCATAGAGTGCTTTCTTAAGCTTGAAGACGTGATCCGATTTTTGAAAATCTTCAAAGCCAAGGGGTTGTTTCACAAAAACTTCTTTTAGAAATCCATTTAAAATGCACTTTTTAAGTCCATTTGAAATAATTTAAAATCATTAAAATATGTAAATGCACAAAACATGTGGATAGCTTCTAGTCTAGCAACATGAGCAAATGTTCTGTCATAATCAATTTCTTTTTCTTGATTATAACCTTGTGCTACTAGACATGCTTTGTTGCGTAGAACTTGTCCATCTTCACTTAGTTTATTTCGGAACACCCATTTGGTACCAATTATTGATTGACCAATAGATTTAGGAACGAGTTCCCAAACTTGGTTTCTCTCAAATTGATTAAGTTCCTCTTGCATGACATTAATCCAAAACTCATCATTAAAAGTATCTTCTATATTCTCAGGTTCTATTTGAGAAATGAACGCTACATTTACTGCTATTTCAGAATCTCTAAGAGAAAAGCTTGTACTTACACATTTTGATACATCACCTATAATGTGTGTCTCTGGATGATCTGGTAAGAACTTTAATGATTCAAATTTATGAGTTAGATCTTCCACAGGACTCTTATCGGTTCTTGCTTGTACACCTTCATCATCACTGTCGCTAGATCTGTGACTTTTGAGCTCATCAAAAGTAACGTTAATAGATTCTTCAACAATCATAGATCTTTTATTAAAAATTCTATATCCCTTACTCTTAGCAGCATATCCAAGAAATATTCCTTTATCTGCTTTAGAGTCGAACTTACCCAAGTTGTCCTTGGTGTTCAGGATAAAACAATGACATCCAAAAACTTTAAAATAAGAAATGTTTAGAATCCTTCCGAACCAAAGTTCATAAGGTGTTTTCTTCGAGATGGGTCGAATTAACACCCTATTTAAAACATAACAGGCTGTGCTAACAGCTTCCACCCAAAACTATTTAGGAAGATTATGCTGATTCAGTATGACTCTAGCGATTTCGCTTAGAGTACGGTTCTTCTGCTCCACAACCCCATTCTGTTGAGGGGTTCTAGGACAAAAAAATTCGTGGTAGTATCCACTATCATCACAAAACTTTTTGAAATCAGTATTTACGAATTTGCCACCATGATCACTTTGGATACGAGTAATCATGAAGCCTTTTTCGTTTTGTACCTTTTTACAAAATAACTAAAATTTAAAAATAGTATCACTTTTGTTTGATAAGAAATAAATCCAAGTAAAACGAGAGAAATCATCAACAATAACAAATGCGTAAAGCTTACCGCCAAGACTAGCGACTCTACTAGGACCAAATAAATCCATATGTATCAACTACAAAGTTCTAGAAGTACTCACAGCGTTGATGGATTTAAATGTAGACCTATGTGCTTTGTTCTTTTCACAGCCAGCACATACTATATCTCTCTTGAACAGTATTTCAGGGAGTCCTTTTACCAGCTTTTTAGTGCTCGATCGTGAGATAGTGTCCATATTAGCATGTCCTAGTCTCATATGCCGTAGCCAGCTTTCATCTAGGTTAGCTACTAGACATCTTCCTATATTATTAGTACTCTCCAGGAAGAAAACATAAATATTGTCTTCTCTAATCCCTTTATATACGGGATTACCAAATGACATATCATATATGGTACACTTGTCTTTTATAATATTGATACCATAACCATTATCAGCCAAGTGACTTATGCTTAATAGGTTATGTTTCAATTCTGTAACTATACAGACGTCTTTTATTATAGGATAAAGAGATATACCAACAATGCCATTGCCAATAATATCACCTCTCAGATTATTTTCGAAGGAGACATATCCTTCTTTCTTCATCGATAGCGTGGCGAACAAAGATGCATCACCTGTCTTGTGCCGCGAACATCCGCTATCGAGGATCCACTTATTTTTAGCATGAGAGGGTTGAGGGTCCACCTACAAAACAAGTAGATGAATCCTTTGGTACCCATTTACTGAAGGGTCCATATTGATTAGTCTTAGGTCTCCAAAATAATGTACGATTGTCAACAAGTTTTCTTGCTAAACAATATTGTGATATGTGTCCATGAGTACCACAATATGTGCAAGTGAGTTTTAAAAATGTGTTAGTGGAATCTGTGTTGACATGCCTGTAACTCCACTTCTCAAAGATTTTTTTTGAAATCCTTAAATTATATTTCTTGATTTTTTTTTCTAAGCTATTATTTTCTTTTTCTTTCAGCCCATTTAATTTGGCTCTTCTCAATTAAATTATTGGGCTCTTCTCAATTAAATTTAGTGGGCTGCCTGAACAAGCCCATGTTGGAAGCCCTAGCAAATGTTAGGTAATTGACAGCTCTTGAAATTTCATTCGGTTGAAGAAGAGCAGAGTCTCCTTCTCTAACTATTTTGGCCAGCTATGTCATGTGCAATAGTAAACCCAATTCCAATTTTTCCCTCTAATTTCTTTTCCACAATGATGTGTACTGCCTATATAAGAGACCTTCTCCTTCTTCTTCTTCCTCATTCCTTAGAAATTTCTGAGAGCAAAATTTTCCTGGCTTCTCATTCTTCTTCCTGAAATTATTCTTCGAAGAGTTTTGATCGTCCATGGTTGAGACGCACGGCTGACGAGGAGCAACCACACCTAGGCGCTCGACTCCGGCATTGACATGGACGTCTTCTTCCACAACTACGACGGCGTTTGGTCCAATTCCCTCCAGGAATTGTTGCGACTTCAGTCAGAGTCAGTGGATCGAGTGAGTTGCTAACATTTTCGAACTCGATCTATTTTTTTGTCCTTTTTTGATCTAAATTCGTTGTATGGATCGAAATTGCAGCAGTCGATTTCATCTCGAGAATCCTCTTCAAATCCTGATTGTAATAAGAATTGATTTAATCATTGAGGTAAGGATCATTATTTGCATAATCGATCTAAATCGTTGTTTCCTGAATTGTCCTTCATATATTGTGTCAAGATCTAGATCGAGATTGGGCGTTTGATTCTGAAGATTGATCATCTTGATCAATTCTCGATCAGGTAAAGTTCATCTTGGACCTTCTAATGGAACAGTACAGTATATTATTCGATTCAAGCTTAAGATCGTAGGTGGACTTTTGTGATGATTATTGAATAGAGTATTTGAAGATTGGATCAAGTTTGGTAGAGCATTTTCTCTTTAGTTCAGAGTCGAATTGAACATGTAACATTGATCTAACCTATTTTTAATTCTTATAATTTAGGGATGCATGCATAAGCTTGAATCTAGATTGGTTTTAGCTCAGAAGGTTTTGAATAGAGTATTGACTGGAGGGTGTCACCTCTATGTAGTTTTGTTTAATAAAGCGTTTCAGGATGAAGATTCATTAGTGTCCAGCTATTCCAGCTATAATGTTGCTCAGTATAAGTTAAGTCGAGATATGAGAATTGGGTTAATCTTGGTTGAATTTCTAAATTAGATGTTCAGTCTCTGATTTCCTTATTATTTGAAAACTGTATGACATGGTTTACATGTTGCTTGATATCGAGTTAGAATGGTTAGATGGTTGCGAGTTGTCTTGATGAACAGATGATTTCCTTTGGTTCAGAACTCTGTGGACTGGTAATTTAAATGGTTCATTCCTACTTCATATTCTAAGTTAGGATTGAGAGACCCTAAGTTTGTGGATCCTTAAGTAGTTTTACTTGCTGTTTAGTAAGTAAATTAGAAATCTGGATTATATAGGAGTATAGGTACATTTGTTTAGGTTGTGATGATTGTAGTGTAGCAGAAATTGAGAATCTGGACTCTTGAGAACCTGCGGAATTCAGTTAAGAACTAAATTGTCCAATTATATTATTGAACTCGAGTCCCGTTAGAAGAGGGAAATCTGAACAAGGAGGTGGGGTTCTTAAGCTTCGAGTATTGAGTCAGTTTGTATCAAAGTTATATAACTCAGTACTTGATAAATCCCAATTTGAGTTGTAGATGCCTATTCTCTACTGTATAGCTGCATATGGGGGATCTCTTATTGAACACGTTATTTTTTTCAATGATCAGAAGTTTAATGTTTACTGCAAGCCTATCTAGCTCAGTACACTTCCTGTTGGAAGGCTAAGACTTTACATTTGAGAAGTAAACATAAACCCTGATTGACAGGTTATTCAGTAAGTTTAGTTCAGTAATCAGGACTGCTTAGACTATTGGATTGATATTAAGGACTGTTTGGAATATGTTTAGAATAGATTCAGACTGGTCTGTACCAGAATTATTGGGACCTATTGATTTTATCCATAACTGAATTAAACCTGAGTGTATTATCCCATATAGGACTGATGTATGGATACATATAGAACTATTATTTAGATTTATATGGGACTGAACATGAGACTGTTTTGAGATATGGATAGTATATTGAACTTACTATTGGATTGACTTGTCCAGGATTCTTGGACTGAACTTGGACAGGTTTTGGGTTGGTAATTTTGGCACATAAGTTACAGGAATGCATGGATATGATTTTGGATTCCCTGGGTTAATTCCTGAGTGTTGTGAGCTGAAAGCCAGGGTTCAAATCGAATTAGGATTGCCATATTGAGGACTGTTGTGTTTCAGACACTTAATAGCCTTGTTTAGAGACTGAGTAATTAATGTACAGGTTAGAAATTGTTCCCCAAAACTGAGAATTATACCACAAGCTATGGATAGTAGGTCATTGGGCTAATGACTGAGACACATTTAGGACTGAATTGTTGTATGCCCTGTTAAGTATTGAACTTTACATATTGGTGTAACAATGATAAGGTCACTGAGAGTAAGGAAGATTATGGTTCAATTTGAATCATTGTTGTGTGATGCAGGATTACATCAACCTTGTTCAGATTCATATTGAACATATTTGAAAACTTAGATTTAATGACCTTCTCTAGAACATGGTTTTCAATAAAGCAAGATAACTAGGTTAAGGATTGTGTAGAGCAACCTGTCCCTTGAAGGGTTACCCTTGTAACTAGGATATAACATCTCCTGACAATGTGTGGTTAGAATATTGTATAGTTATAATAGAAGTTGATTTGTAATAAAGATTTTAAGAAGTGAATTAACAAGCTAGTGTATTTTAAGTTCATAGTTGAACATGGTTAAAATTGTTTAAATAACAGAATTAGAATTGGTCAGTTTATTAATCAATTGTATCAACTAAACAAAAGGATTCCCAGCTTTACTACCCTTTCTCGATCACCCGGAGCAAGACAAGTATACTCCTCGGATTTGTTCATTTCTCATGTCTTGTATATGCATCCATGTATCTCCTTGTTGACACGATGTATCACGGTATTGTCTGGTTTCATGTTTCATGGATTACTTGTGTCTGGGAGGGAAAATACTATAGATATGTGATCAAACCCTGTTACTATTCATATGAATAGCTTAGGTCCCGCATCGTACATGCGGGACCCGAGCCGTACCATTTCATATTCATTGCATCTACCCAAGCCGATCACACAATCTAGATGTATTTCAATATTGCACATGTCAGGATTCAGATTGTATTTCAGGATTCATGGTTGTATTTCTTGTTCAGGTTGTACTTCATGTTCAGGTTGTATTTCATGTTCAGGACTCTTACCATGTTCCCTGTATTTACTTTAAGTATTTTCTATTCAGTTTCATGTCTTGTCTCATTTCCTGTACTTATATATATTTCCTGTTTCTTGATTCATACCATGATGTTCATGTTCACTTCCTTTGATATACTTAGCTCCGCTTTTGACTAGGATATATTGCAGGTGAGTTGGAGGCTCTGTGCGACACGTATTATGGCGGGGAGCCATTAGATGCAGGAGAGCTAGTTGGAGTTTCTCTCGACTTAGAGGCTGCAGAAGCCTAGAGCCTACCTTAGTATTTTTATATTATCTTTCTTGTATTGACACTAGTAGACTTACTTTCATTTGCTGGAATGTAATAAATTCTGAGACATGTATCTGGATTTGGGATTCGTTATAGATGCTGTGTTTTCATACTTGTCTTGATATCTGGTTAGTTTCCCTTAGTATTGTACATCTTACTTCGTCGTGTCTATCGACGAAGGCTGGGCGTGTCCGACTCGTATCCGGTTATTCTGGAGCGGGTCGTGACAATGCCTATGTGATTTCTTTGAAAAGCTATAAGTGAAAGCATGGTGATATTCGTGTTTTTTTGTGCTTTATGTGTTTTAGTCCTCTTAGGTGTATGCTTAGCATTAGGACTAAACTTAGGCTGTGTCCCAAGTATCGCCTGTTTGTCTAACTTGATTTCTAACTTTTTAGAAATCGTAAAAGACTTTTCATATTTAGCAGTCATGTCTATGAGTCATTGTTCTGTGACGAAGTGCTTCTTCTTCTCTATATCATATAACTCTTGTATTTTGACATAGTCTCTTTTTTTTCAACTTTGAGGATAGCCTCATGATAGTCTACTTTAAGCTTGGCTATCTCTTCCGTGTTACCGGTAGTAGATGTTTCTTTAATGTCTTCAATGAGACTGGATAGTCTAGCTACTTCGGTTGTGTATGCCTTAATCTCTTTTCGAGATTGCTTATACTTGTCAAGCACATTTCTATGTTCTTCAAGTAGTTCGCTGAAGGCATTTTCTAATTCATCGAAAGTAAAATCGTCATACAAAGCGTTTGAGGATACCTTATCAAAAGCCATAAGACAGACATTGGCATTTTTGCAGGGTCTGTCTTCTTCCTCTGTATCACTGGCATCGCTTTCATGCCAGATACTTGTGTTTGCAAACTTTCGATTAGTTGTTACTTTTTTGCTTGATCTTGATCTTGATCTATCGTATGGACTGCTTTTCTTTGAAGTTGGACAGTCCTTCTTCATATGCCCTAATTTCTTGCATCCAAAGAATATTATTTTATCTTTATTGGTTTCTTGGATATCTCTCTTCCTTCTGTTTGATTTCTCAAACTTTAGGAATTTTCTGAAGTTCCTCACTAGTAGGGCTTGTTCATCACCACTTGATGATTCTTCCTCAGAATCATTACATGTAGATTTTTGGCTTGAGCTTTAAAGACGATAGATTTTTCTTTTGGGGTCGCTTCTTCAAACTCTTGCGGATCAAGCTCATGGGTCATGAGCTTGCCCATCAGTGTTTCTAGAGACTTGGTGGTGAGATCGCTTCCTTCAATGATTGCTGTTGCCTTTGGGTTCCAGTTTTTGGTTAGTGCCCGTAGTACTTTTCTGATCTTCTCGTGATTACTGTAATCCTTACCAAGAGATTGCAAATGATTAGTAATATCAAGGAAACGAGTGAACATCTATGTAATTGACTCATCGGATTTCATTTTAAAAGATTCATATTCCTGTGTTAGTCTGCTGATTTTGGATTCCTTCACTTAGGAAGTACCTTCATGAGTTACCTGTAACGCCCCAGTCCCAAAATATGCAGGACTAGGAACGTAGATATGCCAGCTGTATACATACGAAGTACATAGGCCTCGTATGGATACATAAGCTGTAAAATACAGTAAACCACAACTAACTAATCTCATCCACAAAATGAAAGAATAAAAGATATCATATAATCAACTATGAAATTGTCTTGATACAATATGTTGGGCAGAGACAAATCCACTACCAACAAGTAAGGAAAGAAATACATGATATACAAAAGAATGATTTTGGCGAGCGAAGCGAAGATGATCCAAGTGCAATCATCCTCGAAGAAATAGCGATGATCACGACTAGCGCTAGAATACCTACGAAAGACAAGAGCACACACCTGGAGAGATAACCAGGTCTTCAAAGGGGACGTAACAAGATACAAGAAAATACCATGCCATAATAACTGTGATATATAATATAAAGAAAGAAATATGTATAAAATCAGGCGCCTAACCAATCTACAGTGATAATGCAATAAGAACAACCTTTGACGCATGGGCAGGATCAGGAATATCAGGAATCAGGACCGTATCTCCCACTGGAGATAACCGGCAATCAGGACCGTACCTCCCACTGGAGATAACCGGCTATCAGGACCGTACCTCCCATTGGAGATAACTGGCAATCAGGACAGTGCATATATGACCTATACGTTAAGGAACTGTTCTTCCCACCCAATTCCTATTAGAGTCACATCCATGACTCATATGTACCTCTAGTAACTGCCAAGTCTACTATCATGCAATCTATTGGCAGTTACTCCTATCCGTCGCACGCCTCATACGTATCGGTGGCCGGCCGACTACGTGAGTACGTATCCTACATGAGACTCATAATACATGGTAAAGTACGTGTTAAGGCCGTATGAGATATACCAATACCTCACCATCAAAGGGTAGTCACTAAGCTAAGTCAATGCAAAAATAAATGTAAAAGCAAATAAACGACCGATATGGTCGCTTGCACCCAAGTGTGACTTGGACGCACAATGATGTAAAACATAGAGCAATATATATGAAACTGAAAATAAATAACAGGAAAATAAAGTAAATAATCACAGAGTAAGGTGGCAAGGTATCTTGCCTGATGGTGCAAAGTGGCAAGTCCAGGTAATCACAATGTCAGTCAAGAAACGTCAAAATCTCCAAACAACCCCGGATGCTGAAACAAACATCAAAAACATACTCGGTGTAAAAGATATACCTAGGAAATGCCTGTCCAAAAGTCTAATTCTGGAACAGGGGCAAAATCATAATTTCGGATCAAAACGATGTCCGCCGTTGGACCTCCTTCGCACCGAAACACGTGTCAAGGTCTATGGTCTCTAAAGTCGTCAAACTACATGTCTACGGTTTCTGTTTGAGGAGAGGAACTCAACGGTATGTCCAATTTTGGATTTCGATAAGCCGGGTACAAATTTGCCCGTTTGATTGGGTCGCGGGCCCGCCAAAAATGGGTTCCGATTCGACCTTCTCAGAATCGAACCAAACTTAGCACACAGGACCAAAATTTCGATTCGGACCTGTTGGCGCAAGTTTCGTCTCAATCTGACGACCATACACGAAGTTATAGGCAAGTTTGCAAAACGCCGATACGAGGGTATCTCGACGGATACGCGTTGATTTCGTCACGCACACGTGACGAAACTGAGTTCCGTCAGTTCCCACACGTCCGCAACATCCATACGCGCCTTTCGATGCATATAGCATACGACCACGTCGCCCGGTTTGTCGGAACGTACGTCGTATCGGAGAAAATTCTGAAATTTTGTATTATTTTCAAAATAGTTTTTCTCCAACTTTGACATCAAATAACTTTTTACATGTTTATCGAAACAACGATCCAGAAGGTGCGTTGCGTTCTCGTTTATGTTGTCTGTGATCACCTTCAATTAGTTTCTACAAAATTTAAATGAACAGCAAGGAAATTGGTCGACAAGTTGTCGTTTCAGTTCAGTTTTTAACGGTTTCCGAATCTGGTTTTTCCCTAACTTTATCTTGATTTTTCGAGCAAGTTAGATGGTCATGTTGAAATCCATCTGAAGGATCTCGAAGAGGGTCATGTGGGCTTTCTACACGAATTTAGAAAATCAAAAACGAGATAGAATTGGAAGAGAAATTGCGTTGTTCAAAACTGTTCTTGTTGTTTGTTGATGTCATCGTCGCAGGACTGCTGTCGCGTGGCTTCGTTGTGACGTACGAGGCTGAGTGCGCTCGTCGGGGAGAGGTGGACGAAGGTGGAGGAAGGAGGAGAGAGGAGATTAGGGTTTAGAATTTGCGGCTGCTGCGATGTTGTAGTTGCCTTTGGTATATAAGAGGGTCGGGTTCAATAACTATTAAAAGAAGCAAGGTCGCCCCCCCTTAAAATACGAAGCTGCTGTTAGCAGCTAATGAATTAGCTTGGTAGGGCCGACCACCAAGCATACTCTTTTTTTTTCTTTTACGCATAAAAAACTCTAAATGCAAACATTTAGCCTGGCCCGCCCCCTTTGCTGGGGTGTGGGGGCCGGGCCATTTTTCTTTTTTTTTTCTTTTTTTTTTACTCTATATATTATTATAAGTGTATATATATACAATTATAAATATAACCAAAAAATCCTAAATAAATGCAACAGAAAAATACTTGTTAATAAAATAATTTCTTAGCCTATTTAAAAATATATTTTAATGCACCTATTTACTCATATATTATATCTAATATTTATTAAAATCATATACTAATTAATAATGACCGAAAATAACATTAATAAAATAAAAAAATGGGAATAATAACAACAACAAGTAATAATAATAATAATTAATATAACTATAATAACAAGAATAAGAATAATAATAATAGCTCAATGTAAGTTGATAAACATGACTAATTATAACTTATTTATGTAACACTCTCATTTACTAAGCCACGTACAAATATTTGATATGTATCATAATTTGTTTTAAATCTAAATATATACACTTATATGGATACATGTATAGCTTACAAAAAATATGTGTATATAACAATTATTCAACACAAAATATAAAATAAATTATAAATACTTAAATAATCCTCCAAAAATTTTGGGGGATTACATCCTACCCAACTTATAAAAATTTCGTCCTCGAAATTAAAATAAAACTTACTATAACATAAAAATATAATGGGGCTGAATACGAAGGGAGAGTAAGTACTCCACATCGTAAATCGATTCCAGAGAAGGTGGAGGTGGTAGTTATAGAAGGAATCCGTACTGTCAACATATTCTGCCAGATATGGTATTCTTAGTCCTACATGGATCCTGGGTGTTCAGTTCATTTGAAGGAATGGTCAAGATTGCTTGGTAAAATCAAAATGGGACAAAAATAGGAACTTGTGGTTCATTCTACGGGAACATGTGCCATACACGTGGTGTATTTGAAATAGTATACAAGATGGTGTGTTTGTGTGGGACATATAGATCATGTGTGTAGTATGGCTTGTCTAGTTCATGAGGGTGAGTTGGTTGGAAGAAAGTGGCTAGTATTGTGCTCCCAATAACAAAGTCACGGTAGGGTATCAAGATGATACTGATAAAATAAATGCCACAAACTAATGATGTATTAGTCCCTTTGGAACCAATCCTTGATTACTTAAATTCTAGATTTTAGCCTCTATTAGCTGGGCAAGATTTCCTAAAATTAATATGAACCATTCCTACTGGGGGAGGGTAGCCTAGAATAGGTTATAACTTCAATGGTTGGTCAATTTGTCAGTCGAGTTGGTTAGGAAGGTTCTGTAAGTCTTAAGGTACGCCTTTTGTGACCTTTGTGTTTAAGTAGCACAAGGGGCCGCTATTGAGTGGCACACTAGTGGAATGTGTGTAGGGGACTTCGAGTAGATCACAACCATATATTGGTCTAAAGAATTGAGTCAAGGTTGGATATCTAATTGAAGTCTGAAAGGTCAATGGTATTATGGTAGGGGTTATAACTAGCCATTTTGACCTGAAGTCGTATCATAAATATAGAGTACAAGGAACGTGTTTAGTGGGACATGATATGTATACATGAAGGTGAACTCGTCTAGGTCTTGTGTATAAAATTTGTTGGAAGATAACAGTCGGTCTCGTGCTCTGAATATAGAATTCATGGTCGGGACACCAAATGATCTAAATGGAAAGTGGGAGTTCATGGGCATTAGTTTATTATCCTAACAGAAACCAACTTTCCTTACTAAATTAATAGTTCTAGCAAATTCTAAAATTCCGAAGGGCTCCCCAATCTATACTCCATATGACTTAAGATATGGATCCAGGGTAAATGAGGTTAGGGAATTTCAAAGTCTTGATGTAGCATCTTGACTCTTGATTATAAGGGAATACTAGATGACGTAATAGAAATCATGATATAGTAGATATGAATCAAGTTTGTAGTTAGTCCTCCGATTTCGAATAAATGGAAACATTTGTGTATATACAACCTTCATGGCCATAGAAGAATACTTCATGTCTTCGAGCGTTGTTCTTCAAAGTAGGTGACGAAAAACACTATGAGTTTGAGGGAGATGGAATGGAATTACAAATATGGGTTTCAAGGGCGATTGAATAGTTCAAAGAGGAAATTCGTCAAGACCGTTGCGGATGAGACCCTAAAGGACAAGTTTAACTATATCTCAATCCATGTAAAACAATCAAAGGGCGAACCAAAGTGCACTAGGTTGATCAGACCATCATGCACCGGTTCTGACTAGACAATATGTTAGTGGACATGCCCAAATAATATGTCTTGAAACAAGCTTGATAAAAGGGTACGCTTGCAAAACTAGGCTATAACAGAAGTATTGGTCAAGATGGTGAAGTATGAGTACGCGAGATGATAATGAAAAGAAAATACAAATAACTCAAGTTCCTTGAGAATCTAAGTCTTGTCCGGGGTTTGTGCCTATGTAGTCGTCCTACTATCTTTTTGTCTAAGGCATTGGTCAATCAAATTGGGGTATGGTCCTCTAGGGGTTTTATAGTCTAAGTAATTCAAGTAGTACACTATACCATGGGTTATAAGAACAACATAAATACTAGGTCGTAAGGAAGTCTACCCAACTTATAAGAATTAAACTAATGGTTTTATTTGAACCAAGGAGGCCTACAAGTCATTCTTCTAATATCCCTATTAAGCACGAAGGAAAGATAAGATTTACGATAGAAGGATCAAGCAAGATGCAATCAATGAGTCAAGTGAGGGTTCGAAAATGGAATCGAGATAGGAGGTCAAGTTTGTGGATGAGATCCTAGACTTCTAATTCTATTCGCAGGCTTGCTTGGCACGGTAAAGTAACCAAACAATTTATCTCCACCTGCATGGGCCACCACAAAAACATGTAACGCCCCAGTCCCAAAATACGTAGGACTAGGAGCATAGACATGCCAGCTGTATACATACGAAGTACATAGGTCTCGTATGGATACATAAGCTGTAAAATGCAGTAAACCATAACTAACTAATCTCATCCACAAAATGAAAGAATAAAAGATACCATATAATCAACTATGAAATTGTCTTGATACAATATGTTGGGCGGAGACAAATCCACTACCAACAAGTAAGAAAAGAAATACATGATATACAAAAGAATGATTTTGGCGAGCGAAGCGAAGATGATCCAAGTGCAATCATCCTCGAAGAAATAGCGATGATCACGAATAGCGCTAGAACACCTGCGAAAGACAAGAGCACACACACCTGGAGAGATAACAAGGTCCTCAGAGGGACGTAACAAGATACAAGAAAACATCATGCCATAATAATTGTGATATATAATATAAAGAAAGAAATATGTATGCAATCAGGCGCCTAACCAATCTACAGTGATAATACAATAAGAACAACCTTTGACGCATGGGCAGGATCAGGAATATCAGGAATCAGGACCATATCTCCCACTGGAGATAACCGGCAATCAGGACCGTACCTCCCACTGGAGATAACCGGCTATCAAGACCGTACCTTCCATTGGAGATAACTGGCAATCAGGACAATGCATATATGCACTATACGTTAAGGAACTGTTCTTCCCACCCAATGCCTATTAGAGTCACATCCATGACTCATATGTACCTCTAGTAACTGCCAAGTCTACTATCATACAATCTATTGGCAGTTACTCCTATCCGTCGTACGCCTCATACGTATCGGTGGCCGGCCGACTACGCGAGTACGTGTCCTACATGAGACTCATAATACGTGGTAAAGTATATGTCAAGGCCATATGAGAATACCAATACCTCACCATCAATGGGTAGTCACTAAGCTCAGTCAATGCAAAAATAAATGTAAAAGCAAATAAACGACCGATATGGTCGCTTGCACCCAAGTGTGACTTGGACGCACAATGATGTAAAACATAGAGCAATATATATGAAACTGAAAATAAATAATAGAAAAATAAAGTAACTAATCACAGAGTAAGGTGGCAAGGTATCTTGCCTGATGGTGCAAAGTGGCAAGTCCAGGTAATCATAATGTCAGTCAAGAAATGTCAAAATCTTCAAACAACCCCGGATGCTGAAACAAACATAGAAAATGTACTCCGTATAAAAGATATACCTAGGAAATGCCTGTCCAAAAGTCTAATTCTGGAACAGGGGCAAAATCGTAATTTCAGATCAAAACGATGTCCGCCGTTGGACCCGCTTCGCACCGAAACGCGTGCTAAGGTCTATGGTCTCTAAAGTCGTCAAACTACATGTTTACGGTTTCAGTTTGAGGAGAGGAACTCAACGGTATGTCCAGTTTTGGATTTCGATGAGCCGTGTACATATTTGCCCGTTTGAGTGGATCGCCCGCCAAAAATGGGTTCCGATTCGACCTTCTCAGAATCGAACCAAAATTGGCACACAGGACCAAAATTTCAATTCGGACCTGTTGGCGCAAGTTTCGTCTCGATCCAACGACCGTACACGAAGTTATAGGCAAGTTTGCAAAATGCCGATACGGGGGTATCTCGACGGATACGCGTTGGTTTCGTCACGCACACGCGACGAAACTGAGTTCCGTCAGTTCCCACACGTCCGCAACGTCCATACGCGCCTTTCGATGCATATAGCGCACGACCACGTTGCCCGGTTTGTCGGGGCGTACGTCGTATCGGAGAAAATTCTAAAATTTTGTATTGTTTTCAAAACAATTTTTCTCCAACTTTGACATCAAATAACTTTTTACACGTTTATCAAAACAATGATCCAGAAGGTGCATTGCGTTCTCGTTTATGTTGTCTGTGATCACCTTTAATTAGTTTCTACAAAATTTAAATGAAAAGCAAGGAAATTGGTCGACAAGTTGTCGTTTCAGTTCAGTTTTTAACGGTTTCCGAATCTGGTTTTTCCCTAACTTTATCTCGATTTTTCGAGCAAGTTAGATGGTCATGTTGAAATCCATCTGAAGGATCTCGAAGAGGGTCATGTGGGCTTTCTACACGAATTTAGAAAATTGAAAACGAGATAGAATTGGAAGAGAAATCGCATGGTGAAGTTGGGTACCTCGTTGTTCAAAACTGTTCTTGTTGTTTGTTGATGTCGTCGTCACAGGACTGCTGTCGCGTGGCTGCATTGCGGCGTACGAGGCTGAGGACGCTCACCGGGGAGAGGTAGACGAGGGTGGAGGAAGGAGGAGAGAGGAGATTAGGGTTTGGAATTTGCGGCTGTTGCGATGTTGTGGTTGCCTTTGGTATATAAGAGGGTCGGGTTCAATAACTATTAAAAGAAGCAAGGTCGCCACCCCTTTAAAATACGAAGCTGCTGTTAGTAGCTAACGAATTAGCTTGGTGGGGCCGACCACCAAGCATACTCTTTTTTTTTTACGCATAAAAAACTCTAAATGCAAACATTTAGCCTGGCCCGCCCCCTTTGCTGGGGTGTGGAGGCCGGGCCATTTTTTTTTTTCTTTTTTTTACTCTATATATTATTATAAGTGTATATATATACAATTATAAATATAACCAAAAAAATCCTAAATAAATGCAACAGAAAAATACTTGTTAATAAAATAATTTCTTAGCCTATTTAAAAATATATTTTAATGCACCTATTTACTCATATATATGATCTAATATTTATTAAAATCATCTACTAATTAATAATGACCGAAAATAACATTAATAAAATAAAAAATGGGAATAATAACAACAACAAGTAATAATAATAATTATTATTATAACTATAACAACAAGAATAAGAATAATAATAATAGCTCAATGTAAGTTGATAAACATGACTAATTATAACTTATTTATGTAACACTCTCATTTACTAAGCCACGTATAAATATTTGATATCTATCATATTTTGTTTTAAATCTAAATATATACACTTATATGGATACATGTATAGCTTACAAAAAAAATATGTATATAACAATTATTCAACACAAAATATAAAATAAATTATAAATACTAAAATAATCCTCCAAAAATTTTGGGGGATTATATTACCTCAAGAAGTTTCCAAATCTCCTGAGTCGTCTTACTGGTTAAGACTCTGTTGAACTCCGTTGAACTCCGTTTTGTCAATTGCATAGAACTGTGCGTTGATGGCACGAGCATCTAGACTAGCCTTTGCTTTTTCAGTCTCTGTATATTTGTCATAAGGCTTGTCTATAAGCATGCCATCAACTACTATAGGTGCCGGTTTCTTATAACCGTCTACTACTATAGACCAAAGATCAAAGTCAAGAGGCTTTAAAAATAATGTCATTCGGGTTTTCCAGTAGGTATAGTTTGTACCATCAAATAGTGGGGGTCTATTTGTGGATTGTCTTTCACCGTTGAATATTGATTTTACGACTGCCATATATAGTCTCTGAGGTTTGTTAAATTAGAATATAACCTGCTCTGATACCAATTGTAGGACCGTTGAGCACCTCTAGAGGGGGGTGAATAGAGTGAGTGTGAGTGCAGCAGAAAATAATTACCAATTTTAAAATTAAAAATAGATAACGATGGCAGTAAATAAGAGACAGTAAATAAATATAGCAAGAGATAGAGAGATCAAACTCAGTGACACAGCAATGTATACTGGTATCCCCCTGAGAGGACTAATCCAGTCTCGAGTACTTTTGCTCAATGTTAATCCACTAAGGCACAAGCTAATTGAGAGCTTGCAGTCTCTTACAATACCGTGCTTGGTGACAAGTGTACGATCAACTTTACAACACCGTGCTTGGCGACGAGTGCACGACCGGCTCCACAACAGAGATAGTTTCTGAACTTTGAATAACCTCTTTACAACTCTTGAGAACCAAAAGACTCTAGATCGAATAGATATTACTGGCTTTTGGCTAAGAGATGTGTAGGTGTGATATGAAAGCTTTTGATCAGATGAAAACACTTATTGAAGAGAGAAGAGAAGATGAATTTGATTGAGTGATTTGGAATGATAAATTCTCTTCTATTTATAGGTATTTTCGAGGACTAAACTCAGACGGAATTTGGGCAGAGTTCTGATGCAAAGATTTCGTAAATGAACGTTGCATGCAGATTTGGAGGCAACAAATATTTAAATTCAAACTGACCGAACTCGGGCCGAACTCGGCTTGAGTTCTGTCTCAGTAAAAATGTAAGACATTTGTCAAATTTTGTTGCAGAAGGTGAATAAAATATTTGGTAGGTAGACTTTGGATGGGTAGGCTGTATAGGAAAGTGGACTATGGTTAACCTAAGCCAGTAGTATCCAGTCGATCTTTCAATTTATATCCTAGACTCAATAAATATAAAATACATAATAAATTATAAAATGACTCGGACTGATTCCAATGAAAATAAGCTTCAGAATGATGATTCACATGCTTGCTGATGTAGTAGTACGCTTTTTAATATTGATTTCACAAGACCTGAAAAGATTAGCAGCAGTACGTATATTTTGTGTATTGACTTAAGTTAATATCGATTATTAAAATCGGGTGTGACCATGAAATGGGCCAACAAATTGGTTAAAAGAGCGGCTAGATATTCCCATTTGGTCTAAATAGAAAATCGAGTCTACGACTAATGTCACTTTGTCTAATCATGGTGGCTGCATAACCTATGCATCTAGTAAAATGTGCTTTGCATGATGTTGAATCCTATATTTAATCAAACATTAGTAGTCGCTAGCTAGCTCAAGGTTTTTATGTATTTAAGACTGCCATATAAGTGTTGTCAAGAAGAATACAAAAAGCAGAAGAAATAAAAGTTAAAAGGAAGCACAACTCATTCAATTTTGGTTCTTTTTCACATACAAAATTTCAATGGCTGAGACGAAGTAGTCTCAGTTATTCCTTGTTTCCTTCTTTTTCAGTATCAAAATAGTAGTTCTTGACCAACTCGATTTCAATTTCCTTAAAATAAAGCAAAATTGGACAAGAATAATTTGACATCTTTATTTATAGTTTGGAAACGTAGACATCATTCTTTCCAATCAAGTTAGTATTTAGTATGACAAAATTAAGTTGATTGACAATTACAAAAGATAGTATGTAAACCATGTATAACTGTTATCAGATGCTTCTTTGTACTTCTTGATATTATGATAGAATGCAACATATAATTTTTTGATGATTGGGTAGAGGCAAATTCAACCAGAGTAAAATGAATTGTATAGCATCTCCCTATCTGAATGTATGTGGATGAGTAAGCTAGAGATCTTTGCTCCTGGTTGGGTATGGAAATAAATCATGTCTCCCCAGTCAAGTTTTTTATCCTTTGAAAACTGATAGAGTAATTTCCATCTAGACAGTTTCCTGAATCCAAAAAACCAATATAGCCTAAATCCGATTTGATTGATCCAACATGCATTAGATACCTTAGAGACTAGCAAACCTGTTTAAAATGAGAATCTAACCATGTTAGAAAGTTAACTGCAGATAAACATGAAGATATTTTTCTTGAGTCCATTTGTCTTTCAGTTAAAGACTTACCTTTCTAGAGCATTTTCCTCTTCCTTCAAAAGCAATTCCTGGCATCTTAAAGCTTCTGCAGCTTTATCAGCAAACCACGCTTCAACCTTATTGCATCAATAAGTATTAGAGGAAAAATCATACATTCAAGGTAACACATTGCAGAAAAATGGTAACTTTGCATATACAAATTTTAATTCTATCATAAAACTAGTATTTGCAACTGTTTTTTCTTTTGCAATCACAAATGGGAGGCTACACTCTATCTTATGGGTAAGGTAGGTCAGCACGCAGACCCAGGCCCTAGACATCCCGGGACGCTTCAGGCCTCCCTATAGTTGTTCATAAGAAAGAATAAGAAATCATGGAATCAATACATAAATTATTGTTGATCGTAGGAAAAAAATACATTAATCATTTAACAACTAGATTTATTACACTATGTAGTTGCATATTTGCAACAAAAAAGATTTGCACTATCAAAAGGATATTGAAAATGAAAAGCTGCACAAAACTCTATTTTACTCGACCAAAACCTTGTAGTCTATTCTGCTAGTATGCTTCTCATCGGGCAGTAAACACAAGGTTCCTACAACTTGAGCTTCATAGCTCAGAAATAGGCATATAACATTTATTTTGTATGGAATGCATTGTGAAAATGCAAGGTTCATCATGTACTCGTTTTGTTAGCTGAATGTAGGGGATTCAAATTCCATCTTCTTATGCTCTTCTACCCGAGATGGCTTGTATTGGTCTAAGCCACCCC
Source organism: Iris pallida (assembly GCA_029216955.1). Taxonomy (NCBI): domain Eukaryota; kingdom Viridiplantae; phylum Streptophyta; class Magnoliopsida; order Asparagales; family Iridaceae; genus Iris; species Iris pallida. The sequence goes on along the minus strand of JANAVB010016600.1, from coordinate 10,039,093 downwards.
ACTGTTAATTATAACTTCCTGTAGCCTAACCACCAAATTTATTAATTAATTAAATGGGTAGGTTGGGTAGGGAATATTGATGATTGTTGTAGTATTATAAAATGTAAAATCTAATAAGCATGCTTCAAAAGTTGGATGAGAGAAATTATGTGTCTCCCCTTTCTTTTTACTCATTCAGTGTAAAATATGGCCTCGTAAACACCAAGACTTTTTCTTTTATAAAAATGGTATACCTGAGCCCAAAATCCAAGTTTTTTTATAAAAAATAAACTGTAAAAACTTGCTCCTCTAATTCTCTGGTTTTGGCCGGGCTGGATTTCCTATCCAGCCTAGACTCGATCAAATTCACATAATATTGTGCTCTGTCCGGCCTGGCCCGAATAGACAACATGAGGTTCCACGACCAAGTTCTTTAAATTATATCAATTTTCGTTCAAAGTTAATCAAAAAATTTGAGCCGATGTGATACAAAGACAAGATATATATGAACAAGAGTTCTTGTCTCGTACTTTTTCAATATACCAAACCAAACCATAGAACTTGAAGAAGTCAATTTCAAATCCTTCACGTCCTCTATGCTAAAACCTATGTTTGATGAACCAAACATCCTCTAATGACATAAGGATCTGGGAACTATATACGCAAGTATGAGGTTGAGGGTTAAATAGTTATATTATTCTAACTTATAAAAATTTCTGCCACTACACCAAAACTCTAGGGTAGTATGAGAGTTAGATAACAATTATCATTACAACTGAGAGATATTATACTTGTGATTGTCTAGTCCAATTAAGCAAGCGATACGAAGATCATCTGCATCACTAAAGAAGGAACGAAAGGTGAACAACAATGGATAATATCTTACCAAAGTTCCAGGTAGGTGTAAGCAATTTGTGCATGCAGCCTGTGTACGAGTGTGCAGTTTCAGAGAAGTTTATGTAGCACAACAATACCTGATGCTCACCATCATGCGAAACAAGCTTCTTTTTAGATTCATTTGAAGCCTTCACAGGATAAAGAGTAGATGACACATCCAAACCCAGTTTACAACTGGAAGTTAAAAAAATTAATAACTGTTCCAAACCAAAGAACTAGATGACACATCTGAACCTAGTTTACAACTGAAACACGATAGATGAAAAACCTAAATGCACGATCCTAAACTAGGAAAGGAACATGGTTATACCCTACCAAAACTGTAGAATCAGAAAAGAGAAACCAAAGAATTCGAGCAAAGCAAGCCCAAAATGAAACTAGAAACACATAAAGACATACTCATAGACTCCCTCAGCCAACAAACATGACGCCTCAGTCCCAAAATACTTAGGACTAAGTACGTGGACATGCCAGCTGCATACATACGAAGGATACTCTAATATATGGTAACCTCGTATCTATCCGTAAGCTGTAAAATACAGTAAACCAAGACAACTAAATCTCATCCACCAAATAAAAGAATAACATTGACATCAACTATGAAATTTGTCATTTATATATGTAGTTGGGCGGAGACAAATCCACTACCAACTAATTTAAATGAAAAAAATATACAAGAGAATGATCGATAAAATGGCTAGGCGAACCAAAAGCAATCCTCTTCAAAGAAATGGAGAAGAGCACGATCTTGGCTAGAACACCTGCGAAATATCACAAAAGCACACACCTGGAGAATTCACGAGGTCCTCAGAGGGATGTAACAAGATACATAAAGAACATGCCATTTAACTAAATATATATAATATGTCATAAATCACAAGTAAAATAAAATAGTCCCAATCGTAACAAGATCCAATACCTCATCATCGAAACCTTTGGACTACCCCTACAACCAAACAAGAACAAGGGGTAGAACACTATTCCAAGATGCGATATTATTCCAATCTACTAATGGAACGGAGGTGACCTGACATTGAGTAGGGTTCCCAAACCATATAATTTGTTTATGCAGTTATGAACAAACCTTTCGTCGCATGAGCCCTGGCTGTAAATAGGATCTGGTATAGTCTCCACTTGGGCACCTATGACCTAAGCGCATGACGTTCAAAAACGACAGTGGCCAACCTGAGGGGGTCATTATACCCGTATCTCCAACGGAGCTTCAGGATTACAAGGAAATGTATAATAAAAGTCCAGACGACAAGGAAATGTTTTTCGCACCTGATGTACCTATCTAGGTCGTATCTGCGATCATGTACCTCTACTAACTGCTAAGTCTCCTAACATGCCTCTATTAGCAGTTAGACCTAACGTATGCGCACGGGTGATCCGCCAACACGCAAGTACCTCTAAATGCTACTCATCTCACACATATCTTATGGTACAACTGTGTCAAGGTTTATGCAATACGCTACAGATGGTAGTCCCTTAACTCTAGGTCCATATGCAATCAAAGGATAATAAGTAAAGTAAAGCTAATATCACTGAGCAGACAATAAATCAGAACTGTAATAATGGCACATCTACAAGAACTGGAAATAAGTAAACAGTGAAATGCAATTACAAAAATGCAGACTATATATAAGCAGTAAATATGGCAAGGTATCTTGCCTGAGGTTGTGTGCGAAAGGGCGACGTCCAATAGCTCGAATCGTCAGAATAGTGAAGCGATGAAAGCCAAATCCTGCATACGTCTTCAGATGCTGAAATAAACACCATAAACATGTTTGGAATAAAAAATATGTCTAGAAAATGCCTGTCCAAAAGTCAAATTCTGGAACATGGGCAAAATCGTAATTTTGGATCAAAATGATGTCCGCCGTTGGACCCGTTCTGTACAAAAAAGCGTGCCAGTATCTACGGTCTCTAAGATCGTCAAACCATATGTCTACAGGTCCGATTTGAGGAGACAAACCCAATCTTATATCCAAAGTTGGATTCCGGTGGGCCGTGCACAAATTTGCCGATTGAGTTGGATTTGGGACCCGAAAAACGGTAATCTGGTCAACTATCTCAGAATCGGACCAAACTTGGCATATAGGACCAGAAAAAAGATTCGGTCAAGTTGTCACAAGTTTCGTCTCGATTTGATGAATGTGCACAAAGTAATTGACTAATTTGGAAAGAGGCCGATACGTTAAATTTTGATGTATACGCATCAAATTCGTCGCGCACACGCAACCAATTTGAATTTCGTCAAAGTCCACACGTCCGCGAAGTCGGTACGCACATTTCAATGCTTTCGGTTCGTGACCATGTCACCCAGTTTGTCGGGACGGATGCCGTATCGGTGATTTTCAAAGTTTCCAAAAACTGTTTTTCATGGTTTTTTATATTTTTAAATCAGTTTTCTCTCTAGATAATCAATGAACTTCGAGCTACAAATTATGTTCTAAAGTCCTATATGTTGTCAACCAATGTCTTCAAATAGGTTTTTTGAAATCGTGTATGGCTCAGAAGGAAATTGGGTGCAAAGTATGGCATTTAGTTTGTCCTAAAACTGTTTAAGAATAGTTTTTCTTCCAAAGTTCGTGTCGATTTTGTGAATCTACGGATCGACCCCGTTGAAATCTATTCATTGGGATCTCTAGAGAGTCATATGGGTTATGCCTAGGATTTTATGGCTCAAAAATCGATCGAGTAGATTTAAAGAAAAAGAGCACTAAAGTAGGGTACCTGCTGCCTATGCTGCTGCTATTGCTGGGCCTGCTGCTATCGTTCTGTCCGCTGCAACTGCGACGATGTACTACATCATCCGGCGGTCTGGCGACATCTACAGCAGCGTACGGCGAGGCAGTTATACAGAAAGGAGAGGGGTGGCTCTGTTATTGATCTCGAGGAATTTAGAGGGGTTTGAGGATTTGGAAAGAAAGAAATCTCAATAGTAAGTTATATAATAATGTTTGGTTTTGAGTTCGAATATGGTGAGGATTTAACTAGGATTTTATAAAGAATATGATAAAAATTAGGTTAGAAAAGATTTGAATCAAATTGTCTAAGATTTAATCGATATTGATCAAATAAAAAAAACAAATTTTTTTAAAAGGATCTATTTATTTTTGAACAGAGGCTCGGGAAGGGGGAGAGTGCTGTTCACGAATTTATCTATTTTTTTACTCTTTCTATATATAGATATATATCTATTTCCTATATATATATATATATCCATATATATGCATAACTTATATATATGAATAAAACTCTAACGTATAATAAAATTTTAATATTATCTATTCCTATGGTATGGCCTATTTATAGAATATGCACACATATATATATATACATACACTACAACAAAAAGACCTATTAATAACGCTTGATAAGTAGTTTTCATGACGGCTGATGTGGAAGCATCATCAAAGTTCAACAATACTAGAATCTATGACGGTTTACATTAAAAATGTTATTGATAGTGCTCCAGTGATACGACTGTTATAAAAAAAGCACGAAAATTTAAGTCGAAACCTCGACTCCCCCGCAATTCTCTCGCACTTAAGAAAAATTCTAAACCCTCTCTCTTTATCCTTCTCCTTCTCCTTCCGCTCCCCAACTCCCCTCAGCCCACTCCCCGCTCCCAAACTCCCCTTACCCCGCTCCCCGCTCCCTAACTTCCCTCAGCCCGTTCCTCGCCTCCCTCGGTTACAGACTCCATCGCAGAGGGAAGGTTGTCACCGACGTAGCCTTCACCACCGGTTTGTCCTAAAATCTCGATCATTGCTTATTTTAAGCCCTAAATTCTGTCCTCGACATGATTTTAGTAAAATCTTCTAATTTTTGACAACCATACATGCATCCATCTATCCAAAATTAGGGTTCTTTTAGAGTTTCTCGACATCTCCATCCACGTCGGCGATGATCCGAAAAGGGCTGCATCATCGTTGACTTCTCTTGATTAAGTGAGTGATTTTGATTTGGATTTTTTTCCCTAAAAAAAGATTTTGTTGGAAATTGTTCTATGTGCGCTTCATGTTCGATAAAATAATTGTAAGTACCAAATGCTTATGTTATTTGATTTTTTTCTGTTTGTTCTTGTTCAAGGGAGTGTAATTGCATTTGGGGAGCCGTGTCCGAAGCCTCTCCACAGTCACAGCCGCGACGCGGCGAGGTGCTGTGCGTGCCTGTGAGCCGAGTCCGAAGTCTTCCTTCGGATTCTGACACTAAATTTTGGGGTATAAATTCTAAACTCTTGATTGATTTCAGTTTCTGGGTTTATTTTGTTTGTCGATGATGTTGTTGGATCTCGATCCCTACGTAAAAAGGGTTTCGATCGACTGATACGTGTTGGGTTCGATTTTGGCTTGACGATCCTACGATTGTCTTTGTTTGTGAAGCTGGAATGATCTTTAGATCATGTTCGGTTCTTTACTTGCTGTTGGATTATTTTCGGTTTCGGGTTACCTAGCTGCTGTTGGAATTATTTATGATGCATGCATTGTTGGTTTGGGTTTCTTGTATAAATTGTTGCTTGGGTTCTCCTTCCTATACTTGTTGTGGGATGTTGGTTTAGGTTTTCCCTATTATACATGTTGGGTTGGGAAAAATTTCTTTGCTGTAGGAGATGTTTTGCTATTTGGATTAAAATTATTGGTTGGGTATCTATTATGCATGATGGGTTTAACTTGGTACTGTGGGTATTTTTGTTGGGAGTTTTTCGATATAAATCACATGCGGGTATATACTAGTTGGGAGTATTTCTATTTCGGGAATGACATCTCCATTAGCATGCCTGTATCGTTAATTTTAGGACTACGTCCACTATGCCATGCCTAGATGTTTTACTTTATTTGTCGGTTTCGATTTTTATTAGAGTGCTCTGATACTCTTGGTGATGGTCGTTCGACCAAATGAACCAAAGCGTTGCAGATCGTATCGAATACACTGGCTCCGTGTCGGGACATATCATATACGTGTTATGGTACGGTAGTACAGCAGATGATGATTGATCCTTATCTGAGACATCTTATATATCTTATTTTGTTTCTTGTCGTTGGTCGTAGTTTGTATGTTGGTACTGTTGGGTTGTTCATTCTGGGTGCAGATACGCTCGTGTTTGTACGAGTCGATACTGGACACGATGTGAGGATACTTCGTGTCGATGATGTAGCCTCTCCACAGTTGCAGCCGCGACCCAGCGAGGTGCTGTGCGTGCCTGCGAGCCGAGTCCGAAGCTTCCCTTCGAATTCTGACACTAAATTCTGGGGTATAAATTCTAAACTCTTGATTGATTTTAGTTTTTGGGTTTATTTTGTTTGTCGATGATGTTGTTAGATCTCGATCCCTACATAAAAGGGTTTCGATCGACTGATACGTGTTGGGTTCGATTTTAGCTTGACGATCCGACGATTGTCTTTGTTTGTGAAGCGCGAATGATCTTTAGATCATGTTCGGTTCTTTACTTGCTGTTGGATCATTTTCGGTTTCGGGTTACCTAGTTGCTGTTGGAATTATTTGTGATACATGTATTGTTGGTTTGGATTTCTTGTATAAATTGTTGCTTGGGTTCTCCTTCCTATACTTGCTGTGGGATGTTGGTTTAGGTTTTTCTTATTATACATGTTGGGTTGGGAAAGATTTCTTTGCTATAGGAGATATTTTGGTATTTGGATTAAAATTGTTGGTTGGGTATCTATTATGCATGATGGATTTATCTTGGTACTATGGGTGTTTTTGTTGGGAGCTTTCGATATAAATTACGTGTGGGTATATATTTGTTGGTAGTATTTCTATTTCGGGATTGACATCTCCATTAGTATGCATGCGTCATTGATTTTAGGACTACGTCCACTATGCCATACCTGGATGTTTTACTTTATTTGTCGGTTTCAGTTTTTATTAGAGTACTCTGATACTCTTGGTGATGGTCGTTCGACCAAATGAACCAAAGCGTTGCAGATCGCATCGGATATACTGGCTCCGTGTCGGAACGTGTCCTATACGTGTTATGGTACGCTAGTACAGCAGATGATGATTGATCCTTATCTGAGACATCTTATATATCTCATTTTGTTTCTTGTCGTTGGTCGTAGTTTGTATGTTGGTACTGTTGGGTTCTTCATTCTGGGTGCAGATACGCTCGTGTTTTGTACGAGTCGATACTGGACACGATGTGAGGATACCTTTGTGTCGATGATGTAGCCTCTCCACAGTTGCAGCCGCGACCCGACGAGGTGCTGTGCGTGCCTGCGAGCCGAGTCTGAAGCCTCCCTTTGGTTGGATTCTGACACTAAATTTTGGGGTATAAATTCTAAATTCTTGATTGATTTCAGTTTCTGGGTTTATTTTGTTTGTCGATGATGTTGTTGGATCTCGATCCCTACATAAAAAGGGTTTCGATCGACTGATACGTGTTGGGTTCGATTTTAGCTTGACGATCCGACGATTGTCTTTGTTTGTGAAGCGCGAATGATCTTTAGATCATGTTCGGTTCTTTACTTGCTGTTGGATCATTTTCGGTTTCGGGTTACCTAGCTGCCGTTGGAATTATTTGTGATGCATGTATTGTTGGTTTGGGTTTCTTGTATAAATTGTTGCTTGGGTTCTCCTTCCTATACTTGTTGTGGGATGTTGGTTTAGGTTTTTCTTATTATACATGTTGGGTTGGGAAAGATTTCTTTGCTGTAGGAGATGTTTTGCTATTTGGATTAAAATTGTTGGTTGGGTATCTATTATGCATGATGGGTTTAACTTGGTACTGTGGGTGTTTTTGTTGGAAGCTTTTTGATATAAATCACATGCAGGTATATATTAGTTGGGAGTATTTCTATTTCGGGATTGACATCTCCATTAGCATGCATGCGTCGTTGATTTTGGGACTACGTCCACTATGCCATGCCTGGATATTTTACTTTATTTGTCGGTTTTGGTTTTTATTAGAGTACTCTGATACTCTTGGTGATGGTCGTTAGACCAAATGAAATAAAGCGTTGCAGATCGTATCGGATACACTGGCTCCGTGTCGGGACGTGTCCTATACGTGTTATGGCACGCTAGTACAATAGATGATGATTGATCCTTATATGAGACATCTTATATATCTTATTTCGTTTCTTGTCGTTGGTCGTAGTTTGTATGTTGGTACTGTTGGGTTGTTCATTCTGGGTGCAGATACGCTCGCATTTTATGAGTCGATACTGGACACGGATGTGAGGATACCTTTGTATCGATGATGTAACCTCTCCACAGTTGCAGCCGCGACCCGGCGAGGCGCTGTGCGTGCCTGTGAGCCGAGTCAGAAGGCTTCCTTCGGATTCTGACACCAAATTATGGGGTATAAATTCTAAACTCTTGATTGATTTCAGTTTTTGGGTTTATTTTGTTTGTCGATGATGTTGTTGGATCTCGATCCCTACGTAAAAAGGGTTTTGATCGACTGATACGTGTTGGGTTCGATTTTGGCTTGACGATCCTACGATTGTCTTTGTTTGTGAAGCTGGAATGATCTTTAGATCATGTTCGGTTCTTTACTTGCTGTTGGATTATTTTCGGTTTTGGGTTACCTAGCTGCTGTTGGAATTATTTGTGATGCATGCATTGTTGGTTTGGGTTTCTTGTATAAATTGTTGCTTGGGTTCTCCTTCCTATACTTGTTGTGGGATGTTGGTTTAGGTTTTCCCTATTATACATGTTGGGTTGGGAAAGATTTCTTTGCTGTAGGAGATGTTTTACTATTTGGATTAAAATTATTGGTTGGGTATCTATTATGCATGATGGGTTTAACTTGGTACTGTGGATATTTTTGTTGGGAGCTTTTCGATATAAATCACATGCGGGTATATATTAGTTGGGAATATTTCTATTTCGGGAATGACATTTCCATTAGCATGCCTGTATCGTTAATTTTGGGACTACGTCCACTATGCCATGCCTAGATGTTTTACTTTATTTGTCGGTTTCGGTTTTTATTAGAGTGCTCTGATACTCTCGGTTTTTCGATATAAATCACAGACACTAAAATTGACAGACTCTAAAAGTGAGGGTTTTGTTTTCTTTTTCAAGGTTTTGCTATACGTACATGTGCTATAGACAGTCTTCATGTGACCAAGTTGAAGCGTTATGAGTGTGCTTCTTCGCTACAGTATTTGTGAGATTTTTGATGTCGATAGTTTTGATGTAGCTAAAGTGTACTCTATATTGGATACTCTATATATTTTGAGAAGATGTATATAATGAAATGGAGAAATGTAGAATGGTAGCTAAAATACTCTATTTTGAGACAATGAAATGGAGAATGGTACTTTATATTACATTTCAATGCTTTGTTGTGAATATGGTTCAAAGTGGTTGTTTTCGAATTGAATTGAGCAGCGTTTGGAATGTCATGCAGTATAGAGCGTTATAAATGTGAGACAACGACCATATACAACAGTTTTTCATAACTATCCATAACGCTTTGAAAATAAAACGTAGCAGAAATTCAACCTATTAATGATGGTTTTGGATGAGTTATCTATAACGCTTTTAAAAACATTTATAACATCCGATTTAATAACGCTTGGACTGAGAAAAAAAGCGTCATGGTTTGCAATTAATGACGCTTTTTAGCCTTCATTAAAAGGTATTTTTGTTGTAGTAATAAATCTCAAAAATTTTGGGAGTACATCCTACCCAACTTATAAAAATTTTGTCCTTGAAATTAAAAATAAACCAAATATCAAAAATATAAAATACAATGTTTTAATACAAGGAGGGGCAGGTACATCAAATCGTAGCTCGGTTTCTGAGACAATAGAAGAGGTGGTTATCACAGGAATCCAAGTTGACTCCATATTATACAAAATGGGGTAATGTCGGTTTCATGTCCTATCCAACTTATAAAAGTTGTCTAATCGTATAATCGTCGTAACAAGGCTTTGAGAAAAGTCCAATTCTAAGGAAACCTATGATTTGCCAAAGCGTTCTTAGTCGATATCTACTATAATAAAGCTACCACAATCAAATATTGCCACTTGAGGGTCATGCTTTTGACAAGCTGGTAGGGACCTCTAGTTTGAATATACTAAGGTATGTCAGTTCAGAAGGATTTGTTCTAAAGAAAGCATCATACAAGTGGTACAATTGAAATGGAGCCCAAGAAGGTATGTTTGCGTGGGGCATGTATGTCATGCGGGCTATTTCGTATGGGTGGAAATTGTTGGAAGGGAATGACTAATGTTATGCTCTAAATATCAAAGTCACGGTAGGGTTAATAGATGACATGGATAGAAGTGGATATTATGAGCCACTGATTTATTAGACCTAGTGGAATCAATCTATCCCAATCATTTGCTAATCCTTGAAGAGGCTTGCGTATTTACTTCAGGAATTCTATTTCAAAATTGAAACTAAGGCACGATTCTATGATAGAACAACATGTGAAGAACCAAGGTTGCGATCTTTTACCGTGGATATCTAAACACACGAGCAAGTGGTAAAGATGGAATACGAAGATCGTATCGCAACTTTCAAATAGATGAAGGGACGATTATGAATAGAATCCGGTTTGTCATCCCATCTTAAAGAATTGAGCTTACTAAGTTCAAGGTTCTACCTAACTTATAGAACTTGGTTAACCGTGAAAAGCACCGTAGAAGGGTTTCTAAGAAGGTCAAGTTTCAAGGAGGTGTATGAAAGTATGGGACATGTCTAATGGTAGTTGCGGACTCTATAGAGGCCCAGGTATTATTTAATTACCATTGATTATATACTGTCCATGTTCCATCAAGGCAGTAGGAGGGGTCTTGGTAAAGCATAATCAGAAACAAGTTGGTACAATGGGGTTCAATTCATCTTATAATATAGGTTACAAGGGATACGGTTAAGGGACTTATGAAAGGGTAATGAGTGAGTCAAGAGATGGGAACTACATCATAGGTGTAAGGACCTATTTCATAAAGTTTGGTTTTATAGTCCAAATATGGCGATGGGCTATGATGGGTTTAACTGAGTCTCAATAGGTTTCCTAATTGGACTTCAATCTTTGATTGTATGAACTTTAGATTTTAATCTATAGTGGCTGGAAAAATCTCGTAGAATTAATTTAAACCATCCCTATTAGGTTCGGGTAATGTAGAATAGGTTCAAATTCAAGTGGTTGGGCAAATTTTTTAGCCTGGTTGGTTAACCTGGTTCCTAAAGCCCGAGAATACGCCTTCTGTGACTTTTGTGTTTAAGTAGCACAAGAAGACTCAATTGAGTGGCACACTAGTGGCATGTGCGCAGTGGACTTCGAGTAGACCACAATCATATATTGGGTCAAAATATTTGAGTCGAGGTTGGATCTCTAACTAAGGTCGAGAAGGACAATGGTATAATGGTAGGGGTTATAGCTAGCCTTTTTGTCTTGAAAGTCGTATCATAAAAATAGAATACAAAAGGACATATTTTAGTAGGATATAATATGTCTACATGAAGGTGGAGTCGTCTATGTCTTGTATGTGAAGTTTGTTAGAGGGTAACAGCTGGTCTCGTGCTCTGAATATAAATGTCACGGTCGAGGACACTAAATGATCTAAATGGAAAGTGGGAGTTCTCGGGGCACTAATCCATCATCCTAATGGGACCAACTTAATGATTCAGTATTCCCAGTAATCCTAAAATTTAGAAATCTTGGAATCATTTCACTCCGAAATTTCTTTCTCTGGGTTAAAACTAAGGCACGATTTTAGGATTAATGAGGTTAGAAAAATTTTAGAGTTGTGATATCGTACCTCAACTCTTTATAATAAAGAATAAGACACAGCGTAACGTGATATGGTATATATGAATCAAGTTCAAGGATCGTTCCTCGATTCTAATAAATGGGAAATGAGTGCGTGCAATGATACATGATTCGATAAATATAATGAACCACTATTCCGTAGTATACGAAAGTTATCGATGGGGTAACAAACTCTAAGACACGTCCTATGAAAGATCTACCGGCTAAGTCGTAAACTTCTATTGGTGTTAAGCCGGTCAAACTATAGTCATAAGATTCCTGATGGTGTTGCACGTAGTGCTCATACATTGTTGTTGATAACTATTGAGTAAATACGATGGAGCGTTATGCTACAGATATTGACTAAGCTGGTGAATGTGTTGTTCTAATGCTAATTCACTTCTCAATAATAAAGTTGTATAACTAGAATGATACAGGTGGGATCCCAATCTCGGGATGGGTGTCTATTATAGTAATGGTGAATGCTTGTCCTTGTTTCTGTCTATTCCTCTTATGTCTAAATTGCGGGCTGGGTCGAGTAAAGGTCGTATTAAGGCATAGGGTTTGCTAGTTAAAGCAAGATTCAAGCAAATAATTGGAGGCTCACAATATTTGATTCCTAAAGATTAGATAATCTCCTGGATTTGTATTTGACCAAGGGTAAGATCCTATTCATTCTCATATTTTAATGACTAGTAGATCATGATATTAGTTTTAGGGTCGAGGGGAGGATAAGTAACTCAAGGAAAGGTTGTAGTCACATGGCTGTTCGGTGGTAGCTATACTTGTGTATACAGCTATCATAGCTATGGGGGATAATCTGTATCTATCTACCAAATACGAGCGTTTTGTCTTTCTAATTTAGTAAAAGACGAAAACTATGAAGAGTTCAAGAAGGATGTCATTGAATACAATTACGTGATTCAAAGACGAATATATAATTTAAGGGGAATTGTCAAGGCAGTCGTGGATGAGATCCTAGATACCTCTATATCTCAATCCACGTGGGATAATTGTACGACGAGAGAACCAACTGCACTATGGTTGATCAGACCATAACACATTAATTCTAATTAGACAATATGCTTGTGGGCGTCCCCGGTATACATATGTCCTGAGCAAGCTTAATACAGAATAAGCTTGCAAAACTAGGCTATAAATAGCGTCATCATTCATGGTAGTTCAAAGTATAAGTACAGAAGATATTGATAAAAGCAGTTATAAATGGTTCAAGTTTCACAAGAATCTACGTCGTGTCCGGTGTTCTTGCTTATACAGTCGTCCTACTGTCTCTTATATCAGGCCTTGGTTGACCAATGGAGTATGGGCTACAAAATCTCTATATTCTAGGTAATCATATCTTTTTGTACTTGCATATATTCAGTGTCACCCAGTTATACTTCATTAATGTGTTATAAGAATACGTGGTGATAGACCGAGTGGCATACTACCCAACTTATAAAAGTCAACAACTAGGGTGATTGAGCAAGATAACACGTATAACTAATACAATTCATCCTTGTAACCTCTATATCAAGCACGAAGGAAAGATATGGTTCACGGTAGAAAGGAATCAAGCAGAAGAAAATCAAAGTAGTCAACCGAGAGTTCGAAATTTGAAATCAATAGAGGAGGTCAAGTATGTGGATGAGATTCTAGACTCTAATCCTATATACAGGCTCACATCGGTACAGTAACATAACCGAAGTGATAAACTAGACCTGCATGGGCCACCATAGAAACATATAATGCCCAGTCCCAAAATACTTGGGACTAAGTACGTGGATATGCCAGCTGCATACATACGAAGGATTCTCCAATATATGGAAACCTCATATGTATCCATAAGCTGTAAATTGTAGTAAACCAAGACAACTAAATCTCATCCACCAAATAAAAGAATAACATTGACATCAACTATAAAATTTGTCATTTATACATGTAGTTGGGCGGATACAAATCCACTACCAACTAATTTAAATGAAAGAAAATATACAAGAGAATGATCGATAAAATGGTCAGGCGAACCAAGAGCAATCCTCTTCGAAGAAATGGAGAAGAGTACGGTCTTGGCTAGAACACCTGCGAAACATCACAAAAGCACACACCTGGAGAATTCACCAGGTCCTCAGAGGGACGTAACAATATACATAAAGAACATGCCACATAACTGAATATATATAATATGTCATAAATCACAAGTAAAGTAAAATAGTCCCAATCGTAACAAGATCCAATACCCTATCATCGAAAACTTTGGACTACTCCTACAACCAAAGAAGGACAAGGGTAGAATATTGTTCTGCGATGCGATATTGTCCCAAGCTACTAATGGAACGGAGGAGACATGACATTGACTAGGGTTACCTAACCCTCTAATGTGTTTATGCAGTTAAGAACAAAACTTTCATCGCATTAGCCCAGGTTGTAAATAGGATCTGGTATAGTCCCCACTTGGGCACCAATGACCTAAGCGCATGACGTTCAAGAACGATAGTGGCCAACCTGAGGGGGTCATCATACCCGTATCTCCAGCGGAGCTTCCGGGTTACAAAGGAATGTGTAATAGAAGCCCATACGATAAAAAAATGTTCTCCCCACCCGATGCACCTATCTAGGTCGCATCTACGATCATGTACCTCTACTAACTGCTAAGTCTCCTAATATGCCTCTATTAGCAGTTAGACCTAACGCATGCGCATGGGTGATTAGCCAACATGCAAGTACCTCTACATGCTACTCATCTCACACATATTTCGTAGAATAACTGTGTCAAGGTTTATGTAATACACTACAGTTGGTAGTCCCTTAATTCTAGGTCCATATGCAATCAAAGGATAATAAGTAAAGTAAAGTTAATATCACTGAGCAGGCAATAAATCAGGAACTGTAATAATGGCACAACTACAAGAACTGGAAATAAGTAAATAGTGATATGCAATAACAAAAATGCAGACTAAATATAAGCAGTAAATATGGTAAGGTATCTTGCCTGAGGTTGTGTGCAAAAGGGCGACGTGCAATAGCTCGAACCGTCAGTATAGTGAAGCGATGAAGGCCAAATCTCGCACACGTCCTCGGATGCTGAAATAAATACCACGAACGTGTTTGGAATAAAAAATATGTCTAGGAAACGCCTGTCCAAAAGTTAAATTCTGAAATAGGGGCAAAATCGTAATTTCGGGTCAAAACGATGTCCGCCGTTGGACCCGTTTTGCACCGTAAAGTGTGCCACTTGTAGGAACAAAATAGTAAAGCAGAATACTCTAGAGGGGGTGAATAGAGTAGGCAACGGAATATTGCTAATTAAAAAATCTCATTAGCTGTTAGATCACAGATATAAAAATAATCACAAAGTAAATGACAGTAATGAAAAAGTGATTAGAAGGCAAACGCAAACACCGAGATTTATACTGGTTTTCCTTTTGTGAGGACTAGTCCAGTCGGAAGAACTCTAGCTTCCAGTTGAATCCACTATTGGAAAATACCGCATGTTTTCATACGAAGTCCTTGCTACTTCTACAAACGCGAGCTTTGATACGAAGAACTCGACCAACTTCAATTGTGAAGAGTTGTATCTTCTATCAAGCCTCTGATTACAATCGCTCTTGAAACTTCTAGACTACACCGCACTGGCAAATCGACTAGAGGATTGTAACTGGCTTGGAATTTGAAAATATAAGCTTTTGAGAACTCTTTGGAGAAAATGTAAGCTTTAGAAGAGAAGAGATTGAAAATGAATTGGTGATTTGAAATGATTGAAATACTTCTCTATTTATAGTTTTTCCAAAGATAGAACTCTGACAGAATTCGGACAGAATTCAGACAGAACTCTTTGTAACAAACCGCAACTGAAGGGTGACCAAGTTCAAAAATCAAACGTTCACTAACGTTCATCTTGGCCGAACTCTGGCCGAACTCTGGCCGAGTTCTGCTAGGGTTCTGCCAATTCATTTTTAAGAAAAATCAATTTGGCTTTTTGAAAAGTCCTTCAGAAGCTTTTTGTAAAAAAAATGTTTTTCAAAAACATAGGTCATTTTTAAAGAGATAAGTCAGTTTTGAAAAACAATTCAGGACAGCCTATTTGCTAGTACGACTTGGTGTACAATGTATTCCAAGACTTAATAAAATAAAAAATTATATTGCTTTGAAGGAAATACATTCTGAATGGCAAACAGCTTCAGTCTTGAACATAGTAGATATCCATCGTTGAGCAGTGTCCAAAACGTCGTAGGTGAACATCTGAATTGACTTGCATTTATATCGAGACAGAGTGATCAATTATTAAAATCAGGTTTGACCATGACCAATGGGCCAACAATCTTCCCCATTTTGATAATTGACAAACCTTGCCGATATAACATCTAAGTTTGGATCAATTCAAAAATGTATAATACCAGAAAAAACAAAAATGGTTCATAACATGCATTCATGAAGATGTTAGATCCTATTTCTCCCCCGTTGTCACTTAGCAAAATAATTGCAAAAGAGAAAGCTTCCCCGCAATAAATGCATAAGTAACAAACAGTGAAGAAACACGAGAAATATATATAAAATATTCATGACAGGCATGGGATAGACAGTTAAAAAGATATTATATAAACAACACATGCATGGTATTTGTCACAGGCAGTTTATATGGAAGCAAGAAAAGTAATGCTATAGTAAAGCTGAAACAAATAAAATGCTGAAAAATAAACTAAGTGAAACGTATGCCAATCTGAGGCATAATAAAAAAAATATGTCTATGAAGAGTAGCAGATAATAACTAAAATAAGACTACTGATAAAATCGTGGAATGTCGGAGCATTTCCAAGTAAACATAAGACAAAAAATATCAGTTTCAATAAGAATAACATCTCAAAAGTTACCATCCTCATCATCATCGTCAGCGGCTGCAGCGCCAGCATGTCCAGAAGTACCAGCTCCAGAAGTATGAGGAGTGGCACCAGAAGTACGATACCAATCGTAAGCGTTCCCTGGCTGGAACAGAGTGGATCGCCTCATCATTAACGCAGTATCCAGAAATAGAAGGGTCGCAAGGTAGAGAGCTAACTGAGTGACCTATCTGCACAAATCTCAGATTGGCGAAGGAGTTGGCATTAGCCTGGAACAGAGTCATGTCACGAAACTCACGTTCCCTGGAAGTGTCAACATAGAATGACTGCAGATCTGAAAGGTGCTGATGAATACCCTCAAATGTCATATGGTAAGACGGAGGAGGACCAGGTGTTGTGGGAGTAGGTGCAGGAGGAGCAGGTGCAGTAGGTGGAGGAACAGTGACAATGCTGCGACGAGAGAGTTTGAGGAACATAGGTTCAGGGTCAACAACACAAGTAGATAGGTCAATGTCAAATCTCTGAAAGATGCGTGGGATGAGCATCGCATAAGAGAGGTTGCGATCTTTTTTGCGATATCTACCCATCATCTGAATGATAGTCTTAGGGGCCGAAAAAGGAATCCCCTTAAGAATGTGATATAGAGCAGAGAGCTCAAGTGCAGTGACATCATCTTTGGAAGTAGATTTTGGAAGTAAAGTGGAATAGATGATGCGATGTAATTCGTAGTTAAACAAGTTCAAGTTATTAGCCTTGAACTTTCCAGGACGAGCACGTGCGGGCGCACAAAGCTAATTCTTAAAATAACGAGAGTCGTACCATCGGGGAAATCAAAATTAGTGTTGTCATCGAGCGGGGCACCTTCATTTGGAATACCAAGGATTTTTGCTAACATTTTATCAGTGAATTCGATATCGATCCCTCCGACACATGTTCTCACGGTGAAAGTGTCTAACACAAAATTACAATAGAATAATATAATGACATTAGTAGCTATAGGGAATTGTAAAGAAATAAAGTATTGTAACCCTAATGCCTCAAAGTAAGGGCGGTGGTCAGGAAAGACAGTCCATTTAATCGGTGATCCGATACAGATAGTACGCATAATAGAATCGACATACCATAATAAAGCTTGGTCGGAAGTTTTAAAGTAAAACTCGTCTGATGCACCGTCATCCGATTGGACCGAAGAAAAGAGGAAATCCGTATGCGGATCCGAAGACGATGCCTCTTCACTGGCATTGGTCTTCTTCCTATTGAAGGGATTGAACTTAGGCATTTTTTTCCAAAAATTCTAGAAACCCTAAGAATTTGAAGGTGGAGGAGAGAAGGAATTATACCTTCCAAGAATTGGATATGTTGTTGAGGACGAAATTTTTCGCACAAATCTAAAGTTTGGACGAAGATCTCCACGCAGATTGGAAGAACAATGGTAGAGAAGAGATAGGGTTTGGAGGCACGACTGCTGCTGTTTGAGGATATTTGGAAGAATGAAGAAGAAGGGAGCCTCGGGTTCTGGCTGGTACATATATATACCCAGCCGAACTCTGGCCAAATTCGGACCGAACTCGAGCCAAATTCGCCAAGGTTTGCCTGGCTATATATGTGTAAGAAAAAAAGTAACAATGAGGCTACATCTTTTTTATTAATTCGTTTCAAATGTTTAATTCTGAGTTTAGTAATTTTAAATCTCAAAATAATATAATTAATATTATTTTATAAATTAATATTCTTTACTCAGCATCTGTCTAAGATTAGCTGTAGGAGTACTATCCCAGCTAACGGAGGTTCACCGGGGAACTCTTAAGTACCACTTCGCTTCGACCGTAGTCGTGGTGACAGACAGACTCTTTTTAGGCTTGTCTCGAAAACAATTTTTGAGTATCGAATGAATTAATTAATAAAACAAAATTAATTAATATTATTGATATCTAAAATTCATAATTCTCGACGCAAATAATTGAAACGATCTTCCGCTAGAGGTTTTGTGAGTATGTCAGCTAATTGATTCTGAGTGTCTATGTATACAAGGTCTATATCTCCATTTTGTTGATGATCTCTAAGAAAGTGATGTCGAATCTCGATATGTTTAGTACGAGAGTGACATACTGGATTCTTAGTCAAAATAATAGAACTAGTGTTGTCACAGAAAATGGGTATGTATGTAAAATACAATCCATAGTCTTCTAAAGTTTGTTTCATCTACAAAATTTGTGCACAGCAATGTCCTGCGACCATATACTCAGCCTCGGTTGTTGATAATGCAACATAATTTTGCTTCTTACTAAACCAAAAGACTAGAGCTTTTTCTAGGAAATGACATGTGCCGATAGTACTTTTTCTATCTACTTTGCATCTGGCAAAATCAGCATCAGAATAACCAGTTATGTCAAATGATGCAGTTTTGGGATACCATAAGCCAACAGAAGAAGTGCCTTTAAGGTATCGGAAGATACGCTTAGCTGCGCACAGATGTGATTCCTTAGGATTAGCTTGAAAACGAGCACATAAGCAAACATTAAACATAATGTCTGGTCGACTAGCAGTTAAATATAGCAAGCTACCGATCATACTTCGATACTTACGTATGTCGACAGGTTTGCCTTGTTCATCAATATCAAGCTTGGTTGAAGTCGCCATTGGAGTGCTAAGTGGCTTGACTGCTTCTATGTCGAACTTCTTTAATAGATCCTTTGTGTACTTTGCTTGATTTATGAACGTCCCATTGTTGGTTTGTTTGATTTGCAGTCCGAGAAAGAATTTCAGCTCTCCCATCATGCTTATCTCAAACTCATTCTGTATACACTTTGAAAATTCTTGACAAAGAGATTCATCAGTAGATCCAAAGATAATATCATCTATATGGACTTGAATCAAAAGAATATGGTTATTCAAAGATTTTATAAACAAAGTAGTGTCAACCTTTCCCTTTGAAAAATCGTTATTAAGTAGAAAAGAGCTTAGTCGATCGTACCAAGAACGAGGGGCTTGTTTCAAACCGTATAAGGCATTCTTCAACTTGAAAACATATTCGGAAAATTTGAAATCAGTAAAACCGGGTGGTTGAGCTACATAAACTTTTTCTTTTATAAAACCATTTAAAAAAAGCGCTTTTGACATCCATTTGAAATAACTTAAAATTATAAAAACATGCAAATACACATAACATGCGAATGGATTTTAATCTCGCAGGAGCATAAGTTTCATCGTAGTCGATACCTTCTTCTTGATTGTATCCTTGAGCTATGAGTCGAGCCTTATTACGAGTCACTAAACCATTCTCGTTTAATTTGTTTTGGAATACCCATCGGGTACTAATGACCGGATGATCAATGGACTTGGGAACAAGTTCCTAAACTTGATTCCGTTCGAATTGGTTTAATTCCTCTTGCATAGCATCTAACAAAAAATTATCACTACATGCTTCATCAATATTTTTGGGTTCAAACTGCGAGACAAAAGCAACACAAGAAGCTATATCTTTATTAGAGGAACGAGTACTTACACCCTTGGTAATTTCACCAATTACCAAGCCCTTTGGATGATTAGCCAAGAATCTCATCTCTGTTGGTGTAGTCTCAAGATTGCTAGTTTCGGCTTCTTTGCTTGGAGGTTCATCTGATGCCTGATGTGATGGTTCTGCATCTTTGTGTGAAGGTTTTGCAGTAGCTGTACTTGGTACGATTATGTCTTCATTGTCATCATCGTCTAAGTGTTGATTTAGCTCATCAAACTTAATATTGATAGATTCTTCAATGATCATGGTTCTTTTGTTGAAGACTCTGTATCCTTTGCTCTTTGCTGCATAACCTAAAAATATACCTTCATCGGTCTTTTCATCAATTTTACTCAAACTATCTTTAGTATTAAGAATAAAACATTTATAACCAAAGATTTTGAAATAAGAAACATTTGGTGTTCTATCAAACCATAGTTCATAGGGAGTCTTCTTCAATATAGGTCGAGTTAGAACCCTATTGAGAATATAGCATGTTGTATTTACAGCTTCAGCCCATAAGTAACTAGGTAGACTAAACTGGTTTAACATTACTCTAGCCATTTCAGATAGAGTTCTGTTCTTATGTTCCACAACTCCATTTTGTTGCGGAGTCGTAGGGCAAGAGAATTCATACAGATAACCGTGTGTATCATAAAATTGCTTGAATTCTGCATTCTCAAATTCGCCGCCATGATCACTATGAATGCGAGTAATCATGAACCCTTTTTCATTTTGTACTTTCTTGCAAAAGGTGACGAATTCTGATAATGCATCGTTCTTGCATGCAAGAAAATAAACCTATGTATATCTAGAAAAATCGTCTACAATAACAAATGTATATAACTTACCACCTAGATTAGCAATTCTACTGGATCCAAATAAGTCCATATGCAACAGTTGTAAGGGTCTAGTGTTACTTACAGCGTTCTTGGATTTGAATACGGATTTGGTAGCTTTGTTCTTTTCACATTCACTACATACCGTCTCCTTCTTGAAAGAAATATCCGGTAAGCCGTGTACCAACTTTTTCATAGATAATCTTGAAATTGTATCCATGTTTGCATGACCGAGTTTTATATGCCATAGTTGACTCTCAACGCTTTTGGCCATCAAACATCTACCTGCTTTGTTAGCATCTTCTAACAAATAGAAAACATATATATTGTCTTCCCTAATACCTTCAAATATAGTATTACCAGTTGAACTATCAACTATAGTACATTTATCTTTTACGAAGTTAATACCATAACCGTGATCAACTAAATGGCTTATGCTGAGCAGATTATATTTTAACTCGGTAACTAGACAAACATCTTTAATCACTGGATAGGGAGCCTTACCATTGTCACTAATACCGATTATGTATCCTCTTAAATTATTACCGAAGGAGACGTATCCTTCTTTATTCCTCTTCGACAGTGTTGTGAATAATGAAGTGTTACCAGTCATGTGCCGTGAGCAACCGCTGTCGAGGATCCATTTGCTCCTAGCAAATGAAGGGCGTCCCACCTGATCGCAAGTCATCAAGCACACATTTGCAGCATCATCTGATTGTCCATCTTCTGAGTCGCTGGCTTCACTTTCATGCCATATGCTTGTATTAGCGTACTTTCTTGATGTAGATTTCTTCAGATAGCCTTTGTCATATTTGCTATTTTTCTTTGATGATGATGCTGTTGGACAGACTTTCTTCATGTGTCCTTTCTTCTTGCATCCGTAACAAATAGGATCTTTCTCGTTGTTGTTGTTGTTGCTGTCTTTTGTTCTCCTGTTAAATCTCATGAACTTCTTGAATTTTTTTACCAGAAGAGATTGATCTTCAGAGTCGGAGTCGCTGTCGTCAGAATCATCTTCGATGGTTCATCTATGTTGAGCCTTGAGAGCGATCGTATTCTCTGACTTCTTCTTTCGTGTAGCATCTTCAAAGTCTTGAAGTTCTAACTCGTGAGTGAGTAGCTTACCCATGAGTGTTTCCAGAGACATTATTGAGAGGTCGTTTCCTTCAATGTTTACAGTAGCCTTTGGAATCTAGTTCTTTGTAAGGGCTCGTAGAAGTTTGCGAATCTTCGCATGATTACTGTAATCCTTGCCTAGTGAAGACAGAGGATTTATAATATCCAAGAATCTTGTAAACATCTGAGTGACTGATTCACTTGGCTTTATTTTGAACGCCTCATACTCCTGAGTAAGTCTGCTGATCTTTGACTCCTTGATTTGTGTCGTTCCTTCGTGGGTTACTTCGAGAAGTTTCCACACTTCGTTTGATGTTGTGCAAGTAGACACCCTGTTGAATTCAGTTCTGTCTAAAGCAAAAAATAAAGCGTTAATAGCACGTGCGTCAAGACTGGCCTTTTTTTCCTCCTCTGTATATTTGTCATAGGATTTTTCAACTAAAACTCCATCAACATTTATACGAGGGGGCTTTTTATAGCCATCAATAACTACAGACCATAAGTCAAAATCAAGAGATTTCAAAAAAAAACTTATACGTGTTTTCCAATAAGTACAGTTTGTGCCGTCAAACAGTGGAGGTCTGTTTGTGGCTTGGCCTTCACTTGTGAATTTCACAGTTGCCATGTGTAATATTGTGATCTATATAAAAATTGAATATAACTGCAATTTTACCTTACTTTACCTGTATAACCAGCTCTGATACTAATTGTAGGAACAATTGAAATCAGAATATAATACCTCTAGATGGAGAGCCTGCTCTGATACCAATTATAGGAACGAAATCGTAAAGCAGAATACTCTAGAGGGGGGTGAATAGAGTAGGCAGCAGAATATTGCTAATTAAAAAATCTCATTAGCAGTTAGATCACAGATATAAAAATAATCACAAAGTAAATGACATTAATGAAAAAGTGATCAAATGGCAAACGCAAACACCGAGATTTATACTGGTTTTCCTCTTGTGAGGACTAGTCCAGTCGGAAGAACTCTAGCTTCCAGTTGAATCCACTATTGGAAAATACCACAAATTTTCATACGAAGTCCTTGCAACTTCTATAGATGCGAGCTTTGATACGAAGAACTCGACCAACTTCAATTGTGAAGAGTTGTATCTTCTATCAAGCCTCTGATTACAAGCGCTCTTGAAACGTCTAGACCGTACCGTACTGGCAAAAATACTAGAGGATTGTAACTGGCTTGGGATTTGAAAATGTAAGCTTTTGAGAACTCTTTGGAGAAAATATAAGCTTTAGAAGGGAAGAGATTGAAAAAGAATTGGTGATTTGAAATGATCGAAATACTTCTCTATTTATAGTTTTTCCAAAGACAGAACTCTGACAGAATTCGGGCAGAATTCGGACAGAACTCTTTGTAACAAACCGCAACTGAAGGGTGGCCAAGTTCAAAAATCAAACGTTAACTAACGTTCATCTTGGCCGAACTCTGGCCGAGTTCTGCTAGGGTTCTGCCAGTTTATTTTTGAGAAAAATTAATTTAGCTTTTTGAAAAGTCGTTCAGAAACTTTTTGTAAAAATGATGTTTTTCAAAACCCTAGGTCATTTTTAAGAGATAGGTCAATTTTGAAAAATAATTCCAGACAGCCTATTTGCCAGTACGACTTGGTGTACAATGTATTCCTAGACTCAATAAAATGAAAAATTACATTGCTTTGAAGGAAATATATTTTGAATGGCAAAAAGCTTCAGTCTTGAACATAGTAGATATCCATCGTTGAGCAGTGTCCAAAACGTCGTAGGTGAACATCTGAATTGACTTGCATTTATATCGAGACAGAGTTTGATCAATTATTAAAATCAGGTTTAACCATGACCAATGGGCCAACACCACTAATCTACGGTCTCTAAGGTTGTCAAACTATATGTCTATGGGACCGATTTGAGGAGACGAACCCAACCGTATGTCCAAAGTTGGATTTCGGTGGACCGGTCGATTGAGTTTGATCGTTGGACCCGCAAAACGGCGATCGGGTCAACTGTCTTAGAATCTGACCAAACTTGGCATATAGGACCAAGAAAATGATTCGGGCCGATTGTCGTAAATTTCGTCTGGATTTGACGAATGTGCACAAAGTACTTGACTAATTTGGAAAGAGGTCGATATATTAAATTTCGACAGATACGTATAAAATTCGTCGTGCACACGCAACCAATTTGAATTCCATCAAAGCCCACACGTCCGCAAAGTCGATACGCACCTTTTGATACTTTCGGTTTGCGACTACGTCACCCAGTTTTTCGGGAAGGATGCCATATCGGTGATTTTCAAAGTTTCCAAAAACTATTTTTTATAGTTTTTTTTATTTTGAAATCAGTTTTATCTCTACATAATCAATGAACTTTGAAGCTACAAATTACGTTCTAAATTCCTATATGTTGTCAACCAATGTCTTCCAATAGGTTTTTTGAAATCGTGTATGGTATAGAAGGAAATTGGGTGCAAATTATGGCATTTAGTCTGTCCTAAAACTGTTTAAGAACAGTGTTTCTTCCAAAGTTCGTGTCAATTTTGTAAATTGACGGATCGACCCCATTGGAATCTATTTAATTGGATCTCTAGAGGTTCATATGGGTTATGTCTAGGATTTTATGGCTTGAAAATCGATCGAGTAGATTTGAAGAAAAAGAGCTCTAAAGTAGGCTACCTGCTGCCTATGCTGCTGTTGTTGTTGGGCCTGCTGCTATCGTTCTGTCCGCTGCTGCAACGATGCTGTATGACGTCGTCCGGCAGTCTGGCGACATCTACAGTAGCATGCCGCAAGGCAGTTATACAGGAAGGAGAGGGGGTGGCTATGTTATTGATCTGAGGAATTTAGAAGGGTTTGTGGATTCGAAAAGAAGGAAATCTCGATAGTAAGTTATATAATATTGTTTGGTTTTGAGTTCGAATATGGTGAGGATTTAACTAGAATTTTATAGAGAATATGATAAGGATTAGGTTAGAAAAGATTTGAATAAAATTGGCCAAGATTTGATCGATATTGATCATATCTAAAAAAAATAAAAATTTTAAAAGGATCTCTCTGTTTTCGAACAGAGGCTCGGAGAGGGGGAGAGTGAACAGTGCAATGCGCTATTCACGAATTTATCATTTTTTTACTCTTTCTTTATATAGATACATATCTATTTCCTATATATATATATCCATATATATGCATAACTTATATATTTGAATAATACTCTAAAATATAATAAAATTTTAATATTATCTATTCTATGGTATGGCCTATTTATAGAATATGCACACACATATATATACATAAATCTCAAAAAAATTGGGGTTTACAAAACACCACTGTGCCCCTGGGGTCGTGGTGTTGTTGAAGCCTGTAGTGACCCCGATGGGAGTCAATGAAGACCCCCAAATAGGGTCGGGTCATTCACCGCCAGCGCCTATGAATGCTTTTGGGTGATGGAAGGGTCGACGGAGACGATCAATGTCATCCCGACCCATAGATTAGGGCAGAAATTCTTTTTTAACCCAGAGATTAGTGCATCAAGTGCTTTTGCACAGTACTTCTTCTTCGACACAGAGATTCGGGCAAATTGCGTCTGCCCTAAAATTACGAGGAGAAGATAGAATAAAGGAGACAGAGAAATATTACCAGTCACCTTCACCATTCACCATCGCCATTTGTCATCGAGGGAGGGGGAGAGAGAGGTAAGGAGGAGAGGAAAATCTAGGACTCGGGAAGGGCTCGTGATTCAAAAAGTGAATATTTGGAAAGTATAACACGTATAATTCACGTGAAAGACACATGGTGCCAAAGTTTTGTTTTTATTAAATTTCTAACGATTTTAAGTGTTACAAAATAAATATCATACGTTACTATATTAAATTTTACTTTTTTGTTATTTATACTAACAGTTTTTTGTATTCCTAATGGATTTTTACCGTTGGTAATTTGTAACAGTAAAAAAACATTTGTAACTAGAAAAAAAATGTGTGTTAGGGAATTCCTCTTCTGGTGTAGTGAATGTTATAGCGTAAGTCTGAGGTAGAGAAGGTGGTCTAGTAGGAGGAGTAGAGGGACAAATGCACTACGATGAGAGAGCCGAAGGTTCTTCGGCACAAAGTCACGAGCACAAGAGAACAAGTCAATCTCAAAGTGCTGGAAGATGATAGGAAGGATCATCATGTAGAGGAAATTCCTCTTCATCTCGCGGCACCTAGCCATCATCTGGATAATCGTCTTAGGTACAGAGAATGGAATCCCATAACGAATGTGATATAGAGCAGACATTTCAAGACTAGTTACATCGTCTTTTGAAGTGGATTTTGGTAGAATAGTAGAATAAACTATATGATGCAATTCATAAAAGAACAAGTCCAAGTATATGGCTTTAAACTTATCGGGACGGACGGGTTCAGGAGCACAAAGTTGAGTCTTGAAATTATTTAAAGTCGTATTGTTTGAAAATTCAAAGTTAGTGATATCAATAAGCAGCTCACCTACATTTGAAATTTGTAGAATCTTTGCTAAATTGTTATCATGGAGTTGAATATATATGCCTGCGACACGGCTCTTAACAAGATAATCATTATCGGCTAAAGTAAAATTGCAATAAAAAAGCCAAATTACTTTTATGGTGATGGAAAAAGAATGTGTAACAAGGTTGTACAATCCCAAAATTTCAAAGTAGGGTTTATGAGATGGAAAAATCGTCCACTTTATCGGTGCGTCGGGATATATGTTACGAATTAAAAAATCTGCATACTATAACAACGATTGTTCAACAGTTTCGAAGAAAAACTCATTGAACGCCCCGTCGTCCATTTGGATGGACGAAAAGAGAGATTCTTGGATAGGATCCGAAGATGAGGCTTCTTCATTAGCCGTCTTCTTTTTCTTGAATGGATTATGGATCCTAGGCATGATTTCTAATGGAAATATGAAATTTCTATGAAAATTTAAAATTGAGAAATGGAAAGGAGGAAGAGATTATACCTTTCAAAATCAAGTATGTGGAAGGGGAGGAGATCCCACGACCAAATCCAAAATTTGGAAGCAAAATTCCAAAAGAGTTAAGAGAAATCAAAGGTGGAAGAATTAAGGTTTCGAAGCTCTTTCGCGCGGCTGCTGGTTTAGAGAAGGAGGAGGAAGATGAATAGAAAAAGGGGGGCCACTTTAGTTCTATTTTAAAATACCCGACGCCAGTCGAACTCGGGCCATATTTGTACCGAGTTCGCTGGGGGCTATTTTGAGGTATTTTGCACAGAAAAATGTCATTTTTATATTCATCATTCCTCTTCAAGTTTAGTCATTTTAAATTTCAATTAATATAATTAAAATTATTTTATGAATTAAATTTTATTACTGTCCTAGCTAACGGAGATTTACAGGGGAACGCCTAAGTACCATTTCGCTTTAGCCGTAGCTGTGGTGACAAACAGACCCTTTGTAGGCTTGTCTCAAAAACAGTTTTTGCATATTAAAAAATAATTCATAAGATAAAATCAATTAATATTATTGACATCTAAAATTTCTAATTCTCGACGTAAATAATTGAATCGATCTTCCGCTAAAGGTTTTGTAAAGATGTCAGCCAATTGATTCTCTTTGTCTATGTATTCTATATTTATGTCTCCATTTGTTTGATGGTCTCTAAGAAAATAATGTCAAGTCTCAATATGGTTAGTACGAGAGTGACATACAGGATTCTTAGTCAAGTTGATAGTACTAGTGTTGTCACAGAAAATGGATATGTGTGTAGTGTAAACCAAAGTCTTCTAAGGTTTGCTTCATCCATAAAATTTGTGCGCAATAACGTCCTACGGCGATATACTCAGCCACTGTAGTCGTTAACGCAACAGAATGTTATTTTTTGCTAAACCTAGAGACTGGAGCCTTATCTAGGAAATGACATGTGTCGCTAGTACTTTTTCTATAAACTTTGTATCTAGCAAAACTAGCATCCGAGTAACCGGTTAGATAAAAGGACGTAATTTTGGGATACCATAAGCCAACAAAAGAAGTGCCTTTAAGGTATCAGAAGATATGCTTAACTACGCACATGTGTGATTCCTTAGGGTTAGCTTGAAATCTTGCACACAAGCAAATATTAAACATTATATCAGGGTGACTAGCAGTTAAATAAAGTAAACTACCAATTATACCTCGATACTTACTTATGTCGACTGGTTTGCCTTGTTCATCTATATGAAGCTTGGTTGAAGTTGCCATTGTAGTGCCAAAAGGTTTGACGAATTTCAGATCGAACTTCTTTAGCAAATCGTTTATGTACATAGCTTGATTGATGAACATCCTATTGTTAGTTTGTTTGATTTGCAATCCAAGGAAGAACTTGAGTTCTCCTATCAAGCTCATCTCAAACTCATTCTGCATACACTTAGAAAATTTTTGACAGAGAGACTCATTAGTAGATCCAAAGATAATATCATCAACATAAATCTAAATTAGAAGTAAATTACTATTAAAAGACTTTGTAAAAAGTATAGTATCAACCTTGCCTTTTGAAAAACCATTATCAAGTAGAAAAGAGCTTAGACGGTCGTACCAAGCACGAGGGGCTTGTTTCAAACTGTATAAGACTTTTTTTAACTATAATACATAATCAGGATTTTTAAAATTAGTGAAACCTAGAGGTTGAGCTACATAAAGTTCTTCTTTTATAAAACCGTTAGGAAATGCACTATTTACATCCATTTGAAAAGGTTTAAAATTATAAAAACATGTAAATGCACATAACATGCGAATGGATTCTAATCTCGCAACTGGGGCATAGGTCTCATCGTAGTCGATACTTTTTTTGGCTATATCCTTGAGCTATAAGTCGAGCCTTGTTACTTGTCACGATTCGTACCCGCTTTTCGGGATAAAAGTGCGTGTCCAAGCCATCCTACGCCGCAGAGTCGACGGTAGAACGCTGTCACGGCCAAGATGATCAAAATCACATAAATATAACATTTATTGCTCATTCATATATCTAAATTGATTACAATATTTACAACATTTATATTTAAAGAAAATACAATGTTCTTACAATTAATGAAAATGATATCACATTTATCTAATCTCTAGGTTTGGCCTGCAAGTACACCCGAATCTCCCAATGCTAAGAGAAGCCACAACTAACCTGAAAAATGTTGGTTTTCAGTCAGGAATGGTACAAGCACACAAACCAACGGCAATGCAAAAGTACATTAGAATTCACAAGACATGAAATTATCATATGTGAGATGAAACTAGAAAGTAAGTGCTATCATGGCATGTCTAGAAAGCAAGCAGGTAACTCTATAACATGATAAATCCACAGGAGAAAACATGTAAATGGGGTGACATGGCAAGTGGTGAAAAAAACAAGGAAAAATAAGAAAAAGACAACTATCTATGTGTTTTGAAATATCAGTTACGACATGTGAATGGCTAGGGGTAAATCAGGCACCCTGCACGTGTCATGTGCAGCTGCTATCCTCCACGAAAGATATGGAGGATAGTTCTGGATAGTCTACATGTCTACTAAGATATTTCCCCTCCCGACTAGTACTCATGGACTCGAACAAGTCAAAAAACATGAAAATACGACAATCACGAAATATAGTATGTAGAGATCCATGACACTAATCCGTGTAAAATATGTCAACAAGCAAGAGCATATGTATAAATATGAAATAAAAAGACTACTATGAATCGAAATCAACCAAAAAGTGCACTTGCATGAGGTCGACCTTGCACAAATCGTAGTCACAAGTCGTAGATGAGGGGATTGTCGATCTAGAAACTGTCAACCTATAACATACATTGTACCACGAACCATGCACGAAAACCATCAGTCAATTCTAAGGTTCTAGTTCTAAATTCATGGAATAAGTGGCGAATGGGTTACTAATCTAATAATAGTTAATTCTGAAATAAGTTACTTAAAAACCTAATTTAACCTAATAATAATCTGAATATAACCTGAACATGCAAGTTTGGCCATAAAAAGTCATGTTTCCAATTTTGGAAACCATGGCATGTAAATCGAGACGTACCATTGACTATCTATTCAAACGTCATGAACTCAAGGTTTTGACAGTGCACCTTGGTAGATTTCAGCGGCACGAGTGCGCTGGAATCAATCGTGCCAAATTTTGGTCAAAAGAATTGCCGTTATGGCGAATCGTGACCAAAACGGTGATTCACCGATCAATTCTGAGTTCAACAGAATAACTAAAATACTAGATGAACGAATTAATTTCCGGGATAACTATATGTCGTAGAGGTGTGTGTTAGCTTTTCGAAACTTCAAACGGTTCATGATTTCGACTTTCGGTCCTCCCGAAATCTCGAAAACACCGAAACATGTCAAGTTTCGGACAACCGACACTCTACAAATTTTACAGAAATTAAGGTTCAGAGATAATAAAAATAAATTAGATATTCTAAAATTATACCTCAATACGAATCCAACAAAAAAATGGCACGCAAAAAGGAGGTCGGAGTTGTCCGCAATCGCCTCGGGAAGTCGAGGGTCTCCTTGGAACAAGTTTCCTCAGAATCGGCCAGAATTAAATTAGGGTTTACTCTTCAGCAAATATATATATATATATATATATATATATATATATATATATATATATATATATATATATATATATATTTATTTTATATATATATATATATATATATATATATATATATATATATATATATATATATATATATATATATATATATATATGGCAGGTACAGTCAGCACCCGCTGACTGGGCGCTGCAATGGCTGACGGGTGGGCCCGACCAGCGCTGATTGGGTATGACTGGATAATTAATTATAGAAAATGATTTAAAAATCATTCTAAGGCTAAATAAAGTCAAATAAAATCGAAAAAATTCCTAAAAAAAACTGTGGAAAATTACAAAAAATGTATCTAACTCCTAGAATATAAATAAAAATGATATAACTGATATTAGTCTCAAATGGCCTCATAATAAATATTGGAAACCTTTAAAATATATAAAACTTAATAAAATAAATATCTAAAAATTACAAAAAAATTCTATAAAATTCTATAAAATATTATTAACCTACTAGAGCCTACATAAAATACTAGGTCCCAAAATAGTCTCAAATAAACCTATTATAAAATCTTGAAAGTCATTAAAAATATTAAACCTTCATAAATAAATATATAAAAATCTCTAAAAATTATAATAAGCTATAATATAATTAAACAATGCTTATATAAACCATATATGGGCCAAATGATCATAATATGATCATAGCTCTCATATGAGCTTAAGTACAAATCCTAATAACCATAAAAGTTAATCATAATCAAAATAAACTAAAATAAAATTGGAAAGTGGGCTTACAAATCTACCCACCTTAGAAAATTTTCGTTCTCGAAATTTCAAAAGGCTAGGACTAGGAACGACTAAAACTATTATCCATAAATTATAGTCAAAGGGTTAGTCAAAATCTAGGCTTGGTTAAGGATATAATCGAAATATGATAGAAAGATAGAACTACCAATTGTTGAGAAGGTGGTAACAAGAATTAAGACATCAAATCAATTTAGAAAAACTAATAGTGGTATGCCAATAAAAGATATAGCCTCTAGGATATTCGAAAATCATAAGTATATCGGAAGTCATTTAACCGAGAATCCATGCCTCGCAGTGTACATCTGGCTGCCGTGAAACCTTGGTTTCATGACTAAAGTATAATATGTTATCGAACACTCTACTAACTCTACCCAATATTGACATATAAATCAAAAGATCAATAATACAACTAGGATATAGTTTTATTAATATTTGACAACCTACGCATACTTAGAATTATTTCAACTTAGGGATCATGTCACGCCAGTGCGCTTCTGACTGCAGTGAACCCGCAGTCTCCATAATTCAAATAAATAGGAACAGTGCGCATATGCCTTACCATTATAAGTCATCAAAAATTATTTCAACTATATCTATAAGAATTTTAGGGAGCTTCTATAAATTCAAACAAGTCGATCATGATAAGAAAATGTAAGTATATATCCTTGAATAAAAGTGCCAGTTTAAAAAAAAAATGATCGTAAAATAGTTTTGAAAATAAAATGAGGTTTAGAGAAGGCAGAAGATAAAATGGCATAGAAATGATCAAAATTTGAAATTGAATTCTATGAAGGCATAACTTACCAAACGTATATTCTACCCACCTTGGATCATACCCTCGTATTAAAATACAACAGAATTACATGGCCTATGTAGCAACCTTATTTACCTAACAATAGATTTAAATAAGGGACTCCTAGTCCTGGTATTCTCCTAAAATCAAATCAATCCTAATTGTGAATGAGCACTTCCTAGTCGCAGGCTTGCAGTAGTACAACTAACTTAAGTACTACCATAAGTTCGCAATCATTTGCGAAATCCGACCTG
Source organism: Iris pallida (assembly GCA_029216955.1). Taxonomy (NCBI): domain Eukaryota; kingdom Viridiplantae; phylum Streptophyta; class Magnoliopsida; order Asparagales; family Iridaceae; genus Iris; species Iris pallida. The sequence continues at coordinate 10,006,797 of JANAVB010016600.1, read as the reverse complement.
CATGGGCCATCACAAAAACTTATCACGATCCGCACCCGCTTTTCGGGATACGAGTGTGTGTCCAAGCCAGCCTACGTCGCAGAGTCGGCGGTAGAACGTTGTCACGGCCAAGATACTCAAAATCGCATAAATATAACATTTATTGCTCATTCACATTTCTAAATTGATTACAACATTTACAATATTTATATTTAAAGAAAGTACAAGGTTCTTACAATTAATGAAAATGATACCACATCTATCTAATCTCTAGGTTTGGCCTGTAAGTACACCCGAATCTCCCAATGCTAAGTGAAGCCACAGCTAACCTAGAAAATGTTGGTTTTCTGTCAGGAATAGAACAAGCACACAAACCAACAGCAATGCAAAAACACAATAGAATTCACAAGACATGAAAATATCATATGTGAGATAAAACTAGAAAGTAAGTGCTATCATGGAATGTCTAGAAAGCAAGTAGGTAACTCTATAATCCACTGGAGAAAACATGTAAATGGGGTGACATGGCAAGTGGTGAAGAAAACAAGGAAAAACAAGTAAAAGACAACTATCTATATGTTTTGAAATATCAGTTTCGACATATGAACGGCTAGGGGTAAATCAGGCACCCTGCACGTATTGTGTGCAGCTGCTATTCTCCACGAAAGATACGGAGGATAGTTCTGGGTAGTCCACATGTCAATTAAGATATTTTCCCTCCCGACTAGTACTCATGGACTCGAACAAGTTACGAAAAATAAAAACACGACAATCACGAAATATAGTATATAGAGATCCATGACACTAATCCGTGTAACAATGTGTCAACAAGCAAGAGCATATGTATAAACATGAAATGAAAAGACTACTATGAATTGAAAGCAATCAAAAATTTTACTTACCTGAGGTCCTTGCACAAACCGTAGTCACAAGTCGAGGATGAGGTGATTGTCGATCTAGAAGCAGTCAATCTATAACATATATCGTACCACAAACCATGCACAAAAACCACAAGTCAATTCTAAGGTTCTAGTTCTAAATTCATGGAATAAGTGGCTAATGGGTTACTAATCTAATAGTAGTTAATTCTAAAATAAATTACTTAAAAACCTAATTTAACCTAATAATAATCTGAATATAATCTAAACATGCTAGTTTGGCCATAAAAAGTCATATTTCCAATTTTGAAAATCATGGCATGCAAACGAGACGTACCATTGACTATCTAGTCAAACTTCGTGAACTCAAGGTTTTAAAAGTGGACCTTGGTAGATTTCAGAGTTATGAGTGTGCTGGAATCAACCGTGCCGCAAATTTATGTTTTGGTCAAAAGATATCGCCGTTATGGCTAATCGTGACCAAAACGGTGATTCACCGATCAATTCTGAGTTCAACAGAATAACTAAAATACTAGATGTACAAATTAATTTCTGGGAAAACTATATGTCGTAGAGCTCTGTGGTAGCTTTCGAAACTTCAAACAGTTCACGATTTTGATTTTCGGTCCTCCCGAAATCTCGAAAACACTGAAACATGTCAAGTTTCGGACAACCGACACTCTACAAATTTTACAAAAATCAAGGTTTAGAGATAATATAAATAAATTATATATTTGAAAATTATACCTCAATACGAATCTAACAAAAAATAGCACGCAAAAAGGAGGTCAGAGTTGTCCACAAACGCCTCGGGAAGTCAGGGGTCTCCTTGGAACAAGTTTTCTCAAAATCGGCCAGAATTAAATTAGGGTTTACTGTTCAGCAAAAAATATATATATATAGGGCGGGTACAGTCAGCACCCGCTGACTGGGCACTGTAATTGCTGACGGGTGGGCCCGGCCAGCGCTGACATGGTATGACTGGATAATTAATTACAGAAAATGATTTAAAAATCATTCTAAGGCCAAATAAACTCAAATTAAATCCTAAAAATTCCTAAAAAACTGTAGAAAATTAAAAAAATATATCTAACCTCCTAGGATATAAATAAAATAATTTAACTTATATTAGTCTCAAATGGCCTTATAATAAATATTGAAAGCCTTCAAAATATATAAAACTTAATAAAATAAATATCTAAAAATTGTTGAAAAAATCTATAAAATTATAGAAAATATTTATAACCTACTAGAGCCTATATAAAAGATTGGATCTCAAAATAGTCTTAAATAAACCTATTATAAAATCTTGAAATTTATTAAAAATATTAAACCTTAATAAATAAATATCTAAAAATCTCTAAAAATTATAAAAAGCTATAAAATAATTAAACAAATCTTATATAAACCATATAAGGGCCAAATGACCATAATATGATCATAGCTCTCTTATGAGCTTAGGTACAAATCCTAATGACCATAAAAGTTAATCATAATCAAAATAAAATAAAATAAAATCGGGAAGTGGGCTTACATTACGAGTGACTAAACCGTTCTCATTTTATTTATTTCAGAATACCCAGCGGGTGTCAATGACCGGACGATCAATGGGCTTGGAAACAAGTTCCCAAACTTGATTATGTACAAATTAGTTTAATTTCTCTTGTATATCATCTAACCAATAATTATCACTATATGCTTCATCAATAGTCTTAGGTTCTAGCTGTGAAATAAATGCAACACAAGAAGCTATATCTCTGCTAGAGCAACGAGTACTTACACCTTTGGTGATCTCACTTATTACTGTCACTACCACATTTCATCTTGAGGGTATTTTGGTCATTTTGAAAATTTGGGACTTATTTTGAATTATTGGAGTGATGGTTGTTATTTTTGACCTTTGCTAGTTGAGACTTTGGAGACTAACCTAGATGTTGACTTTGACTATGGTGACTTGGTTAGCATGGTGGGATCCTAGTCTAACTTAAGTCGACCCAAGTTGACTTATTTTGAAACAAGTTTCATAGAGAGATTAAGTGTTTTAGGTGCATGGGTTTTTGACTAAGAGATTGATCCATTTAGCCTTGCACTTGGCCCATAGCCCACTAGCCATCAACCCTAACCCTAATTCTTCCTAATAGTGGCCGGCCCCATAGAGATTTCCCCTCTATTTAATGTCTCTTATTCCTTTCTTGCTTCTTTTTACACCACATCCATTTTTGGCAAGAGCAAGGTTTGTCCATTCTTCAATCCTTCCTATTTTATTCATTTCTCTTTCTTTTTAACCCTAGTCTTTTGCAATAGGATCTAATCCATGCCTATTTACTGTTGGTAGTGTGTAATCTCAGCTTTTGAACAATTTGGGACTTTTGTGTTGCAAGAAGGATTCTCATTTTTGAAGCTTTTTTTATTTAGTTTGACACTCAATAGGTAAACCCCTCAAACCACTTCATTTTCTTGATCTATTTGCATGGTTGCATAGATCAAGGAGTCCCCTAGCTGTGGTGTGAGTCTTGGGTGATTTTGTGTCAATTTCGTGTTCATATCGGATATGTATCAGTTTGCATGTATATGTGTTTGATGAAATGCCACTGTGGGATTTTCTTTATTATTTTTGAAATGTTTTTGAACAAAGTTGTTGATCTATATGTGCACTATGATTTCCTACATGACTGAGCCACTTTTCGAGTCGTGTCCGTGTCCAAAATGGATACGAACATGCTGCACGATACCCCGGTCGAGTGCCCTGCTGCTCATGGTAGATTTCTCTGTGTCCGTGCCACTTGGACATGTGTCATTCGACACACAGCAAGGGGACATGACTGACACATTATTCCCCAAGCGTCGTGTCAAATGGTGGCGTATCGGACACGTATTTCATCGTACACTAGTTCGACATAGTGACTTTGTGCGTATAAAAACACGACTGATACACGTGTCGTATCGCGTGTACACGTGGTCGTTGTGTCTCGTGTTGTGTTGCGTGTGTATGTAAGCCCACTTCCCAAATTTTTAATTTTTTAATTTTAATTGTTTATGATTAATTTTATGGTCATTATGAGTCATGCGCTTGTAGGTGGGCTATGATCATATTAAGGTCATGTGATCTCTAGATAGCTTATATATGTATTATTTAGCTATTTTATATTTTTCTACAATTTTTGGATATTTATAGGTATTTAATATTTAAGGTTTTATTATTAAGGACTTTCAGGATTTACTGTAAGGTCATACGGGGGTATTTCGGGACAAAATATTTTTATTTGGGCTCTAAATGACTAAAAATATTTTCTAGAATATTTTAGAATTTTTTTAGATTTTTTAGAATTTTTGGGAATTTTTTTATAATTAAAACCTATAGAAATAATATTTTTTAGGCTTTAGAAATTTACTGTGAGGTCACATGATAATATTTTGGGTTAAAATATTTTATTTAGATTCTAGACACTTATAAATATTTTCTAGAATTTTTTTGAATTTTTCTGCAATTTATTTTGATTTATTTGGACTTAAAATAATTTTTAAATGATTTTATGAATTAAATAAATAATTACCCAATAATCCACCCGGGGGGGCCACCTGTCGGCGCCCGCTACAGTAACCACCTCCCTCTCCTATATATATGTATTGTATATTCACAAACCCTAATTAATTATAGCCTCCTTTTGTAGTTTGATCCCGGTGATTCCCCGACTTCCCGAGGCGATTGCCGTCAACTCGGACCTCATTTTTGCGTGTCATTTTTTATATTGGAAGCGTATTGAGGTATAGTTTCTGAATATATAATTTATTTTCGTAATTTATGAACCTAAATTTCTGGAAAATTTATAGAGTGTCGATTGTCCAAAACTTGATACGTTTTGGTGTTTTCGAGATTCCGGGAGAACCAGAAATCGAAATCATGAACCGTTTGAAGTTTCGGAAATATAACAGAGAGCTCTACGACATATATTTTTCTAGAAATTATTTAGTTCATTTAGTATTTTAGTTTTACTATTGAACTCATAATTGATCGGTTGGTCACCGTTTTGGTCACGATTAGCCATAACGGCGATATCTTTTGACCAAAGCGTGATTTTGCGGCACGGTTTAATTCCAACACACTCATGGCACTGAAATCTACCAAGGTACACTTTCAAAATCTAGAGTTCACAATGTTTGACTAAAAAGTCAACGACACGCCTCGATTTACGTGCCATGGTTTTCAAAATTGGAAACATAACTTTTGATGGCCAAAATTGCATGTTTAGATTATATTCAGATTATTATTAGGTTAAATTAGGTTTTTAAGTGAATTATTCCTGATTAATTATTATTAGATTAGTAACCCAACTAGCCACTATTCCATGATTTTAGAACTAGAACATTAGAATTGATTTATGGTTTTCATACAAGGTTCGTGGTGCGATATGTGTTATAGGTTGACAGCTTCTAGATTGGTATTCCCTCATCCTCTACTTGTGACAATGATTTATGCAAGGATTCAGGCAAGTACAGTATTGTATTTATGTTTTAGTTTATTATAATGTTTACACTATAGTTTTCTTGTTTGATATCCCGTTGAGTCATTGCTTGATATTCCATTGAGACACGATTGTGACACTGTAGTTATCATATCCTTCTTAGTGTTTCATTGACCATTATTGATTGTTAGAGAGTCGGAAGAAGAAATACTCGGTAAATACGTGAACAAACCCAATTACCGTTACCGAATGATAGCTAAGTCATACACACCCACGTTTGAGTTAGCCGTACCAATTACTGAATGATAGCCATCGTATGATGTGCCATATTAGCCCAGCCGTTCATGTATTAAAAGGTATTTCACACACACATAGTTGTTCCTATTTTTTCTTTATCTAGTCCATTATCTTGTCAGTTCATATCTTGCTAGTTTATATCTTGTCGGTGTATATCTTGTTAGATCCCATCTTGCTAGTTTATATTTTGCTAGTTCATATCTTGATTATTCGTACCTGGCTAGTACTAGTTCTTTATATAAACTTTGTCATCATTGTTTCTCGCTTGTTCTAACTTATTTTGGACTAACAACATTAATTGTAATATGGTTGTACTCTGCTCCTTTCTTGACTGGATCGTTGTTATAGGTGCGGTTGACGTGCCTACTCTTGTGCTATGGACCATATGAGGGAGAGATAGAGACTCGAAGGCTAAACCATAGAAGACTAGTTAGTTGTGTGGTAGTTTTCTATAAATGTAAAAGCTTACATTCTTCTTCAAATGTAAAACTTCTATATTTTGTAAAGTTGATTTAGTTGTTGTGAATGAGCAGTTAGTATTCATGAGCACTTTATTTATTATGGGCTAGACAGCGTACTACCGCCGATACCGCGGCATAGGCTGGACTTGGATACGTCTCGTATCCGAAAAGCGGGTGCGGTTCGTGACAAGTTTTTATGGTGGCCCATGCAGGACTGATTTCGTAAAAGATTGCGAACTTGTGGTAGTACTTAAGTTAGTCATACTACTGCAAGCCTGCGACTAGAAAATTGCTCATTCATAATTAGGATTGATTTAATTTTAGGAAAATGAATAGGACTAGGAGTCCCTTATTCAATTTGACCCCTGGATAGTTAAGATAGTTAAATAGGCCATGTGATTTTGCTAATGATTTATTGAAGTCTCGGTATAGATAAATCGAAGAATTTTTCTAAGAGAATATGTTATTTTGTTTTGACATGTTGGTGGGATCCAAGGTGGGTAGAATATACGTTTGACAAGTTAGGCCTTCATAGAATTCAATTCCTAATTTTGATCATTTTTGTGCCATTTTATCTTCTGCCTTCTCTAAACCTCGTTTTATTTTCAAAACTATTTTATGATCGTTTTATTTAATTCCTAATCTTGGTTCAATTATCTATATATTAATTCAAGTTGTCTTCGTTCATTTTGTGATCGTTTTGTTTTCAAAACTGATACTTTTACTCAAGGACATATACTTATATTTCCTTATCATGATCGACTTAATTGAATTTATTGAAGTTACTTTGAAATTCTTATTGTTATAGTTAAAATAATTTTTGGTGACATACAATGGCAAGGCAGATGTGCACTGTCCCCATTTATTTGAATTATGGAGACTGCGGGTTCACTGCAGTCAGAAGTACACTGGCGTGGCATGACCCCTAAGTTGAAATAATTTTAAGTAAGCGTAGGTTGTCGAATATTACTAAAACTATATCATAGTTATATTATTGATCTTTTGATTTATTATGTCAATATTGGCTAGAGTTGTTAAAGTGTTCGATAACATATTATACTTGAGTCATGAAACCAAGGGTTCATGGCAGCCAGATGTACACTGGCGAGGCATGAATTCTCTGTTAAATGACTTCGGATATACTTATGATTCTCGAATATCATAGCGACTGTATCTTTTATTGGCATATGACTATTATTATTTTTTTTTCAAATTTATTTGATGCCTTATTTCTTGTTACCACCTTCTCTACAACTAATAGTTCTTTATTTCTCACATATTTTTCTATTTTTTTAATTGTCATCTTTTAAATCTATTTTGATTTCCTTCCACTATATTTCTAAAACGTATTTAGATTTTCATTCTATCGTTCATTATATTATTTTCTTGATTATATTCTTTGTCGTGGTTACTCATATTGATTGGTCATGTCATATTTTGATGATATTCTTGGTTATGACTATTTGTATCTTTTGAAATTTCGAGGACGAAATTTTTCTAAGGTGGGTAGATTTGTAAGCCCACTTCCCACATTTTTAATTTTTTTTAATTTTATTTGTTTATGATTAATTTTATGGTCATTATGAGTCATGCGCTTATAGGTGGGCTATGACCATATTAAGGTCATATGATCTTTAGATAGCTTATATATGTATTATTTAGCTATTTTATATTTTTCTATAATTTTTGGATATTTGTAGGTATTTAATATTTAAGGTTTTATTATTAAGGACTTTCAGGATTTACTGTAAGGTCATACGGGGGTATTTCGGGACCAAAAATTTTTATTTGGGCTCTAAATGACTAAAAATATTTTTTTAGAATATTTTAGATTTTTTCTGGATTTTTTAGAATTTTTGAGAATTTTTATATAATTAAAACCTATAGAAATAATATTTTATAGGCTTTGGGAATTTACTATGAGGTCACATGATAATATTTTATGTTAAAATATTTTATTTAGATTCTAGACACTTAGAAATATTTTCTAGAATTTTTTTGGATTTTTTCTGCAATTTATTTTGATTTATTTGGACTTAAAATAATTTTTAAATAATTTTCTGAATTAAATAAATAATTACCCAATAATCCACCGGGGGGGCCCCACCTGTCGGCGCCCGCTACAGTAACCGCCTCTCTCTCTCCTATATATATGCATTGTATATTCACAAACCCTAATTAATTATAGCCTCCTCCTTTAGGAGTTTGATCCCGGGGATTCCCCGACTTCCCGAGGCGATTGCCGTCAATTCGGACCTCATTTTCGCATGCCGTTTTTTTTGTTGGAAGAGTATTAAGGTATAGTTTCTGAATATGTAATTTATTTTCGTAATTTCTGAACCTAAATTTTTGGAAAATTTGTAGAGTGTCGGTTGTCCGAAACTTGATACGTTTCGGTGTTTTCGAGATTTCGGGAGAACCAGAAATCGAAATCATGAACCGTTTGAAGTTTCAGAAAGCTAACACAGAGCTCTACGACATATAGTTTATCCAGAAATTATTTCTTTCATTTAATATTTTAGTTTTACTGTTGAACTCAGAATTGATCGGTTGATTACCGTTTTGGTCACGATTAGCCATAACGGCGATATCTTTTGACCAAAGCATGATTTTGCGGCACGATTTAATTCCAGCACACTCCTGGAATTGAAATCTACCAAGGTGCACTTTCAAAATCTAGAGTTCACATTGTTTGACTAAAAAGTCAATGACATGCCTCGATTTACGTGCCATGGTTTTCAAAATTGGAAACATGACTTTTGATGGCCAAAATTGCATGTTTAGATTATATTCTGATTATTATTAGGTTAAATTAGGTTTTTAAGTGAATTATTCCAGATTAATTACTATTAGATTAGTAACACAACTAGCCACTATTCCATGAATTTAGAACTAGAATATTATAATTGATTTATGGTTTTCATACAAGGTTCGTGGTGCGATATGTGTTATAGGTTGACAGCTTCTAGATTGGTATTCCCTCATCCTCTACTTGTGACTACGATTTGTGCAAGGATTCAGGCAAGTACAGTATTGTATTTATGTTTTAGTTTATTATAATATTTATACTATAGTTTTCTTGTTTGATATCCCGTTGAGTCATTGCTTGATATTCCATTGAGACACGATTGTGACACTGTAGTTATCATATCCTTCTTAGTGTATCATTAACCGTTATTGATTGTTAGAGAGTCGAAAGGGGAAATACTCGGTAAATACGTGAACAAACCCAATTACCGTTACCGAATGATAGCTAAGTCATACACACGCACGTATGAGTTAGCCGTACCAATTACTGAATGATAGCCATCATATGATGTGCCGTATTAGCCCAGCCGTTCACGTATTAAAAGGTATTTTACACACACATAGTTGTTCCTATTTTTTCTTTATCTAGTCCATTATCTTGTCAGTTCATATCTTGCTAGTTTACATCTTGCCGGTGTATATCTTGTTAGATCCCATCTTGCTAGTTTATATTTTGCTAGTTCATATCTTGATCGTTCGTACCTAGCTAGTACTAGTTCTTTATATACTCATTGTCATCATTGTTTTTCGCTTGTTCTAACTTATTTTGGACTAACAACATTAATTGTAATGTGGTTGTACTCTGCTCCTTTCCTGACTAGATCGTTGTTATAGGTGAGGGTGACGTGTCTACTCTTGCGCTATGGACCATACGAGGGGGAGATAGAGACTCGAAGGCTAAACCATAGAAGACTAGTTAGTTGTGTGGTAGTTTTCTATAAATGTAAAAGCTTACATTCTTCTTCAAATGTAAAACTTCTATATTTTATAAAGTTGATTTAGTTGTTGTGAATGAGTAGTTAGTATTCATGAGCACTTTATTAATTGTGGGCTAGACAGCGTACTACCGTCGATACCACGGCGTAGGCTGGGCTTGGACACGTCTCGTATCCGAAAAGCGGGTGCAGATCGTGACAGTGTAGGTCTACACGTAGGCTACACGTGGGTACGAGCACGAGACATGTCGTGCCTCATGTTGTGTCCACAAGAGCTTGGACTCGCAACACGATGCAGTGTGCCTGTGTGTGTATTTCGTAAGTTTTGATGGATTCAACAAATCGTGTCCCACTTCAGGGACACGACACTCACTGTGAAGCATGCCTACACATGCACGAACCTATTTTAACCATCAATTTGATGTTTATTACAAATTTGAAATCGAATTTGGGATTTTCCCTAAGTTTCTCATACTTACTGTTCTTCACTATTTTTCTGATTTTAAAATGAAATTAATTGATTAAATAATGTTAATTCATAAAGTTTAAACATGTGTACAATCTGAGAATTATGTAGGCTTATCTGGGAATCATTGGGATTCATGTTTAGCTTTGTAATTAGGGTTTTCAAAATGTAGTTGAATGAAGTCTGAAACATGTGAACACACACAGGAATCTGGGAACACATGCACACCCATATCACACTGCTACACACATATTTGACACACACTCACATCTATCTATACACACACACACACATGTATTTACTCCTACACTAAAAACTGAAATCTGAAAACCACACTAGTTTACTTTGCCACCTCTCTCTATATATAACGTATATATATGTATGATATTGGTAATGTGTGGATATGAAAGCAATTTATGAATGCATGAAATGCAATGAGGTATGCAAGTATAGGTTAATGCAATGCATGAATGGTATATATATATATATATATATATATATATATATATATATATATATATATATAATATATATATACAATGTGATGAATCCAAGTATGTTTGCATGTTAGATATGATGCAATGTAAGGACATGTATGAATGCAAGCCTATATACACATAGGGATGATATATATATATATATATATATATATATATATATATATATATATATATATATATATATATATATATATATATATATATATATATATATATATAATGTATATAAGGCACACATTTATATTATAGGCATAACTCATCACATTATATGCTTAAATTATATATATAATGTGATGAGTTATGCCTATAATATAAATGTGTGCCTTATATACATTATGTGTATATATATATATATATATATATATATATATATATATATATATATATATATATATATATATATATATATATATATAATGATGGTAGGGGCTTGGTGGTGGCTTCCTCAGGAAGGAGCGTTCCCTCTCCTCGTGATTCCCTTCCCCACCCCTGGCCGGTGGCCGGCCGCCCCCCGGCGATCCTCCTGCCGCCGCGCGGTCCCCGCCCTCGGCCCCCCCATTCTCCTCGGATGGCTTGGCCCCCCCGGCCGCCTCTCCAGCGAAGCCCCCCCGCGTCCGGTGTCTGCCCGACTTGTGGCAGTCCCGTCTCCTTCCTCTCCTGGCCTCGCCACAGCCGCCGCACCGGGCGTCGTCGGCGACGCCGTCCTCGGCGCCTGGTAGTTCCCCAGGCCCCCTCCATCCTTGGCCCCCCGCCGGGCTCCCTCGCCGCCTTGCGCGCGGTGCAGCCTCCATCTGCCTCCTCGTCGCCTCCAGCCGCCGTTTCAGCCGGTGCGCCGCTCCCCCTCCCGCTCGTGGCTCCCCCTCCCTCCCTCCCTCTCCGCAGCGTCTCTCGGGGTCTCTGCCAGCGGCCGCCCCGGTTGAGGTCCCCCACGTCCCTCCTCGGCGAGGCCTCCCTCCGATCCTCCGACAGCTTCAGCCTCGGTCCATACTCCTCCCCCAACTCTCTGCTCCGCCCCGCCTGGTCCTCCTCCTCCGGATCCCCCTCCCCAGGTGCGCGCCACCCCGGCTGCAGCCACTCTTCCGGTCATCCCTCCCGCCGTACTCCTTCCTGCCTCGGCCGCGGGCTCCCTCTCCGTGTCTCCCCCCGCCGTAGTTGAGGTCCCCCTCCCGGCGCTCGCTCCTTCGTCAGCAGCCGCCCCCTCAGAGTCTCCACCCCCGGATCCGGCGCCTTTGCCCATCGAACCCACCTCCTCGTCTCCATCCTCCAGGCCGACGGGGGCCTACTGGCAGGACCCATCCACCTTACGGTGGTATTGGGTCCCCGTCCCCGCCCAGCAGGCCGCTCCGCTGGCCGCTCCCCCGTCCGCGGCCCTTTGGCCTTCCTCCAGCGACCTCGGCTCCACCCTCGCGGCGTACGTCCTTGCCTTGGGGTCTTCTCCTCTGTCGGCCCCCCAAGGGGCCCCCTCTCCCTCCGACGGCTCAGGCATCCCTGCCACCTCGTCGTGGTGCCCCTGCGGTCGTCTCCCTTCCTACCGTCGGGCCTAGTGCTCCCCGGGGCCTCCTCCGGCCCCAGCGTGGAGCCCCCTCCGCTCCTCCGCCAGGATTTGTTCGCCGCCTCCTACGACTGGGACCGGTGGACCACCTCTCCCTCCGTGTCGACCCCTCCCTCGTGACAGCGGTCGGCCCTTCTTCTCCACATCGTTGGACCCCTCCGCCTCCTTCACCGGCTCTCGCCCACTCCCATCCGTCCCCCCCCCCTGCCGCCGTGCTCTCCCTCTGGATCCTGCACCTTCCCCCTCGTCGCCGTGGCTTCTCCTCCTGCCGTCGCGCTGGCCTACCTCGTCGGAGATCAGCGCCCTCGGGTCCTGCCCCTCCCTCGGGCCCCCCGTTCGGTGTGATGGCGCTGCAGCGTATCGGGACGGGCGCCGCTCCGGGAGTCGCACGGGCTCGGTCGCCTCGAGTCCCGCCCTGAGCGGACCGAGCAATACCTCGGGCCACGCGCCCGAGTCGTTTCCCCCCTCTTTTTCTGTTTTATCGTTTTCCCTTTTTGAATTTCGAATTTCTTTGGAAATTCGAAATTTAGGGTCCTTGTTGTCTGTTTCCTGCTTTCCATTCAATAAAAGTGCTTTTCTTTAATATATATATATATATATATATATATATATATATAAAATTGTGTGTTTGATAGCTTGGTAGCATTGTGGATGCGTGTGAATTCTAGGATAGAAATGGTTAGGCTTAGTGAGACTTCTCTGGGTTAGGACTTAACCTAGTTGACCTAGTTTGACTAGTATAGTTGACTAGAGTTGACCAAAGGTTGACTTTAGTCTAGATTGACCCAAATATCATGTAGAATGCATTGTAATGTTCTATATTATTATTCTGGACATGTTGTGACTTGTGTTATTCTAAATAGGAGCAGATAGCTCTCCTCAGATAGTATATTCACTTCAGACTTTCAGATATCAAGCGAGTACATTCTCTGACCATTTCATACTTGCTAGGACTTATATTCTTGCTCTAGATTACTTTACTTGATGCTGGCATGATGGTAACACGGATTAGTACTATATGAATCTTTTCATGCGAAGTTATCTCCCTCGGGAGCATCGGATACATCATGTCATGTGCGTTTCACTTTTATCATGTATTCATGTGCTTTCACCATTCATGTGCACTCTTGTCATTCATGTACTCTCATGTTCACAGAGCCTCCATGTTTACATTTATGTGCACCCATTTATGGGCCCCATGTAAAATTATGTATAATAACATAACTTGAACAGATCCTTGTATATTGATTAGGGATGGAGGAGTAGAAATGGTCATGTGAATATTTCCAAAGTAGTGTAGCCATGTACAAACTCTTATATTTATTATCAAGCCGTTCACATGTCTATCTTGTACTCTAAATCACTCGTTCACCGTTAGTTCTTTACTTATAGTAGATATTTCTATTATAGTCACCTTTTTATTTCATGTCCTTTCTTTCAGCGATTCATGTATCTTACTCTATTACATGCTTTATATTCCTATCATGATATGAACTGCGTGAGGTATACTGTGCTCGCTCCTGTCCAGACTGGACCTGTTGAAAATATTACAGAGGACGAAGATGAGGCGTGTTGCACTACCTACTACGGGGCAACATTAGAGGACACCTGTGACTTGGACCTCCAACAGGATCCATTACCTGCTGACGACACACCCATAGTTTAGTTATCTTATTTAAGCTGTATCTCATCTGGATATTTGTATTTGAGATTTTATGATGATGTGGATTTGTGGAGTTGTTAGATGTTTATCTTAGACACTTTGGATTCTCTCTTTTATCGTATTTCATCTGTGGATTCTGTTGATATTCCTATCTATCTTATCGTACATCTTCCTTAGCTATGATTGAGATTTATACTTATATTATTCCTCCATTCAGAGAGTATAACTGTGCAATGTACCTTAAACTGTTAGATGTATGTGACCTAGGACAGCGTTCTACCGCCGACACTACGACGTAGGCTGGACGTACCCACTTCTCGTTCCCTTACACTAGGGTGTGGATCGTGACACATTTTTAATGGTGGCCCATGCAGGTCTAAATTTGTAGTGGTATTCGAACTAGAGTATCACTACAGCCTGCAGTAGAATTAGGATATTTTTGAAGGTACTCAATCACATTAGGAAAAACTCTTAATCATATTCCTTTTATCTAAATTTTACAGTTTATTGTCTTCCTTTGAATATAAACTGTCCTTCTTTGATATTTTGACTCAATCTCAGAAATTGTTTCTTATTTGATCTGTCTCCAGGATGGTCATCGAGACTAGATCTCATCGCCCCGAACCGGAAGATACTGCTGAGAGGTCTGCCACCTCTCGTCCTGTGCAGCCAGCCCCCGATAATGCAGCACTAGTTATGCCAGTTGGGGTGGGTACTTCAGCTACCTTCGGAGGAGCCCCTCCACCAGTGCGCAGGCAGAGCCCAGTTATCCCGGAGATGCTTCAGCAGCAGCAGCCACCTTCAGGATCCGTAGACGCAGTACATCTGTTTACCTTCTTCCAGTAGTTTATGGAGGCTCAGCAGGCTCAGCAGCAGCGTCAGACGGTGGAGTTCAGTCGGGGCATCGATCTGGCCCTGACGACAGTTGAGAGGGCTACAGCTCATCCTCTGACAGGTCAGTAGCAGCATCAGCCGAAGGAGAAGGGCATACAAGATTTCCAGAAGATGCACCCACGAGACTTCAGGGGCACAGAGGGCATCCTGTACGCCAACGAGTGGATCGAGCACATGGAGGAGATCTTCAGGCTAGCGGAGATTCCAGCGAGACTACAGATTGAGGCGGCAGCTAGTATGATGCAGCACCTGGCTCGCACGTGGTACCAGACAGATCCGAGGGTTGGTACAGCTGGACAGACTTGGGCAGCTTTTAAAAAGCTGTTCAAGAAGAAGTTCTTCTCCGACGTAGCGATTGGTGCCCTCGAGACGCAGTTCGAGGCTTTGGTATAAGACAGTCAGACTATCAAGGAGTACGCTAAGGAGTTCTGCCGTCTAGACAGATTTGTTAAGGGGATTTGTGAGTCGAAGAAGGCCCAGAGGTTCAGGAAGGGGCTAGTCAAGGAGGTGAAGTCCTACACCTAGAGTGCCCTTAGTGCCACATTTGAGGAGATCCTGATGGGTGCCCTAGCAGCGGAGGATGACCTTAAGCTGAGGCTCAAGAGGGGACAAGATACTCTCAGTGCCAGCAGCAGTAGAGGCCAGGCCAAGAGGCTTCACTTTCAGCAGCAGCATCAGCAGAGACAGTTTTAACCGTAGCAGTTCCAGCAGCCGAGACTTCAGCCAGCTCATCATCAGCAACCGAGGTAGCAACAGCAGGCCCCGAGGTAGCAGCCTACTAGTTGTACCTTCTATAGGAAACCAGGGCATGGGTAGACCGAGTGCAGAAAGAGGCTGGGGATGTGCCTTCTCTGCGGTTCGTCGGAGCATCAGCTAAGGGACTGTTCCCTCTTCGCAGACAGAGTAGCAACGGGAGCAGGAGCCAAGGCCCCAGTGGAACAGCAGAAGGGACCACTGTCGGCTCAGCAGCAGCGGTTCGTGCAACATTAGCAGCAGGCCAGCAGGGACGAGCTTTCGCCATGGCGGTCGAGGATGCAAAGGCTATTGGGGAGCTGATCGCAGATTCTGTTCTTCTCGACTCTATTCCAGCTTTTGCCTTATTTGATTCCGGGGCTTCCTATAGTTTTGTGTTTGTATCATTTGTTGTTAGATACTGCCTTGTATCTGAATCGTTGCCTAGGACTTGTAAGATCACGACCGGGGGTGGTATTATCCTCATGAGTGATGTTTGCAGAGGACGGAGTGTTATTTTGGAAGGCCGAGAGTTGGATGTGAGTCTGCTCGTGATGCAATTGCCGAACTATGATATCGTACTCGGCATGAATTGGTCGAGCAGGCACCACACCAGCATAGATTACCGCGGGGGTAGAGTTCTTTTCAGAGCACCCGGAGAGCCAGAGTTCGAGTTCATCCGATGGCAGGCAGAGCAGCAGAGTCTTCTGCGGAGTATCAGTTGAGGAGCAGGTAGTGCCACACCCGTTGATAGCAGAGTTTATGGACGTATTTTTGGAGGATTTGCCAGGTCTACCACCGGACAGAGACGTGGAGTTCTCTATAGACTTACTGCCCGACGTAGAGCCGATATCTCAGTACATCTATAGGATGAACAACAGTGAGCTGGTAGAGTTGAAGAAGCAGGTGGATGAGCTGCAGGACAAGGGCTTCATCCGATCGAGTTCTTCACCATGGGGTACACCGGTACTCTTTGTACTCAAGAAGAATGGGTCGGTCATGATGTGTATCGACTACAGGGTACTCAACAATCTCACATTCAAGAACAAGTACCCGTTGTCGAGGATCGACGATTTTTCGATCAGCTGAGTAGGGCGAGGGTATTTTCTAAGATTGATCTGAGGTTAGGTTACCATCAGGTGAAGGTGTAGAAGAAGGATATCCCGAAGACCGTATTCAGGATGCGGTATGGTCAGTTTGAGTTCTTGGTTATGCCGTTTGGACTGACCAACGCCCCAGCGGTGTTCATGAACTTGATGAACAAGGTGTTCCACCAGTACTGGGACAAGTTCATGGTGGCGTTCATCGATGATATCCTAGTGTACTCGAAGACTGAGGAGGAGCATGAGGAGCACTTGAGAGTAGTTCTGGAGACTCTCAGGAGGGAGGAGCTTTATGGCAAGCTCTCGAAGTGTGAGTTCTTTTTGGACATAGTTGACTTTTTAGGTCATGTGGTGACTGGAGATGGGATCTCAGTTGACCCGAAGAAGATCACGGCGGTTGAGGCTTGGTCAGCACCGAGTTCAGTAGCAGAGATCGGGAGCTTCTTGGGATTGGCAGGCTATTGTAGGAGGTTCGTGCAGGATTTCTCCCGGATTGTAGAGCTATTGACTAGGCTGACCCGGAAGGATACAGATTTTGTCTAGTCAGGGGAGTGTCAGGTCGCTTTTGATGAGCTAAAGAAGCGGCTGACGACAGCTCTGATTTTGACATTGCCATCAGGATCAGGAGGGTTCACTATCTACAATGACACCTCAGGGAAGGGTTTGGGTTGTGTGTTGCAGCAGCATGGGAAGGTGATTGCCTATGCTTCCAGGCAGTTATGTCCCCATGAGAAGAACTACCCTACCCACGACTTAGAGTTGGCAGCAATTATATTTGCTTTGAAGTTGTGAAAACACTACGTATACGGAGAGCGGGTGGAGATATTTACAGATCATAAGAGTTTGAAGTATGTGTTTACACAGAAGGAGCTCAATATGAGGCAGTACAGGTAGTTGGAGTTGATGAAGGACTTCGACATTTTACTACAGTATCACCCAGGGAAGGCCAACATGGTTGTCGATGCCTTGAGTAGGTATCTGACAGCCATATGTTTGAATATGGATCGTCACTTGCTAGCAGATTTAAAGAGCCTAGGGATTGAGGTAATTGTGCCAGGAGTTCAGATGTAGATATGGGGCCTTCAGATTCAGTCGACCTTGATGGAGGGGATCAGTCGACATAGTTCGAGGATGTTGCTCTACGGTGTATCCGAGAGCAGGTTCGAGCAGGGCTGGTGGATGATGAGTTTACTCTTACAGAGGATGGTGCTTTGAGGCACGGTTCCAGGCTGTGTGTGCCCAGTGGAGAGCTCATGGAGCAGGTCATATAAGAGGCCCACCGATCTTAGTACTCTATACATTCAGGTGCCAATAAGATGTATAGGGATCTGAGGGAGCACGTCTGGGGGTATGGGATAAAGTGGGAGGTAGCTCGCTTCGTAGCTAGATGTTTGGTCTGTCAGCAGGTCAAGGCAGAGAGGCAGAGGCCAAGAGATTTGTTGCAACTATTGCCCATTCCAGAGTGGAAGTGGGAGCACATCAGGATGGAATTTGTTTCTGGATTGTCGCGTATACCAAGAGAGAAAGACGCGATTTGGGTCATTGTAGACAGGTTGACCAAATTATCCCATTTTTTTCTATTTTGAGTGGGTATGTCTACTGAGAGGCTAACAGAGATGTATATACGGCAGATTATCAGGATTCATGGAGTTCCGGTGAGCATCATCTTGGATCGGGATAGTCGCTTTACTTTCCATTTCAGGCAGAGTTTGCAGACTAGTTTGGGCACTCAGCTCAAGTTTAGTACTGCATACCACCCTCAGACGGACAGACAGTCGGAGAGGACTATTCAGACACTTGAAGACATGCTGTGTACGTGTGTCTTGGATTTCAGAGGATCCTGGGAGGATCACCTGTACTTGGTGGAGTTTGCTTACAATAATAGTTTCCAGGCCAGCATTGAGATATCACCCTTCGAGGTACTGTACGGGCGTAGATATCGTACACCCTTATCTTGGAATGATGTTGGAAAGCGAGCTTTATTGGGACCTGAAATGGTTGTTGATGCAGCCGAGAAGGTGAAGCTCATCAGAGACAGACTTCGCGTGGCGCAGAACAGATATCGACATTGGGCCGATAGCCCCCGTAGGCCTTTGGAGTTTGAGGTACAGCTTAGAGATAGGATTAGAAGTAGGTTGTTTATTTGTGTTTTGTTTGATCATGTTTGATTATTTTGTAACTTAAGACCTTGTTTGTGTTTAGGTCGTAGACCTGGTTTTTCTGAGGATATCTACGACTCGTGGTACATACGTTTTGGTAGAGGTAGGAAGCTTAGCCTGCGCTTCATCGGACCTTTCGTGATCAGCAGGAGAGTTGGTGACGTGGCTTACAGTCTAGACTTGCCACCTGCACTAGTGGGTGTCCACAACGTATTCCATGTATCACAGTTGAGACGGTATGTGGCTGATCCTACTCATGACTCGACCATTCGAAGATTAAGGTGGGGCCTACTCTCAGTTATCCAGAGCAGCCAGTGAAGATTCTGGATCATCGGGAGAAGGTACTGAGAAACCAGGTGATACCCTTGGTTTGCATCGTATGGAAGCATCATTCTCCAGGAGAGTCTACTTGGGAGCGGGAGGATGAGATGTGCGAGCGATACCCATATCTATTTGGACCTTGAGGTATGATTGTCTATCTTTCTCATCAGTTTAGTTTCGTCTTTCAATTTTGAGAAACAAATTCTTTTAAGGAGTGTAGATTTGTCACTACCACATTTCAGCTTGAGGGTATTTTGGTCATTTTGAAAATTTTGGATTTATTTTAAATTGTTGGAGTGATGGTTGATATTTTTGACCTTTGCTAGTTGAGACTTTGGAGACTAACCTAGATGTTGACTTTGACTATGGTGACTTGGTTAGCATGGTGGGACCCTAGTCTAACTTAAGTCGACCCAAGTTGACTTATTTTGAATCAAGTTTTATAGAGAGATTAAGTGTTTTAGGTGCATGGGTTTTTGACTTAGAGATTGATCCATTTAGCCTTGCACTTGGCCCATAGCCCACTAGCCATCAACCCTAACCCTAATTCTTCCTAATAGTGGCCGGCCCCCTAGGGATTCCCCCCTTAATTTAATGTCTCTTATTCTTTTCTTGCCTCTTTTTACACCACATCCATTTTTGGCAAGAGCAAGGTTTGTCCATTCTTCAATCCTTCCTATTTTATTCATTTCTCTTCCTTTTTAACCCTAGTCTTTTGCAATAGGATCTAATCTATGCCTATTTACTGTTGGTAGTGTGTAATCTCAGCTTTTGAACAATTTGGGGCTTTTATGTTGCAAGAAGATTATCATTTTTGAAGCTTTTTCATTGAGTTTGACACTCAATAGATAAACCCCTCAAACCACTTCATTTTCTTGATTTATTTGCATGGTTGCATAGATCTAGGAGTCCCCTAGCTGTGGTGTGAGTCTTGGATGATTTTGTGTCGATTTCGTGTCCGTATCAGACACGTATCAGTTTGCATATGTATGTGTTTGATGAAATGCTACTATGGGATTTTTCTTGTTATTTTTGAAATGTTTTTGAACAAAGTTATTGATCTATATGTGTACTATGATTCCCTGCATGACTAAGCCACTTTTCGAGTCGTATCTGTGTCCAAAATGGATAGGAACACGCTGTACGATACCCCGGTCGAGTGCCCTGCTGCTCGGGGTAGATTTTTCTGTGTCCGTACCACTTGGACACATGCCATTCGACACACGGCAAGGGGATATGATTGACACGTCATTCCCCAAGTGTCGTATCAAATGGCGGCGTGTCGGACACGTATTTCATCGTGCACTGGTTCGACACAGTGACTGTGCGCGTGTAAAAATATGACTGATATGCGTGTCGTATCGTGTGTACACGTGGCCGTTGTGTCTCGTGTTGTGTCGCATGTGTAGGCCTACACGTGGACATGAGCACAAGACGTGTCGTGCCTCGTGTCGTATCCACGAGAGCTTGGACTCGCAGAATGACGCAGTGTGCATGTGTGTATATTTCGTGTGTTTTGATGGATTCGACACGCCGTGTCCCACTTTATGGACACGACACTCACTGTGAAGCATACCTACACATGCACGAACCTATTTTAACCATCAATTTGATGTTTGTTACAAATTTGAATTTGGGTTTTTCCCTAAGTTTCTGATACTTCCTGTTCTTCATTGGTTTCTGATTTTAAAATGAAATTAATTGATTAAATAATGTTAATTCATGATGTTTAAACATGTGTACAATCTAAGAATTATGTAGGCTATCTGGAATCATTGGGATTCATGTTTAGCTTGGTAATTAGGGTTTTCGAAGTGTAATTCAATGAAGTCTGAAACCTGTGAACACACACAGGAATTTGGGAACACATACACACCCACATCATACTGCTACACAAACATTTGACAAACACTCACATCTATCTATACGCACACACACATGTATTTACTCCTACACTAAAAACTGAAATCTGAAAACCACACTAGTTCACTTTTCCATCTCTCTCTCTCTATATAGTGCATATATATGTATAATATTGGTAATGTGTGGATATGAAAGCAATTTATGAATGCATTAAATGCAATGAGGTATGCAAGTATAGGTTTAATGCAATGCATGAATGGTATATATATATATATATATATATATATATATATATATATATATATATATATATATACAATGTGATGAATCTAAGTATGTTTGCATGTTAGATATGATGCAATGTAAGGACATGTATGAATGCAAGCCTATATACACATAGGGATGATGATGATGTGAACGATAGGCCTAGTATAGCCTTGTATATTTTCATTAGCCAATATATATATATATATATATATATATATATATATATATATATATATATATAAATTGTGTGTTTGATAGCTTGGTAGCATTGTGGATGTGTGTGAATGTTAGGATAGACATGGTTAGGCTTAGTGAGACTTGTCTGGGTTAGAACTTGACCTAGTTGACCTAGTTTGACTAGTGTAGTTGACTAGAGTTGACCAAAGATTGACTTTAGTCTAGATTGACCCAAACATCATGTTGAATGCATTGTAATGTTCTATATTACTACTCTGGACATGTTGTGACTTGTGTTATTCTAAATAGGAGTCAGACACCTCTCCTCAGACAGTATATTCACTTCGAACTTTCAGATATCAGGCGAGTACATTCTCTGACCGTTTCATACTTGCTAGGACTTATATTTTTGTTCTAGATTACTTTACTTGATGCTGTCACGATGGTAACACGGATTAGTACTATATGGATCTTTTCATGCGATGTTATCCCCCTCGGGAGCATCGGATACATCATGTCGTGTGTATTTTACTTTCATCATGTATTCCTGTGCTTTCACCATTCACGTGCACTCTTGTGATTCATGTACTCTCATGTTCACAAAGCTCCCATATTTACATTCATGTGCACCTATTTATGGGCCCCTTGTGAAATCTTGTATAATAACATAACTTGAATGGATCTTTGTGCATTGATTAGGGATGTGGGAGTAGAAATGGTCATGTTAATATTTCCAAAGTAGTGTAGCCATGTACAAACTCTCATGTTTATTATCAAGCCATTCATATGTCTATCTTGTACTCTAAATCACTAGTTCACTATTAGTTCTTTACTTATAGTAGATATTTTTATTACAGTCATCTCTTTATTTCATGTCCTTTCTTTCAGCGATTCATGTATCTTACTCTATTGTATACTTTATATTCCTGTCATGATATGAACTGCTTAAGATGTACTGTGCTCGCTCCTGTTCCTGACTGGACCTATTGAAAATATTACAAAGGAGGAGGATGAGGCGTGTTGCACTACCTACTACGGGGCAGCATTAGAGGACACCCGTGACTTGGACCTCCAGCAGGATCTATTACCTGCTGACGACACCCCAATAGTTTAGTTATCTTATTTCAGTTGTATTACATCTGGATATTTTTATTTGATATTTTGTGATGATGTGGATATTGTGGAGTAGTTAGATGTTTATCTTAGATACTTTGGATTCTCTCTTTTATCTTATTTTATCTGTGGATTCTGTTGATATTCCTATCTATCTTATCATACATCTTCCTTAGCTGTGATTGAGATTTATACTTATATTATTCTTCCATTCGGAGAGTATAACTGTGTAATATACCTTAAACTGTTAGACGCATGTGACCTAGGACAGCGTTCTACCGCCGACACTGCGGCGTAGGCTGGACGTACCCACTTCTCGTTCTCTTACACTAGGGTGCGGGTCGTGACATTTACCAAGTCCTTGGGATGGTCAGCCATAAACTTCATTCCTTTTAGCAGACTCTCAAGGTAGTTGGTTCCGGTTTCTAGTTCTGTAGGTCCTTTGCTTGGTGTACTAATGTATTTATCATCATCGTCGATCGTTTGTTGATTTAGTTCGTCGAATGTGACGTTCATTAATTCTTCGATGATCATTGTTCTTTTATTGAAGACTCGGTATCCTTTACTTTTGACTGCATAACCTAAAAAGATACATTTGTCAAATTTACCCAGATTATCTTTAGTATTAAGAATAAAACATTTACAATCAAAGATTTTGAAATAAGAAACTGTAGGTATTCTATCAAACCATAACTCATAGGGAGTCTTCTTCGATTTAGGTAGAATTAGAACCGGATTGAGAATATAACAAGCTGTATTGATAGCTTCTGCCTAAAAATATTTAGGTAGACTAAACTGGTTTAACATTACTCTAGCCATTTCAGGTAGAGTTCTGTTCTTATATTCCACAACTTCGTTTTGTTGTGGAGTCCTAGGGCAGGAGAACTCGTACAAATATTTGTGTGTCACAGAATTGCTCAAACTCTGCATTCTAGAATTCGCCGCTATGATCCCTTCGAATACGAGTGATCATGAATCCTTTCTCTTTTTGGACTTTTTTGCAAAGTAAGACGAATTCAGATATTGAATCGTTTTACGTGTGAGAAAGTATACCTACGTGTATTTAGAGAAATCTTCTACTATTACAAATGTATATAACTTATCACCTAGGCTAGCAATTCTACTAGGCCTGAATAAATCCATATACAGTAATTATAGAGGTCTAGTGGTACTTACAGTGTTTTTGGACTTAAAAGTGGATTAGGTAGCTTTGTTCTTTTCACATTCACTACATATTGTATTCTTCTTGAAAATAATGTCCGGTAAGTCTCGTACCAGTTTCTTCGTAGATAATCTTGATATAGTGTCCATGTTTGCAAAATATAAACATCACAGCAGCTATAATGTCCCAGATAGTCACTACAATCCACAAGTCGTATAATATAATTAAGGAATACGAACGTCGGAGACAAATCCGGTAGTCGAAATAAAATACAACTATGAAGTCTCAAAGTACAATTATTCAGAAATAAAACTAAGTAATCTAAATCTGCAGCCTCTAACTCTAATTCATGGCTCCATCCTGCTCAGCTAAGATCTCGGGCTGTCACGCCCCTGAACTAGAATACTGGCAAGTAGGGACGGACCAGGCCAGCTACGTATTCCAAAGTACTCCAGTAGTCAATCCTAGGTCAAGCAATTCCAGGTATCTCAGTCACAAGCAAATATGCAAAGTACTAGAAGTATGATCATCAGACGTAAAATAGTAAAGCGTCCCAAACTATATATACATAGATGATCATGAAGCTAGTGCCACTACCACATTTGTAGTTTGAGGGTATTTTTGTCATTTTTGGGGTTATTTGAATTTATTATAATTTATTTGAATTTATGAGAATTTTTAGAAATTATTTTGGAATTATTTGAATGAAGGTTGACTAGGTTAACTTTGAGTAGCTGTAACACCCAGTTTTCCAGATGAGGGATAATTTTTAAATTTTATAATTATAATTATTATTATTGATATTTATTTTATATTATGATTTTTAGTGATTTCTAATTATTTTTAAACTATTTAAATTCATGACTTATGATTTTGGTATTTTGCTAGTGAAACCGTAGAGACTGCCTACCCTAGAGCCTAGCCATATGATTAGGGTATTTTTGAAATTTTTAGGGTTATTTGAATTTATTATAATTTATTTAAATTTATGGGAATTTTTAGGATTTATTCTGGAATTATTTGAATGATGGTTGACTAGGTTGACTTTGACTAGTGTTGACTGGGTAGACTAACCTAGAAGCTAACCCTACATGTGTTTGGACTTGGTTAGGTCATGTAACCCTAGTTAGACTAGAGTTAACTCATGGTTAGTCATTAAACTCAGGTTAGAATAGAAAGGCTTTTAGTCATAAGCCATGACTTATGATTTGAAACCATTAATTAACAACTTAGCCCATAGAGGCCCAAGCCCATAGCCCATCTCTAAACCCTAACCCTAACCCACTATGGCCAGCCACATTGGGAACCCCACCCCTATTCATACTCTCTTCCATTTAGGGCTAGCCTCTTTTAGGAAAGAACAAGCTTAAGGAGGAGGTATTTTCCCAAATTTAGAAATTCATAGAAATTCCATTTTATCTTCTTTTTCCCTCAAACAAATTGCAATAGGTTCTAATTTAGGTATACTTACTGTTCATGAAGAGAAATCTCAGGTTTGGACCAATTTGGAGAGTTTGGGCTAACACGGAGGATCCCCCATTTTGAAGCTTCTTTGGAGAAGAACACCAATAGGTAACTTCTCATTCTCTCTATGAAATTCCAGTTTTCTTGCATATTTGGAAAGTCCTAGGTGTCCCCTAGCCGTAGGTATTGGTTTCGTGTTGAGTCGTATCCGTTTCGTGTCCGTATCGGACACGAATCAGTGTTAGGGTGCATGTGTTCGATGGAATTCTTGAGTGAATAAATTTTTCTTATTTTTAAGTTCTATTTGAATAGATTTCTAGCCCTTGATGTGTGCTTTCGAACCCCCAAGCTCTGAGCTCATATCGACCTGTGTCCGTGTCCAAAATGGACACGAACTCGTTGCACGAGACACGGCGCACATGCCCTGCTACTCGGGGGCTATAACTCCATGTACACGACACATCTGGACACGAAATTTTATGGGGACACTGTTTAGGTGACTGACACTGTATCCACAAAATTTGGGGTGGTGTCGTGTCGTGTCGAGGGAGAAAACACACGCGCACTGTTCCTACACAGACTGTGGACATGTGGGTTTTGGCCATTGACACGGGGTTCGTGTCGCTTCTGGACACGTCGTGGTGACGTGTCAGGGACACGAGTGTGTGGCCCTACTTTGGACGAACACAGGGACACGTGCACGAGGACACTAGTGTCGCGTGTCGGGTGCACGAGCCTGTGACATGCCCGCACGAGGCTGCCTGTGCAGTATTTTCATATTCTGTGTAATTAGTGTTCTGGACACGTTTGTGTCCTGATATTGGACACATTTTGGAGTGTGTGACACGTGTACATGTTGCTTGTGAATTACCAACCATTTGTTGATGTATTATTAAGTTTTTGATTTATAATCTTAGGTTTTGAATAGGTATTGGGTGGACTGTTAAGTATCAGTCTTGATTTTGTTTCCAGTTCTTTTTATGAAGTTTAGATGTTAAATCATGATTAATTAGATATTAATTATACACGTATATATTGGGATTTAAGTTGGTTTGCCTGGGATTCATATTGTGTAGTGGTTGATGATGTTGGTTGTCTGGTTTTCTGATACTGTTAAGTATCAGTTTAAAATATATACTGCTTTCTTCATTCGATTTTGCTTTTAATTGTTGTATCCTATAATTTATAAGGATTAGTGGTCTAATTATTGAATGGGGTGCGTGGGTTGGTTTTGTAATGAAAGCTGATAGTTAAGTTAGTTAACTCGAGTACTGGGTCTCACATGAACTTGAGTTCTAGGTCTGTTTACTATATTGAATATTAACCCAGTTTTGAATTATGATTGTGTAGAGATAATGTTAACTAAGAGTTCATTGTGTATTGATTGGGTTTTCATTCAATCTGTTTCGAACTGGACTCCTGATAGTGTGGATTGACACCATGTATACGTTTCATTAATCCTGAGTTAAAATTCCCTGTAAACTGATTTCTCTATTAAACTGTCCAGTATTGAACCTGAGAAGCATATCCAAATCTGAGAATTATGCAATGAATTGGATGTACACACTTTCATTTCACTCTAATGCACACTCTCATTTGTATTCCTCTTCACTGTTACCTATCCATATTGCATTGATTTTCCTGTTACATTACCCCATAGCCTACTTACACATTCCTGAGAACATTGCTCCTAAAACCTGTAGACACACACACATGCTTGCACATTCACACACTATGGTATTTACATTGTGGTTGTTTGATATGTGCAGCCTATGAGCCATGTTGTTTCAGTCCCTACAGCCCTTAAATCAGTCCATTACATTCCCATCCAGTCCTAAGACACCCCTCCAACACAGATATTGACAGGCCATAAAACCACCTTCTCATATCAGCCTTGTATAGCCTATTAGCTGACCCATGTAGCAGTCCCAAAACTCAGCTGAAACTAGTCCCTATGACACCCCTGTGCTGTCCTAAATTCAGCCTTAAATAGCAGCATTTAGCAACCTCAAACCAGGCCATATCAAGCCCAAATGGCAGCAGCAGTAGCAGTCCCTTACCACCACCTTAGCAGCCTCTAATCATCCCTATATCACCCCCATAACAGCCCCCCTAAATCAGCCCATGTATGCATCCTTAACCAACAAATTCCTGTCCAAAACTCATTCCATTTTTTACTCACAAATCAGTCCACTTCAATGCCATTTGTATGTGTGTGTTTATGAGCCTAGATGAGTTTGGCATGTGCCTATAGGTTAGCCTATGTGTAAACCTATAGGAAAGCTTATAGGTGAGTGATATATATATATATATATATATATATATATATATATATATATAGTGATATATATGATATGCAATGTAGGATGCAATATATATATGAATGAATGAGGGTAAAATACAAGTTGTATGTTTGGTGATGCAATGCTCAATGTTAACAAATCCTATTGACACTAGCCTATTAACTAACTGCCATGCTCTTATGTTCCATTCACCTACACATACATGCTCAACACACACTCATCCACACTCTCATGTCACTCCACACACATTCCACACTGTTATCTACATGTACACAACACATGTGCCCTATTTCCTATCACCCTAGGTATATATATATATATATATATATATATATATATATATATATATATATATATATATATATATAATACACACATTATAATTATATAGGCTATATATGATGCACATATTTATGTAGCCTATATATATAGCTATATATATATATGATTCACATATTTATGTAGCCTATATAATTATAATGTGTGTATATATATATATATATATATATATATATATATTATATATATATATATATATATATATATGTGTGTGTGTGTGTGTGTGTGTGTGTGTGTGTGTGTGTGTGTGTGTGTGTGTGTGATGCACATATTTATGTAGCCTATATAATTATAATGTGTGTATTATATTAACTTAAATATTTTAAATATGTGTGAATGTGTGGTGTGGTATAGCATGATATTGCCTGAGTGTGTGATTTGAATGCCAGTATAGGGTGTAGTTGACTTGTATGGTCTAGAAATGGTGCGTGCTTGATAGAATAGGCTGGCTAGGCTTAGTGAGACTTGTTGGATCAGTCTTGACCTAGTTGACCTAGTTTGACTAGTCTAGTTGACTAGATTTGACCGAGAGTTGACTTTGGTTTAGTTTGACCTAGACAACATACAGATGCATAGTAGATTACATTTATCATCTACTATATACATCTTGACTTGTGTTGCTCTAACTAGGAGTCAGATATCTCATCTCGGACAGTACATTTACTTCAGACATTCAGATACAAGGCGAGTACATTCTCTGACCGTTTCATACTTGTCTGGATTTACATTCTTGCTCTAGATTAGTGTACTTGATGTTGACACGATTGTTATCACGGATTGGTACTATATGGATCTTCTTTTGAGATGTTATCCCCTTGTATTCACTAAATACATATTATGATGTGCGTTTCACTTACATATTATATTTATTGAATACCCATATCCTTGTACACTCTTTGTGCATATTGTACTCTCATTATCACATGAGTTCCAGGGATAGACCATTGTACACTATTGTATAATATTATACAACTATTGTATAACATTGTACATCTATTGTATAACATTGTACATCCATTGTATAACATTGTACACTATTGTATAAGATAACGTAACTGGAGTGGAACCTTGTGTATTGATTGGGGAGGGGGAGTAGAATTGGTTATGTACTCAAATCCTATTGTACAATATTGTATAACTATTGTATATGTCTATTGTACACCTACGTACAATGGAGTTACCATTGCATTATCCTAGACCGTTTACATAACCATATTATACTCTAAATCATAGTTGGCCTACAGTTCTTACTTATCATATATAGATATTTTCTGTTATCAAATCTCTACTGTTTTTATATACATTCTTCTTTCAGCATTTTATGTACCTTACTCTATTGCATGCTTTATATTTTCTAACTTGATATGAACTGCGTGAGATGTTTTGTGCTCACTTCCGTCCTGACTGGACCTGTTGAAAATTTTACAGAGGATGATGAGGAACCCTGCACCCCTTACTTGGAGCTTGCCTAGATGACACTCGCGACCTGGACCCCTGGAGAGGTTCAGGCAACTGGTGAGGAGGATACCCCTTGTTTAGTGTAGATAGCTTAGACTCTTACTTGTCTTTCTCATTGATATATTATTGTATAAATTGGGAGTTGTTTCTTTTGGATGTTTGTGGAGATGTATCATAGACACTTAGTTTTTATCTGGTTGGTACCTCTGTGGATTCCTTCTATTTATATCTATCTATCTTACCGTATTCCACCTTAGATGTGATTGAAATTGTATTTCTGTTATGTCACCCCCATTCGGGGAGTATAACTGTGCATCACTTTATATTGTTAGATGTTGTGAACTAGGACAACGTTCTACCACCGACACTGCGGCGTAGGCTGGACATTGTTACGTTCTTGTACCCTTACAGTGGGTGCGGGTCGTGACACATTTTTAGTGGTGGCCCATGCCGGTCAAGTTTATGTAGTGGTATTCGAACTAGAATATCACTACAGCTTGCAGTAGGATTATGATATTTTTGAAGGTGTAACACCCACTTTTCTAAAATAAGGATAATTTTAAACTTTTATAATTTTGATTAATCCATAATAAGATTTAACTCATGTTGTAATTTTTGGTAATTTTTTAATCAATTTAAAACTATTTAAAATGTTAAATTGTGATTTTGATGGTTAACTAGTTAATCCCTAGTTTTGCTAAGCTTAGAGACTAACCATGACCATGGGGACCTAACCATGTGATTATAATGACTATTTAGAACTTTTAGGCTAAGGATATTTTGGTCATTTTGTGACTTTTGAATTATTTAGGTTTTTGATTAATTGGTGAATTTTAGATTATTTTAATAATATTTAAATTGATGTATTATGATTTTGGTCATTTTCATATTTTCATATTTTGGAAAATTTTATATTTTTAATATTGTTTTTATTGGATTTGTTTAGTCGGGTTTGAGTTTCGTCTCGTTTCGACTTGTATTGTGACCCAGGTAGCTTGAACTCTAGATGGGACCCAATATTAAGTTAAGCATGGCTCACAAGACCCAATATTAAGTTTGTTAATTAAACTAATTTTTATCATGTTAGAATGGTTAAGTTAGAGACTCAAAACTAGATCATTTTGACCCCAAACTTGAACCTAGTCTAGACTTAACCATATGAGACTATAGAGGAACAATTAGGAGATTTCTCATTAGCCCTAATGGACTCTTTATGGCAGCCACCTTTAGGAGAGAATGATTCATTTCATTCATTACAATCATGCCTCTTTTATTTTCCTTTTGTTTTTCCCCCATTTTAGAGAGCCTTCCTATTGATTTGATCTCCAAATCAAATCATTCCTTCACCAAACCTTCCCTCAATCATTCCCATTCTCCAAGGGAAGGGTGCTACTAAGGATTGGAAGAGGAGTGCAAGGAGGAGTGTCCACTTTGAGGGATCTTCGTATCGGAGCCGTGTCCTAAAGGATTTCATTGGGATTCCACTCCCAATAGGTAAAACCCATCATCTAAATCGATTTTCTTCGCATATAAATTAGTTTTGAATCCGTAGGATCCATCCTCATGCATGTGTCCCATTTAGATTCAAATTTGAGGCCATTTGGAGCTCTCTTGAGGATTTTAGATATGTGTCTTGTGTCCTACTTGATAGATCCCAAATTAGGACACCCCATGTGTATGTATGTATGATAATAGTTTAAATAGATATTTAAATTCAGTTTTATAATGGTTAGAGAGTGGATTGATCTTAGTTAGGATGGTTAGAATAATTTTTATTTGGATACCTATGTTTGTATCCAAGTATCTTGGCCTATATGAGTTCTTTTGTCAAATCCGTCATAATTTTCATCCACGTTTTTATTAACCAAAGTAACTTAGAAATGTCATAACTTTTAGCTTAGAAATCCGATTTATCTCTAGTTTTTTTAAAAGAACTGTATCGAAGTTAGCTTTCGAAATATGTATTTTAATAAGCCAAATTCTTTCTGTAACTTTTTGTAGAATTATTTGAGTGTCAGCTGTACGAAAGACGAACGTGTTTCGGTATTTTTGCGATTTTGGGAGCTTTCGGACACGAAAATGTGATCCGTTTAAAGTTTTGGAAAGCTAACACAAAGGGATACGACATACTTTAATCCTAGAATTAGTAAATGCCCAATTGGTACAGTATTGGTTTTAAGTAGAAGAGTGACTATACGATATATGCATTTTGTGTAACCTATGAGCCTATGTAGTATGGATATTAAATGAATATAAAGTATGTAATGCATGATATGTTAGATGAATGAAATGATATATATATATGATATATATTCTTTTTACATTAATATATATATATGGTTGAATGCAAGCATGTAGGAATGTAATTAATATAATGCATATAAGCAATGCATGAATGAAAGAATGATATACAATGTATGCATGAAGATATATATGTAATGATAGATATGAATGCATAATGTATAAATATTGTAATACAATATATAATGATAACATGTATGGTAATGTAGAGTATATGTTGCAAGCATGAATGAATGGAGGAAATACATGTATATAGGTAATATAGAATGTAATATATGAATACAAGCATGCAAGATAATGTATTGTATCCATATGTGATGTATTCAACTTAAAGATAATGTAATATATGAAAGGAATGAATGATAATATATAACATGATATGTACGATAATGCAAGGTATAAAATATATAATGCGTGCATGTTTGTATGTCTTTATGCTAATGTATGAAATGATATGAATATACAATGTATGCATATGTATAAAACATGTAGGTAATGCATAGATGCATGAATGAAATGAATGTTTGCAATATGTTAATATAAATACAAGTATCTAATATGCATGAATGTAAGTATAATATAATACAAGTATACATGTATGTATCATGTAAATGTAATATACATGATATGTACGTATACATGTATACAAGGTAAGTATGTATATATGTATTTCTATAAACTGAGTTAACCTATAACCTTTTACACACATGCATTCATACACCCTTTGACATCATGTATCCCATGTGA
Organism: Iris pallida; assembly: GCA_029216955.1. Taxonomy (NCBI): domain Eukaryota; kingdom Viridiplantae; phylum Streptophyta; class Magnoliopsida; order Asparagales; family Iridaceae; genus Iris; species Iris pallida. The sequence goes on along the minus strand of JANAVB010016600.1, from coordinate 9,974,392 downwards.
CATACACCTACCTGTCATTAAATTTTAGAACATTAACACATATTCTTTTACACACATGCCAAACACACACATACTCACTTACTCTTTTACCTCTCTTTCTCTCTCTCTCTCTCTATATATATATATATATATATATATGTATGTGCCTATATATATAGCTTTCCTATATATATCTATGTATATGAATATGTGAATAGTGATGCATATATATATATATATATATATATATATATATATATATATATATAAATATATATATATATATATATATATATATATATATATATATATATATATATATGTGGAATGTACATATAGGTAGCCTATATGTTATGAGTGTACTACAATATATTAGATATATATATTGTTATGTGTATATGTGTTTGTGGTTTGGCTTAAACATGATATAGCCTATAGCCTAGGGCTCTTAGTCTATGGCGTGTCTGTTTGCCTAGTGAGAGTTTAGTTAGACTTGTTTAGTCTTGATTAGGCCTAGAATAAACTAGTTAGACTAGTATAGACTTGTTTGGTTTAGGTTTGACCTAGTTGACCTAGTTTGACTAGTCTAGTTGACTAGAGTTGACCAAAGGTTGACTTTAGCCTAGATTGACCCCAAACTTCATGTAGATGCATTATAGCAGTCTATTTCCTTATTTTAGACTTGTTATGACTTGTACTGTTCTATAGGAGACAGATACCACTCCTCGGACAGTACATTCTCTTCGGACATTCAGGATACCAGGCGAGTACATTCTCTGATCATTTCATATCCTGCTTAGAATTATTGTCCTGCTTTAAATTACTTTACTTGTTACTGTCACGTTGTTCATACGGATTGGTACTATATGGACCCGTTCTTGAGATGTTATTCTTAGGGAGCATCGGGTACTACATGTTCTATGTGTTTCACTTACATGGCGTATCACTATGCTTCATTGGTTCATTGATCACTTGTGACATATACTCTTATGATCACAGAATCTTCTTGAATCCTTATCCCATTTACTGGGTATCCTAGAATCTCCTAGAATCCCCATTTATGGGACATCCATGTATCACCCTTCGGGGGCCCTTGCATGGAATCATAACATAACATGGTTGGATCCTTGTGTATTGATTGGAGGTACGTGGGAGTAGAAGTAGACATGTGAATAATACCCAAGTAGTATCTTATCAAAATCTTTCTATAGTGTCTCATCAGAATCTCCTATGCCATTAACATGTCTATATTGTACTCTGACTCACTAGCCACTGTTAGTTCTCTATTGTATAGTAGATATTTCTATTACAGTTCTCTCTCTTTTTACATACTGTATTTCTTCAGTTCATGTATCCTACTTTACTGCATAATTATGTTTTCTAACCTGCTATGATTTGTTGAGATGTACTGTACTCGTTCCCGTCCTGACTGGACCTGTTGAAAATTTTACAGATAGCTTGGAGGTTGCCTGCTAGCCTAGAGGAAACACAGTAGAGGTCGTATAGATAGCTAGGGTTTTGGTCATAGTTTATTTTCAGTTGTCTTGAGTTGTATTTATGGATTACTGTATTTGAGCTTGGAGATGTATTTCTGGGTTGTGTATCTTAGACACTTAGACTTCTATCTGTTGTATCTCTTTTGGATTTCATGTTTTATCTATCTTCCATTGTGCTCTACCTTAGACGTGATTGAGTTTACATTCTGCTATGTCATCCCCATTCGGGGAGTATAAACTGCTTAGCCTTATACTGTTAGATGCATGAGATCTAAGACAGCGTTCGACCGCCGACACTGCGGCGTAGGCTGGGCATTGTTACGTTCTCATACCCTAACTCTAGGGTGCGGGTCATGACACGTTTTTAGTGGTGGCCCATGCAGGTCGAGTTTATGTAGTGGTATTCGAACTAGAGTACCACTACAGCCTGCAGTAGGATTAGGATATATTTTGAAGATAGTCAATCACAATTAGGATTCCTTGAGAGATTCCTGGGACGACCCTTGAGAATCTTATTTTAACTTCGATTTGAAAACTCTTCTTTCCTTGATTTGATTTATCTTTACTTTCTGTTGTTAAATTTAATTTTGATGGATTATTGTTGAATTTGAGTTTGTATTTATTGATTTTGATGGATGATTGTTGAATTCTGAATCTTGATGTTAGCTGTGGCATCCGAGTTTGTATTTATATGATTTGATGGATTTTGTTCATTTTTGAATCTTGATGTCCATTGGTAAATTTGATTTTTGGGTATCCATTGTTGATTTAATTTAATTTTTGTCAAGATGAAATTATATGGGCTAAGTCATCTAAGTTATGGAATCTAGTCTTCTACAATCACATTAGCCAGCATGGTGAGGACATATAGTCTGGCTTTGGATGTATTTCTCGGGTGTGGGAATTTAAGGTTTTCGCAGCCAAGCTAGCGGCATCGCAAAAATTTTAAATATCATGATTCTAGAGGTATGTGCCTTAGTCGAGGACTCTGTGATTATCGTAGCCTTGCTTACTAGTATGATGAGGATTTAGAGCACCATGATTTTGGATAGACGCATACGATTATCAGATTGTACCTTAAATGTTTTTGAACATGTTTTCTCTACTTTTGTTCCAGTCCTTCAAAAAAAAGAAATTATTATTTGTTTTGTTTTGTTTTGTTTCTTATTATTTAACTTAGGAGTAGGTTTAGCTGTTTTTATAAACCTTTGTGTAACTTATTACTATGAATTTCTTCTTAATACAATGAATCGATAATTTTGCTAGACCTTATCTTGGATTTGATATTATAGCTCGGGTTTCAAAATGGTTCCTTCTTTTAAACAGATAAGCAGAACAGATTCTATTATCATTTTTCTTCATGCCAATATTTTATACCATCATTCTTTGTCTTATATAACTGTCCTGATTACATCAATTCTCTGTCTCGTATCTAATTCTGTCAGCTATACTTTGAAACCCTTGAATCTTCATATCATTTTACCTGAGAAATGTTGAGGAAGTGACGTAAATCATCTAGTTCGAAAATAACGTAATTGGTTATCATATGACAATGTTGTAGGAATCAAAATGTTGGATGTCAAATATGAAAATTTGAGATGGAGATGTGGTAAAGGTTTAGAATGAAATCGAGAGATAAATGTTATCAATTTAGAAACAATCACAGAAAATTTTGGTTATGAGTAATTCATGGATGTGTTTCAAAAAAAAAACTAATGAGGATATTAGTGGTCAACCTAGTTTTGAGAACTTAGAAAATCTCGGTTATTGATACTTGAGAACTTCTACTCTAAGACTATGTAGAAATTTAGTAATGGAAAAGTGAATTTAATTGTATTCGATGATCTTGCAAAATTGAACTAGATATTGTAAGAGGGAGACTAGAGACAGAGAGAACACAAGGATTTTAAGTTATAGGAATTATTTTTAGAAAAAAAATGTAGAATTCAAAAATAATAATAATTGAAGGTGAACGTTGAAGAAAATATGAAGGTTGATTTATAAACAAGAATAAATTTGTATGACATAGTGGTATTAGAGTTGAGTAAATACGAGACTTGATTGAAACAAGTACAAGGATTTCATAAACTGGATTTATAGGTTTCGGATCTAATTTAGAACGAGGTGAAGGAATTCAGAAATTTGATTAAATGAATAAGTGTTGATTCCTAAATAAGAGGGGTATGCTTCGTGGGAGATGTTTTAGAAGTTTAAAATTTTGTCTATGGTGATCATGGTAAAGGTTTAGATGACTGAAGGTTATAAATTTTTTGATGATAGTCATATCGTGGTTGATTTTTATATTGGGACTTGTGAGATAAAAATATGATTGGCAAATGATAAACTTGATGGTATTAGAGAGAGATGATTAACTTGACTTCTTATGAAACCTTTCCTTGTTTTCCCTAAAAGGTTTTCAATATCATTGAATCCTAGCTCCCTTAATCACGACCAATCAACCTTGATCGTCCTTTCTTATTACATTAATGTCTTGGGTTTGTACTCAATTGAATCAAATTTAAATATGACCTGAATCTCCATCCTTGTATGCTCGTGCTCAGACTTCGATGACCTTGCCCTCCATATTGCCCAAACCTTGATTTCCCAGAATTGATCAACTTAGATCGTATCGAGACTACATATTCTTAATATATATTGTGATTGGATTTCAATGCCATTGACAACTGTCCCTTGAACTTTTGATTTTGATTTTTCTTTGAATAGTACCCCTTTATAGAAAATTGGTAGTTATCTTATTTTTTTTTGATAAGTACCAGTTTTCATATAGGATGGTAGACTGCCTTACAGTTTTGATGATTTGTTATTTCTGTATCTTTTCCAGTTTAACACCCCCGATTGCTTGTATGTTTGATACCCTATGACCCTTTTGGTTAGCATGACTAGTATACCTAGATGAGAGTTTCACTACCACCATATGCCATGACCCTGTATGCTATCCTTTTTAATCGTATGATTTAAGTAAGTTCTGAGACCATGATTGTTGGGGAGGAGACTCTAGAAAAGTATGACCATCTTAATTTCGAGGTCGAAATTCTTCTATGAAGGGTAGACTTGTAACACCCACTTTTCTAAAATGAGGGTAATTTTGAACTTTTATAATTTTGATTAATCGATAATAAGATTTAACTCATGTTGTGATTTTTGGTAATTTTTTTAATCAATTTAAAACTATTTAAAATGTTGAATTGTGATTTTGATGGTTAACTAGTTAATCCCTAGTTTTGCTAAGCTTAGAGACTAACCATGACCATGGGAACCTAACCATGTGATTAGAATGACTATTTACAACTTTTTACGCTAAAGATATTTTGGTCATTTTGTGACTTTTGAATTATTTAGGATTTTGATTAATTGGTGAATTTTAGATTATTTTAATAATATTTAAATTGATGTATTATGATTTTGGTCATTTTCATATTTTAATATTTTGGGAAAATTTTATATTTTTAATATTATTTTTATTGGATTTGTTTAGTCGGGGTTGAGTTTCGTCTCATTCCGACTTGTATTGTGACCCGGGTAGCTTGAACTCTAGATGAGATCCAATATTAAGTTAAGCATGGCTCACAAGACCCAACATTAAGTTAGTTAATTAAACTAATCTTTATCATGTTAGAATTGTTAAGTTAGAGACTCAAAACTAGATCATTTTGATCCCAAACTTGAACCTAGTCTAGACTTAACCATATGAGACTAAAGAGAGGCAATTAGGACATTTCCCATTAGCCCTAATGGACTCTTTATGGCAGCCACCTTTAGGAGAGAATGATTCATTTCATTCATTACAATCATGCCTCTTTTATTTTCCTTTTGTTCTTCCCTAATTTTACAGAGCCTTCCCATTGATTTGATCTCCAAATCAAATCATTCCTTCACCAAACCTTCCCTCAATCATTCCTATTCTCCAAGAAAAGGGTGCTATCAAGGATTGGAAGAGGAGTGCAAGGAGGAGTGTCCACTTTGAAGGATCTTCGTATCGGAGCCGTGTCCTAAAGGATTTTATTGGGATTCCACTCCCAATAGGTAAAACCCATCCTCTAAATCGATTTTCTTTGTATATAAATTAGTTTTGAATCCGTAGGATCCATCCTCATGCATGTGTCACATTTAGATTCAAATTTGAGGCCATTTGGAGCTCTCTTGAGGATTTTATATATGTGTCTAGTGTCCTACTTGATAGATCCCAAATTAGGACACCCCATGTGTATGTATGTATGATAATAGTTTAAATAGATATTTAAATTCAGTTTTATAATGGTTAGAGAGTGGATTAATCTTAGTTAGGATGGTTAGAATGAGTTTCATTTGGATACCTATGTTTGTATCCAAGTATCTTGGCCTATATGTGTTCTTTTGTCAAATCCGTCATAATTTTCATCAACGTTTTTATTAACCAAAGCAACTTAGAAATGTCATAACTTTTAGCTTAGAACTTCGATTTATCTCTAGTTTTTTTTAAAAGAAACGTATCGAAGTTAGCTTTCGAAATATATATTTTAATAGGCCAAATTCTTTCTGTAACTTTCTGTAGAATTATTTGAGTGTCAGCTGTACGAAAGACGAACGTGTTTCGGTATTTTTGCGATTCCGGGAGCTTCCGGACACGAAAATGTGATCCGTTTAAAGTTTTGGAAAGCTAACACAAAGGGATACGACATACTTTAATTCTAGAATTTAGTGAATGCCCAATTGGTACAGTATTGGTTTTAAGTAGAAGAGTGACTATATGATATATGCATTTTGTGTAACCTATGAGCCTATGTAGTATGGATATTAAATGAATATAGAGTATGTAATGCATGATATGTTAGATGAATGAAATGATATATATATGATATATATTCTTTTTACATTAATGTATATATGTGGTTGAATACAAGCATGTAGGAATGCAATTAATATAATGCATATAAGCAATGCATGAATGAAAGAATGATATACAATGTATGCATGAAGATATATATGTAATGATAGATATGAATGCATAATGTATAAATATTATAATGCAATATATAATGATAACATGTATGGTAATGTAGAATATATGATGCAAGCATGAATGAATGGAGGAAATACATGTATATAGGTAATATAGAATATAATATATGAATACAAGCATGCAAGATAATGTATTGTATCCATATATGATGTATTCAACTTAAAGATAATGTAATATATGAAAGGAATGAATGATAATATATAACATGATATGTAAGGTAATGCAAGATATAAAATATATAATGCGTGCATGTTTGTATGTCTTTATGTTAATGTATGAAATGATATGAATATACAATGTATGCATATGTATAAAACATGTAGGTAATGCATAGATGCATGAATGAAATGAATGTTTACAATATGTTAATATAAATACAAGTATCTAATATGCATGAATGTAAGTATAATATAATACAAGTATACATGTATGTATCATGTAAATGTAATATACATGATATGTATGTATGCATGTATACAAGGTAAGTATGTATGTATGTATTTCTATAAACTGAGTTAACCTATAACCTTTTACACACATGCATTCATACACCCTTTGACATCATGTATCCCATGTCACATACACCTACCTGTCATTAAATTTTAGAACATTAACACATATTCTTTCACACACATGCCAAACACACACATACTCACTTACTCTTTTACCTCTCTTTCTCTCTCTATATATATATGTATGTGCCTATATATATAGCTTTCCTATATATATCTATGTATATGAATATGTGAATAGTGATGCATATATATATATATATATATATATATATATATATATATATATATATGGGATGTACATATAGGTAGCCTATATGTTATGAGTGTACTACAATATATTAGATATATATATATATATATTGTTATGTGTATATGTGTTTGTGGTTTGGCTTAGGCATGATATAGCCTATAGCCTAGGGCTCTTAGTCTATGGTGTGTCTGTTTGCCTAGTGAGAGTTTAGTTAGACTTGTTTAGTCTTGATTAGGCCTAGAATAGACCAGTTAGACTAGTATAGACTTGTTTGGTTTAGGTTTGACCTAGTTTGACTAGTCTAGTTGACTAGAGTTGACCAAAGGTTGACTTTAGCCTAGATTGACCCCAAACTTCATGTAGATGCATTGTAGCAGTCTATTTCCTTATTTTAGACTTGTTATGACTTGTACTGTTTTATAGGAGACATACACCACTCCTCGGACAATATATTCTCTTCGGACATTCAGGATACCAGGCGAGTATATTTTCTGATCATTTCATATCCTGCTTAGAATTATTTTCCTGCTTTAAATTACTTTACTTGTTACTGTCACGTTGTTCACACGGATTGGTACTATATGGATCCCTTCTTGAGATGTTATCCTTAGGGACAATCAGGTACTACATGTTCTGTGCGTTTCACTTACATGGCGTATCACTATGCGTCATTGGTTCATTGATCACTTGTGACATATACTCTTATGATCACAGAGTCTCCTTGAATCCTTATCCCATTTACTGGATATCCTAGAATCTCCTAGAATCTCCATTTATGGGACATCCATGTATCACCCTTCGGGGGCCTTTGCATGGAATCATAACATAACCTGGTTGGATCCTTGTGTATTGATTGGGGGTACGGGAGAGTAGAAATAGACATATGAATAATAGCCAAGTAGTATCTCATCAGAATCTTTCCATAGTGTCTCATCAGAATCTCCTATGCCATTTACATGTCTATATTATACTCTGACTCACTTGCCACTGTTAGTTCTCTATTGTATAGTAGATATTTCTATTACAGTTCTCTTTCTGTTTACATACTGTATTTCTTCAGTTCATGTATCCTACTTTACTGCATGATTATGTTTTCTAACCTGCTATGATCTGTTGAGATGTACTGTACTCGCTCCCGTCCTAACTGGACCTGTTGAAAATTTTACAGATATCTTGGAGGCTGCCTGCTAGCCTAGAGGAGACACAGTAGAGGTCGTATAGATAGCTAGGGTTTTGCTTATAGTTTATTTTCAGTTGTCTTGAGTTGTATTTATGGATTACTGTATTTGAGCTTGGAGATGTATTTATGGGTTGTGTATCTTAGACACTTAGACTACTATCTGCTGTATCTCTTTTGGATTTCATGTTTTATCTATCTTCCATTATGCTCTACCTTAGATGTGATTGAGTTTACATTCTGCTATGTCACCCCCATTCGGGGAGTATAAACTGCTTAGCCTTATACTGTTAGATGCATAAGACCTAGGACAGCGTTCTACCGCCGACACTGCGGCGTAGACTGGGCGTTGTTACGTTCTCGTACCCTAACTCTAGGGTGCGGGTCGTGACAGAAGGTACTCATTCACATTAGGAAAAACTCCTTATCAAATCCCTTTTATCTAAATTTGCTGCTTATTGTTTTTCCCTTGAATAAAACTGTCCTCCCTTGAAATTTCGCTTCATTATCAGAAATTATTTCTTGTTTTGATCTATCTTCATGATGGTTATGGAGACATGATCTCGTCGCTTCAGTTCGAGGAATACTATCGAAAGGCTGGCCATCTCTCGTCTTGTTCATCAGGGCCTCGAGACCGTAGCTCCTGTTGTGCTGACTCAGGTTGGCGTTTCTGCTACATTGGAAGTGCACCTCTGCCTGTACAGAGACTTTTCTCATCATTTCTGATTTCTTTCAGCAGCAGCGGTTCATGCAGCATCAGCAGTAGACCAGGGGAAACTAGCAGGGTAAGCTATCGTCAGGACAATCAAGGATGCACAGACCATTGGAGATCTTGCTGCAAGTTGCGTTCTTCTCAATTCCATTTCCGGAATTGTCTTTTATAACTACCTTGAAATCCGATTCCATCTGTTCCTTGCTGATTGATTAATTTTGTCATGTTGTTCTTTTGTTATGTTGTTTTTCTTCAAAATCATATGGACTAGGTCACCTAAATCATGGGATCTAGAATCTTTGATAGTCGTGTTAGTTGGCTTAGTGAGGACATGTAGTCAGATTTTGGATGTATCTCTCGGATATGGGAATTTAAGATTTTCGTCGTCGCAAGCGGCAATACAAAAATTTTAAATACCATGAACCTAGAGGTACGTACCTTAGTCAAGGACTCTGTGATTATCATAGCCTTGCTCACTAGCATGATGAAGACTCTGGACAACATGATTTTGGACAAACGCATATGATTAACAGATTGTATCTTGAGAAGGTTTTAAACATCATACCCTTCTGTTGTTATAAATAAGTTTAGGAGTAGGGATATTTAGTTTTGTAGAGCTTATTCATAGGTGGTTCTTTCATAGTATAATGATATGATGACTTGTAGAGTGTCCGTACCCTAGAGAAGATAGTTAGCAATGGTGTTAGAGTAGTAACCCAGTATAGGTAATTCCTATGTTATTTATAATATCAACCAGTTACGTATAGGATGTTAGTATGCCTTGCAGCCTTTATGATTATTATTATTTTACCTTACCATTTTCCAGTAAGGCACCCATGACCAGAACCCGTCCTCGAGTATAGTTGTAGTTTCACCTAAGACTAAGAGGTCTATATATATAGATGATATACTTAGGATATATGTGATGGGTTGTTATTCTTGAGCATATATATACGTGGCATTTGGGATTGGTGTGCTTAGCTTGCGGGTATTTAGTTATGGGTGACTTGATAGGATTTGGAAGGTTAAGAGTTAGTCTATTATAGAGTTTCTCTTTTGTTAAATTCTAGTTGCCAACACCTAGATAGCTAGCATAGGTAAAATCCTAAGAAGTTGACCAGCTGATAAACAAGTACTAGAGTGTTGAGAAAATTGACTAGTGATTGACCCTTGACTATGCTTGACCTAGAAGGGGGTGCGATCATCTTAATTTTGAGGACGAAATTTTTATAAGGTAGGTAGGATTGTAACACCCAATTTTCCAGATGAGGGTAATTTTGAAATTTTGTAATTATAATTATTATTATTGATATTTATTTCATATTATGATTTTTAGTGATTTCTAATTATTTTTAAACTATTTAAATTCATGACTTGTGATTTTGGTATTTTGCTAGTAAAATCGTAGAGACTGTCTACCCTAGAGCCTAACTATGTGATTAGGGTATTTTTGACATTTTTATGGTTATTTAAATTTATTATAATTTATTTGAATTTATGGGAATTTTTAGGATTTATTCTGGAATTATTTGAATGATGGTTGACTAGGTTGACTTTGACTAGTGTTGACTGGGTAGACTAACCTAGAAGCTAACCCTAGATGTGTTTGGAGTTGGTTAGGTCATGTAACCCTAGTTAGACTAGAGTTAATTCATGGTTAGTCATTAAACTCAGGTTAGAATAGAAAAGCTTTTAGCCATAAGCCATGACTTATGATTTGAAACCATTAATTAACAACTTAGCCCATAGAGGCCCAAGCCCATAGCCCATCACTAAACCCTAACCCTAACCCACTATGGCCAGCCACATTGGGAACCCCACCCCTATTTATACTCTCTTCCATTTAGGGTTAGCCTCTTTTAGGAAAGAACAAGCTTAATGAGGAGGTATTTTCCCAACTTTAGAAATTCATAGAAATTCCATTTTATCTCATTTTTCCCTCAAACAAATTACAATAGGTTCTAATTTAGGTATATTTGTTGTTCATGGAGAGAAATCTCAGGTTTGGACCAATTTGGAGAGTTTTGGCTAACAAGGAGGATCCCCCATTTTGAAGCTTCTTTGGAGAAGAACACCAATAGGTAACTTCTCATTCTCTCCATGAAATTCCAGTTTTCTTGCATATTTGGATAGCCCTAGGTGTCCCCTAGCCATAGGTATTGGTTTCGTGTTGAGTCGTGTCCGTTTCTTGTCCGTATCGGACACGAATCAGTGTTAGGGTGCATGTGTTCGATGAAATGCTTGAGTGAATAAATTCTTCTTATTTTTAAATAGTATTTGAATAGATTTCTAGCCCTTGATGTGTGCTTTCGAACCCCCAAGCTCTGAGCTCATATCGAGCTGTGTCCGTGTCCAAAATGGACACGAACTCGCTGTACGAGACACGGCGCACATGCCCTGCTACTCGGGGGCTATAACTCCCTGTACACGACACATCTGGACACAAAATTTTGTGGGGACACTGTTTAGGTGACTGACACTGTGCCCACAAAAGTTGAGGTGGTGTCGTGTCATGTCATGTCGAGGGAGAAAATACACGCGCACTGTTCCTACACAGACTGTGCACAGGTGGGTTTTGGCCATTAACACGGGGTTCGTGTCACTTCTGGACACGTCGTGGTGACGTGTCAGGGACACGAGTGTGTGGCCCTACTATGGGCGAATACAGGGACACGTGCACGAGGACACTAGTGTCGCGTGTCGGGTGCACGAGCCTGTGACACGCCTGTACGAGGCTTCCTGTGCAGTATTTTGATATTCTGTATAATTAGTGTTATGGACACGTTTGTGTCCTGATATTGGACACATTTTGGAGTGTGTGACACGTGTACATGTTGCTTGTGAATTACCAACCATTTGTTGATGTATGATCAAGTTTTTTATTTATAATCTTGGGTTTTGAATATGTATTGGGTGGACTGTTAAGTATCAGTCTTTATTTTGTTTCCAGTTCTTTTTATGAAGTTTAGATATTAAATCATGATTAATTAGATATTAATTATACACGTATATATTGGGATTTAAGTTGGTTTGCCTGGGATTCATATTGTGTAGTGGTTGATGATGTTGGTTGTCTGGTTTTCTGATACTGTTAAGTATCAGTGTAAAATATACACTGCTTTCTTCATTCAATTTTGCTTTTAATTGCTGTATCCTGTAATTTATAAGGATTAGTGGTCTAATTATTGATTGGGGTGCGTGGGTTGGTTTTGTAATGAAAGATGATAGTTATGTTAGTTAACTTGAGTACTGGGTCTCACATGAACTTGAGTTCTAGGTCTGTTTACTATATTGAATATTAATCCAGTTTTGAATGTATGATTGTGTAGAGATAATGTTAACTAACAGTTCATTGTGTATTGATTGGGTTTTCATTCATTCTGTTTCGAATTGGATGTACACACTTTCATTTCACTCTAATGCACACTCTCATGTGTATTCCTCTTCACTGTTACCTATCCATATTGCATTGATTTTCCTGTTACATTACCCCATAGCCTACTTACACATTCCTGAGAACATTGCTCCTAAAACCTGTAGACACACACACACATGCTTGCACATTCACACACTATGGTATTTACACTGTGGTTGTTTGATATGTGCAGCCTATGAGCCATGTTTTTTCAGTCCCTACAGCCCTTAAATCAGTCCTTTACATTCCCATCCAGTCCTAAGACACCCCCCCAATACAGTTATTGACAGACCATAAAACCACCTTCTCATATCAACCCTGTATAGCCTATTAGCTGACCCATGTTGCAGTCCCAAAACTCAGCTGAAACTAGTCCCTATGACACCCCTGTGCTGTCCTAAATTCAGTCTTAAATAGCAGCATTTAGCAACCTCAAACCAGGCCATATCAAGCCCTAAATGGCAGCAGTAGTAGCAGTCCCTTACCACCACCTTAGCAGCCTCTAATCATCCTATATCACCCCCATAACAGCCCCCCTAAATCATCCCATGTATGCACCCTTAACCAATAAATTCCGGTCCAAAACTCATTCCATTTTTCACTCAAAAATCAGTCCACTTTAATGCCATTTGTATGTGTGTGTTTATGAGCCTAGATGAGTTTGGCATGTGCCTATAGGTTAGCCTATGTGTAAACCTATAGGAAAGCTTATAGGTGAGTGATATATATATATATATATATATATATATATATATATATATATATATATATATATATATATATATATATATATATATATATATATATATATATATATATATAGTGTGATATATATGATATGCAATGTAGGATGCAATGTATATATGAATGAATGAGGGTAAAATACAAGTTGTATGTTTGGTGATGCAATGCTCAATGTTAACAAATCCTATTGACACTAGCCTATTAACTAACTGCCATGCTCTTATGTTCCATTCACCTACACATACATGCTCAACACACACTCATCCACACTCTCATGTCACTCCACACACATTCCACACTGTTATCTACATGTACACAACACATGTGCCCTATTTCCTATCACTCTATATATATATATATATATATATATATATATATATATATATATATATATAATGCACATATTTATGTAGCCTATATAATTATAATGTGTGTATTATATTAACTTAAATATATTAAATATGTGTGAATGTGTGGTTTGGTATAGGCATGATATTGCCTGAGTGTGTGATTTGAATGCCAGTATAGGGTGTAGTTGACTTGTATGGTCTAGAAATGGTGTGTGCTTGCTAGAATAGGCTGGCTAGGCTTAGTGAGACTTGTTGGGTCAGTCTTGACCTAGTTGACCTAGTTTGACTAGTCTAGTTGACTAGAGTTGACCGAGAGTTGACTTTGGTTTAGTTTGACCTAGACAGCATGCAGATGCATAGTAGATTACATTTATCATCTCCTGTATATATCTTGACTTGTGTTGCTCTAACTAGGAGTCAGGTATCTCATCTCGGACGGTACATTTACTTCAGACATTCGGATACAAGGTGAGTACATTCTCTGACCGTTTTATACTTGTCTGGATTTACATTCTTGCTCTAGATTACTGTACTTGATGCTGACACGATTGTTATCACGGATTGGTACTATATGGATCTTCTTTTGAGATGTTATACCCTTGTATTCACTAAATACATATTGTGATGTGCGTTTCACTTACATATTGTATTTATTGAATACCCGTATCCTTGTATACTCTTTGTGCATATTGTACTCTCATTATCACATGAGTTCCAGGGATAGACCATTGAACACTATTGTATAACATTGTACAACTATTGTATAACATTGTACATCTATTATATAATATTGTACATCCATTGTATAATATTGTACACTATTGTATAAGATAACGTAACTGGAGTGGATCCTTGTGTATTGATTGGGGAGGGGAGTAGAATTGGTTATGTACTCAAATCCTATTGTACAACATTGTATAACTATTGTATGTGTCTATTTACACCCACGTACAATGGAGTTACCATTGCATTGTCCTAGACCGTTTACATAACCATATTGTACTCTAAATCACAGTTGGCCTACAGTTCTTACTTATCATATATAGATATTTTCTGTTATCAAATCTCTACTATTTTTATATACATTCTTCTTTCAGCGTTTTATGTACCTTACTCTTTTGCATGTTTTATATTTCCTAACTTGATATGAACTGCGTGAGATATTTTGTGCTCGCTCCAGTCCTGACTGGACCAGTTAAAATTTTTACAGAGGATGATGAGGAACCCTACACCCCTTACTTGGAGCTTGCCTAGATGACACTCGCGACCTGGACCCCTGGGGAGGTTCAGGCAACTGCTGAAGAGGATACCCCTTGTTTAGTATAGATAGCTTAGACTCTTACTTGTCTTTCTCATTGATACATTATTGTATATATTGGGAGTTGTTTTTCTTGGATGTTTGTGGAGATGAATCATAGACACTTAGTTTTTATCTGGTTGGTACCTCTGTGGATTCCTTCTGTTCATATCTATCTATCTTACCGTATTCCACCTTAGATGTGATTGAGATTATATTCTGTTATGTCAACCCCATTCGGGGAGTATAACTGTGCATCACTTTATATTGTTAGATGTTGTGACCTAGGACAGCGTTCTACCGCCGACACTGCGGCGTAGGCTGGGCGTTGTTACGTTCTCGTACCCTTACAGTGGGTGCGGGCCGTGACACCAGCTTTGACTTGGTAACCTAACCCTAGTTGAGTTTGGACTTGGTTAGATTATGAGACCCTAGGTTAAGTTAAGTTAACCATACTCTAGTTATTAGAATCAATTATGAATATAGACATTAGAATAGAAAGCTTTTGATCACAAGTCATGACTTGTGATTTTTGAAACATTGATTAATGACTAAGCCCAACCCACTAGCAACCCTAACCCAAACCCATACTTGGCCGACCACTTGACCCATCCTAGGGATTTCCCCCTATAAGTATTCTCCTAGAAATTAGGTCTAGCCTCTTTAGGAAGAACAAGTTTTAGAAAGAGGTATTTTCTCAACTTCAATAATCCATAAAAATTCTATTTTTGCTCCTTTTTTCCTCAAACAAATTGCAATAGGTTTTAAATGAAGTGTTCTTGCTGTTGTTATATGTTTTTCTCAGATTCATACCAATTTGGAGAAGTTTGCTAGCAAGAGAACCCCCATTTGAGGCTTTTCTTGCATTTGGTCACATATAGGTAAATCTATGTAAACTTTATTAAACTCTGAATTTCTTTGCATGGAGACCTAGATCTAGGTGTTTCTTAGCTAACCCTAGATTTTTGTGTCATTTTGGACCCATTTCGTGTCCGTATCGGATACGTATCCGTCCTAGGTCTAAGTGTTTGATGAAATGCCCCAATGGGCATTTCGATTTAATTTTTAGAAAGTAAAAGAATAGAAAATTATTATTTGATGTTGCTTTCGTATTTGTTTGGACTGGAAGTCTTTTTGTGTCGTATCGTGTCGGTTTGGACACGTGCACACGAGGGTGCACGCGTGCGCGCGCAGGGGCTGCGTGTCCTGCCTCTCGGGGTGGATTCCTCACTGGACACGGCGACTCAGGTCATGCCACTTGGCGTGGGCCAAGGGACAATGATTGACACGAGTCCCTCCAAGTTGGAGATGCTCTCGTATCGTATCGGACTCGTTCTCCAGCCCGCACTGGGTTTGGACTGACAGTTCAGTCGGTTTTATCGGGCTCTGACACGCAGTTATAACTCGGACACGGGGACGCTTTGACTCAGTGCAGGCACCTAGACACGAAGGCCTATACTAGGCGTATCCATGTGCACGAGCACGAGGGTTGGTTTGCCCTGTACGAGGATTGGTCATGTGTTGCACTGTTTTGTGTCTTAAAATCGTTTGGACACATTTGTGTCCTCTTACTTGGACACAAACACATTGTATGACACGTACACTATAGATATTTTATTTACCAACCTATAAATTCGTGTTTTGATTTGGTTTTATGTGTTAATTCCTAATTACCCTAATTTCTGAAACTGTATAGTATTTCCCTGCATTTCCAGATTTTGAAACATAAACTTTGGCAATTGTTTAATCTAAATTAATACTGTTAAGGATTGGTTTTAGTCCCTAAATTGATTCTCCTATGTTTGATCTAGTTGTGTGTCGATTTTTGGGTTGTTTGGTGTCTTTTTGATTTCGAAATGGGGTTAGGATATGTGGGGACTGAAAACTGGGTTCAGTTTTCATTTAACTGATATAATGCAGTGATTTCCTTTCCTTTCCTTCCTATTTTCCTGAGACTGAACTGTTGGGACTGTTGTGCAGGATGAATTGGTTCCTTCCTATTCTCCTAACTGTACTGGCAGTACTCACTGCACACTCACACACATCCTCAACATGACACACACTGTTTGAATACTTGAACACTGTCCATGTTGGACTGTCTCACTGTTTTCAGTGTCACTCACACATCACTCACTTGACAGTACACACACACACCCTCACTCAATAACACACACACACACACAGAGTCATCTACACACATTGTTTAGCACACACAGTTCACACACATCTCACACACACATGCTCTCTCTCTAAATCCATATGTGTGTATATATATTATATTGAATAGGCACATGTATGTATATAATATATATATGTATATAGACTACGTGTAAACCTATTTATGTATGTATGTCATATAGTTATGTAATGTATATATGTAAGTTATGTATATCATATAAGTGGCCTACACATATGTGTATTTTTGAATTGAACCCATATATATATATAAATAGCTATGATAATGTATGCAACTTCTATATATATGTAATGTATATACATATCTACCTAATGTATATTGTAATGGTTAGAATAGAGTAGTATAGGCTTGTTAGGCTTGCATAGCCTTGTAATGGTGTGTGTTAGCTAGTTTAGCCTTGTTTAGACTAGTATAGACTAGTTAGACCTAGAATGACTAGTTTGACCTAATTTAGACTTTTTTGACCTAGTTTGACCATAGTTGACCTAAGTTTGACTTCTTGGTTGACCAAGGTTGACCAAGAGTTGACTTTGGCCAAGATTGACCTAGACTCATGTAGAGTGCATAGTAGAACTTTATTTTACCATTTTAGACTTGTTGTGACTTGTGCTATTCTGATTAGGAGCCAGACACCTCTCCTCGGACAGTATATTTCATCCGGACACTCAGATACAGGCGAGTACATTCTCTGATCATTTCATATCCTGCTTAGAATTATTTTCCTGCATTAAATTACTTTACCTGATACTGTCACGTTGGTCACACGGATTAGTACTATATGGATCCCTTCTTAAGATGTTATCCCTTCAGGGAGCATCGGGTGCTACATGTTCTGTGCGTTTCACTTACATGGCATATCGCTATGCTTCATTGGTTCTTTGATCACTTGTGACATATACTCTTATGATCACAGAGTTTTTCTTGAATCCTTATCCCATTTATTGGGTTTCCCAGAATCCCCATTTATGGGACTACTATGTACCATCCTTCGGGGGCCGTTACATAGAATCATAACATAACCTGGTTGGATCCTTGTGTATTGATTGGGGGTACGGGGGAGTAGAAGTAGACATGTGAATAATATCCAAGTAGTGTAGCATCAGAATCATTCCATAGTGTAGCATCAGAATCATCCTATGCCATTTACAATTCTATATTGTACTCTGACTCACTAGCCACTGTTAGCCTCTATTTATAGTAGATATTTCTATTACAGCTCTCTCTCCCTGTTTACATACTGTATTTCCTTCAGTATCTATATCTTACTTTACTACATGATTATATTTTCTAACTTGCTATGAACTATTGAGATGTATTGTACTCGCTTCTGTCCTGACTGGACCTGTTAAAAATATTACAGAGGACGAGGAGGAGGCCTATGTGGATACCTTCTACGAGGCAGTCCTAGACGACACATGTGAGCTGGACTCTCAGGAGGACCCAGCTCTAGCTGAGGACATTACCCCCATTGCCTAGACTAGCTTAGTTAGGCCTATCTTATTTATGTTGTCTTGAGACTGTTTTCGCTAGACTTTATTTTTGTCTGGAGATTCTGAGTTGTATATATTCTTTCATATTCAGTAGCTGAGATTTGTACTCTTGATATTTGCTGGGATGTTATCTTAGACAATTTTATCATCTGTATTTCCTTGAGTTCTATATCATATCGTGCTTCTTCTTCCTTAATTGTGATTGAGTTTACTTTTATCATGTCACTCCCATTCGGGGAGTATAAACTGCGTAGTATATTATCGCTAGATGTTGTGACCTAGGACAACGTTCTACCGCCGACACTGCGGCGTAGGCTGGACGTACCCACGTCTTGTGCCCTTACTCTAGGGTGCGGGTTGTGACACGTTTTTAGTGGTGGCCCATGCAGGTCACAAGTCTAGAAGTGTAGTAGTATTCGAACTAGAGTATCACTACAGCCTGCAGTAGGATATAAAACATTAATTTTTAAGGTAAACAATCACATTAGGAAAAATTCTTTTATTGCCATCTAAATCCTTATTGTCAGCTGATCCTTTGAATTTTAATTGTCCGCCTTTGTTATATCGCTTCTTTCTCAGAATTGATACTCTTGTTTGGTCTATCTTCAGGATGGTAGAGACTCGGTCGCAGCGTACCATTCATGGGGATGCTATAGAGGGATCTTCTACCTCTCAGCCAGTTCAGCAGAGACAGGAGACTGCAGCTCCGGCCACCTCTGTTCGTATTGAGGCTCCAGCAGCAACAGCAGGGGGTATGCCTCCACCAGCTCCGAGGTAGGACCTAGTCATCGCAGAGGAGCCCTTCCAGCAGCCGCCGCCTACAAGATACGTGGATGAGGTACAGATGTTCGCATATTTCCAGCAATTCATGGACCGGCAACAGGCTCGACAGGACAGGGACATGGAGTTGGCCCTCACGACAGTCGTAGCTCGACCAGTGGTTCAGCAGCCGAGGACACCGGGGATAGAGCAGTTCCAGAAGATGATTCCCAGAGACTTCCTGGGGACAGAGGGTATTCTATATGCTGATGAGTGGATCGAGCATATAGAGGAGATCTTCCGCCTGGCCCGGATACCAGCAGATCTCCAGATTGAGGCCGCAGCTAGTCGGATGCGAGATCTTGCTCGCACCTGGTATCTGTCGGACCCCAGGGTAGGAGTAGCTGGGCAGACATGGGAGGAGTTCAAGGGCTTCTTCAAGAAGAAGTTCTTTCCAGATTCAGCGCTCAGAGCCTTAGAGTCGCAGTTCGAGAGCCTAGTCCAGGGGAGCCTTTCAGTGGAGGAGTATGCTGGGGAGTTTGGCCGCCTTGGCAGGTTAGTAGAGGGCTTGAGCGAGACGGCGAAGGCCTAGAGGTTCCGGAAGGGTCTGATCAAGGAGGTCAAGTCCTTGACCAAGGGCAACAGGGATGCCACATTCGAGGAGATCTTAACGGGAGCCTTATTAGCAGAGGATGATCTTGAGCTTAGGCTCAAGAGGGGGCGAGACCCAGTTGGGAGCAGCAGCAGCGGTGGCCATGCCAAGAGGCCCCACTTCCAGCACCAGCATCCGAGGCAGTTCCAGCCGCAGCCGATCCAGCAGAGGCCAGTTCACCAGCAGCAGCAGCCGAGACAGTACCAGAAGGGCCAGAGACAGGTGATCACTTGTGCTTACTGCAAGAAGCCCGGGCATGTCGCCAATGAGTGCCGAAAGAGGCTGGGCCAGTGCCTGGTGTGTGACTCAGCAGACCACCAGATGAGGGAGTGCCGCATGGGACGAGCAGCTCAGGGGACAGCAGTCAGAGCTCAAGTAGGCCAGCAGAGGGGACCAGCCCTGCCGACACGGCAACAGAGGTTCGTCCAGCACCAGCAGCAGGCCAGGGGAGGCCAGCAGGGATGAGCTTTCGCCATGGCAGCTGGAGATGCAGAGGTGAATGGAGAGCTGATCGCAGGTTCGATACTTCTCGACTCCTGTCCAGCTTTTCAGTTATTCGATTCCGGTGCTTCGCATAGCTTCATATCAGTATCTTTTGCGATTAGACACGGTATCATAGCTTAATCGTTGCCTAGGACTTATAAGATCACGACCGGGGGTGGCATTATCCTCGTGAGTGATGTTTGTAAGGGTCGGAGTGTAGTTTTGGGAGGCTGTGAGTTGGAGGTGAGCCTGCTCGTAATGCCATTGCCGAACTACGAAATAGTACTAGGCATGGACTGGTTGAACTGGCACCATGCTAGCATTGATTGCAGAGGGGGTAGAGTTCTCTTCAGAGCACCGGGGGAGCCAGAGTTCGAGGCAGAGCAGAGCAGCGGAGTCTTCTGCGGAGTCTCGATTGAGGAGCAGGCGATTCTACACCCCTTGATAGCAGAGTATATGTATTTTTCCCAGAGGAGTTGCTGGAATTGCCACCAGACAGAGTCATTGAGTTCTCGATAAACTTGGTTCCATGAGCGGAACCCATCTCTCAGCATGTCTATCGAGTGAACAATAGTGAGTTGGTGGAGCTGAAGAAGCAAGTGGATGAGCTGCAGGGTAAGGGCTTCATCCGCTCGAGTTCGTCGCCATGGGGTGCACCAGTATTATTTGTGCCGAAGAAGGATGGGTCAGTATGGATGTGTATCGACTATAGGGCACTCAACAACCTTACGATCAAGAACAAATACCCACTGCCACGGATCGACGATCTTTTTGACCAGTTGAGCGGAGCTCGGATATTTTCCAAGATTGATCTGATGTCGGGATATCACCAGGTGAAGGTGAAGGGGGAGGATATTCCCAAGACCGCTTTCAGGATACGGTACGGGCAGTTTGAGTTTTTGGTTATGTCGTTTGGGCTAACCAATGCACCAGCAGTGTTTATGAACCTTATGAACAAGGTGTTCCACCAGTACTTGGATCAGTTTGTGGTGGTGTTCATTGACGACATCTTGATATATTCCAAGACTGAGGAGGAGCACGAGGAGCATTTGAGGATAGTGCTGGAGACTCTCAGGAAGGAGCAGCTTTACGGAAAGCTCTCCAAGTGTGAGTTCTTCTTGGACCGGGTGGACTTCTTAGGGCATGTGGTGACTGGAGATGGTATCTCAGTTGACCCCAATAAGATTGTAGCAGTTGAGGCATGGGCAGCGCTGACTTCAGTTGCAGAGATCAGGAGTTTCCTGGGGCTGGCAGGATATTATCGGAGATTTGTGCAGGATTTTTTTCGGGTTGCAGAACCGTTGACTCGGTTGACCCGGAAGGATGCTGTGTTCGTTTGGTCAGAGGAGTATCAGGCAGCTTTTGATGAGTTGAAGAAGCGGCTTACGGCAGCTCCGATTCTGGCATTGCCTTCAAGATCAGGTGGATTCACTATTTATAGTGATGCTTCAGGGAAGGGGCTGGGTCGTGTCTTACAGCAGCATGGAAAGGTGATTTCCTATGCTTCCAGGCAGTTACGTTCCCATAAGAAGAACTACTCTACCCACGACCTGGAGCTGGCAGCAGTGATATTTACTCTGAAGTTGTGGAAGCATTATCTCTATGGAGAGAGGGTGGAGATTTTTACAGGTCACAAGAGCTTAAAGTATGTGTTCACTCAGAAGGAGTTGAACATGAGGCAGCGCAGATGGCTAGAGTTGATGAAGGACTTTGACATCCTACTTCAGTATCACCCAGGGAAGGCCAACGTGGTTGCCGATGTCTTGAGTAGGTATCCGACAGCCATGTGTTTGACCATGGATCGGCATTTGCTTGCAGACTTGGAGAGCCTAAGGATTGAGGTGATCGTGCCAGGAGTGCAGATGCAGATGTGGGACATGCATATACAGTCGGACTTGGTGGAGAGGATCAAGGCGACTCAGTTTGAGGACGTTGCTCTGTGGTGTCTCCGAGAGCAGGTCCGAGCAGGATTGGTGGACGACGAGTTTTCTCTTACAGAGGATGGTGCCTTGAGGCACGGTTCTAAGTTATGTGTGCCCAGCGGAGAGCTCAGGGAGCAGGTTTTGCAGGAGGCCCACAGATCTCAGTACTCTATATACTCTGGTGCAAAAAAGATGTACCGAGATCTGAGGGAGCATGTTTGGTGGTCCGGGATGAAGTGGGAGGTGGCTCGCTTCGTGGTTAGGTGCTTGGTCTGTCAGCAGTTCAAGACAGAGAGGCAGAGGCCCGGTGGATTGTTGCAGCCGCTGCCCCTTCCCGAGTAAAAATGGGAGCATATCACTATGGGCTTCGTATCAAGATTGCCGCGTACACCTGGAGGAAAAGATACGATTTGGGTCATCGTTGACAGGTTGACCAAATCGGCCCACTTCTTGCCATTCAAGGTGGGTACGTCTACAAAAAGGCTGGCAGAGATGTATATGTGGCAGATAGTCAGGATTCACGGGGTTCCGGCCAGTATCATCTCAGATCGGGATAGTCGCTTTACTTTCCATTTCTGGAGGAGTCTGCAGATTAGCTTGGACACTCAGCTCAAGTTTTGTACTGCATACCACCTCCAGACGGACGAACAGTCAGAGAGGACTATTCAGACACTTGAGAATATGCTGCGGACGTGTGTCCTAGACTTTGGAGGTTCCTGGAAGGATCATCTACATTTGGTAGAGTTTGCTTACAACAACAGTTTCCAGGCCAGCATTGAGATATCACCATTTGAGGCTCTGTACGGACGTAGGTGTCGTACACCCTTATCTTGGGATGATGTTGGTGAGCGAGCTTTACTAGAGCCAGAGATGGTTGTTGACGCAGCCGAGAAGGTGAAGCTCATCAGGGACAGACTTCGCGTGGCGTAGGACAGACATCGGCACTGGGCCAATAGCTACTAGAGGCCCTTAGAGTTTGAGGTACAGATTAAAGTAGGATTAGATTTAGGTTTGTTTGTTTGTGTTTTTTATCATATTTGTTTATCATAATTAATTGAGACCTTGCTTGTGATTAGGTTGGAGACCAGGTTTTTTTGAGGATATCTTCGACTCGTGGTACGATACGTTTTGGTGGAGGTGGAAAGCTTAGCCCGTACTTTATCGTCCCTTTCGTTATCAGCGAAAGAGTCGGTGACGCGGCATACAGGCTATACTTGCCACCTGCACTTGTGGGGGTCCATAACGTATTCCACGTATCACAGTTGAGATGGTACGTGGCTGATCCTAGCCATGTGCTCGATCATTCGGAGATTGAGGTTGGACCTTCTCTCAGCTATCCACAGCAGCCAGTAGAGATTCTGGATCGACGGGAGAAAGTTTTGAGGAACCAGGTGATACCCTTAGTATGCGTCGTATGGAGGCATCATTCTCCAGGAGAGTCTACCTGGGAGCGGAAGGATGAGATGCGTGAGCGGTACCCCTATCTTTTTGGACCTTGAGGTATACTTTTCTATCATTCTCAGCAGTTAGTTTCGTCTTTAATTTTGAGGACAAAATTCATTTAAGGAGGGTAGATTTGTCACTACCACATTTCTAGTTTGTGGGTATTTTTGTCATTTTTTGGGTTATTTGAATTTATTTGAATTTATGGGAATTTTTAGAAATTATTTTAGAATTATTTGAATGAAGGTTGACTAGGTTAACTTTGACTGGCTTTGACTTGGTAGCCTAACCCTAGTTGAGTTTGGACTTGGTTAGATTATGAGACCCTAGGTTAAGTTAAGTTAACCATACTCTAGTTATTAGAATCAATTAGGAATATAGAGATTAGAATAGAAAGCTTTTGATCACAAGTCATGACTTGTAATTTTTGAAACATTGATTAATGACTAAGCCCAACCCATTAGCAACCCTAACCCAAACCCATACTTGGCCGGCCACTTGACCCATCCTAGGGATTTCCCCTATAAATATTCTCCTAGAAATTAGGGCTAGTCTCTTTAGGAAGAACAAGTTTTAGAAAGAGGTATTTTCTCAACTTCAATAATCCATAAAAATTCCATTTTAGCTCCTTTTTCCCTCAAACAAATTGAAATAGGTTTTAAATGAAGTGTTCTTGCTGTTGTTATATGTTTTTCTCAGATTCATACCAATTTGGAGAAGTTTGCTAGCAAGAGGAACTTTTCCCATTTGAGGCTTTTCTTGCATTTGGTCACCTATAGGTAAATCTATGTAAACATCATTAAACTCTGAATTTCTTTGCATGAAGACCTAGATCTAGGTGTCCCCTAGCTAACCCTAGATTTTTGTGTCATTTGGGACCCATTTAGTGTCCGTATCGGACACGTATCCGACCTAGGTCTAAGTGTTTGATAAAATGCCCCAATGGGCTTTTCAATTTAATTTTTAGAAAGTAAATAAATAGGAAATTATTATTTGATATTGCTTACATATTTGTTTTGGACTGGGAGTGTTTTTGTGTCGCATCGTGTCGGGTTGGACATACACGAGGGTGCACGCGTGCGCGCGCGGGCTGCATGTCCTGCCTCTCAGGGTGGATTCCTCACTGGACACGGTGACTCAGGTCATGCCACTTGGCGTGGGCCAAGGGGCAATGACTGACATGAGTCCCTCCAAGTTGGAGATGCTCTCGTGTCGTATCGGACTCGTTCTCCAGCCCGCACTGGGTTTGGACTGACAGTTCAGTCGGTTTTATCGGGCTCTGACACGCAGTTATAACTCGAACACGGGGATTCTTTGACTCAGTGTAGGCACCTAGACACAAAGGCCTATACTAGGCGTATCCCTGTGCACGAGCACGAGGGTTGGTTTGCCCTGTGTCGAGTGTACGACACGTGTGCACTCGTGCACGAGGATTGGTCCTATGTTACACTATTTTGTGTTTTAAAATCGTTTGGACACGTTTGTGTCCTCTTGCTTGGACACAAACACATTGTATGACACGTACACTATAGATATTTTATTTACCAACCTATAAATTCGTGTTTTGATTTGGTTTTATGTGTTAATTCCTAATTACCCTAATTTCTGAAACTGTGTAGTATTTCCCTGCATTTCCAAATTTTGAAACATGAACTTTGGCAATTGTTTAATCTAAATTAATGCTGTTAAGGATTGGTTTTAGTCCCTAAATTTGTTCTCCTATGTTTGATCTAGTTGTGTGTCGATTTTTGGGTTGTTTGGTGTCTTTTTGATTTCGAAATGGGGTTGAGATATTTGGGGACTGAAAACTGGGTTCAGTTTTTATTTAACTGATATAAGCATTGATTTCCTTTCCTTTCCTTCCTATTTTCCTGAGATTGAACTGTAGGGACTGTTGTGCAGGATGAATTGGTTCCTTCCTATTCTCCTAACTGTACTGGCAGTACTCTCTGCACACTCACACACATCCTCAACATGACACACACTGTTTGAATACTTGAACAGTGTCCATGTAGGATTGCCTCACTATTTTCAGTGTCACTCACACATCACTCACTTGACAGTACACACACACACCCTCACTCAATAACACACACACAGTCATCTACACATATTGTTTTGCACACACAGTTCACACACACATGCTCTCTCTCTAAATCTATATGTGTGTATATATATTATATTGAATAGGCACATGTATGTATATAATATATGTATGTATATAGACTATGTGTAAACCTATTAATGTATGTATATCATATAGGTATGTAATGTATATATGTAAGTTATGTATATCATATAAGTGGCCTACACATATGTGTATTTTTGAATTGAACCCATATATATATAAATAGCTATGATAATGTATGCAACTTCTATATATATGTAATGTATATACATATCTACCTAATGTATAGTGCAATGGTTAGAATAGACTAGTATAGGCTTGTTAGGCTTGCATAGCCTTGTAATGGTGTGCGTTAGCTAGTTTAGCCTTGTTTAGACTAGTATGGACTAGTTAGACCTAGAATGACTAGTTTGACCTAATTTAGACTTGTTTGACCTAGTTTGACCATAGTTGACCTATGTTTGACTTTTTGGTTGACCAAGGTTGACCAAGAGTTGACTTTGGCCTAGATTGACCTAGACTCATGTAGAGTGCATAGTAGAACATCATTTTACCATTTTAGACTTGTTGTGACTTGTGTTGTTCTGATTAGGAGCCAGACACCTCTTCTCGGACAGTACATTTCATCCGGACACTCAGATACAGGCGAGTACATTCTTTGATCACTTCATATCCTGCTTAGAATTATTTTCCTGCATTAAATTACTTTACTTGATACTGTCACGTTGGTCATACGGATTAGTACTATATGGATCCCTTCTTGAGATGTTATTCCTTCAGGGAGCATCGGGTACTACATATTCTGTGCGTTTCACTTACATGGCGTATCACTATGCTTCATTGGTTCTTTGATCACTTGCGACATATACGCTTACGATCACAGAGTTTTCCTTGAATCTTTATCCTATTTGTTGGGTTTCCCAGAATCCCCATTCATGGGACTACTATGTACCACCCTTCGGGGGCCGTTACATAGAATCATAACATAACCTGGTTGGATCCTTGTGTATTGATTGGGGGTACAGGGGAGTAGAAGTAGACATGTGAATAATATCCAAGTAGTGTAGCATCAGAATCATTCCATAGTGTAGCATCAGAATCATCCTATGCCATTTACATGTGTATATTGTACTCTGACTCAATAGCCACTGTTAGCCTCTATTTATAGTAGATATTTCTATTACAACTCTCTCTCTCTCTCTGTTTACATACTGTATTTCCTTCAGTATCTATATCTTACTTTACTGCATGATTATATTTTCTAACCAGCTATGAACTGTTGAGATGTATTGTACTCGCTCATGTCCTGACTGGACCTGTTGAAAATATTACAGAGGACGAGGAGGAGGCCTATATGGATACCTTCTACAGGGCAGCCCTAGACGATACATGTGAGCTGGACTCTCAGGAGGACCCAGCTCTAGCTGAGGACATTATCCCCATTGCCTAGACTAGCTTAGTTAGGCCTATCTTATTTATGTTGTCTTGAGACTGTTTTAGCTAGACTTTATTTCTGTCTGGGGATTCTGAGTTGTATATATTCTTTCATATTCAGTAGCTGAGATTTGTACTCTGGATATTTGCTGGGATGTTATCTTAGACTATTTTATCATCTGTATTTCCTTGAGTTCTTTATCATATCGTGCTTCTTCTTCCTTAGTTGTGATTGAGTTTACTTTTATTATGTCACCCCCATTCGGGGAGTATAAACTGCTTAGTATATTATTGCTAGATATTGTGACCTAGGACAGCGTTCTACCGCCGACACTGCGGCGTAGGCTGGACGTACCCACGTCTCGTGTCCTTACTCTAGGGTACGGGTCGTGACACATTTTTAGTGGTGGCCCATGCAGGTCGCAAGTCTAGAAGTGTAGTGGTATTCGAACTAGAGTATCACTACAGCCTGCAGTAGGATATAGGACATTAATTTTTAAGGTACTCAATCACATTTGGAAAAATTCTTTTATTTCCATCTAAATCCTTATTGTCAGCTGATCCTTTGAATTTTAATTGTCCGCCTTTGTTATATCGCTTCTTTATCAGAAATTGATACTCTTGTTTGGTCTATCTTCAGGATGGTAGAGACTCGGTCGCAGCGTACCATTCATGGGGATGCTATAGAGGGATCTGCTACCTCTCAGCCAGTTCAGTAGAGACAGGAGACTGCAGCTCCTGCCACCTCTGTTCGTATTGAGGCTCCAGCAGCAGCAGCAGGGGGTATGTCTCCACTGGAAGCATGCGAACATGTGAAATAAACTGAATAATTAAGAGAAATGGTACATGTGAGCATGTGAGATAACTGGGACATGTGAGCATGTTAGATAACTGGGACATGTGAGCATGTTAGATAGCTGAGACTTGTGAGTATGTAAAAACTATATAGCACGACAAATGATAAGATAATTTAGGAACTATTTCGGAACCCAAGTTACAACCCGTAAACCAAACAAGGACCGAGGTTGTAAGCCTTCTCCTGAACAGAACAATCTCTAATCATTTATCGACCAAAGTAAGGCATAAACAACGATGTACTAAAGTAAACAAATCCGGACACTGCCTAGACAAAACATGACTAGACTGGACTCCATACAACAATCACGGCCAAGCAATGAGTACGGCTTTATACATAAGCTAACTAGAGTTATGACAATCTTAATTACTAACATATGCACTTTTGAGAAATCGAATCCAATTACCTGCCCTGCAGACTACCAGACTCATCCAGGCCAAAAGGAAATAAGTATAGCAGACACACTGCAGTAAGATACGTATGTCCTAAGGAGGTGTCCCACTCGATGGTTCGACGGTGTCCTGGAAGAGTGCTCATCATGACAGATAGCTCCAAATCCCATATATATATATATATATAGAAATATATATATATATATATATATATATATATATATAGAGAGAGAGAGAGAGAGAGAGACCGGAACAAAAAGTGCTACAGGTTACTGGAAAATTCTTCCCTCCCAATGATCTAGGTAATCAAGCTAGTTGTTTTGTCCTTAACATTTTCTTATTGGATTCTGGGTATGACATTTCGCAGAATCTATCCTAGATATGATATTTAAGACTAGACAATACAAGAAAGTGCACTATAACAAGCCACAATAAAAAAATATAATAAGCTGGAAGCTAGGAGTGAGCTACGACGAGCCACTATAGAGAAAATAGGGAGTGCGTTATGACAGGACACTATCATGTAAGCAAGGAAAGACATGTACAAGAGTGCACCACGACGGGTCACTATAAACATATCGGGAGTGCGCCATGACAGGCCACTATCATATAAGGAAGGAAAAGACATGTAACATGAGTGCGCCACGACGAGCCACTATCTAGTACGGAAGGAAAAGACATGTGACATAGGTGCGCCACGACGGACCACTATCTAGTAAGTAAAGAAGACATGTAACATGAGTGCGCCATGACGGGCCACTATCAAGATTATCAAGATGAGATCATGTTGTCATGTTCAAGGTAAGTTCAATAATAACAAGTTATCAAATCGGGCCGTCGCAAGTTAGGCCATGTACAAAAAACATGCCAAGAAGATCAAAAAATATAATTGAAAGTATCAGTCGCATATGAACTCCAATTAAGGTGAAACAAGATTCTTGAAGCCAAGACAAAGATCTACAACTTTCATGTTTTGAGTTTTTCAAGATTCTAGCTATAAACCAACTTAAATATGCAAAAACAACCATTCGTTAGCGCACGCGGACAAAACTGCCCACGGCGCACGGAGCGCGAGAGCACGGTGCACAGGCGTACGGCAAATGAATTGTACAGGCGTACGGTGCCGAAAAGCACAGCGTGCGGATGCACGGCTCGCGAAGCACGAGAGCACGGTGCGCAGGCACGCGGCACTCAAATCGTGCAGGCATGCGACAAATAAATCATGCAGAGCACGGATACACGGTGTACGGAGCACAAGAGCACGACGTGCAGGCGCGCGACACTCAAATCGTGCAGGCTCACGGCCGTAAAACGTGCAGCGCACGGATGCATGGCGTACGGAGCGCTAGGGCACGGTACACAGGCGTGCGGCATGCTAAACGTATAGCGCATGGATGCACGGCGCGCAGGGACGAGAGCACTGCCCGCTGGCGCACGACACTGTTCATCGTCCCAGAAGCATCGAAGATGTACAGGAACCCATGAATACGAAAAATGCCATAACTAACTCAAAATAAATCGAATTCAAGTGGTTCAAAAGACAAAATTAGGTAGCATGAAATTCCTACAACATGAAACCCTTAGATTTCAGAAATAACAAAGTTTAAGAGATCAAAACCAAGAAAAATCGAGAAAACTACAAACTTAGATCATCAAAAATGTAAACATCAAAACCAAAGAGTCCAAATTCTAAAGCGGCTTAGAATCATGCAAGAAAGAGAATAGAACAAACAAAATTGGCAAAAAAATAATATTGTTCAAGATTTGGCAAGATGTACTTGCCTAAGTTAAGCTCCAAGCTTAATCTTCCACTCCACCTCCATGAGGGGTACGAAACCACCCTCTAGGCCTCAAGGCCAAGCTCTTGGAAAGCTCCAAGGGGAGAGAAGAGAAGAAATGAAAAGAGAGTGAAAAAAGAGAGGAGTGAGAAAGTGAAAGGGTATATATAAAAGAAAAATTAATCATAACCGTTGGATGGTGATCCCTGTGAAGATCTAAGTAAATCCTAGCCATCTAAAAAAACCAAGTATCAATTGGATAATAGGAGCATCTATACTATTCTCAAAAATATCTAAACAATATTCATCAAAATATTCAAAACACTATTTACGAAAATATCTGAAACACTATTCATAAAAAAATATTAAATCAAAAATATCTAAAATGTAGAAAATCTGTCTGGGCGGTATGCCGTCGGTATACACTGGTATACTGGCGATATGTAGATCAAGGAGAAAATCTATAAGTTGGAAAAAATTTAAAGCATTCCAAAAACCAAGAAAATACGAAATACAGTACAAAATATATATACGTATATAAATACTGATACTGTGAGACGAGCCTCACAACACTCCCATTATTAGAAAAATTTTGTCCTCAAAATTTTTTAAAGCTAGTTAAGCATGATAACCAAAACAAAAGCTCAAGAAAATACGAGTATCTCAAAAAAACAAAGCATGGCATATAAATAAATGAAGGCAACAATAATATAAATAAATGCGTAAGCAACAACACAACCACAATCAAGAAGGGCTGGTGGCATATGAATAAATATGACTCCTAAGTCAATTGAGTAGGGACCCGCCCTCGCTGGCCTACGCTGGCTCCCAAAATAGATAGGGGTCAAGTCTCAAAGTAAGTCGGTACCAATGACTTAGTCTAAGACATGACTCTACCTATGACGTATCTTCGTAGTCGAGACACGTGATAGATATCATGTGTCTCAAGATACAAAGCCAGAAGAGTGGGACGAGAAACTCTCATTCACTCACTGAATAAGTCAAACCGGCCATTGTACTCCTGATATAGGTAGAATACAAAGCCGCCGACAAGAACCTAAGATATACTGTTACTATCTGGCCTGCTACTGAAGGATAAATCAAAAGGGCATAACTGAAAGAAGACCATAAATATGGTACCCTGAGACTCCCTAGGTACTACCCTCATGCCAATACTAGAGCTGCCCCTGAGACTTCGCATACAATTGTGCTCTGCACTGCCTGACCCTCTGAGCTCGGGATGGCAGAGGATACTGTGCCAATGGCTGAACATCTAGTATTGGCCCTAACTGCTCATCCACTACTGGAGGTCATGACTGATATGACTGAAAGGGCTGAGGTGGTACATATGGTGTAGTTGGTCGTCCTCGAGATGTCGGATAGGGGCAAGTGCTAACTGAATAGTCCTCCGCTCCACAGCGAAAGCATCGCCTATTGGCCACCCGACAAACTAATCTGAGATGCCCTATCTTGCCACAAAAGGTGCATGCTTCTTGTTCTGCCTGATACTGCAGGTCTTTCTGCTTCTAAGCCTGGGTCTGCATAAACTGTTGAGGCCTCTCCTGATAGAATACATGGGCTATGTCGATGAAGGCCTCTGAGCTCGCTTATGCTGAACTGGTGTTGGTACCCCGAACTGGGTAATTGTAGGCTGAAAGGATGAAGATCTAGCTGAACTCCTCTGGGGACAAATTCCTATCATGTAGTCTGGTGATCCACATGTCAAACATAGAAAGTTGGCCCTTCGACAAGTAAGATGAGTGTGCCCTCTCCTTCCACAGAAGGAACATACGACTGGTAACTCCGGGTGTTGGTATGGAGGTTTCTATGCTGGTACCGGTAAGGGATGTCGAGGTGGAAAGCCTGACATGGGTGCATGGTACCGCTTACGACCCTCAATTCTGGATGTAGTCCTCCTGGCTATATGCTCGTGCTCTCGTACTGCCTCTACAGTAGGTCGGGCTCGATATACTGAATGACTAGATGACTGGTATTGCCTGGCTCCAATTTGTACTCCTTCTGGCTGCAGGTCCTCGGCTTGAAATACCTCTGGTATTTCTTGCCCACTACGGTCTATCAATATCTGAAAACTTTGCTAGAGAACGACATCTCGTTGTTACTGTGACTCCATTATATCCTTCATGATCCCTAGGAATGCATGCACATCGGGATGATCTGATACTACCTCTGTTTGGACTGTTGACTTTACTGGTGATACATGATGCCCTGA
Source organism: Iris pallida (assembly GCA_029216955.1). Taxonomy (NCBI): domain Eukaryota; kingdom Viridiplantae; phylum Streptophyta; class Magnoliopsida; order Asparagales; family Iridaceae; genus Iris; species Iris pallida. The sequence continues at coordinate 9,941,673 of JANAVB010016600.1, read as the reverse complement.
ATCTGGCGATGCCTCGTCTGATTGATGATCTATCACTAGTACTAACTGATGAGACTCTGGCTGAACTGGCAATACTGATTGCACGGGCACAGCTGGCTGATCGAGATGGACGAACATCATTACTCTCAGGTCGACTCTCGACTCTGCTCCTGAATGTTGAGACTGATCCTCCAAAACTGGCCTAACAGAAGATTGCTGACCTTCCATCGACAGAACCCAAATAAGATGATCGGAATGATTAAGAATAGTGCCCCTGAAAGTTAAAGGGCACAAGGAACAAATCGAAGGAACAAGAAAGATCAACGATTAAGGCAGAAATCAAGTCAAAGCATCAGAGATATTGAATAATACGAAGGATATCAATAAAGGAGAACTGCGACTGAGATATCTAAATATCTGTAGCCCCCACATATCTAAAAAATCAGACCTGCATGAACTACTACTAAAACCTATGTCACGCACCAGAACCAGAATACTGGAAAGTAGGTGTAAGCCCCCAGAATTTCCCGAATTATTTTTTCAAATTTTTCTAATGAATTATTTTCAATAATTCATTTCTATATAATTAATTTTTGATCTTTAATGCTCTCTACCGTGACTTGGATTTCTAGAGCATCAGGGATGCCAGTCCCTGGAAACTTCCTTCTTGGAGTTTGTAGTAGACGAGATTAACTTCATATTGATAATTTGTGTCCCACTCGAACTTGTTCCCTTGTGCTCTTTTTGCTTCGCGCAAGTTCGGGTCAATTTAGACCATTTAAATTATTAATTGATTTTCCACTCTTTTTCTTGATCCCCATAAGCACGTTACCGTGGCTTTTAATTTAGGAGCACCAGACTAGTCATTCTCTCGAAACCAACTTGTCATGCCTGATCTACTCGAGACGCTCTTCACCCCCGACCTTCGTGTCCCACTAAGACACTCCATTTTGTGCTCCATTTCCTTCGCACAACTTTCGGTTCAATTTAGGCCAATTAATTATCTGCCGTAAAACCTGATTTGATTTCCAACTTAATTTTCGGGCCCTACATCGGTCCAATCCAGTCGACCCAAAATATGGCCTTGGCCTGTTTTGAGCTTATTATGCACGTGACACTTGCGTGCCACAATTTTGATCTCCCTTGTGCTCCTATTTCATCAATGATTTTAATTGGTTTGAAATTATTAATTTATTTAAATCTTGGCTTCGACTTTGTCCAAACTTGGCCCAACGTCCGACCCAGTTTGGCATGGACCCTACCATGACTGTCCATACATCCCACTGATGTGTCTGCATTTTTCTCTATTTGAAAATACGTTTATTTTATATAAAATATCTTTACCTCTCTCTTTTATATAATATATATACATATATATATATATATATATATCTCATGTAACTCTCTCTCTCTCTCTCCTACTCTGACACTTCCCACACAATGAGGACCCCCTCTATCAGCCGAACCCCCTCTCTCTTTTCTTCCTCATGAAGTAAAACCCCTATCCCTCTATTATCTCTCTCATTACTCTCTTATGCTCACCCCCTCCTTACACTTACCACCATAATATCTTTCTTTCTCTTCTTACTCACCCTCACCCATCACCATCAACACATTTTCCCCTCCCCCCATGCTTCAGCCGAACAAGCAAAACCTCTCCCCTCACGTACACAGGAGCAGCACCCCATCCCTATCTCACTTTCTCTCTCTAAATATCACACTCTCTCTCTCTTATTTCTTTTCTCATTCTTCACCAACTCCATCACCTACACACCCCATCACCAGCCCAGCCGACCCATGGCCGAGCCCTTGGCCGACGGCCAAGCCCCACCACCCTAGGCCGAGCCTCCTCCCGACTCCTCCTCCTCCTCCCTAACACAACAACACCATCACCACCATTATTGTCATCATCATCATCCTCATCATTCACCACCACCTCCATCATCCATATAACCGCGCGCCACCCTCGCCGGGACTGCGCCGTGCTCCGGCCAAGCCCACCGCCGTCGCCGCCACGCCGCGCGCCACCGCGCGTAGGAGCAGCAGCAGCGAGCAGCGCCGCACCAGCAGCAGCAGCTAGCTGCAGCAGCGACAGCAGCTGCGGAGGGTGCGAGCAGCAGCCGCGCGCCGCTCCGGCCGTCGCCGGCGCCGGCGAGCCCCTCCACGGCCGCGTGCGGGCCGGGCGCACCCCCGGGCAGGCCCCCGTGGCACGCTGCCTCTTCCCCGGCGTGAGAAACGCCCGATTCGTGCGTTTGGCACGGGTTCCCGTCGGCACGCGCTCGGAAAGAAGTCCAGAATTCGTGTCTCGGAGCAGCAACTTTGCGCTGATTTTCTGGAGAATCCGACCGTTGGATCGGCGAACTTCTTGCTCCGTCTCAATCTCGGTATATGCCCCTTCATCTCTCTCAAATTTCATCCGTTAATTTCGTCGTTTGATACATGAAAACCGGCCACCAAGTTGACGTTTTAATTTGAACTGTTTTTACACAGTTTCGTGACGCCAACTTCGCGGGTTCGTATCTTCGTCGTCGCAGCTCCGTTTTACGCGCTACCAGTTCCGGTGCACAGCTGGTATAACCCTCTTCCTGCCCCCTTTAGATTTCATTTCAATTTGAGCTTGTTAGGTCGGTCGAATTCGACGCCAAAGTTGGACGTTCGAATTCTTTAATTTGCACTAGTTAAATTCCATTTTTGAATCCGGGACTCCGGATTCAATTTTTGACACCACCAGTAGACTCGTGGCGTCGTTCTGGTATATTTTCATATAAAGTTTGCTTGATTTGGAGAACGTGAACCCGGGCACGCATTTCGGTGCAAAACGGGTCCCACTTTCTGAGTCAACGGGACTTTTTGACGTCGGCTCATCGGAATCCAATTCTGGATATACCGTTGAGTTCGTATCGTCATTTTGGACTCGTTGACATATAATTTGCTGAGTTTTGGGGACATTGGCTCCGACACGCTTTTCCGTGCAAATCGGTTTCCAATGTCCGGGTCAACGGACCAATTTGAGATCGGGTCAACGGAATCCAATTCTGGATATACCGTTGGGTTCGTATCGTCATTCTGGATTCGTGGACATATAATTTGTTAGGTTTTGTGCACTTTTATTTTGGCACGTTTTTCGGTGCAAAGTGTGTCCAACGGTGGACATCATTTTGGCCCGAAATTACCGTTTTACCCCTGTGTCCAAATTGGACTTTTGGACAGGCTATCCTAGCTGATTTGACCATTCTGGACACGTTGGTGATATTTATTTTATCATCCGACAACATCTGTAAGTTTTTACCCTATTATTATAATCCTTCTCCTTTGTGGTATTTTGAGATACATCGATTCCAGTGATTTCACAACCACTGGAATTGAATGTATTGACCCTGTAGATGGTTGTAGAGACTAGCTTTGACCCTGTTTGACCATGGTTGACTACTTTGACTGAACGTTGAAGTAGAGTCAACATTTGACCTAGGTTAGACTAGTTTTGACCCTGGTTGACCACAGTTGACTATTTTGACCAAAAGTCAACCGGAAGTCAACCGTAGCCTAAGATTGACCAGAACTTGACCGAAGTTGACCAGTTGACCCAAAGTCAACTGTTAGTCAACGTTAGTCAAGTTTGACCTAGAGTTGACCAGAGTTGACCAGTTGACCAAAAGTCAACTGTAAGTCGACCATTGACTTAGATTGATCTAGTTGACTTGCTTTGACTTGCCTTAACCCAGTTTGACTTAGTATGACTTGATTTTACTTCCAAACCCTTATATTGATACAGTATTCCACCTATAGGTCCTCGAGGCACTGTTCTTGGACTCAGTCGACTTATCCATCACAGTACAGGCGAGTACATTCTCTGATAATATTTTTGTTTTATGATATCGTCTTTGTTTCTAGTATTTAGTGCAGATTATCCTTGTTCTCTTGACACATTGTTCACACGGATTGATATTTGTCTGGATCCCGTCATAAGATGTTATTCCTCTTATATGTGGTATACACTGGACAAGTCTACATTGTTTATTGTTCATTGTATAGATACGATTCCTGCGAAGGCTAGCTACCCTCTCAGAGAATATGTATCATGACGTGTCATGACTGGATCCACTATATTGGTCAGGGATGGGGGTGTTAGCGTAGAGATGTGATCAATACCCCACAGATATTATTGTATCATCATTGTATAGTGTTAATCATACACTCACGTATGATTAGCCAGGCCAAACATTGTATCAAGTTCTAAGCCGATCACATGTTGAAACTAATACTAAACTCACATAGATATAGTTCCAGATTCTTGTACATGATTTATACTATTTTTTCCCTGTTCTTACATTCAGATTACAGTCTTGATATGCCATACCATGATTCATGTACACATTATTTATCTCGTAGATTCTCTCTATTTACTGCTACATTTTCAATATCGTCTAACTAGAACTGTTATGGAGGTTTGTGCTCGTTCCATCCTGACTGGATATGTTGACAAAATTTTAGGAGTAGTTGTGCCACATTTGTTGGACTACAGGATGATTCTAGCTGAGGTGGTTCACACTGTTCCTCTATGTGAGTTGTCTGGTAGTTATTCCTTAGTTAGTCTTGTTGTTCCTTCATTATCTTCCTGTCTTATGATCATTGTAGATTCTAGTTGTTCTAGTGATATTGTTATTATTTTTTGTCTTATCTTCCTTAGTTTCGTGATGTGACATGAGTACATTTCTAGTTATGGATTTTTAGATGTTGTAGTTAGTATAATGCACTTGACAGCGTTCTACCGCCGATACCGCGGCGTAGGCTGGGCGTGGCCCACGTATTCGTAACCGTATATCCGGGTGCGGGTCGTGACACGTTTTTAGTGGTGGCCCATGCAGGTCAGTCTTTGCAGTTAATGCGAAGTCGTGGTAGTACTTGGGTTTATCTGTACTACTGCGAGCCTGCCCTAGGATTAAGGTTGAGTCATGTAATATTTTAGGATTTGGTACTCAGTCACGTATTAGGAACTCTTGGTAGATTCCAGGGATGACCCCTGGGAATCTTATTTCGAAGGCTTTCAAATCTTTTCCCACTTGTTTCCATTCGTCATGATTTCTGAAATATCTGTCCGTATCAAGCTTTATTCCTTCTTGGGATGAGTTTGTGGACCCCAGAGGAAGGTATAAGTTGGACTTGTATATCCTCTAGGTTGGGGAGAGAATATGATTTACCAACCTCGTATCATGGTCGAGGTTTGTTTTAGATTATATTCCACCATTTTCTATCTTGACCTAGGTAATACCCTCGGGACTTTTCTTGAGATTTCCCTCTGAACCCTATCTCGGAAGTTGTTTCCGTTGTTTCTATTAACTTACCCTTGACTTGTTGTTGAATTTTAAATCTTAATATTCGTTGTTGACCTTTGATTTTGTTCTGGATAATTCTTTTAAGAAATTAGTTAAGATATCCTGATAAACATATTTTGGATGAGGACTACGAGAACGGTAAGTATTTACTTTATTTATGGAGTTTAGAATTTATCGCAGTCATATTAGCTAGCCTGACAAGGACATGGAGTCTAATTTTGGATATACTATCCTAAGTTATGGTATTTAGATTCTCTTGCAGCCATACCGGTTGGCGTGGTAAGGAATCTAGATGACATGATTATAGGGTGTATACCTTAGTTATGGACTCTATCGTTTATTGCAGCTATGTTTACTGGCGTGGCGTAAATTCTGGCAACATGATTTTGGATAGACGTGTATAGTTATCAGGTCATATCTTAAGTTGATACACTTCTTTTACCAATTGTGCAAGAAAATTCCTACCATTATTTCTTGTTTATCATTCATTTCTTTTCTCATCGTATGATGATTTCCTCACCTTACCATCATTCCTTTGGCTAGTTTAGCCATGTCTTGATTACACCAATCACGTATCTCATATCTACATCTATCATCTACACTTGGAAACTCTGAAAATTTCGAAATGTTTATATCTCAATTGTTTCTTAAATTTTGATACTATTAAGATTTTGATTCTCTTCTGTCCATGACCAATCAATTTTGGTCGTCTTGTTTATCGTGCCAAAGAGTCTTGGTTGCTGACTAGACTCTAGATGACTTCAAGTCCTTTGTGACTTGGGTTCCTTCCTAATTGTGCTTTTAAGACCTTGATTTGGAATTCATGATTTATCCGTCATTCACAACTAAACTTGGATCTTGATCGTGCTTATGTGACCTATAATCTGATTTCTATCAATTCTATCCCTCATCGTGCCTGAACAATTTTAAATCGACTATCTTAATCGTGCAAAACTTGTCAATCTTGGATCGTGCCTAAACTATTGCCTAAATCCTCTATCATGTTTTAACCCCACTACCAACCTTTAAATTTCGAGGACGAAATTTTTACAAGGTGGATAGGATGTAAGCCCCCTGAATTTCCCGAATTATTTTTTCAAATTTTTCTAATGAATTATTTTCAATAATTCATTTCTATATAATTAATTTTTGATCTTTAATGCTCTCTACCGTGACTTGGATTTCTAGAGCATCAGGGATGCCAGTCCCTGGAAACTTCCTTCTTGGAGTTTGTAGTAGACGAGATTAACTTCATATTGATAATTTGTGTCCCACTCGAACTTGTTCCCTTGTGCTCTTTTTGCTTCGAGCAAGTTCGGGTCAATTTAGACCATTTAAATTATTAATTGATTTCCCACTCTTTTTCTTGATCCCCATAAGCACGTTACCGTGGCTTTTAATTTAGGAGCACCAGACTAGTCATTCTCTCGAAACCAACTTGTCATGCCTGATCTACTCGAGACGTTCTTCACCCCCGACCTTCGTGTCCCACTAAGACACTCCATTTTGTGCTCCATTTCTTTCGCACAACTTTCGGTTCAATTTAGGCCAATTAATTATCTACCGTAAAACCTGATTTGATTTCCAACTTAATTTTCGGGCCCTACATCGGTCCAATCCAGTCGACCCAAAATATGGCCCTGGCCTGTTTTGAGCTTATTATGCACGTGACACTTGCGTGCCACAATTTTGATCTCCCTTGTGCTCCTATTTCATCCATGATTTTAATTGGTTTGAAATTATTAATTTATTTAAATCTTGGCTTCGACTTTGTCCAAACTTGGCCCAACGACCGACCCGGTTTGGCATGGACCCTACCATGACTGTCCATACATCCCACTGATGTGTCTGCATTTTTCCCTATTTGAAAATACGTTTATTTTATATAAAATATCTTTACCTCTCTCTTTTATATAATATATATACATATATATATATATATATATATATATATATATATATATATATATATATATATATATATATATATATCTCATGTAACTCTCTCTCTCTCTCTCCTACTCTGACACTTCCCACACAATGAGGACCCCCTCTATCAGCCGAACCCCCTCTCTCTTTTCTTCCTCATGAAGTAAAACCCCTATCCCTCTATTATCTCTCTCTCATTACTCTCTTATGCTCACCCCCTCCTTACACTTACCACCATAATATCTTTCTCTCTCTTCTTACTCACCCTCACCCATCACCATCAACACATTTCCCCCTCCCCCCATGCTTCAGCCGAACAAGCAAAACCTCCCCCCTCACGTACACAGGAGCAGCACCCCATCCCTATCTCACTTTCTCTCTCTAAATATCACACTCTCTCTCTCTTATTTCTTTTCTCATTCTTCACCAACTCCATCACCTACACACCCCATCACCAGCCCAGCCGACCCATGGCCGAGCCCTTGGCCGACGGCCAAGCCCCACCACCCTAGGCCGAGCCTCCTCCCGACTCCTCCTCCTCCTCCCTAACACAACAACACCATCACCACCATTATTGTCATCATCATCATCCTCATCATTCACCACCACCTCCATCATCCATATAACCGCGCGCCACCCTCGCCGGGACTGCACCGTGCTCCGGCCAAGCCCACCGCCATCGCCGCCACGCCGCGCGCCACCGCGCGTAGCAGCAGCAGCAGCGAGCAGCGCCGCACCAGCAGCAGCAGCTAGCTGCAGCAGCGACAGCAGCTGCGGAGGGTGCGAGCAGCAGCCGCGCGCCGCTCCGGCCGTCGCCGGCGCCGGCGAGCCCCTCCACGGCCGCGTGCGGGCCGGGCGCACCCCCGGGCAGGCCCCCGTGGCACGCTGCCTCTTCCCCGGCGTGAGAAACGCCCGATTCGTGCGTTTGGCACGGGTTCCCGTCGGCACGCGCTCGGAAAGAAGTCCAGAATTCGCGTCTCGGAGCAGCAACTTTGCGCTGATTTTCTGGAGAATCCGACCGTTGGATCGGCGAACTTCTTGCTCCGTCTCAATCTCGGTATATACCCCTTCATCCCTCTCAAATTTCATCCGTTAATTTCGTCGTTTGATACATGAAAACCGGCCACCAAGTTGACGTTTTAATTTGAACTATTTTTGCACAGTTTCGTGACGCCAACTTCGCGGGTTCGTATCTTCGTCGTCGCAGCTCCGTTTTACGCGCTACCAGTTCCGGTGCACAGCTGGTATAACCCTCTTCCTGCCCCCTTTAGATTTCATTTCAATTTGAGCTTGTTAGGTCGGTCGAATTCGACGCCAAAGTTGGACGTTCGAATTCTTTAATTTGCACTAGTTAAATTCCATTTTTGAATCTGGGACTCCGGATTCAATTTCTGACACCACCAGTAGACTCGTGGCGTCGTTCTGGTATGTTTTCATATAAAGTTTGCTTGATTTGGAGAACGTGGACCCGGGCACGCATTTCGGTGCAAAGCGGGTCCCACTTTCTGAGTCAACGGGACTTTTTGACGTCGGCTCATCGGAATCCAATTCTGGATATACCGTTGAGTTCGTATCGTCATTCTGGACTCGTTGACATATAATTTGCTGAGTTTTGGGGACATTGGCTCCGACACGTTTTTCCGTGCAAATCGGTTTCCAATGTCCGGGTCAACGGACCAATTTGAGATCGGGTCAACGGAATCCAATTCTGGATATACCGTTGGGTTCGTATCGTCATTCTGGATTCGTGGACATATAATTTGTTAGGTTTTGTGCACTTTTATTTCGGCACATTTTTCGGTGCAAAGTGTGTCCAACGGTGGACATCATTTTGGCCCGAAATTACCGTTTTACCCCTGTGTCCAAATTGGACTTTTGGACAGGCTATCCTAGCTGATTTGACCATTCTGGACACGTTGGTGATATTTATTTTATCATCCGACAACATCTGTAAGTTTTTACCCTATTATTATAATCCTTCTCCTTTGTGGTATTTTGAGATACATCGATTCCAGTGATTTCACAACCAGTGGAATTGAATGTATTGACCCTGTAGATGGTTGTAGAGACTAGCTTTGACCCTGTTTGACCATGGTTGACTACTTTGACTGAACGTTGAAGTAGAGTCAACATTTGACCTAGGTTAGACTAGTTTTGACCCTGGTTGACCACAGTTGACTATTTTGACCAAAAGTCAACCGGAAGTCAACCGTAGCCTAAGATTGACCAGAACTTGACCGAAGTTGACCAGTTGACCCAAAGTCAACTGTTAGTCAACGTTAGTCAAGTTTGACCTAGAGTTGACCAGAGTTGACCAGTTGACCAAAAGTCAACTGTAAGTCGACCATTGACTTAGATTGATCTAGTTGACTTGCTTTGACTTGCCTTAACCCAGTTTGACTTAGTATGACTTGATTTTACTTCCAAACCCTTATATTGATACAGTATTCCACCTGTAGGTCCTCGAGGCACTGTTCTTGGACTCAGTCGACTTATCCATCACAGTACAGGCGAGTACATTCTCTGATAATATTTCTGTTTTATGATATCGTCTTTGTTTCTAGTATTTAGTGCAGATTATCCTTGTTCTCTTGACACATTGTTCACACGGATTGATATTTGTCTGGATCCCGTCATAAGATGTTATTCCTCTTATATATGGTATACACTGGACAAGTCTACATTGTTTATTGTTCATTGTATAGATACGATTCCTGCGAAGGCTAGCTACCCTCTCAGAGAATATGTATCATGACGTGTCATGACTGGATCCACTATATTGGTCAGGGATGGGGGTGTTAGCGTAGAGATGTGATCAATACCCCACAGATATTATTGTATCATCATTGTATAGTGTTAATCATACACTCACGTATGATTAGCCAGGCCAAACATTGTATCAAGTTCTAAGCCGATCACATATTGAAACTAATACTAAACTCACATAGATATAGTTCCAGATTCTTGTACATGATTTATACTATTTTTTCCCTGTTCTTACATTCAGATTACAGTCTTGATATGCCTTACCATGATTCATGTACACATTATTTATCTCGTAGATTCTCTCTATTTACTGCTACATTTTCAATATCGTCTAACTAGAACTGTTATGGAGGTTTGTGCTCGTTCCATCCTGACTGGATATGTTGACAAAATTTTAGAAGTAGTTGTGCCACATTTGTTGGACTACAGGATGATTCTAGCTGAGGTGGTTCACACTGTTCCTCTATGTGAGTTGTCTGGTAGTTATTCCTTAGTTGGTCTTGTTGTTCCTTCATTATCTTCCTGTCTTATGATCATTGTAGATTCTAGTTGTTCTAGTGATATTGTTATTATTTTTGTCTTATCTTCCTTAGTTTCGTGATGTGACATGAGTACATTTCTAGTTATGGATTTTTAGATGTTGTAGTTAGTATAATGCACTTGACAGCGTTCTACCGCCGATACCGCGGCGTAGGCTGGGCGTGGCCCACGTATTCGTACCCGTATATTCGGGTGCGGGTCGTGACAGTAGGGACGGACCAGGCCAGTTACGTATTCCAAAGTACTCAAGTACCCCGAAATAGCGTATAAGCTGTATAGACATGGGGGTTACTACTACAATCCAACAGTCAAACATAGGTCAAGCAATTCTAGGAATCTCAATCACAGGCAAATATATAAAGTACAAGAAGTATGATCATCAGACAAAAATTAGTAAAGCGTCCCAAACTATATATACATAGATGATCATGAAGCTAGTAATATAAAGTGAAGAACTAGCAAAAGTAATAGTCATACATGATAATCTCTAGCTATAGTCTAGAATACACAAATTATGTTTAGGCCCATAGGCCAAATGTCAAGATCCAAAACACGAGCTAAACACGTGCTCGGAGGCTAAACGCCATAAAAGAATAATGTACATAACTAGTGGGAGAATGATATAGGAAAACCCACTAAGGTACTCTGGTGCTCCGGGTAGTTACCGTCGAGTAGATGGTACGGAAGATCCTTCGGGCTCTTCTATCAGATCTGGCCAAACAAAACCAGTGGGGTCAGACCTCCAATAGCAAGTACCACCAAGGAAGCCAAACTACGAACTAAAACCAGCAATAACTAACATAACAATGGATAGAGACAGAAATAAGTAAATATGGATCGAGACTCGTGCACTACCAATGCACTTATTCCGAGAATAGAAAAGACAATAAGCAAACAACATGGAGCATAAAGTAAATAACATGTGACATAAAGTAAACTGTGGACATGTGAATTAAACGGAAGCATGCATGTGAAATAGACTGAACAACGTAAGAGAAATGGTACATGTAAGCATATGAGATAACTGGGACATGTGTGCATGTTAGATAAATGGGACATGTGAGCACTTTAGATAACTGGAACATGTGAGCATGTTAGATAACTGGGACATGTGAGCATGTTAGATAATTGGGACATGTGAGTATGTAAGAACTATATAAAATGACAAATGATAAGATAACTTAAGAACTATTCCGGAACCCAAGTTACAACTCGTAAACCAAACAATGACCGGGGTTGTAACCCTTCTTATGAACAGAACATAGTCTCTAATTATTTATCGACAAAAGTAAGGCATAAACAATGATGTACTAAAATAAACAAATCCGGACACTGCCTAAACAAAACTAGACTAAACTGGACTCCATACAATAATCATGGCCAAGCAATGAGTACGGCTTTATACATTAGCTAACTAGGGTTATTACAATCCTAATTACTAACATATGCACTTTTAAGAAATTCAATCCGGTTACCTGTCCTACAGACTACCCGAATCATCCAGGCCAAAAGAAAATAAGTATAGCAGGCACACCGTAGTAAGATACATGTGTCCTAAGGAGGTGCCCCACTCGACGGTGTGCTGGAAGAGTGCTCATCATGACAGATAGCCCCAAATCCTATGTGTATATATATATATATATATAGACCAGAACAAAAAGGGCTGCAAGTAACTGGAAAATTCTCCCCTCCCAATGACCTAAGTAATCAAGCAAGTTGTTTAGTCCTTAACATTTTCTTATTAGATTCTGGGTGTAGCATTCCGCAGAATCCATCCTAGATTTGATATGCAAGACTGGAAAATACAATAAAGTGCACTATAACAAGCCACAATAAGAAAATATAATAAGCTGGAAGCTAGAAGTGCGCTACGACGAGCCACTATAGAGAAAATAGGGAGTGCTCCATGACAGACCACTATCATATAAGCAAAGAAAGACATGTACAAGAGTACACACGATGGGTCACTATAAAGATATCGAGAATGCGCCATGACAGACCACTATCATATAAGGAAGGAAAAGACATGTAACTTGAGTGCGCCGCGACGAGCCACTATTTAGTAAGGAAGGAAAAGACATGTGACATGGGTGCGCCACGACGGGCCACTATCTAGTAAGTAAAGAAGACATATAACGTAGGTACGCTATGATGGGCGACTATCAAGATTATCAAGATGAGATCATGATGTCATGTTCAAGTTAAGTTCAATATTAACAAGTTATCAAGTCGGGTCGTCGCAAGTTAGGCTAAGTATAGAAAGCATGCCAAGAAGACTAAAAATTATAATTGAAATCATTAGTCGCATATGAACTCCAATTAAGGTGAAACAAGAAGATTTTTGAAGCCAAGACAAAGATATACAACTTTCATGTTTTGAGTTTTTTAAGATTCTAGCTACAAAATAGCTTAAACATGCAAAAACAGCCATTTGCGCGTGCCTGCGGACAGAGCACGGCGCGCAGGTGCGCGGAAAACGAATCATGCAAGCGTACGACGGCAAAACGTGCAGCACACGGAAGTACGGCGCACGGAGCACGAGAGAACGGCGTGAAGGCACACGACACTCAAATCGCGCAGGCGTACGGCAAACAAATCGTACTGGGCACGGATGTACGACGTACGGAGCGCGAGAGCACGATGCACAAGCGCACAGCCCTCAAATCGTGCAGGCGTATGGATGCACGGTACGCAGAGCGTGAGAGCACGACACGCAGGTGCGTGGCCAATAAATCATGAAAATGTACGGTACGCGAATGCACGGGGTACGAAGCGCGAGAGCACGGCACGCAGGTGCACGACCAACGAATTGCGGAGGCACGCGACGCACAAAACGTACAGTACACGGATACACGAAATACGCAGGCGCACGAAACACGAAACGCGGAGCACGAAAGCGTGGCATGCAGACGCGCGGGCAACGAATCGCACGTGCGGCATTGTTCATCATCCCAGCAGCACCGAAGATGTACGGAAACCCATGAACGCAAAAAAAGCCATCACTAACTCAAAATAAATCAAAATCAACTGGTTCAAAAGCCAAAATTGGGTAGAATAAAATTCTCCACAATATGGAACCCATAGATTTCAAAAATAACGAAGTTTAAGATATCAAAAAAATCGAAAAAACTACAAACTTAGATCTACAAAATGTAAACATCAAAACCAAAAACTCCAAGTTCTAAAGAGGCTTAGAATTATGCAAAGAAGAGAATAGTGCAAACAAAAATGGCAAAAAAATAATATTGTACAAGATTTGGCAAGATGTACTTGTCTAGTTTAAGATCCAAGGCTAATCTTCCACTCCACCTCCAAGAGGGGTACGAAACCACGCTCTAGGCCTCGAGGCCAAGCTCTTGGCAAGCTCTAAGGGAAGAGAAGAGAAGAAGAAATGAAGAGAGAGTAAAAGAAATGAAAAAGAGAGGAGAGAGAAAGTGAAAGGGTATATATAGAAGGGAAAATTAATCATAACCGTTGGATTGTGATCCATGTGAAGATCTAAGTCAATCCTAGCCATCCAAAGAAAACCAAGTATTCATTAGATAATAGTAAGCATCTACATTATTCACAAAAATATCTAAATACTATTCATCAAAATATCCAAAATACTATTTTCGAAAATATCAAAAACACTATTCATGAAAATATCTAAAATGTAAAAAATCTATCCGAACGGTATGCCGTCGGTATACACTGGTATACTGGCGATATGCCGATCAAGGAGAAAATCTATAAGTTGAAAAAAATTTAAAACATTCCGAAAACCAAGAAAATATAAAATACAGTACAAAATACGTATCCGTATATAAATACCAATACTGTGAGACGAGTCTCACACCAGTTCTGGCCGATAAAGGTGAACAAGATCCCCAAAGTATACTTACAACATATCCAGTCAAGAGCAGAGCAAAGTACAATTCTAAGTAATGAACAAGAACATCATGAGAAGAAAATAAGCACAGGGAACAAGAGAATATAAAGTACAAAAAAGTAAAGAACATAAAGTACTGGAAAGTAAATACATGAAGTATAAGAATGTAAATACATAAACTTAATCCTAAACATGAAATATAACAAGGAACCTGACATGTTTACTGTATTGAAATACATCCAGAATATGTGACCGGCTAGGGTAGCACAGGGTACATGAATAAGGGTACGGCTTAGGATTGCACGTGCACGGTGCGAGGCCTAAGCTATTCACATAAATTTAGTTTGGGTTTGGTCACATATCTATAGTATTTCCCCTCCCCAGACACAAGTAAATTATAGGAAACATAAACCAGAGCACAAGACCATTTCGTGTAACAACGTGTCCAATATAAAAAAGTACAAGATATGAAGTAAATGAACAAAACCAGAGAATGTACTTGCCTTGCTCAGGGTGATCGGGAATAGGAAGAAGATCTATATGACCTCCTGGTTAGGTGCAAGTTGGTTAGGTTTCATATATTGACATTTTAGTTAATTCTAATTAAGTCAACCATGTAGTGCTAACTATAACTAATAATTGTTTATTGCTTAATTATCATTAGCTACAATCATATCCTAACTAGTTATTTATAAATATTTATATATATATATATATATATATATATATATATATATATATATATATATATATATATATATATATATATATATAATATAGAGAGAGAGAGAGAAAGAAAAAATGATATATATGATAATAGGTCAGGTCAGAAAGGCTATCTAATACCTTAATAGAAACATTATAAGGATAAAACATTTTTAGAGTAGTTACAATTAACTGTTATCAGAACATAAATTCTTATCAACAACTCTAGTCCAACCCACACATTCCCCCTCCAGCCAAAGGTCCCAAAAGTACTAAACTAAACTTCCACATACCAATCCAACAGCCTATAAAATTCAAAAACCTATAGCATATATATATATATAATTGACTCATGCTGCATCATAGGTGTTCACATTCCTGTAGCTCATCCTAGCCATAGTCACAATATTACTACTCAAACATTCTCCAGCCATGCCAAACCCAGTATAACAAGATTTATCCATCTTACACATACCACAACCCAAGTGTGCAAAGTTATAGGCAAGCTAAGCTTTAGCAAACTTACTCAAACTGTAGCATCAGTACACCTTTTACTTGCAGCTCTTCCTAATAAGGTTCATCATTAATTAGTCCAAGCCTCTACACAACCCAGTACAACACATTCAATATAACGGCTGCTTCTTCTTCCTGTTGCAATTCAGAAAGTAGGAAAATATACAAAAACGAATACAATACTGAACTTTTAAACTGAACCCCATAATATAAACCAAATCAAAAATGGAAAGATAAGAGAACAATTTTACAACAGAACTTTAGAAAATAAGTATACAAAACCAACTCCCCCATTAGAAACCAATTCATTAGTTCAAACTAAACCAGTTCAGACTTCTCAAATCCTGCCACGGCTGACTCTTATCTCTTCTTACTAAGAGTATTACAAATAGTCAAACTAGGAACCTGTTATTAAACCTGCGAGTAAACTAACATACTAAGAACAAACCCAAGGCTAAATATCCATATGAACCCCACGGCCACAATATTCAAGATTAGAAGGAGCCTACTAAAATCAAGATTTAGAAGAAGAGCATGACACAATACAATCAAATCTCGCATGATCCATCAGAAATTTGTACAAAAATTTACATAAAAATATATAATCAAATTAATAGCCCACAAAACAAATTCCTAAATCCCGCCAACTGCTACTTGTTGTTCTCGTCGGCCTACTACACTAGACACGAATAGCCTTACAAATATGCACCTGGACACATGCCAACCCCTTAACCCGGTCCTGGCCACACCATTTTATTCAAAATTTATACCAGAACTTAATCAGTAGAGAAGGGTTAAGCTAATACCCGAGATAGGAAGTATCGATCACAACTGCACAACGACAGATCAATCCGACACTAATCTCTATGTCCTAGGACACAAACCACCCAATCTCGAACTTGATCGAGAACTAAAACAATATGGACGGCGCTGCTTCTCGTACGAGGATGAGGATCAATCGATTCTGACAACGAGATCTTGGATTCGATCAAGAAATGGAGGATTAAATCAGAGTTTATTAGAAAATAAGTGGTGAATGCTTTCTTGTTTATTCTTCAGCCCCAAGGCTGGTTTAAATATAGGAAATACAATCAATTTCCTTCCTTGAATCAAGGAGAACTTTATTACAATCAATGTCCATCCTTGAATCAAGGAGAATTTTATGGAAATGAAAACTAACAAAAACTCTTCTCTAATAATAACAAAATCTTCACTAATGATAACTAATAATAAGAGAAAAGAGAATCAAAGGATTCTCCAACACCCCCCTCAAGTTGGTGCATAGATATCTATCATGACCAACTTGCTTATCATGCTCAAAGACGGGTCTTGCCAAGATTTTGGTTAAGATGTCCGCAGTTTGCTGACTAGAGGGCACAAATGGTAGACATATGATTCCAGATTATAATTTCTCTTTTATGAAGTGATGGTCAATCTTAATATATTTGGTTCTATCATGTTAAATTGGATTGTGGGCTATGCTTATGGTATCTTTACTGTTAGAATATAACTACAATAGACGCTCAATTTTTATTTTAAGTTCCTTCAGGACACTTTGAATCCATAGTCCTTCACAAATACCCTGAGCTATAGCTCTAAACTTGGCTTCTGTACTACTTCTTGCTACAACTCCTTGTTTTTTGCTTCTCTATGTTACAAGATTACTCCCATACATAGGTACAATATCTAGAGGTTGATCTTCTGTCTGTGACTGAACCTGTCTATTCTACATCAGTGAAGATGGACACATTTCTTTCACTAGTCTTCTTAAAAAATAAACCCTTTTCGGGATTGGCCTTCAAGTATCTTAGTATTATATATACTGCCTCATGATGTTCATCATAAGGAGAATGCATAAACTGATTCACTGTACTGACTGAGAAAGCGATGTCAGGTCTAGTATGAGACAAGTAAATTAGCTTACCCACTAACCTCTGGTACCTTCCGGTGTCAACATGAACATTTTCTTCTCCCCAAAGTTTTACATTATAATTTATGGAAGTGTCGGCTGGTCAACAGCTACTTATTCCTGTTTCTCGTAATAGATCGAAAATGTATTTTTGTTGTGAAACCACAATTTCTTTCTTCGATCAAGCAACCTCCATACCAAGAAAGTATCTCAAGGACCCTAAGTCCTTGATTTCAAAGTCTGTAGCAAGTCTCTCTTTTACTCTTCTCATTTCAACTGTATCATGTCCAGTGAGGACAATATCATCTACATAAACAATCAAGGCATCAAATTTCCCATCTGAGGAAAATTTGGTGAATAAAGTTTGATCAGCTTGTCCTTGAGTGTACCTTTGGTTCTTCATAGACTGAGTAAATCTTTTAAACCGAGCTCTCGGAGATTGCTTTAAGCCATAAAGAGACTTCTTCAACATGTATACCTTTGATCCAAATTTGTCTTCAAAGCCAGAAGGACTATCCATGTATACTTCTTCTTCTAGATTACCATTAAAGAAGGCATTTTTAACATCCAACTGATGTAGAGGCCAATCCAGGTTAGCCGTAAGAGATAAAAGTATTCTGACAGTGTTCAATTTTGTAACAGGAGCAAATGTCTCTGAGTATTCTATGCCATAGGTTTGAGTGAAACCCTTAGCCACCAAGCGAGCCTTATACCTTTCAACTGATCCATCTGAATTGTACTTCATAGTAAACACCCACTTACATCTGACGGTCTTCTTACCAACTGGTAGTGTCATAACTTTCCAAGTTTTGTTCTTTTTAAGAGCTTCCATCTCCTCAAATACAGCTTCCCTCCACTTTGGAACTTCTAGAGCATCCTGTACATTCTTTAGAATCTCTACACTAGACAATTGGAAGGTGAAGGTAGAAAAAGATGAAGACAAGTTTGAATATGATATAAAATCAGACATAGGATATTGAAGGCAAGATCTAACAGGTTTTCTAACAGCTATGGGATAATCGATATCAGGGTACCTGATAGGACTCTCAGAGATAGAGATAGACTTACCTTTTCTTTTCTTAGGAGGTTGATTATTCTTTGAATCAGATTCATTGCAGTGTTGAGATGTGGACACATCTCCTTCTTTATGGTTCTTTCTTACAAACACCTTTCCTTTCCAAGTCTTGTTTCCTACTTCGAACATGTTCTCTTTAGATGATGATTCATTTTGTGGCATTACAATTAGTTCATCATTATTGTCATCTTCAAGATTTACATTATTTTTTTCATGAGAAAGTGTAGGCTCGGTTTCATCGAGTTCCTTACTCATAGTAGGAGTAGGTTCAGATAATAAATTGTGGCTATTGTTTTTTCCATGAAAAAGTGTAGGCTTGGATTCATCGAGTTCCTTACTCATAGTAGGAGTAGGTTCCGATAATGAATCATTGCCATTTTTTGTTGGTGCAGAAGTACAAGTCTTAGAATTTTGTAATATAAAAAAGGGCAAGTTATTTAAAAAACTTATGTTCTCGGTTTGAAACGAGTCTTCCTTTAATTTCCCCCCTGAAGATGAGTATCATAAAAAAAAGGTTTGTTTTCAAAGAATGTGACATCCATAGTGACAAACATTTTCATGTTTTTTGGATCAAAACATTTATATCCCTTCTGGGTTGCTGAGGACCCTACAAAAACATATTTTATAGCATGTGGTTCGAGTTTGCCAATATTATTATGTTCATGAACAAATGATGTGCAACCAAAAATTTTTAATGTCAAATCAGTTGAAACACGAGTAACCGGAAAACATTCTTTGAAAATATGAATTGGAGTTTGAAAATTGAGAACTTTGGAGGGCATTCTATTAATTAAATATACAGCAGTTAAAATTGCTTCACCCCACAAATAATTTGGTACTTTACTTGAGAAGAGTAAAGCTTTAGACACCTCTAATAAGTCTCTATTTTTCTTCTACAACTCTATTTTGTTGGGGTGTATTAGGACATAACTTTGATGCACAATTCCATTTTCAAGGAAAAAATCACCCAAAATTGTGTTAAAGTATTCCCTGCCATTGTCACTTCTAAAGACTTGAAAGTTGTTTGAAATCGATTTTGCACCATTTTAAAAAAGTCCTTTATAACCTGACAAACATCGGATTTCCCTTTTAATAAGTACACCCAACATACTCTTGAATGGTCGTCTATAAATGTGATAAACCATTTTTGTGAGAAAGTGTACTTGTACGGTTAGGGCCCCAAACATCACTATGAATAATAGAAAAAGGTTTTGATGCTTTATAAGGTTGTATTAGAAAATATGAACGATGATGTTTTACAAATTCGCATGCCTCACATTTAAACAAAGATAAATCTTTTTTACGAAATAACTTAGGAAACAAGTGTTTTAAATAACAAAAACTAGGATGACCTAATCGTAAATGCCATAATATAATGTTATCATCGTTATTCAAAACAAAAAAGACTCAAAGCATGAACTTATCGGTTTGGAAGTTAGTTGTGATTTAGGTCCAATTTCGAAGTAGTAGAGTCCTCCATCATCTTTCCCGAGTTCAAATCCTGAAAGACACAGTGAGAACGAGAAAATATAGTTTGACAAATTTTTCTTGGACTAATTTACTGACAAACATTACGCTACAAGATAGATTTGGGACATGAAGGACATTTTTAAGAGTTAACATCGGAGACAACACAACTGAACTTTTACCTGCAATGACTGAAAAGGAGCCATCTGCGACTTTTATTTTTTGATTCCCTACACAGGGACTATATGAAGAAAATAGAGTAGATTCACTTATCATGTGATCGGTTGCACCTGAATCTACTATCCAAGTGTGGTTGGGACTGATACTAAGAAGAACAGAATTACCTTTCTGTGCTATAGAGCAAGAAGGAGTTTGAGATTCGAGAAGTTTGAACAGTTTGTCTAGTTGTCCCGTCGTGAATGAAAGCTGAGTTGAAGAAGATTGCTGCCCTTGGTCTGAACTACTAGCCTGAAATACACGACCCTCATTACCACCTTTTTCTTCCAGTTCAGAGACTTGTCATGGAGCTTCCAACATGTTTCATGCATATGCCATGCACGTTTGCAGTCATCACACTAAGGTTTGTCCGACTTCTTACTTTCGTTGAAATCACTCTCCGAAAAAACTTCTGTCTCCATTACCGCCGTTGCCACGGCCAGTACTGCCGCCAGCACTACAACCAGCGCCTTCGCCAGTGCCAGCGCCACGACCAGCACCACCACCATCGCCACGGCCGGCTACGCCTTCTGTCGTAGAGGAGGAGTCGTTGTTTGTTGAGTCGGTGAGGGCTTGCTACCATCTATTGGAATTGGCCATTGAGAGCCTAACCGGGTTAAGGAAAAAACATTGCAAACCCAAGGTTAAGGAACATGGCTCTGATACCATATTAGGAAACAAGTGGTGAATGCTTTCTTATTTATTCTTCAGCACCATGACTAGTTTAAATAGAGAAAATACAATCAATGTCCTTCCTTGAATCAAGGAGAACTTTATTACAATCAATGTCCATCCTTGAATTAATGAGAACTTTATGGAAAGAAAAACTAACAGAAAATCTTCTCTAATAATAACAAAATCTTCACTAATAAACTAATAGTAAGAGGAGAGAGAATCAAGGGATTCTCCAACAGAGTTTAAACAGGGTTGTTCCACAAATCCAGATCTATAGATTTTAGGAGTTCAACAAAACTCACCGAAGCTGGACTTCTAGAATCGGCAGAGACGACGAACACGTGGAGTAGATCGATGCGCCATCGGGGAAACGTCTCGCCGTCATCGGAGACTAGATCGGTCTCAGTCGCCGCTGGGGAGGTGGGAAGCCGTACTCTCTCACCGAAGATGATGGAGCCCCGCAGCTGAAGTTGTGCACACCACTGCTGCGAGTGAATTCGACCGCCACTGGTGGAAGCTGGCTAATCGTCGGAGATATGTGCAGTCGTTGGAGGAAGGGTGGTACACCGCCGAGGTATGTTGTCGCTGACGGAAGAGGAAGAGCCGTTGTAGCCAAGGCCGGCTTCTCAAGGCTAGGGTTAGGGTTAGGGTTTGAGGGATTTGGACGATATCAGAAATTTAGAGAGCCCTCTGCTCTCGATTGCTTTCTGAGCAATAAAAAAATGAAGGATGAGAGAGAAGGTTAGCTTTAAATAGGAAATAAAGTAACAATAGGGATTTTTAAGATTTTCTAAAATAAAATTAACTTTATTACAATGTTGGTTTCTTATTACAAAAAGGCAAAAGTTGTTAGAGAGTTGTTACAATTCTTGGGGAACACTCTATCTTAATTGCTAGCCTTGGTTAACTAAGTACTAACCATGACTAATAGAATCTTCTCCCCTCAAAATCCTTAAAATATTAATTTACTCCCTAAACTCATAAATCAAGTAATGTTAATAGGAAATTAATATTCCCAAAAATAAATTGCAACTAATTATTTACTAAAATTCAAAATATCATGAAAAATACTAAAATTCTATTTATTCGGGAAAGTGGGGTTACAATCTAGAAACCTAAGTATTATCTAGTTTTTACTAACGTTGACTAGTTTGACCCTAAAAGTCAATATTTTAGGTAATTTGACCTACTTTGACCATAGAAGCGAATAATTGACCTAGTTCGACCTCCATACCTAGAATTGACTTAGAAACCACATTGTATATTAGATATCAATGTTTATCACACCAAAGCACCAATTGACATTGATATTTCATTTTTAGGTCTTTTTTACTCCACTTTGGACATCAATCCATATTCGTTGCTCAAGACCACATGCGAGTACATTCTCTGACAATTTTTGTATCTTGATGACTTCTATGATATAAGTTTGTAGTGTTATACTTGATTCCTGATATGAGGATACAAGGATTAGTATATCTTAGATTTTGTTATGAGATGTTATTTTCTGGAAGATCCTGTACATGTCTTGTGTTTCTTGTACATATATAGACACTGATTCAGGAGTGGGTTGGCCCCCTGCTCCATGAATCCTGTGTCGTGACGTGATATGGTTGGATCCACTATACTAGTCGGGGGATGGGGAGATACTAGTAGATTATGTGATCATACCCCATATACTTGTACATAGCTCATATACTTGTGCATATCTCACGCTCAGCTCACGTAGGGTGTAGCCTGATCTTACTTGTACTTGTGCATCGCTTTCCACATATGACTGGCCTGGTCTATTACCTATACTTGTGCATAGCCAGTCATATGGAATAGCCTGATCTTGTCCCAAGCCGATCATATAATAAACTAATATCTTAAGGCACATTCTAGTATTACATGCTCTATTCTAGTTATTACCTGGTGATACATTCATACTCATGATTACTTACAATTTACATTTGTCTATGATATGATTACCTGTATTTTCTATTTTCTCATTGTTCATTATTGCTCATCCATCATGTATTTTCAATACTTACTGTTTTATATTTTTTTCAATTTAAAGGAACTGTTGTTAATTTATGTACTTCACTCAAATACTGACTAGATAACATTTTTCAGAGGATCTAGAGGACTTCTGTCCTACTTATTATGGACCTAGAGTGGACGAGGAGTATGCCTAGCAACATACTTTGGAGTCAGTGTCCGTTGAGGAGGCACCACTGGTAGTGACTTAGCTAGTATTACTGGCCTTGTCTCCAGTTTATGAGACTTGAGATGTTATATTCATTTGAGACATGTACTTATGTTGAGATATTAGACTCTTAGCCTTTGTTGTGGTTTGGGTTATGTTATGCTACTAGACTTCTTTTGTTTATTATTTCATATCTTTATATGTCACGACCCGCATCCTGTGTAAGGGCACAGTGCGTAACAGCGCCCAGCCTACGCCGCTGAATCAGCGGTAGAACGCTGTACAAGGTTACTATCTAATCAACAACTCATGCAAATATATAATATACTTGTCAAAACTCAACTCCAAACAGAGGACAAGTATAAGATATGATAATACTCAATCACAGTCTAAGCACGATAAAATAACACAGAAGCACAAAAGCTATACTAACTCCAAACTCCAACAACTGTAATAAACTACTAAAATAATAACCTCTCAAACAATCTCAAAACAAAGTCAAGATCTCAACTCATTACAATACAAGTTCAAATGAAAGTCTAAAGCAAGTCTACTAAACTAATCTCTCGATCAGTCCTGGGTGTCGGGGCCAAAGGTAGCTAGTCCAGCTCCGGGTCTAAGGCAAGTAGGGCAAGTATCCTCAGGGCAACCATCTGTAATATTTTCAATAGGTCCAGTCAGGACAGGAATGAGCACAACTCATCTAGAAATCCCAAGTAAATGACAAAGAACTATAAAACCGTTATAGACAATTATATTGATGAACATGGCAGTTTATACGAGTAATGATGTAGAGAAACAGTTAAGGTACAAAAAAAGTAAGGTAACTAAACAAGAGGAGAAGCATGGCAATAAAGACTATAAAATACGATCTAGCAGAACTAGAGTAACATGATATAAGTCCAGACGGTATGGTGTAAATCAAGTATAAAACCCAATGAGTCCAAACAGTATGAGTCCAGATAGTATATCCAGGGTGAGTCCAGATAGTATGACAATAACCAGTGTGTTTTAAAACGCCGAGATTGACATATAAACGGCTGTAGGTAATAAGGCACATCGCATACTCAGCCAAGTATGGGATGGTTAGCATTCCAGTTTATTCTAGTAAAGGGGTGGTTCCAGTAATTAGGATATGTCTACATGTCTTACTTAATATCTCCCCGCCCCACAATACAAGTGAATCCAGAATTCGACACGAGAATCGAGATGAGTCCAGCCAAACATGATGATACCATCAATGATTCCAGCAATAGAGGCCAGACAAGATGGTATGTGTGTCACATATATGAATACAGAAATATCCATACGTGTTGTAACAAAGAATCATATAGAACTAACTAGAACTGAAGTACAGTAATTGTCAAGTAAATAAGAGAACTATCAGAGAATGTACTCGCCTGATACCCTGTGCAACTGATGAAAATAGATGTCTGAACCTGAGTCACAAGGTCCTAAATAAAGCAATACATGTTATGATGTATTCAAAAATATAATCAAGGTAATCTAAAATGCAAACTACATGATTCTAAATCAATCTAGATCAAAAGAAGTCAAACTAACTCAAACTAAGTCAAACTAGATTATACAAAGTCAATCTAAGTCATACTAGGCCTAACAAGGTCAAACTAGGTCAAGGCAAGTCAAACAAAGTCAAACTAGGTCAAAGGTTGACTTACAGTTGTCTTTTGGTCAATCGGTCAACTCTGGTCAATCCTGGTCAACTTCTAGTCCACTCTAGGTCAACTGGGTTAATGGTTGACTAACAGTTGACTTTTGGTCAACTGGTCAACTCTGGTCAAGTTCTAGTCATTTCTAGGCTAAATGTTGACTTTTGGTTGACTTTTAGTCAAAACAGTCAACCACGGTCAAACAGGGTCAACCCCAAGTAAAATACCCTATTCCTAACCATTACCAACCAAGCTATCCGAATTTTAGCTATATCTTATTATGTTATCTACAATATCTTAGTTATAAGGTATTACCTTAACCCTTGCTCAATTACATTAGCCTCTACCTTACCTTACCCTTACCTTAACCCACTTAATGGGACTCTAGTACCTTGCAAGGGTACTTAACCACTTACCCTCGTATCTCGATACCGTAACTTGGTATCTTGATACCTCTCCTAGGTAATAAGGTAAACTATCTATTTACCTTTGTCACGTCCCGCACCCACTGTGAGGGTACGAGAACGTAACAACGCCCAGCCTACGCCGCAGTGTCGGCGGTAGAATGTTGTCCTAAGTCAACATACATCTAACAATATATATCTAAACAGTTATACTCCCCGAATGGGGGTGACATAGCAGTAAAACTCAATCACAACTAAGTAAGAGATAGCACGATGTGAAATAGAACTCAAGGAAATAAATAGATAAAAGTAGTCTAAGATAATCCCAGCAATATCCAGAAGTACATGGTCTCAGATACAGAATGAAAGAATATATACAACTCTGAACTCCAAATAAAGTCTAGCTAAACATGTCCCATGACTACATAAAAGATAGATAAGCCTAACTAATCTAGTCTAGGCAATCGGGGTGATATCCTCAGCTAAAGCTGGGTCCTCCTGAGGGTCCAGCTCGCAGGTGTCATCTAAGGCTGCCCCGTAGTAGGTATCCAGGCAAGCCTCCTCCTCGTCCTCTGTAATATTTTCATCAGGTCCAGTCAGGACAGGAGCGAGTACACTACATCTCAACAGTTCATAGCAGGTTAGAAAATATAATCATGCAGTAAAGTAAGATACAGGTACTGAAAGAAGTGTAGTATGTAAACAGAGAGAGAAAGCTGTAATAGAAATATCTACTATAAATAGATAACTAACATGTGACTAGTGAGTCAGAGTACAATATAGACATGTAAATGGCATAGGAGATTCTGATGCTACACTATGGAAGAGATTCCGATACTACACTACTTGGATAGTATTCACATGTCTATTTCTACTCCCCCGTACCCCCAATCAGTACACAAGGATCCAACCAGGTTATGTTATGATACTATGTAAGGCCCCCGAAGGGTGATAAGCCCCCGAAGGGTGGTAAGCCTCCGAAAGGTGATAAGCCCCCGAAGGGTGATACATAGTAGACCCATAAATGGGATAAGGATTCCAGGAAGACTCTGTGATCATAAGAGTATATGTCACAAGTGATCGAAGAATCAACGAAGCATAGTGATACGCTATGTAAGTGAAACGCACAGAACATAGAGTACCCGATGCTCCTTAAGGATAACATCTCAAGAAGGGATCCATATAGTACCAATCCGTGTGACCAACGTGACAGTACGAGTAAAGTAATCTACTACAGGAAATAATTCTAAGCAGGATATGAAATGATCAGAGAATGTACTCGCCTGGTATCTGAGTGTCCAATATAAAAAGTAATGTCCGAGGAGTGGTGTCTGGCTCCTAATCAGAACAGCACAAGTTACAACAAGTCCAAAATAGTAAAATGAAGCCCTACTATGTATTCTACATGATTCTAGGTCAATCTAGGCCAAAGTCAACTCTTGGTCAACTCTGGTCAACCCTAGAAGTCAAACTAGGTCAACCAAGTCAAATCTAAGTCAAACTAGTCTAATTTAGGTCTAACAAGACTATTCTAGGTTAATCAAGACTAATCTAGGCAATACCATGCCAAGCCTATTAATACACAACTCTACACAAGATCATCTAGCCTATAGCCTACTAGACACATCTACCAAGATACCCTCTATAGCTACACAATACACAAATTAATATATATAAATAAACTAATTAGAATTTACCCATAGGCTATCTATACATATCACCACACAACCATATATGTAATACATTATTTAGTAGGTATAAGGAAGATAGAGAGTTAGAGAGAAAGCAATTGTGTGTGTGTGATGGAGTGAACAATACAATGTGTATGTGTGTGTACTTGCTTGTGTGTAGAGGGTGTAACAATGTATGGCTATGTGTGTGTATATAAAATTGTGTGTGTGTGTGTGTGGTGAAGAGTGAACACTAGATAGCAATGTGTGTGAACATGGATGTATACATGGAGAGGGAAACTCAATTTCAGAAATCTGTGTGCGTGTGCATAGAGTGATAGTGTGAAAGAATTCTAAAATCAAAAGTGTGTGACCATGTGCAGTGCTTAGGTGAGGGGGAGTGTTCAGTTGTGTGCAGGAATAGAACAGTGAATAGAGAGTGAGCCAAAGGCTATGTGTGTGTGGGTGTGGATCATGCAAACAATGTGTGTGTGCCTCACAGGAATGAAAAGGAAGGGAAAACCAATTCATTCCTTCACAACAGTTCTCAGTGTAGCATAGGATTTAACTAATGTGTGTATATGAAAAGTGTTCAGCCAAAACAGGGAAAGGAAACCAAATCACAAAAAAATGGAAAAAGGAAATCAGTTCATGAAGTCAGGATTAAATACCAAACAACCCAGATTTTGAACTCCAAAGTCACACCAAAATAGTCCCATATTTGAATCTCAGTTTTCATGAGCCATACTCATCCATTTAATCCTGAATTCGACACACATGAAGTTTAAATATATTAGAACCTAAATAGGAATTTAAAACCAATATATAACAGCATTAGATGGGTTAAAATAGGTGGCAAGGTCCATATTCCAAAACTGGAAAATGAACAGGATACTGACAGTTCAAGCCACACATTCAAAACCCCATATCTCAACCAATCCTCAATGCAATTCACCCCAAATTCATACCATAGCTAGACTACATATAGGAGAACTGATATTGGGACTTAAACCAATATTTACACAATATTAAATAGGTTAAAACAACTGTCCAAATTCGTATTTATAAACTGGAAAAACAGAAAATTAATACCATGTTCAGAATTTTGATAAATTGATAATTACCTAAAGAAAATATATTAAAACACAAATAATAAGGTTGGTAATTAAAATATACATAATATATGTGTCCCACAATGTAATGGTGTCCACCCAAGTGGACACGATGTGTCCAGAACGAAGAATGCTCAAAACAAACACAACAGTACACTGTCCAGTGCACTCGTGTCGTGTGCACGACACAGGACACCACAGTGTCTCGTGCTTGTGTCAATAGGTACTCCTAGTGTCCAGCTACAAGTGTGTCAGCCTGCAATAGGTCTTAGCGTGTCGTGTCCAAAGTAATGAGGCCGTATCAGTGGCAAGAACTAACAGTGCACAGAATAGGCATTTCCCCGTGCACGATTGATTCCTCCTTCGACACGACACGAAACCCATTGAAACTTGGGGAATGTCATTACAGACTTTGCTCCTAGGTCTCCCTTGAATTTCGTGTCCAGAAACCCCGTGTCGTGTCCGCTACAGGCCCCGAGTAGCAGGAGATCACTGTAGCACGCGTGCGAGCGTGTGCACGCGCGTGTCCACTCCACGAATTCGACACAAAGCGACACGAACACTACCACATACAAACAGAAATCATTAAGCAAGATTAAAACTAATATTTTTATTCAAAAATATCCTGGAAACTTGGTCGAAGGGTTCACTGGGGTATTTCGACAAACAGTCCTGTACTGGGTCTAATACGTATCCAGAACGGACACGAAACCCAATAAAACTCGACATGAAGCCTATACAGACACTTAGGGGACCCTTAGGGCTTCCTAATCATGAAGACAAATTGAAAATCTATGGAGAAATGACAAAGTTACCTATTGATGAACTTCTAATGAAAAATCTCCTTTGTGAGCTCCTTTCTTGGTATCCCAATCCAATCAAAACCACCTCAAACTGAAACAAATTTCCAATAACAGTAAGAGCAATAATATTAGGATCTAATGCAACTAGTTTGGGGGAAAAAGGACCTACAATGGATTTTCTATAGTTTTTTAAACATGGAGACTCACCTCTTTCTTTTCTTGAAATAATTTCCTAGGGAAGGAGGCTAGCCCTAGATTTTAGGAGGGTACTTATATGGTGGTGATCCCTAGGAAATAAGTGGCCGGCCACATCTTCTTGGGATTAGGGTTAGGTTGATTATGGGCTTTGGGCCAAGTTACATAGGCTATGTTTGATTTGATTAATAAAGACTCTAAATCATAAGCCATGACTTATGACTTTCTAATTTCTATTACTAATTAGGTTCTAATGACCAAACCCAAGATTAGGCTAGGTTAGACTAGAGTCATATACCCTAACCAAACTCATACTAACTAGGGTTAGCTCCTAGGTTGGTTTACAAGGGTCAACACTAGTCAAAGCCAACCTAGTCCAAACAATTCCAAAAAAATTCCTAAAAAAATTCCCAAAAATTCTAATAAATTTAAATTACCCCAAAAATGACAAAATACCCTCACACTAGAAATGTGGTAGTGACAAATCTACCCTCCTTAAAAGAATTTCGTCCTCGAAATTGAAAGGCGAAATACAACTGATGAGAAGGATAGAAAGCATACCTCACGGTCCAAAAAGATAAGGGTAGCGCTCGCGCATCTCATCCTCCCGCTCCCAGGTAGACTCTCCTGGAGAACGATGCCTCCATGCGACGTGCACCAAGGGTATCACCTGGTTCCTCAGAACCTTCTTCCGTCGATCCAGAATCTCCACTGGCTGCTCTAGATAGCTGAGAGATGGCCCAACCTCTATCTCTGAATGATCGAACACATGGCTAGGGTCAGCCATGTACCGTCTCAACTGTGATACATAAAATACGTTGTGGACCCCCACTAGTGCAGGCGGTAAGTCTAGCCTATATGCAACGTCATCGACTCTCCCGCTGATAACGAAAGGGCCGATGAAGCGCGGGCT
Source organism: Iris pallida (assembly GCA_029216955.1). Taxonomy (NCBI): domain Eukaryota; kingdom Viridiplantae; phylum Streptophyta; class Magnoliopsida; order Asparagales; family Iridaceae; genus Iris; species Iris pallida. The sequence continues at coordinate 9,911,740 of JANAVB010016600.1, read as the reverse complement.
AAGCTTCCTGCCTCTACCAAAACGTATCGTACCACGAGTCGAAGATATCCTCAAGAAAACTTGGTCTCCGACCTAATCACAAGCAAGGTCTCAATTAAATTAATAAACAAACATGATCAAAACACAAACAAACAAACCTAAATCTAATCCTACTCTAATCTGTATCTCAAACTCCATGGGCCTCCGGTGGCTATTGGCCCAGTGTCGATGTCTGTCCTGCGCCACGTGAAGTCTGTCCCTGATGAGCTTCACCTTCTCGGCCGCATCAACAACCATCTCTGGCCCCAGAAAAGCTCGCTCACCAACATCATCCCAGGATAAGGGTGTACGGCACCTACGCCCGTACAGAGCCTCAAAAGGTGACATCTCAATGCTGGCCTGGAAACTATTGTTGTAGGCAAACTCCACCAAATAAAGATGATCCTTCCAGGAACCTCCAAAGTCCAGGACGCACGTCCGCAGTATATCCTCAAGGGTCTGAATAGTCTGCTCTGATTGTCCGTCCGTCTGGGGGTGGTATGCAGTACTAAACTTGAGCTGAGTGCCCAAACTGGTCTGCAGACTCCTCCAGAAATGGAAAGTAAAATGGCTATCCCGATCTGAGACGATGCTGACCGGAACCCCGTGAATCCTGACTATCTGTCGCATATACAACTCCGCCAGCCTCTCTGTAGACGTACCCACCTTGAATGGCAAGAAGTGGGCCAATTTGGTCAACCAGTCAACGATGCCCCAAATTGCATCTTTCCCTCCTGGTGTGTGCGGTAATCCTGATACGAAGTCCATAGTGATATGCTCCCATTTCCACTCGGAAATAGGCAGCAGCTGCAACAATCCACCGGGCCTCTGTCTCTCTGTCTTGACCTGCTGACAGACCAAACACCTAGCCTCGAAGCGAGCCACCTCCCGCTTCATCCCTGACCACCAAACATGCTTCCTCAGATCTCGGTACATCTTGTTGGCATCCGGGTGTATAGAGTACTGAGATCTGTGGGCCTCCTGCATAACCTGCTCCCTGAGATCTCCACTGGGCACACATAACCTGGAACCGTGCCTCAAGGCACCATCCTCCGCAAGAGAAAACTCGCCCTCCAGCAATCCTGCTCGAACCTGCTCTCGGAGACACCGCAGAGCAACGTCCTCAAACTGTGCCGACTTGATCCTCTCCACCAAGTCTGACTGAATCTGCATCCCCCATAGCTGCATCTGCACTCCGGGCACGATCACCTCAATCCCAAGGCTCTCCAAGTCGGCAAGTAAATGTCGATCCATGGTCAAACACATGGCTGTCGGATACCTACTCAAGGCATCGGCAACCACGTTGGCCTTTCCTGGATGATACTGCAGTAAAATGTCGAAGTCCTTCATCAACTCCAACCATCTGCGCAGCCTCATGTTCAACTCCTTCTGAGTGAACACATACTTTAAACTCTTGTGATCTGTGAAGATCTCCACCCTCTCACCATACAGATAATGCTTCCACAGCTTCAGAGCAAATATCACTACTGCCAGCTCCAGGTCGTAGGTAGGGTAGTTCTTCTCATGAGGACGTAATTGCCTGGAAGCATAGGCAATCACCTTTCCATGCTGCTGCAAGACGCAACCCAGCCCCTTCCCTGAAGCTTCACTATAAATAGTGAAATCACCCGATCCTGAAGGCAATGTCAGAATCGGAGCTGTCGTAAGCCGCTTCTTCAACTCATCAAAAGCTGTCTGACACTCCTCTAACCAAACATACTCAGCATCCTTCCGGATCAACCGAGTCAACGGCTCTGCAACCCGGGAGAAATCCTGCATAAATCTTCGATAATACCCTGCCAGCCCCAGGAAAGTCTTGATCTCTGCAACTGAAGTCGGCGCTGTCCATGCCTCAACTGCTACAATCTTCTTGGGGTCAACTGAGATACCATCTCCAGTCACCACATGCCCCAAGAAGTCCACCCGATCCAAGAAGAACTCACATTTGGAGAGCTTCCCGTAAAGCTGCTCCTTCCTGAGAATCTCTAGCACTATCCTGAAATGCTCCTCGTGCTCCTCCTCAGTCTTGGAATATATCAAGATATCGTCAATAAACACCACCACAAACTGATCCAGATACTGGTAGAACACCTTGTTCATAAGGTTCATAAATACTGCTGGTGCATTGGTTAGCCCAAACGGCATAACCAAAAACTCGAACTGCCCGTACCGCGTCCTGAAAGCGGTCTTGGGAATATCCTCCCTCTTCACCTTCACCTGGTGATATCTCGACCTCAGATCAATCTTGGAAAATACCCGAGCTCCGCTCAACTGGTCAAATAGATCGTCGATCCGCGACAGTAGGTATTTGTTCTTGATCGTGAGGTTGTTGAGTGCCCTATAGTCAATACACATGCGTACTGACCCATCCTTCTTCGGCACGAACAACACTGGTGCACCCCATGGCGACGAACTCGAGCAGATGAAGCCCTTGTCCTGTAGCTCATCCACCTGCTTCTTCAGCTCCACCAGCTCGCTGTTGTTCACCCGATAGACATGCTGAGAGATGGGCTCCGCTCCTGGAACCAAATCTATCGAGAACTCTATGTCTCTATCTGGTGGCAATCCCGGCAACTCCTCTGGGAAAACATCTGTATACTCTTCTATCAAGGGGTATGGAATCGTCTGCTCCTCGACCGAGACTCCACAGAAGACTCCGCTGCTCTGCTCTGCCTGACGTCTGGAGTACTCGAACTCTGGCTCCCCCGGTGCTCTGAAGAGAACTCTACCCCCTCTGCAATCAATGCTGGCGTGGTGCCTGCTCAACCAATCCATGCCTAGTACTATATCGTAGTTCGACAATGGCATTACGAGCAGGCTCACCTCCAACTCACGGCCTCCCAAAACTACTCTTCGACCCTTACAAATATCACTCACGAGGATAATGCCACCCCTGGTCGTGATCTTGTAAGTCCTAGGCAATGATTCAGCTACGATACCATGTCTAATCGCAAAAATACTGATATGAAGCTATACGAAGCACCAGAATCAAATAATGCAAAGGCTGGACTGGAGTCGAGTAGAATCGAACCTGCAATCAGCTCTCCTATCACCTCTGCATCTCCAGCTATCATGGCGAAAGCTCGCCCCTGCTGGCCTCCTCTGGCCTGCTGCTGGTGTTGGACGAACCTCTGCTGCTGCGTCGGCAGGGTTGGTCCCCTCTGCTGGCCTGCTGGAGCCCTGGCTCCACCTCCCGGAGCTGCTCGTCCCATGCAGCACTCCCTCATCTGGTGGTCTGCTGAACCACACACTAGGTACTGGCCCAGCCTCTTCCGACACTCATTGAAGGTGTGCCCAGGCTTCTTGCAGTAGCCACAAGTACCACCCTGTCTCTGACCCTGCTGGTGCTGCCTCGGTTGCTGCTGCTGATGGACTGGCCTCTGCTGAATCGGCTGTGGCTGAAACTACCTCAGCTGCTGATGCTGATCGTGGGGCCTCTTAGCCTGGCCTCCGCTGCTGGTGCTGCCTCCAACTAGGTCTCTCTCCCTCTTTAGGCTAAGCTCAAGATCATCATCTGCTAGCAAGGCTCCTGTCAAGATCGCCTCGAACGTGGCATCCCGGTTGCCATTGGTCAAGGACTTGACCTCCTTGACTAGGCCCTTCCGGAACCTCTGGGCCTTCGCCGTCTCGCTCAAGCCCTCTACAAACCTGCCGAGGCGGCCGAACTCCCCGGCGTACTCCTCCACTGAGAGACTCCCCTGGACTAGGCTCTCAAACTGTGACTCCAAGGCTTTGAGTGCTAAATCGGGGAAGAACTTCTTCTTGAAGAAGCCCTTGAACTGCTCCCAAGTCTGCCCAGGTACCCCCACCCTGGGGTCTGACTGATACCAGGTGCGAGCAAGATCTCGCATCCGGCTAGCTGCGGCCTCGATCTGAAGGTCTGCTGGAATCCTAGCCAAGCGGAAGATCTCCTCTATATGCTCGATCCACTCATCGGCATATAGGATCCCCTCTGTCCCCAGAAAGTCTCTGGGGCTCATCTTCTGAAACTGCTCGATCCCCGGTATCCTCGGCTGCTGTACCACTAGTCGAGCTGCGGCTGTCGTGACGGCCAACTCCATGCCTCTTTCCTGTCCAGCCTGCTGTCGGTCCATGAACTGCTGGAAATATGCGAACATCTGAGCTGCGTTCACGTATCCTGGAGGCGGTGGCTGCTGAAAGGGATCCTCTGGAATGACCGGGTCCTGCCTCCGAGTCGGTGGATACATACCCCCTGCTGCTACTGCCGAGGTCTCAATACGAGCTGAGGTGGCAGGAGCTGCAGTCCCCTGGCCTTGCCGTACTGGCTGAGAGGTAGCAGTCCCCTCTATAACATCCTCATGAATGGCACGCTACGATCTAGTCTCTACCATCCTGAAGATAGAGAAACAAGAGTATCAATTTCTGAGAAAGAAGCGAAATAACAAAGGCGGACAATTATAATTCAAAGGATCAGCTGACAAAAAGGATTTAGATGGCAATAAAAGAAATTTTCCTAAAGTGATTGAGTACCTTAAAATTAATGTCCTATATCCTACTGCAGGCTGTAGTGATACTCTAATTCGAATACCACTACACTTCTAGTCTAGACCTACATGGGCCACCACTAAAAACGTGTCACGACCCGCACCCACTGTGAGGACACGAGAACGTAACAACACCCAACCTACTCCGTAGTGTCGGCGGTAGAACACTGTCCTAAGTCAACATACATCTAACAATATATATCTAAACAGTTATACTCCCCGAATGGGGGTGACATAGCAGTAAAACTCAATCACAACTAAGTAAGAGATAGCACGATGTGAAATAGAACTCAAGGAAATAAATAAATAAAAGTAGTCTAAGATAATCCCAGCAATATCCAGAAGTACATGGTCTCAGATACAGAATGAAAGAATATATACAACTCTGAACTCCAAATAAAGTCTAGCTAAACATGTCCCATGACTACATAAAAGATAGATAAGCCTAACTAATCTAGTCTAGGCAATCGGGGTGATATCCTCAGCTAGAGCTGGGTCCTCCTGAGGGTCCAGCTCGCAGGTGTCATCTAAGGCTGCCCCATAGTAGGTATCCAGGCAAGCCTCCTCCTCGTCCTCTGTAATATTTTCAACAGGTCCAGTCAGGACAGGAGCGAGTACAGTACATCTCAACAGTTCATAGCAGGTTAGAAGATATAATCATGCAGTAAAGTAAGATACAGTTACTGAAAGAAGTGCAGTATGTAAACAGAGAGAGAAAGCTGTAATAGAAATATCTACTATAAATAGAGAACTAACATGTGAGTAGTGAGTCAGAGTACAATATAGACATGTAAATGGCATAGGAGATTATGATGCTACACTATGGAAGAGATTCTGATACTACACTACTTGGATAGTATTCACATGTCTATTTCTACTCCTCCGTACCCCCAATCAGTACACAAGGATCCAACCAGGTTATGTTATAATACTATGTAAGGCCCCAGAAGGGTGATAAGCCTCCGAAGGGTGGTAAGCCTCCCAAAGGTGATAAGCCCCCGAAGGGTGATACATAGTAGACCCATAAATGGGATAAGGATTCCAGGAAGACTCTGTGATCATAAGAGTATATGTCACAAGTGATCGAAGAATCAACAAAGCATAGTGATACGCTATGTAAGTGAAACGCACAGAACATAGAGTACCCGATGCTCCCTAAGGATAATATCTCAAGAAGGGATCCATATAGTACCAATCCGTGTGACCAACGTGACAGTACGAGTAAAGTATTCTACTACAGGAAATAATTCTAAGCAGGATATGAAATGATCAGAGAATGTACTCGCCTGGTATCTGAGTGTCCAATATGAAAAGTACTATCCGAGGAGTGGTGTCTGGCTCCTAATCAGAACAGCACAAGTCACAACAAGTCCAAAATAGTAAAATGAAGCCCTACTATGCATTCTACATGATTCTAGGTCAATCTAGGCCAAAGTCAACTCTTGGTCAACTCTGGTCAACCCTAGAAGTCAAACTAGGTCTACCAAGTCAAATCTAAGTCAAACTAGTCTAACTTAGGTCTAACAAGACTATTCTAGGTTAATCAAGACTAATCTAGGCAATACCATGCCAAGCCTATTAATACACAACTCTACACAAGATCATCTAGCCTATAGCCTACTAGACACATCTACCAAGATGCCCTCTATAGCTACACAATACACAAATTAATATATATAAATAAACTAATTTGAATTTACCCATAGGCTATCTATACATATCACCACACAACCATATATGTAATACATTATTTAGTAGGTATAAGGAACATAGAGAGTTAGAGAGAAAGCAATTGTATGTGTGTGATGGAGTGAACAATACAATGTGTATGTGTGTGTACTTGCTTGTGTGTAGAGGGTGTAACAATGTATGGCCATGTGTGTGTGTATAAAATTGTGTGTGTGTGTGGTGAAGAGTGAACACTAGATAGCAATGTGTGTAAACATGGATGTATACATGGAGAGGGAAACTCAATTTCAGAAATCTGTGTGTGTGTGTGTGCATAGAGTGATAGTGTGAAAGAATTCTGAAATCAAAAGTGTGTGACCATGTGCAGTACTTAGGTGAGGGGGAGTGTTCAGTTGTATGCAGGAATAGAACAGTGAAGAGAGAGTGAGCCAAAGGCTGTGTGTGTGTGGGTGTAGATCATGCAAACAATGTGTGTGTGCCTCACAGGAAAGAAAATGAAGGGGAAACCAATTTATTCCTTCACAACAGTTCTAAGTGTAGCATAGGATTTAACTAATGTGTGTATATGTGAAAAGTGTTCAGCCAAAACAGGAAAAGAAAACCAAATCACAGAAAAATGGAAAAAGGAAATCAGTTCATGAAGTCAGGATTAAATACCAAACAACCCAGATTTTGAACTCCAAAGTCACACCAAAATAGTCCCATATTTGAATCTCTGTTTTCATGAGCCATACTCATCCATTTAATCCTGAATTCGACACACATGAAGTTTAAATATATTAGAACCTAAATAGGAATTTAAAACCAATATATAACAGCATTAGATGGGTTAAAATAGGTGGCAAGGTCCATATTCCAAAACTGGAAAATGAACAGGATACTGACAGTTCAAGCCACACATTCAAAACCCCATATCTCAACCAATCCTCAATGCAATTCACCCCAAATTCATACCATAGCTAGACTACATATAGGAGAACTGATATTGGGACTTAAACCAACATTTAAACAATATTAAATAGGTTAAAACAACTGTCCAAATTTGTATTTATAAACTAGAAAAATAGGAAATTAATACCCTGTTCAGAATTTTGATAAATTGATAATTACCTAATAAAAACATATTAAAACACAAATAATAAGGTTGGTAATTAAAATATACATAATATATGTGTCCCACAATGCAATGGTGTCCACCCAAGTGGACACGATGTGTCCAGAATGAAGAATGCTCAAAATAGACACAACAGTGCACTGTCCAGTGCACTATCTCGTGCACATGTGCACTCGTGTCGTGTGCATGACACAGGACACCACAGTGTCTCGTGCTTGTGTCAATAGGTACTCCTAGTGTCCAGCTACTAGTGTGTCAGCCTACAATAGGTCTTAGCGTGTCGTGTCCAAAGTAATGAGGCCGTATCAGTGGCAAGAACTAACAGTGCACAGAATAGGCATTTCCCCGTGCACGATTGATTCCTCCTTCGATACGACACGAAACCCAATGAAACTTAGGGAATATCATGACAGACATTGCCCCTAGGTCTCCCTTGAATTTCGTGTCTAGAAACCCCGTGTCGTGTCCATTACAGGCCCCGAGTAGCAGGGGATCAGTGTAGCACGCGCGCGAACGTGTGCACGTGCGTGTCCACTCCACGAATATGACACAAAGCGACACGAACACTACCACATACAAACAGAAATCATTAAGCAAGATTAAAACTAATATTCCTATTCAAAAATATCCTGGAAACTTGGTCGAAGGGTTCACTGGGGCTTTTCTATAAACAGTCCTGTACTGGGTCTGATACGTGTCCAGAACGGACATGAAACCCAATAAAACTCGACACGAAGCCTATACAGACACTTAGGGGACCCTTAGGGCTTCCTAATCATGAAGACAAATTAGAAATCCATGGAGAAATGACAAAGTTACCTAATGATGAACTTCCAATGAAAAATCCCCTTTGTGAGCTCCTTTCTTGGTATCCCAATCCAATCAAAACCACCTCAAACTGAAACAAATTTCCAATAACAGCAAGAGCAATAATATTAGGATCTAATGCAACTAGTTTGGGGGAAAAAGGACCTACAATGGATTCTCTATAGTTTTTTAAACATGGAGACTCACCTCTTTCTTTTCTTGAAATAATTTCCTAGGGAAGGAGGCTAGCCCTAGATTTTAGGAGGGTACTTATATGGTGGTGATCCCTAGGCAATAAGTGGCCGGCCACATCTTCTTGGGATTAGGGTTAGGCTGATTTTGGTCTTTGGGCCAAGTTACATAGGCAATGTTTGATTTGATTAATAAGGACTCTAAATCATAAGCCATGACTTATGACTTTCTAGTTTCTATTACTAATTAGGTTATAATGACCAAACCAAATATTAGGCTAGGTTAGACTCGAGTCATATACCCTAACCAAACTCATACTAACTAGGGTTAGCTCCTAGGTTGGTCTACAAGGGTCAATACTAGTCAAAGCCAACCTAGTCCAAACAATTCCAAAAAAATTCCTAAAAAAATTCCCAAAAATTCTAATAAATTCTAATAAATTTAAATTACCCCAAATATGACAAAAATATCCTCACACTAGAAATATGGTAGTGACAACCTTGAAGGTATAGGTAAATACACTATTACCTTATCATGATAAATTGGTATCATGAGATACCAAGAATCAAACTCTAACTAAACCTATCTATACAATCTCTAACTAAGCATCTCAATACTCTAACTCTAACTAGTATCTAACACTAACATATTAACATATAACCTCAATACCTCACTCTAACATAAAACCTTATCCTCAACATATCCAAATACCTTACTAACATGGACTCAAACATGCACACTAACATGTCACTAACATAGACTAACATGACTCTAATCTATCACTCAACTCTAACTCTAACTCTAATAAGCTAGATATCAAAACTCTAACCTAGACTAACATCTAGCATATTCAAATCCTAACATATACTTATTCCCTCTTTGAACCTAACTTTAAGACACCCACAAACACACATATAACCATATATATAGGGTATATAGGGGTATATATAGGGGCTAATGGGGGTCAAGTATGGGGCCAACATGGGGCTGCACAGCATCCCCCAAGCTGCTGCTATCAGCAGCAGGCTGCTGATGTCTTGAATCGCAAAGCAGTCCCCATTGGGTACTACTGCTGCTGCTGCACTGCTATGGGGGGTGGACAGCAGCCCCCCACCCCTGTAGAAACATAGAATTTCAGGACCAGAAATCCTATGCGCCTAAAAATTACATGTGCCAGGGAGCTCAAATGAAGTACTTGGCACAACAAAAGCATAGACATTAAAAGAAGATTTTTATTTCATATAAAAGTCCATTACATGTCTAAAAAAGGCTTTACAAAGAAGAATTTCTATAAAGAAAAGACCCTAAGTCTACAGCTAGACGCAGCAACCGCCATGCGCTCTCAGTCAGGCGCGTCTCTTCAGCGTCTCAGTCAGGCGCATCTCTTCAGTGTCTCAGTCAGGCGCATCTCTTCAACGTCCCTGTCAGGCGCATCTCTTCAGCAGCTCAATTATGTGCATCCCTTCAGCGTCTCAGCCATGCGCATCATGAATTCTCAGCATATGTGCTCCACTTCGACCAATAAAGCATTTATTGAGCAGAACGAGGGCGGGTAATCAACCCCACCCAAGCTGGAGGAGGAGCTCTCCCAAAGCCCAAGGAAGAGGAGAGCACCGCAATCGATCCGCAGCAAAAGGAGGCTTTCAACACAACCAGAATGGGCAACACCCACTCTAGCAGGAGGAGGAGCTCTTCCAAAGCCCGAAGAAGATGATCGGGGTACCATAATTCTGATCTGCGGCTCTTCCAGCATAATGGAGATGAGGCTCGAGCATCCCGATCTTTGGATGCAACAGGCACCTTCCGCCTGCCTCAGAAGCCCTCGACTCCAACTTTTGGATGTAACAGTCACATTCACAAGTGCATGAACAAAGATAATGCATCGCATCTTCATCCTCAGGAGCATCTTGTCAACAAAATGTGCTCGAGCAAATAAGTTCATTTCGGGAGGACGTAAGAGAACGAGAAGCAAACTCTCTCCTTGCCACTATTTATAGGCAGGAAAAATCAAATCCATGCGCCAAGTGGCTGGCTCTCCGAATCCCGTACATTGAATTTGCATTAATGGTAAAGAACCTGACGCTTCGAATTCAGCTAAGTCAAAAAACGGTTATTTAAAGCACTCGAAGAACATAACAGTCGGACCAATAAAGACGTGTCATGCAAACGGATGCGCCGGTCAGACCACGCATCATACAGACGTTTCCATCACCATCAAGCGCCTCATAAAGATGCGCCCCATGCACCCCCATGCGCCTAGTAGAATGCAGATCGATGCGCCCACTCAACAGCCCATTACCCGTCAAAGAACATTAAATGCTAAAGTCTGACACGACAGCAGCCAGTCCACGAGGACTGAACAGTTGACAGTTTTTTTAGAAAACGAAGCATCGCTGACGTTAGCATCATCATTACTTTCCTCCGGCGGTTACAAGCCACTTGGCCGCCCAACCATTTTGTATGCACCTCCGCAGCCATGCGCCCAAATCTCTGCATGTGCCTCAAAAGCCATGTGCCTCAGACTTTTTTCTGATCCTTAAAGACAGAGGTCAAGTCACTACTGAAGCCCCGCATGCGCCTCAAAAGCCATGCGCCCAAACTGGTTTGTGACTCCTAAAGGTCACAAGCCAAAGTCTACTCATGCGCCCAATTCTAGACGCATCCTGTCAGATTACTCTCTACCAAATCCAAGATCTTTGAGCTATGGACCTACGACACGTGTCCTTTGACTCGATTCAGCCTATGAAGGGGTGCTAATCACCCAAGATCTCAGCAACTGAAAGATCCTCTCCATTGCTATGTGTCAGCTCGGCCGCAGCCCACAAAGGCAACAGGAAGGGTTTAACTCCTCAATCAGAGCGCATCGCCCATGCGCCTCCATCAGCAATCACCACGTGCCATCCCCATGTACAGGCGCATCCTACATATGTGTGCATGAGCAGCCAGCCTGCAAGCTATAAATAGAGGGATTATTTTCTTCTTCCACATCCACGAACACACAGAGACACACACACTTACGGACAGAGACCTACGTATGCAGTGAGAGAGACAAATACAGACACTCAACGTCTTCTTTCTCTCCACAAGCTCCAGCACCCAGAGCAACTCAGACCTTCAGAGAACCGATAACCGTTGTCAAATCGTCAACGGAGTCAACGCATTACCACTCGCTCCATCGACACAGGGACCTGGATAAACAAAAGTGTTCTCCTAGGACTACATCTAAGTCCTACATTGTAACACTGTTCTGTTTGTAATTAAAATTGCAATAAAAAGATTTTAATGGCAAACAAGCTGGCGACTCTGCTTGGGACCTCTTTCTCTTCCACCGAGAAAGCTGTGTCGCAATCCGACGACGTGAAGGTGGGCTCCTCCCACAAGACGCTGGTCGTACACCCCAATCAACAGACGTATGAGGAGTTCATCTCTGAAGGCAGCGTAAGTCATTCGAAGTGGCTACCAAAGTCGAAGAAGACTCGCCAAATCTGGGTACGCAAGGTCGAGGCCCCTGGCACCACCACTGAAGGGGATGCGCCGATGCAGTCCCCCCTTCTCGCTGACGACCTCAACAGCCAGGATGCGCCCACCGGTGCAGCGTATCTCTCGGAAAAGTGTGGTGCTGACCATATTCTCCAGCCATCTCCTTCTCAGACAAGAAAGATGCGCCGACGGAGCAAGGGCACATCTAACGCCCTGTACAATAACTCTGATGCACCACAGAAGGTCTTTGTCTTTGACAGAATCACTCGCTGTCGTGGCAAGGAGAATTTGGACTCTGAGTAATATGCACCCCAGCGAACTGGTACGAAGAAGTCCAAGGCAGCATGGGCCATGAGCCTCAAACGTGCTATGCCAGCGGCAAACCAAAAGCATGCACTCACGATCATACGCGCTGCTGATGGTAAGCTGTATAAGGTCGACTCGGGTGCTTCTGCGCCAAAAACGAGCCGACCTTCAAAGTCCTTGCCTCACTTGGGCACATCTGTTGTGTTCGCAACTAAGTCGAGCAAGGCAAATCCTGTGGTCTTGAACCCCAGCGCCTATATAGGATATGTGTCTATGGCTGGTTCAAGTCACTGTAAATGTTGTACCCCTACTACTGATCTGAGCGCATCCTCTGTATTGGTTCAGGGGACGCAGCATTCACCTGACCACCCCGGCGCTTGGCTTTGCTATGCGCCTGATGGGGGTGCGAAGGTGGCACTCTCCTCAAATGATTTACGTAATATGATCAGTCACAAGCGCCGATCAGGAGAGTCGACTGACAAGCACAATGCGCCCTTCACAGGGCACACATGTGCTGTAGTCACCATCAACTGTTGTTGCAAAATAGCAGTCCCACCACCAAGGCAGTCGGTGTTCCAGCGGCTGCAATCATCAACACCCCTCCGACGTCGCCTCGAGAAGAAGGTATCAATTGAAGAGGAACCAGAACTAAAGGTTGCTTCATGCAACGTAATCTCTAACTCCTTGTCAATCTGAAAGGCGACTGGTAATTCCTCATCCTCATCCAAGAGCCAGCCGAGGAAAACTAAGACAACTGTCCCGTCCTCTGTAGTGTTTAAAGGCACTCGGGGGAGAAAGAAGATCTTGGAGGAAGCTGGGGGTAGTCAAGCCCTTGTTGATCCTCCTTCTGAAGGCGAAGACGTCCTCCAGAACATAGCTGGGGGTAGCCAAATCCTTGTTGATCATCCTCCTAAAGACGAAGACGTCCTCCAGAGCACAGATGAGGGTAGCCAAGTCCTTCCCAAAGGCGAAGATATCCCCCAGGACATAGCTGGGGGTAGCCAAGACGAAGCTCCAGGAGAAGCGACTCCCCTACAGTAGAGTGAGGCCGAAAGTGAAGCATCAACCGATCCATCCACTTCTAGCCATGTCATGACAGTATACATAACTGGAGGTGATACCGAGTCAGATGCGTCGCCAGCAGACCTCTTCCAGCGTATGGATACTTTGGAATGAGGACTCAAAACCCTCTCTGCCTCCATACAAACACCAACTCAAGCGGTGTTTGAGATACGGTCAGCTTTGGCCAGGGCACCTTCTACCGGTCCTGACCCAGGGGCCAATGGAGAATCAAGTGTACCCCTTCAACGGGTATCCTAGGATACAGATCGCCGCGAAGCACCACGGACGTCGGAGCCATCAAAAGCTCAACTCCAGGTTGTACCACCTTCCCCGACTCCCAGCTCCACGGAAGACGTGGTTGAGATGATCAGGGACTTGCGCGAGCGCTTTGAGTCCAAGAATAGACAAGAGGAGCGCCAGAAGATGGGGATCCCAAAACCATACCCCTTCGAATGGAATAAAGTGGTTTATCCTCCCAAATATAAGCCACAAACATTGACGCCATACGACGGAAAGGACTCTCCACGCCGCTATCTGACGTACTTCCAGTCTCAAACGGGACATCTCCCGAAGGAAGACGCACTACTCACCAGCATATTTGTCGGGGCATTGAAAGGAGTGGCTTACGACTGGTACTGCAGTCTCCCCGACAACTCTATATCTTCCTTCGACGACATGGCGCGTCTCTTCCTCGATGGTTTCTACGACGGAGGGAAGGACATGAAAATGGCATCCCTTATAAAGATACGTCAGAAGGAGAAGAAAATAGTTCGAGCATTCATCGAACGGTTCCGACAAGCCTGCTTCAGACTGCCCCCGGGCATGCCAGAACATGTACTCCTCTCCTCCTGCAGCATGAACATGCTGCCTGCGATCAAACTCTGGCTCAACTTCAGTCCCCCTCCCGACTGGAGTTCCTTGATCATCGAGGCCAAAGCAGCTGAAAAGAAGGCGTCCAATGCTCATCTTCTAGGAGTTTGTTTCCCTGCCTTTGAGGATAAGGGAAAACGGCCTGCAGCCAACAACCCTGGACGAGAGACGAAGGGGAAGCAGGCGTTGACTGTCAATGCCTCCAAAGGTGCACCAGCACCTACTCAGAAGCCTCCACTTGCACCAAGGCCAAAGGAGGCTTATTCTTTCAACGATGAAGATACCCTGCAACTTTTCGAGATATTGAAGTAGGGTGACACGATCAAGTTGCCGGACCCGAAGCGTCCCAATGAGGTTGGGAGAGTGGACAATCCGAGGTACTGTCACTACCATCGGTTTGTCGGACATCCAACTAAGGACTATTACGTCCTCAAGAACTACATCCAATGCATGATCAATGCGGATGTTATCTCTGTCGACTACGAGAAGAAAACGGTCTCGGCCAACCTGGTGTCACTCCAATTTGGTACCTTACCGCCAACCACAACATAAGATGGCGTCGTCCCCATCCCAAAGGCGATGATGGAGGTGGTCAACCTACCACCTACTCGTGACAACGTGAGTGGACTCATCCCACTCACCACATCCCAGAGAGAGGTCTCATGGGTTCACCCTGACCTCATTTCCGAAGTTACTCAAACGGAGGTATGCTCTGCCTCCAAAACCAAGGACAGGAATATCAAGTCTTGCCGCATGGTCTCTTCCTCTGCGGAAGAGGCACTTCCTGTACAGATGCGTTCACATCATAATGCCCAACCTGACGAAGCTGTCATCGAGGTGGTGCCTCCTTGCACCATCCCTGCTGCCCAGGAAGAGGGCCCATCCAGGCCTCCAGCAGCCAATAAATAGAAGCATGTAGAGGCCCGTTTCGACAAGCCTTTACGAAAGGAGAATGCTTCGGGGCTAGCCAAGCCCCACAACTTCGACATACAGGCACAACTTGTAAGTACTCCTGCCCGTCTATCTCTGTTTTAGCTTCTTCGTCTTTCCAAGGACACTCGTGAAGCTCTCTGTGAAGTCCTGAAGGATGCTGAATCCTTCATCAGTCAGGTCAAGCAGCCTGAAGATACCCCGTCCACATATGCGTACTACCATTGTGCGGATGAAGTTATCCCCAACATAACCTTCACCTAACAAGACAAGTTGCTCAAGCACAACCGACACAACAGGCCACTGTATTATACAGGGTATGTCGGCTCCGTCAAGGTGAAGCGGATTCAGGTCGATCCAGGGTCTTCCCTCAGCATCATCTCGAAGACGCTACTCTCAACGCTGGGGATCCCAATGTACCGTCTGGCACCTTCCAACACTACAATTAGCGGGTTCAATACTAGCAAAAGCGAGCCGCTGGACAAAATACGGCTGATGTTTCATATCGGTAATCTCATAACTGAGGTGACTTACTATGTCATGGACGCCAATGTCAACTACAACCTCCTACTGGGTCGTCTGTGGCTGCATGAGTACATGGTGGTGCCATCTACACTCCACCAATATATGAAGTACGTATCCACCAACGACATCATCCGGACGGAGTTCGCGAACATTGACCATTTTAAGGGGTCGAAGCCTACTTCACTGATTCTACCTTGTACAAGTCGCCCGACGAAGGAGAAGCCAATGATGCTGACGATGAAGCAGAAACGACAGCAGAGCCGGACATAGAGCCAGAGATGATTCCTGACGTTCCTTTGAAAATTCGACTCAAAGGGAAACCGCCTCAGATGCTGCCTCCCATGACCATCAAGCTACCTGGAAAAGCACCAACTGCTCTAGGTAGAACACCTACTGAAGCTTCCTTGAAGATACGGCTCAAGGGAAAGCTGCCTCAAATATCGGCTCCCCTTGGGGCAAAACTACAGGAGAAGGCACCAATCACTGAAGGTGCAGTTGTGGCACCTCTGAAGGTGCGTCTTAAAGGCAAGCCTCTGCAATCATCCGTCTCATCCAAGCTGCCGGAAAAGGCCCACATATCCCTCTCAGACCCCATGGTCAAAGATGCGGTGGACTCTCCCGATCCAACTCCAGTACTCACAGATGAAGAGTTAGGGGAATATATATCTGCTGATGTAGATGCACCCTCTCTGGACAATATAATCCCGCGGGACAAAATATCGTGTTTCATCAATAATAGAGTGTCTTTTAATTATTCTAGTCTTCCACATTGGAATGCCATGTATACATTAGATAACGCTCTACGGTCGTTGCAAACACAAATAACGACCGTTAATCATGTAAATCGAGTAGTCCCGTCCCAAGGGGTCTGTTTCGTAGTCCTACCACGGAATCAAGACGAAGAATCCTTCATCTTCGGCAAAGTCGAGCATCATCAAGACCTTCTGCCACTCGAGCCAGAACTAGATACCGACAGAATACAAGTCTATCGGTACACAGACAAGGCAAAGTACCTCATCCAAAAGATGGGTTACGATCTAAAAAGCAACAAAGGCCTGAACTACGGTAAAGGTCGACGTCTTCCTCTCCGGCTCCCAACACCTAAAGGAAAGCCGCAGGACTACTATCATCGAACTCGATGGGGGGTGGGCTATGTCACGCCACCGGCAACTCCACAGAGTTCGGAGGCAGAAGAAGTAGAACATTCTCATTCGTCCGAAGCATCAACTTGGGATTCCGATACCAGTATCGGCTCAGTCTTCAAGAAGGTGCTATCAGTCAACATGGCATCTACGCAATCTCAAGAAGATGAAGGCGAAGACCAAATGCCAGAATTCTTCGAGGAAGAACCTTGGGCTCAACGCCTAGGAGCACAGTAGGAGTCACGTTTTGAATTGTGCGAACCCCCTACCGAAGATGTAGTCGAGCAGATCGACCTTGGGGATGGATCTTCTTCCAAACCCATCTTCATCAGCAAGAGTCTAAAGGGACCAGACCGGGAATCTTTAATCCAATTGGCTAAAGAATATATCGACGTCTTCGCCTGGAGCTACAAAGATATGTCGGGACTTGATCCTTATATCGCGATGTATAGGCTTAACATCTTATCTGATGCCAAGCCTATAAAGCAACAACAACGACATTTTCGTTCTAACATCATGAATGCTATCGATCAAGAGGTAGATAAACTCCTGACCAGCGAGTTTATCCGTGAAGAACAACACCCGGATTGGGTGGCCAACGTCGTCCATGTCACCAAAAAGAATGGAAAGATACGAGTCTGTATCGACTTCAGGGACCTCAACACTGCTTGCCCGAAGGACGAATTCCCGCTTCTAATCACTGACGTGATGATCGATAATACATGTGGCTTCGAGCGCATGTCTTTCATGGATGGGTACTCGGGCTACAATCATATCAAAATGTTTTCCGATGACGCAAAACACACGTCATTCAGGACTCCAAAGGGGGTTTTCTGCTACACAGTGATGCCCTTCGACTTGAAGAACGCTGGTGCTACATACCAACGAGCTATGAGTACCATTTTTTGTCAACATCTTCGCAAAACAGTAGAATACTATGTTGATGATATCGCAGTCAAGAGCCGTCTCAAAGGTGATCACCTACAAGACCTAAAGACAGTCTTCGATATCATGCGAGCGCAACAACTCAAGATGAACTCCGCTAAATCCTTCCTCGGGGTTTCTAGCAGAAAGTTCTTGGGCTTCATTATCACGGTGAAAGGCATTCATGTCGATCCTGAGAAAACTAAAGCCATCCTTGACATGGACCCTCCAAAGAACCACCGAGAACTTCGAGGCCTGCAAGGGCGCCTTGCATACATCCGAAGGTTTATAGCAAACCTTTCCGAAAAATGTCAACCCTTCACCCAGCTCATGAAGAAGGGAGTCTCCTACGTGTGGACAGAGAAATGCCAAAAAGCTTTCGATGATATCAAAGCTTACTTAACGAGCCCGCCAGTCCTGGTGGCACCCGTCGCCGGCAAACCATTTCTCCTCTACGTTCGTGCCATGGATCATTCCC
Source organism: Iris pallida (assembly GCA_029216955.1). Lineage (NCBI taxonomy): Eukaryota > Viridiplantae > Streptophyta > Magnoliopsida > Asparagales > Iridaceae > Iris > Iris pallida. The sequence continues at coordinate 9,893,698 of JANAVB010016600.1, read as the reverse complement.
TCGACGCTCTGTTAGCTCAGAACAACGATGCGGGCTATGAACAAGCTATCTACTACCTCAGTAGGACGCTGATCGGGACCGAACACCGGTACAACCCCGTTGAAAAAGAGTGTTTGGCTTTGGTGATCGCCATCCAGAAGACTCGCCATTATGTCTCGGGCCAGAAAATTTACGTCATCTTCCGAGTCAATCCGTTCAGGGTTGTCATGACGAAGCCAGGATCATTGAACTCCCAGCTAACTACATGGGCGATCCTGTTGACGCCATACAACATGGTGTACGTTCCACAAAAAGCCGTCAAGGGTCAAGCTCTGGCCGACTTTTCAGCTGCACACCCCATCCCAGAGTCCTCCAGACTCTATAAAGACATCCCGAATGAGGTCCAAGAATCAAACGTTACTGAAGAAAGCTCCGTCTGGCTGATGTTTTTCGATGGCACTTCAAGAACAGGCCCCAAAGACCAAATCATCGTCGTAGTGGAGGTAGTCTTAGTCTCCCCCGATCAGCTGGTCATCCAGCGTGCTTACTTCCTTTCGAAGCCGTGCTCCAATAATGTTGTCGAGTACAATGCTCTCATCATGGGACTCCAGCTGGCGCAACAGCTAAGGGTAGATCATCTGGAAGCTTATGGCGACTCAAAACTCGTCGTTAACTAGATCCGAGGGCAATACGAAGTTCGTCATAAAGATCTGGTTCCTTACCGTGAAGTTGCATTGAACATTATTTCAACCTTCACCAAGTTCTTCATAGAACACGTACCTCGGTTACAAAACATGCAGGTTGATGCTTTGGCTGGCCTCGCAGCCTCATTGGCAGCACCCTTCGAAACTCAACACTATGTCACGGTAGTTGGTCGAGACTTGGTCTGTCCTAAAAACAACAAAAGCTCACAAATAGCCCATGCCATGTCAACAAGTGCTGGTATTAATATCCGAGACTGGAGGTTTCCATTCATCAACTTCGTTGTCTACGAAATTCTTCCAGAAGACCCGAAAGAAGTTGTCTCAGTCAGGAGGCGTTTCCTTCGATTCTATTACGATGCAGCTACTAAAATGTTGTACCGACGCTACTATGATGGACTTCTTCTTCGATGTTTATCCAACGAAGAAGCAGCCGAAGCCCTTCGAGAAGCGCACGAAGGAACTTGCGGGGCCCATCAACCTGGCCCTAAGTTGCAGGATCGACTGCGACGCATGGGTTATTATTGGCCAACCATGGTAGCCGACGCTGTCGATTATGCTAAGAAGTGCCATACTTGCTAGCTTCATGCCGACTTCATTCATATACCGTCAGAACCACTATATCCTACGGCCGCCTTTTGGCCCTTCGAAGCTAGGAGCATGGACATTGTAGGATCGATCATCCCTTCTTCATCGAGGGGACACCGCTTCATCCTAGCCATCACCGACTACTTCTCCAAATAGGCAAAAGCAGTTCCACTGGCGAAAGTAAAAAGCTCTAGGGTGATCAGCTTCATCAAGCATTATGCCATCTACTATTTCGGGGTACCCCGTAGGATTATCCATGACAACGATCCACAGTTCATCAGCCATATTTTCAGCAGATTCTGTGAAAAGAATCGTATTCAGAATGTGGCATCGACCGCCTATAATCCGGCAGCAAACGGATTGGCCGAGGTATTTAACAAGACTATCGTCAGGCTACTCAAAAAGATTGTGTCATCCAACAAGCGCGATTGGAATAAAAAGCTCGACAAATGTCTTTGGGCATACCGTACAATGGTACGGACCCCGACGGGCAACACCCCTTTCTCCTTAGTCTACGGGAGCGAAGCGGTACTGCCTCTCGAGATCCAGATACCCTCACTCTCTGTAGCGATCACAAATCAACTCACAAAAGAAGACAATCAACGTCGCCGTCTGCGAAAATTGGAGGCACTTGACGAAAAATGTCTCTTAGCTCAACAGTGCATCGAACTCTATCAAGCCCGTATATCACAGGCTTTCAACACGAAGGCAAGCAGAGGACTTTCCAAGTAGGCGACCTGGTTCTGGCAGTCAGGAGGCCGATGGTGTTGACACACAAAATACCAGGAAAGTTCGATCCCAAATGGGAGGGACCTTTCATCATAGAGACGGAATACTCAAACGGTGCTTACCGCCTCGCCGATCAAACGGGGACTTGTTCATGATGCCCATCAACGGCAAGTTCCTAAAGAAGTACTACTCTTGACATCTTTCAGATATGTACTTCCACCTCTACCTAGCAAGGGTATCAGTGGACCTGATCATCAGAGCTCACATACATCTTCCCTTTTTCACAAAAATCCTATGCTTTCAGGATCCAGTTGTTCCATCGCATTCTATCTCCAGTAGAAGGACAACCATGTCCACATTACCTCTGATTTGCTCCTCTACGCCCTACAAAGCGGAATCCTACGCTCTGTAAGACTACGCTACCCATCATGTTTACCACGTCCACGTTACCTCTGAGTAAACATCTCGTACAGACAACCCCTGCATTGTCGTATATTGATCGCAGAACTTCCATGTCTACATTACCTCTGAGTAGTTCTGCTTTTCCCCTAGAGTCATTCCTACCATGTCCATAACACCTCTGAGTAGGAAGATTCCATCATTTAAACCCCATATTTTCCACTTCCATACTACCTCTGAGCAAACATGTTGGTTCTCTCAAACTTATTATCTGTACCTAACGACCAAGGTACGCAAAAGATAATAGGTCCACACAAATCATCAAGTTCATGACAGCAAGAATGAACACACCACAAAACTCTTTATTTTTTATTTAAAAGTAAAGGATTACATCCCCAGTAGGAGTTGCAAATTACACAAAATAACAAAAAAATGAGAAGCTACAATCCCTAAGCATCACCGGGATTGGCAGAAAGCTCTTCGATCCGACGCTTCAAGTCTTCCGCCCGAGTCTCCGCGGTCGTCAGGACTCGGCGTTCGGCTTCTTGACGCATCATTTCTATGGCCTCAAGGAAAGTGTCATCCTCATACTTCTCGTCCAACTGTTGTCGCTGCTGGGCCAGAAAAAGAGCTTGGCGGGTGAAAGCTGCTTCCTCATCCTTAGATGCTATATGTTCAGCCTGGACTCGCTCAGCATCTAATAAGAGTTGGGCCCGCTGTTCTTCAAGGAGGCGAATCTTGGCATTAACCTCCGTTATACTAGCATCCAATGCAGCTCGCAACTCCACCTTCTCCTGCTTGGACTGAGATAGCCTCTCCACTGCAGCCTCAGCTTCGGCCAGCTCGCATTCCCAGACAGCCACGGTGGCCTGATAAGATGACTCAGTTTCAGCGATCAACTTCTTCTTTTTTGCTTCTATCAGAGCGAAGAGATCATTTCGCTGGATACTCTGAAACTCGAAAAGCAGCTGGTCGAGCTCGGCCACCGATGTCTCTAGAATCTCGGCCATATGGTCATGGCCCTGGTGGGAACGTATCAGACGAATGTGAGGGAGCGCCATGGTTTTTGCCATCGCAAAACTCCCGTTGGCATTCATCACTGTCGATACGCCCCTCTGCAGCATCTTGTACACCGTCTCAATGATAAACTTCATGTACTCATCCGCATCCGCCAGCACTTGCGGCGTCATAGCAGGAGTTGGAGAAGCTGCTCTAGACGGCGGACCGAAAGAAGACCCGCCGACTTCAATCTGCGAGGTTGGAACCTCGGCATCAACGGACTCTCCCTCAACAGGGGCTTGAACTTTGCCACTGGCCCGAGGAGCCAAAAGAATGGAAAGAGCCGAGAGGGGCGTCAATATCGTAACCCAAGTAGAAGGAGCAACAGGGGGTTCCAGCAAACCCTTACCCTTCTCAAGCTCGTAGGGAACACCGACGTCAGGGGCTACCTCCTTCGTCTCCAACATACTATCAGCAGGCCATACGGGACCCTCCCCCTCTGGCAAAGCAGCAAGATCAGCACTTGTTTCCTGACTCGGCTCCCCTGGAGTCAGGCTCGGCGGATGAGTCTCATTTTCATCATCGAATCCCTCCGTAGGGATAGAATCTGTCGCTACCTCCCGGTCGACAGCCACCTCAGCCTCTGCTGCTGAGTCTGGGGTAGGGCTCGGCAACGCTGCAACCGACCCCCCTCATCATGATAAGGAGGGGAATCAACCCTCTCCTCTGTTTCAATCATGTCCGTTGCTCCCGCAACAGGCTCACTCATCTCTGAAGGAACGTCATCCGAAGAGGACGAACTCCACTCCACTTTCTCATCTGGAAGCCCCGTTTCGGCTGGGTCCTCAATGCCAAAGGCTCCCATGGTGGCTTGTACCCTCCCGGGAACTGCTTTATCCTCAGCTTTCCTTCCAACATAATCTGGAGATACTAAAATCTCTGCAGGAACAACATTGTCAGGATTCTCCTCCACGGAAGACGCTACAATCAGAGGAATGTGCTCGTTAGAAGAGCTCGCCACCTCCTTCGGTTTACTGATGCCCGATTTCAAAACCCAAGTTTTTTTCTTCAACGGTTCCTACAAAAGGAAAGCATATGTCACAAAAATGACAGAAGAAGCCAGATTATGGTGAACGTATTTACCTCAGCAGAAACTGATTCCGTTGGCATTACAGGCAGCACTTCCGTAGCCTCCACCTTTGGAGTCATCGCTTTTCTCGGCCTTTTTCGTGCAGACGAACTGGCTTCTGCGTCAGCCCGCCTCTATCCAGCTAGGGGATCTTCCCGAGTGCCTCCCGTTGACGTTGCAGCAGCAGCCCGATATCCCGCCAACTCTGGTGGACGATATGACCGGGCCGCCGCCAACATGTTCTTCATAGCCTCTAGCTGAGTTCCAACGATAAAACTAGTCTCCCTATCATAATCAGGAGGTACAGTATTCATGGCACAATACAGCTTAACGGCCGAATACAGTATCTGTGGCCGAGGGTTGTGAACTGGTGTATTGAAACAAACTCCAGTGCACCCGACATTATAATATTGCCAACCCCGGGCTCCATCCAGTAAACTTCCAACAAACCCCAGACAGTTATTGGGGTTCTGTAACATTAGCTGGGTGTAACCAAACTGGCGAGAAAATCGGCTCGGCAGACATGGCTCCAGATAACACTTATTCTGGTTACGGTAGACCAAGTGGGAAGGCCGAATACTCTACAACCAACGAAACCCCTATTTCGGCAGAGTGATCGCATCCTTACCAGAGTCTTCCAAATCTTGGTCAGCCTCAAAATCTTTGAAGATGGGACTGACCTTGACGATCTTCCACCCCTGAAGATAAGACAAGACTATCCTACAAACGGGGACGCCGGTGTGCAGCCACTTCCTCTTGTAGAAGCGACGAATAAAGGCGTCACCTTCAACATGATCGTCTTCAGGACCCAGACTCATCACGTTCTGGTGATGCAGAATCAACCATCCTATCAGATAATGGAATGGTAGCTCAGCTCGGGGAAAGTTGCCTTTTCTGCCCCTCTCACGGATCGCATCGTCAGCAAAATCCTTCAAACCCCGCAGCAGGTTACACACCATCGCGGGGAGGAGATCCAAACGGCAACCAAAAACCAATTTCACCGCTAGCAAAATAAGGTTCCGGGTCACCCTCTCCACAGAATCAGATCCGTCCGAGAACACACAGTCCCGGAGCCATATCATCAAGTATACAGTCAACACTGCCTTGGATGATATCCTGTGCACGCAATGCCAGAAATAGCTGTATACATCTTCGCCACTCTCATTTGAACAGGGGGCCTTCTCGCCTAGTCGACTCATTTCGGAGGTCACTTCCGCGAATTTCAGCCCCTGCGGAGTCGTAAACCGAATCTTCGAAGAGTCCGCCAGGTCCTGCTTGAAGACGTAATCCCTCCAAGCAGTCACATGAGGCTGTGTCTTGCCTTTGTCCTTCCGTTGCATCAGATAATGATGGCTCACCACCTCTTTGAAAATAGCCATCATCTCCGGATCCTTTTTTTTCCAGAACAAGGATCTCTTCATTTGTCGAAAAATATTCCTCGTACGATTTCGAGCCCCAGGGAAGCTTGGACACCTCATACATCTCATGGAGAGCCAATCCCAACTCCCCCATTGGAGTGAAGAAAGTGCCTGCCTGGGTATTAAACATTTTCAGGAGTGCAAGGAACATATTCTTGTTGAGGTCTACGCCGGCCTGTGTGGCACGGATAGCGACAATCAGCCCAATCTCTTTAAGCTCAGCCTTGAACTTCGACAACACCTAAATGGTCAACTCGTCCTACTTCGGCATGAGATGACACCAACCTTCAACCCTAAAGCCACCTTTCGGACACATAACCGTCGATGTTAGCATCCGATTTGCAAAGGTTGAAGCACCAAAGGCAAAGGTGTCATTAGGGACATCAGTATAAAGTCTCCCAGGGTGCAAAGTTCGACAACTGAACGAGGTCCCGGCTCGCGAGGCGGCCAAGGTATCCCTTTAGTTCGAAGTAACATCAATCGAAAGGGTACCCCCCACTGCCCCTCCTTGAGAAGGAGTAAGTTCCCATGGCATCCTTCTCTTGGAAGCCAAACGGTAGAAGGCTGTCAGCGGTAATTGGCGTTCAAATTACTGCATGTACAGAACCATGCTCTTCGCAGAGAAGAACCAGTCTTCCTTGATCTTCAGTACCTTCACCTCGGTGGAGGTCAAGCGGTCACCAAAGAGAAAGACAGGTTTCAAAAAAGTTCCATCCTCGGACTCAGCGAATTTTAATTTGCCTCTTTCCATCATACTCTGGAGAAAAACAGGCGACTGATCCCGGATTTGCAATATTCTCTCGAAAGGCTGATTCAATAGGATAGCAGCCTTCGTGGGGTTAATAACCTCCTCGTCGAAATCAACTCCCATTTGGCAAAGATAAGCATCCAGAAGGACTTCATTCAGCAAAGGATAGTCATCGACACTGACACAGCAAAGACAAAAGTCAGGCAACATAGAAGCCTTAAGAAGACAAAATATTGGGTGTGTCAAGCATCCTGGAGCATCATAGGGTCTAAACCCATGTCAGCAGTGAAGCTTTGGCGCATCATTAGGGTCTAAACCCATGCGCGCCAGCAGTGAAGCTTTGGCGCATCATCAGGGTCTAAACTCATACGCGTCAGCAGTGAAGCTTCAGCGCATCTTCAGGTTTTAAACCCATGCGCATCAGCAGTGAAGCTTTGGTACATCATCAGGGTATAAACCCATGCGCGTCAGCAGTAAAACCTCGATGCATAATCAGGGCCTAAACCCATGCGCATCGACGAAAAAGCTTCAGCACATCATCAGGACTCAAGGTCCATGCGCGTCGACGTATATGAGTTCTAAAAATGGCCTACTCGAGTACAGAAAGACATGGTAAAAAATGATGAAACCCACCAATCACTGTCGGTCGAACGTCGACGGGCGTCCGAAGGGCATCATCTGCAGCAGCCTCCACAGGCTCTTTTCCTTTGCCTCATCCTCGGCCAGCACCACCGCGAGGAGTCTTGGGAGCCATTTCGTGAAAGAAGAAGTTAGGGTTTCTCAAAAGAAGAATTCTAGAGAAGAAGAAGACAAAGTGGAGAAGAACTCTCTCTCCATTAGACGCCTATTTATAGGCTTGGTCGCACGCGTGAACCGATGAAGGGTGACATCAGCCGCCGCCTCGGGTTCTGTGAAGTAATAACTACAAATAATCCAAAAAGATTATCATTAATCTTTTTGGTTACGTCGAAGCGTTATCATTTGCATTAACTGAGAGGAGCATGCGCCCCATCACTGATGCACAGAGTAATCATGCGCCCGAACAGTCATGCGCCCCGTTGAAGACACCACTATGCTTCTTATTCAAAGTATTCCAAAACTTGACAAAAAGTTTTAAAAACTTTGAAGGGGGTCTTGCAGAAGCATGGAATTTCAGAACCAGAAATCCTATGTGCCTAAACATTATATGTGCCAGGGAGCTCAGATGAAGTACTTGGCACAGCAAACAGCAAAAGCATAGACATTAAAAGAAGATTTTTATTTCATATAAAAGTCTATTACATGTCTAAAAAAGGCTTTACAAAGAAGAATTTCTACAAAGAAAAGACCCTAAGTCTACAGCTAGGCGCAGCAACCGCCATGCGCTCTCAGTCAGGCGCATCTCTTCAACGTCTCAGTCAGGCGCATCTCTTCACCGTCTCAGTCAGGCGCATCTCTTCAACGTCCCAGTCAGGCATCTCTTCAACGTCCCAGTCAGGCGCATCCCTTCAGCAGCTCAGTTATGTGCATCCCTTCAGCGTCTCAGTCATGCGCATCATGAAGTCTCAGCATATGCGCTCTACTTCGACCAATAAAGCATTTATTGAGCAGAACAAGGGTGGGTAATCAACCCCACCCTAGTTGGAGGAGGAGCTCTCCTAAAGCCCAAGGAAGAGGAGAGCACCGCAATCGATCCGCGACAAAAGGAGGCTTTCAACACAACCAGAATGGGCAACACCCACTCTAGCAGAAGGAGGAGCTCTCCCAAAGCCCAAGGAAGATGATCGGGGCACCACAATTTTGATCTGCGGCTCTTCCAGCATAACGAAGACGAGGCTCGAGCATCCCAATCTTTGGATGCAACAGGCACCTTCCGCCTGCCTCAGAAGCCCTCGACTACGACTTTTGGATGTAACAGTCACCTTCACAAGTGCATGAACGAAGACAATGCGTCGTATCTTCACCCTCGGGAGTATCTTGTCAATAGAATGTGCTCGAGCAAATAAGTTCATTTCGGGAGGACGTGAGAGAACGAGAAGCAAACTCTCTCCTTGTCAGTATTTATAGGTCGGACAAATCAAACCCATACGCCAAGTGGCTGTTTCTCCGAATCCCGTACAATGAATTTGTATTAATGGTGATGAACCTGACGCTTCGAATTCAGCCAAGTCAAAAACCGGCTATTTAAAGCACTCGAAGAACGTAACAGTCGGACCAATAAAGACGTTTCATGCAAACGGATACGCCGGTCAGACCACACATCATACAGACGCGTCTATCACCATCAAGTGCCTCATAAGGATACACCCCACGTGCCACCATGCACCTAGTGGAATACAGATCGACGTGCCCACTCAACAGTCTATCACCCATCAAAGAACATTAAATGCTGAAGTCTAACACTACAGCAGCCAGTCCCCAAGGACTGAACAGTTGACAGCTTTTTCAGAAAATGAAGCGTCGCTGACGTCAGTATCATCATTACTTTCCTCCGACGGTTACAAGCCACGTGGTCGCCCAACCATTTTGCATGCGCCTCCGCAGCCATACGCCCAAATCTCTACATGTGCCTCAAAAGCCATGCACCTCAAACTTTTTTCTGATCCTTAAAGACAGAGGTCAAGTCACTACTGAAGCCCCACATGCGCCCAGACTGGTTCGTGACTCCTAAAGGTCACAACCCAAAGTCTACTCATGCGCCCAATTCTAGGCACATCCTGTCAGATTACTCTGCACCAAATTCGAGATCTTTGAGCTATGGACCTACGACACGTGTCCTTTGACTCGATTCAGCCTATAAAGGGGTGCTAATCACCCAAGATCTCAGCAACTGAAAGATCCTCTCTATTTCTATGTGTCAGCTCGGTCGCAGCCCACAAAGGCAACAGGAAGGGTTCAAATCCTCAATCAGAGCGCATCGCCCATGCGCCTCCATTAACAATCACCACGTGGCATCCCCATGTACAGGCGCATCCTACATATGCGCACATGAGCAGCCAGCCTGCAAGCTATAAATAGAGGGATCATTTCCTTCTTCCACACCCACGAACAAACAGAGACACACACACTTACGGACAGAGACCTACATACACAGTGAGAGAGGCAAATATAGGCACTCAACATCTTCTTCTTCTCTGCAAGCTCCAGCACCCAGAGCAACTTAGACCTTCAGAGAACCGATAATCGTCGTCAGATCGTCAACGGAGTCAACGCATTACCACTCGCTCCATCAACACAGGGACCCAGATAAACAAAAGTGTTCTCCTAGGACTACATCTAAGTCCTACATTGTAACACTGTTTTATTTGTAATTGAAATTGCAATAAAAAGATTTTAATGGCAAATAACCCCCATCTCCTGCAGCTGCTACTGCTGTGGTCTCTTCTTCTACTACTCTCTTCTATTCATCATCCATTCAATTCATCCACTCATAAATTCATTCATTCACTCAAGAATCTATTCATTCATTCGTTCATCTATAAACCATTCATTCATTCATGAATACATCTATTCATTCAATTCTTCCATAAATTCAATTCATCTATCTTCTCACTCTCATAAACACAAAACCCTCTCCCTCTCTAAACACATCCACACACACATACTCAAGACACAACCACTCTCTTAAAACCCACTCGACAACACACATACAAACACCAATATATATATATATATATATATATATATATATATATGAAAACAGTCCTCTCTATATAAAGTGATACTTGTGGGCTAAACCACAAGGATTTTCACATAAACATACACATGAAACCTTGTCCAAACATTCCTACCATGCTAGATCTATCCTCTAAACATTCTAAAACTGAAATTAGAGTCCTAATTGGTCTATTAGCATTTAGACATGCACATGGGGTGTCCAAATTTGGGATCTATCAAGTAGGACACAAGACACATCTCTAAAATCCTCAAGAGAGCTCCAAATGGTCTCAAATTTGAATCTAAAGGGGGTACATGCATGGGGTTGATCCTACAGATTCAAAACTAACTAATATGCATAGGAAATCAATTTAAAGGGTTGGTTTTACCTATTGGGAGTGGAATCCCAATGATACTCTCAAGGTCACGGCTCCGATACGAAGATCCTTCCAAAATGGACACTCCTCCTTGCACTTTGTTCCAAATCTTTGCTAGCACCCTCCCTTGGTAGTATGTGAAGGTTGGGTGGATGTTTTAGTGGAGGGATGTAAGGATTTGGAGATCAAATCAAAGAGGAAAGCTCTCTAATTTGGGAAAGAACACTTTGTGAATAAAAGGATGCAAGTGTGAATAAAAGAAATGAAAGGGAGGCTAACCTACCTATACTGGCTGCCATGCTATGCCCTATTGGGCCTTAGGGGAAGGCCCATTAAGGCCTCAACTAGTCTCATTTGGTTAAATCTAAGTTTGGTTCAAGTTTGGGATCAAAAGGGTTAAGTTTAAGCCTCTAATCTTAACCAATCTAACAAGTAGGATTAGTCTAAACTTGCTAACTTAATTAGTGAGGTTTGTGGGCCATGACTAACTAATCTTGGGGTCCCGTCTAGTGTCTAAGCTATCCGGATCACTAACACAAGTCGGAACGAGATAAAAATCGACCCGACTTAACGAATCCCATAAAATCAATATTAAAATATAAAAAATCCCAAAATGTTAAAATATAAAAAATGACCAAATATCATAATACATTAATTTAAATATTATTAAAATAATCTAAAATTTACCAATTAATCAAAATCCTAAATACTTCAAAAGTCACAAAATGATCAAAATATCCTTTGCCTAAAAAGTGGTAATTAGCTTATCTAATCACATAGGATAGGTTCCCGTGGTATGGTTAGTCTCTAGGCTAAGCAGTTCTAAGGTTACACTATTAAAAAGACCCAAATCACAACACACCAAATTAATTAGTATTAATTAATTAAAATTCACCATAAATCATTATTATTAGTTTTGAAAGATAATTTTTTACAAAAGTTCAAAATTACCCTTATTTTAGAAAAGCGGTGGTTGTAATCTACCCTCCTTAGAAAAATTTTGTCCTCGAAATTAAGATAGTCATACTCCTTCCAGGTTAAACCCTGAAAAATTATGGTTAAGATAAATATATCTAATAACATGCAAATTATGGTCCTACTGGTCATGATATCACTGTCTCGAATAGGGTAACTACACTATCTAGCATATGACAAGAATATCCTGACAGGTACTAATGGAATCGCACAACAAGATGAAAAAAAGAGAAAAACATACCTGCTAACCCGTCACCCATAGTGTCGGTCTCCTCGATCGACGGCACAAAAGCCCTTCCCATCTGGTGCTGGGCATGGTGCTGCTCCACAGGTGGCCTAGCTCTCTCTCTCTGGTCCTGTGCTCCGCCAAATGGAGGTGCTGTGGGGCAATCCATCTTCCGATGAGCAGCGAATCCACAAAAGAAACAAACCTTCAACCTCCTCCTACATTGCTCCCAGTCGTGCCCTGACTTCTTGCAGTAGCCACAAGTCGGTATCATACGGTCCTATCCTCGAGGCTGATATTGGGTCTACTGAACTCTAGCTGGTGCCTGTATCTGTTGTAGCTGAGGCTGCTGCTGAAACTGCCTCTGCTGAGTGTGAGGGCGCTTGGCCGGCCTCGCACTAGAACCAGCTCCCAAAACATCACCGCCCCTCTTGGGCCTAAGACCGTGGTCCTCCTCGGCTATCTAGGCATCCATCAGGATCTGTTCAAAAGTTGCCGCACGATGCCCTGATGTGCGAGAGCAAACTACATGGATCAGGCCCCACCTGAACTTGCGGGCCTTCTTTTCCTCATTCCGAACCATCCCTGGGGCGAATCGGCTCAAGCGAAAGAACTCTGCCGCATACTTGTCCACAGACGAGTTCCCCTGTACCAGTCCTGCGAACTGGCACTCCAACGTTCTAAGAGCCACATCGGGAAAGAACTTCTTCTTGAAGAGTTTCCTGAAGTTCTCCCAATTAATCCCTTTTACCGATGCATGAGGGTCTGTACGGTACCAGGTCAGAGCGATATCGAAGAACTGACTCGCTGCTGCTGCTACCCACAGCTTCTCGGGAAGCTCTGTCAGCCCCAGACTCCGCTCCACATCCTCCAGCCAATCATCGGCATAAAGGATGCCCTCGGTTCCCTTGAACTCTATGGGGTACATCTTCTTGAAGTCCTTGATAACACCTATCTTACCTGCTGCTGCTGGGCAGGAGCATCCTGAACGAGAGCTTCTGCCCTTCTCTCAACAGCTGCGAGAGCCAACTGATGAGTATTTTCCATGCTCTACCTCAGCACCTCTGACTGGCGCTGCGATGCCTCAGCCTGTGCTCGCTGTGCCTCTATCAAATGCTGAAGGAAAGCGAACATCTGAGTGGCGTCGGTCGGAAGCGCAGGTGGAGACAGAAGAGTATCGAAAATAATTAAAGAAATCCTCGGAACAGGTGGAGGAGGACCCCCAAAAGTAGAAGATACTCCTACGTAAGCAGACGTAAGGAGTGGTGCATTCCCAACTGCAGGCTGTACCGGACGAGAGGTGGCACTCCTCTCAGTATTCGTCGGCACGGAGCGATGTGACCTAGTCTCCACCATCCTGAAGACAGATCAAACAAGAAAGTCAATAACGGTGCAAGGATGATAGTATCAAGAAGGACAAATATGAAAAAGATTATTTACATTTGAACAAATATCAGTAGATTCAAATCCATGGAAATTTTCTAGTTTGTGATTGAGTCCGCTCTCTGCTAAGCCTATCTCTCATTTCTATCGCAGGCTCGCAGCAGTACAACTAAGTTGTCGCACTACCATAATATCGTACCAATACGACACTCGACCTGCATGGGGCACCACTAAATATGTGTCACGACCCGTACCTGTAAGGGCACAGTGCATAACAGCGCCCAGCCTACGCCGCAGAATTGGCGATAGAATATTGTACAAGGTTACTATCTAAACAAAAACTCACACAAATATATAATGTAGTTGTCAAAACTCAACTCCGAACGGAGGACAAGTATAAGATATGACAATACTCAATCACAGTCTAAGCACGATAAAATAACACAGAAGCACAAAAGCTATTCTAACTACAAACTCTAACAACTGTAATAAACTACTAAAATAATAACATCTCAAACAATCTCAAAACAAAGTCAAGATCTCAACTCATTACAATACAAGTTCAAATGAAAGTCTAAAGCAAGTCTACTAAACTAATCTCTCGATTACTTCTGGGTGTCGACGCCAAAGGTAGCTAGTCCAGCTCCGGGTCCAAGGCAAGTAGGGCAAGTATCCTCAGGACAACCATCTGTAATATTTTCAACAGGTCCAGTCAGGACATGAACGAGCACAACTCATCTAGAAATCCCAAGTAAATGACAAAGAACTGTAAAGCAGTTATAGACAATTACATTGATGAACATGGCAGTTTATACGAGTAATGATGTAGAGAAACAGTTAAGGTACAAGGGAAGTAAGGTAACTACACAAGAGGAGAAGCATGGCAATGAAGACTATAAAATACGATCTAGCTGAACTAGAGTAACATGATATAAGTCCAGATGGTATGGTGTAAATCAAGAATAAAACCCAGTGAGTCCAAACAGTATGAGTCCAGATAGTATATCCAGGGTGAGTCCAGATAGTATGACACTAACCAGTGTATTTTAAAATACCAAAATCGACATGTAAACGGCTGTTGGTAATAAGGCACATCGCACACTCGGCCAAGTATGGTATGGCTAGCATTCCAGTTTATTCCAGTAAAGGGGTGGTTCCCGTAATTGGGATATGTCTACATGTCTTACTCAATATTTCTCCGCCCCGTAATACAAGTAAATTCAGAATTCGACACGAGAATCAAGATGAGTCCAGCCAAACATGATGATACCAGCAATGATTCCAGAATAATTTCGATAATAGAGGCCAGACAAGATGGTATGTGTGTCGCATACATGAATCCAGAAATATCCATACGTGTTGTAACAGAGAATCACATAGAACTAACTAGAACTGAAGTACAGTAATTGACAAATAAATGAGAGAACTATCAGAGAATGTACTTGCCTGATACCCTGTGTAACTGATGAAAATAGATGTCTGAACCTGAGTCACAAGGTCCTAAATAAAGCAATACAGGTTAAGATGTATTCAAATATATAATCAAGAAAATCTACAATGCAAACTACATGATTTTAAATCAATCTAGGTCAAAGGAAGTCAAACCAACTCAAACTAAGTCAAACTAAGTTAAACTAAATTATACAAAGTCAATCTAAGTCATACTAGGCCTAACAAGGTCAAATTAGGCCAAGACAAGTCAAACAAAGTCAAACTAGGTCAAAGGTTGACTTACAGTTGACTTTTGGTCAACCGGACAACTCTGGTCAATCCTGGTCAACTCCTAGTCCACTTTAGGTCAACTGGGTCAATAGTTGACTCACAGTTGACTTTTGGTCAACTGATCAACTCTGGTCAAATTCTAGTCAATTCTAGGCTAAATGTTGACTTTTGGTTGACTTTTAGTCAACCACGGTCAAACGAGGTCAACCCCAAGTCAAATATCCTATTCCTAACCATTACCAACCAAGCTATCCTAATTTTATCTATATCTTATTAAGTTATCTACAATATCTTAGTTATAAGGTATTACCTTAACCCTTGGTCCATTACCTTAGCCTCTACCTTACCTTACCCTTACCTTAACCCACTTCATAAGACTCTCGTACCTTGCTAGGGAACTCTAAGCACTTACCCTCTTATCTTGATACCGTAACTTGGTATCTTGATACCTCTCCTAGGTAATAAGGTAAACTATCTATTTACCTTGAAGGTAAAGGTAAATATACTATTACCTTATCATGATAACTTGGTATCAGGAGATACCAAGAATCAAACTCTAACTAAACCTATCTATACAATATCTAACTAAACATCTCAATACTCTAACTCTAACTAGTATCTAACACTAACATATTAACATATAACCTCAATAACTCTAACATAAAACCTTATCCTCAACATATCCAAATACCTTACTAACATGGACTCAAACATGCACACTAACATGTCACTAACATAGACTAACATGACTCTAATCTATCACTCAACTCAAACTCTAACTCTAATAAGCTAGATATCAAAACTCTAACCTAGACTAACATCTAACATATTCATATCCTAACATATACTTATTCCCTCTTTGAACCTCACTTTAATACACCCACCCACCCCACCCCCCCCACACACATATAATCATATATATAGGGTATATAGGGTATATATAGGGGCTAATGGGGCTCAAGTGCGGGGGCAACATGGGGCCAACATGGGGCTGCACAACAGCCCCAAAGCTGCTGCTATCAACAGCAGGCTGCTGCTGCCGTGAATCGCAAAGCAGTCCCCATTGGGGACTGCTGCACTGCTGTGGGGGGGCAGCAGCCCCCCACCCCCATTTCCTGCAGCTACTGCTGCTGCAGCTGCTGCTGCTGCAGCTGCTGCTGCTGCTGTGGTCTCTTCTTCTTCTACTCTCTTCTATTCATCATCCATTCAATTCATCCACTCATAAATTCATTCATTCACTCATGAATCTATACATTCATTCGTTCATCTATAAACCATTCATTCATTCATTCATTTATGAGTACATCTATTCATTCAATTCTTCCATAAATTCAATTCATCCATCTTCTTACTCTCACAAACACAATACCCTCTCTCTCTCTAAACACATCCACACACACATACTCAAGACACAACCACTCCCTCAAAACCCACTCTACAACACACACACTAACACCAATATATATATATATATATATATATATATATATATATGAAAAAAAAAAAAAAAAAAAAAATATATATATATGAAAACAGTCCTCTCTATATAAAGTGACACGTGTTGGCTAAACCACAAGGATTCTCACATAAACATACACATGAAACCTTGTCCAAACATTCCTACCATGCTAGATCTATCCTCTAAACATTCTAAAACTGAAATTGCAGTCCTAATTGGTCTATTACATTTAGTCATGCACATGGGGTGTCCTAATTTGGGATCTATCAAGTAGGACACAAGACACATCTCTAAAATTCTCAAGAGAGCTTCAAATGGTTTCAAATTTGAATCTAAAGGGGGTACATACATGGGGGTGGATCCTACAGATTTAGAACTAACTAATATGCATAGGAAATCAATTTAGAGGGTTGGTTTTACCTATTGGGAGTAGAATCCCAATGATACTCTCAAGGACACGGCTCTGATACAAAGATCCTTCCAAAATGGACACTCCTCCTTGCACTTTGTTCCAAATCTTTGCTAGCACCCTCCCTTAGTAGTATGAGAAGGTTGGGTGGAAGTTTTAGTGGAGGGATGTAAGGATTTGGAGATCAAATCAAAGAGGGAAGCTCTCTAATTTGGGAAAGAACACTTTGTGAATAAAAGGAGGCAAGTGTGAATAAAAAAAATGAAAGGGAGGCTAACCTACCTATACTGACTGCCATGCTATGCCCTATTGGGCCTTGTGGGAGGGCCCACTAAGGCCTCAACTAGTCTCATTTGGTTAAATCTAAGTTTGGTTCAAGTTTGGGATCAAAATGGTTAAGTTTAAGCCCCTAATCTTAACCAATCTAACAAGTAGGATTAGTCTAAACTTGCTAACTTAATTATTTGGGTTTGTGGGCCATGACTAACTAATCTCGGGGTCCCGTCTAGAGTCTAAGCTACCCGGGTCACTAACACAAGTCGGAACGAGATGAAAATCGAACCCGACTTAACAAATCCCATAAAATCAATATTAAAATATTAAAATTTCCAAAATGTTAAAATATAAAAAATGACCAAATATCACAATACATCAATTTAAATATTATTAAAATAATCTAAAATTTACCAATTAATCAAAATCCTAAATAATTCAAAAGTTACAAAATGACCAAAATATTATTTGCCTAAAAAGTGATAATTAGCTTATCTAATCACATAGGTTAGGTTCCCGTGGTCATGGTTAGTCTTTAAGCTAAGCAGTTCTAAGGTTACACTACTGAAAAGGCCCAAATCACAACACACCAAATTAATTAGTATTAAATTAATTAAAATTCACCATAAATTATTATTATTAATTTTAAAAGATAATTTTATTTTATAAAAGTTCAAAATTACTCTCATTTTAGAAAAGCGGTGGTTACATTTTATCCTTATCGTGCCATTATCCCTTATAGTTATTTGTGATTGAGTATGAGTATTAGACATTATATTGTCCTACTTTTGGAGATGTGATATCATTGACAGGTTGTGACTTATATATTCATTAGATATGTTAGATAGTACTGTTAACCTAGCCAGCGTTCTACCGTCGGTGCTGCGACGTAGGCTGGACGTACCCACATACTCGTATCCCTATACCGGATGTGGGTCGTGGCATATCCCAAATGTACCGAACACTTCATGGTGGATGGTATGGGTGACCCTCATTTACCAATGAGTAGATAGAAGAAATAAAGGTACCCAACTGGCCATAAAGCTAGCTCCTAATAAAAAGATCGAGACCGTAAGTACAAGAAGAAACAAACTCACTCAAAACTAAACCTGTCAATTGGGCCGGATCGATGCAGCCTGACATGAGTCCGGCTTAAAAATTGGCACATGTGCGGGCCTGATCCATATCTAGGCCCATAAGAGAGCTCAGATCCGGTCCGACCCGAAGTCTATGCCCATCCTGAGGCCCTACTCGGCTCGATTCTCAGTCCGGCTCAAAAATGAAGGTTGGCTAATTGATCGCCTAAATATATAGTAAAAATTATTTTTTTTATATTGGCCAATAAAATTATTTTTTTATATTGGTTAAGTAATTATTTAGATGTAGGAAAAATTATTTTCCAAATTAAAGTATTATTTGTTTTATAAAACCTCTAGATATAGTAAAAAGTTATAGTAAAAAATAGTATTTTTTTAATTTTATTTTATTTGTCCATGTTCTTGTCCAACCCAAAGGCCATCATGTTATAGGCCACGTGTCGGACTGGAACGATGTTTTCATCCTTAGGTCCGTTCCGACCTAGACTGATACAGTGCATGGATATCAGAGGACCGAACCGAATTTGATCTCGAACCACCCAAATTTTGTACCTGGTCCACTTGAGCTCTACTCAAAACTCCATTTTCCCTTGAAAACACCTATGCATCAACCCTCTGATTCTCAATCCTCACTCCCTCAACCCCAAAAAGCCTCTTAAAAGAACGCTCCATTCCTCTGCCCGTTCCTCCTGTAATTATCCCTCACCAGCTCGAAACTCAAAGATCCCAAGGAAAATTAATAATTCCAAATGGCTCCATGTACTAAACTTCACCTGCTCTTCTTCTTCTTCTTCTTCACTCATGTGGGTCATCCTCAATTCTCGTATCCAACCATTTCTTGATTTTTTTTTTTAAATTTTCTAATAACATTTTTGTCGCAATTTGCGCAGGCTGTTGCAGCGGACTTGGCAGCGATGGTGCCGGCTCTGGAGCCGTCTGAGCTGCAGTCGGTCCTTGTGTCGCGGCGCAGGCTCAACAGCTTCAGGATATGCGCGCTCTGCACCTGCTGCGGGGGGCCGAGGGGGCTCTGCCTGCCCTCGCCTTGCTGCTACGCAATCAACTGCCACATACCCAACAGACCCTTCGGCTACTGCGCCTTCACCCCCAGGACCTGCAACTGCCTCGGCTGCCACCTCTAGTTGAGTTGGGTTGTGCTTCTTTCTTCTTCTTCTTCTTCTTCTTCTTCTTTTCTTTCCATTGATTTATCTTGTTTATTGATATTGCTTGATATGGAAACACATTGTTGATGTTATTATCATCATCAATCAAATATTGTGTGTATTTGAATTGTATATTTCTTGATTCTGTGGAGAAATGCTAAAGTGGTTGGGTGTTGGGTAGGGGCACTAAAGCTTATTAGGCCACCTCCAATGGGGATTTTTCTCTCTACTATTTCTGTGGTAAATATCCAATTAAAAAAAATAATAACTTCTCCTAATGGTAGTTTATATCTCAATTTGGGTGATATAAAATAGAGAATTTCTATGAAAATTTCTACACGTAATACCAATTAATATTGGACCCACATTATTAAATTAATTATTTTATTTGTTGTCACCTATGATAGAATTGTTGGAAAAGAAACGCGGAAATCTTTTCCCAAACTAGAGAGTACCTGCGAGAGAACCGAGCAAACAACGCACAAACCAAAACACCAAACACAATCACACAGACACAGAGAATTTTTGACGTGGAAAATCCTTGCGGAAAAAACCACGGGACGATCGGAGTCCAACCCTGAGAAGCATCCACTAATGGAATAGAAGAATTACACCCTCTACAAACTCCTCCCGATCCAAATCGGATCCCCACAACACTCAGAAGTAAGAACAATGATTACAAGGCTACGAAGAGCGAGAACGACGAGTAAAGATTACCCGAATGCGATCTCCTTCGAAAAACGACCTTCAATCCTCCGTCTTCTCTCCCGAAGTTGTAATGGTACTCTTGCCTCCTTCTCTCTCTTTTCTTCAATATTCTCCGATGAATAGGATTAGGAATAACCTAATATTAACTCCCCTAATCCGCAGCAAAATCTGGACCATCAGATATGATCCAACGGTGAGAAATCACCCTGAAAATCCGCTCAGCCCCGACGATACAGAGTTCGGCCAGAACTCTGTGTCGGGCAACCAGAACCTACTAGAAACATTCTGGAACAAAAAAGCAGAATTCGGGCAGAATTCTGTATGGGGGCAGAATTCTGCCTCCCCTGTTCCAGAATATAGAAAACATGGCTTCCGAGTTCCTCCTTCGTCTCCGAATGGCCTCGTCACCTTCCCGAGCTTCTCTGACACACAGATGGCGCTCGTCGCACTCCGGGATCTTCTCCACATAGGTTGGGAACCCCACCCACTCCAACAAATCTTCCCCTTCACAACTATGGGGAGGATATCGTCATCCCGACGATCTGCCTGCAATACTCAAATTTTCCCCTTGGTAGAATCTTCGTGAACATATCAGCTCCGTTGTCATCTGTATGAACTTTCTCAAGCTCCGTGTCCTTCTTCTCAACTACATCCCGTATCCAATGATACCGAGTCTCGATGTGTTTGGACCGGCTATGAAACGTCTGATTCTTCACAAGGTGAATAGCACTCTGACTGTCGCAAAGCAAAGTATACTGCTCTTGCTTCAGTCCCATTTCCTGCAGCAGCTTCTTCATCCACAGCAACTCCTTGCAAGCCTCCGTCGCCGTAATGTATTCTGCCTCTGTCGTTGACAAGGCAACACACTTCTGCAACCGCGACTGCCACGACACCGCTCCTCCCGCAAACATCATTACGTAGCCCGAAGTCGATCGTCTCGTGTCTACATCTCCAGCCATATCAGCGTCGGTATACCCAACCAGCTTCGGCTCGTCACCACCAAAGGAAAGTCTCCAACCAGCAGTGCCCTGAAGATATCGTAGAATCCACTTGACCGCACTCCAATGTACCCTTCCAGGATTTGAAAGATACTTGCTAACCGTACCAACTGCATGAGCAATATCTGGCCTCGTACACACCATGGCATACATAAGGCTTCCCACAGCTGAGGCATACGGAACCCGCTCCATATCTTTCTTTTCGTCCTCGGTAGATGGACACTGCTCCTCAGTGAGCTTAAAGTGAGCCGCAAGGGGGCAACTCACTTTCTTCGACCCGTCCATACTGAAACGCTGAAGTACCCGGTAAATGTACTTCGTTTGGGACAAGTGTAGTAGCTTGGACTCTCTCTCTCGGCTGATCTCCATCCCAAGAATTGTCTTCGCTGCGCCCGAATCCTTCATAGAGAAGGCCGCGCCCAGTTGGCGCTTCAGCTCCGCTATCCTAGTGGCATTCCGACCCACCAATAACATATCATCTATATAGAGCAATAAAATAATGAAATCATCATCGGTAAAATACCTCACAAATACACAGTGGTCCGACGTCGTCCGTGCATAACCATGCTCCCCCATAAACGACTCGAACTTCCTGTACCACTGCCTCGGAGCCTGCTTCAGACCATACAAGCTCTTCCTCAACCGGCAGACCAAATATGACTTGCCTTTCTCACAGAATCCCTCTGGCTGCTCCATGTACAACTCCTCCTCAAGATCACCGTAGAGGAATGTCGTCTTCACATCTATCTGCTCGACCTCCAAGTCAAGACTGGCTGCTAATGCTAGCACCACCCGAATAGACGAATGCTTGACGACAGGCGAAAAGATCTCATCATAATCCACGCCTTTCCGCTGACCGTAGCCTTTAACTACCAGCCTCGCTTTGTATCGAGGGCGAGTAGCATCATCCGTCTGCTTTATTCTGAACACCCATCGATTCTTCAAAGCCTTCTTGCCCTTTGGCAACCGCACCAGATCATAAGTGGAATTGGTGTGCAAGGAACTCATCTCCTCCTGCATAGCCTCCATCCACTCCTGCCTGTGTTCGTCTTCCATAGCCTCTACAAAACTTTCAGGCTCTCCCCCGTAAGTCAATAGCACATACTCATTCGGTGAGTATCTCGTAGATGGTCGACGATCTCTGTCGCTCCTTCTTAGTGGAGCCACTGTTGCTGGCTGTATACCGACAGCCTCATGCCCTTCAGGAACTGCCTCTCCGGCATGCTCATCCTCCTGAGGGACACCTTGACCACCATCAGCAAGCTGACGATCAAGGTTGGGAGCAACTCCATGTACCGGCTCCCCCATAACTGGATCCTCTGCGATGTCCTCTGGAAACTGCTCGAAGCGAAATGACTCTAACTCAGGCAATTCCTCAGCCTCAGAAGGCGTCTCGGAATCCTGAGTGTTGGTCATGGTCTGATCCTTGACGAACACCACGTCCCTGCTTCTGTAGAGCTTTCCTTCCACTGGGTCGTAGAGTCTATAGCCAAACTCATCCCGACCGTAGCCGACAAAGACGCATCGCCTCGTCTTCGGCTCAAGTTTGGTCCTCTCGTCCTTCGGTACATGCACGAAGGCCTTACAGCCAAACACTCGCAGGTGATTGTATGACGGCTCTTTGTCGTACCATACTTTGTCAGGCACATCACCCTGCAAAGGAGCACTAGGAGACAAATTAATAACATAAGCAGCTATGAGAAGAGCCTCACCCCAGTAACTGTCCGGCAAGTTTTCTTCTGACAGCAAACATCGTACCCTCTCCATCAGTGTCCTGTTCATGCGCTCCGCTATACCATTGAGCTGAGGTGTCTTGGGTGGAGTCTTCTGGTGTCGTATCCCTTGCTCTCTGCAATACGCATCAAAGGGACCGATGTATTCGCCGCCATTGTCGGACCGAACACACAACAACTTCTTGCCCGTCTCCCTTTCAACCGAGGCCTAAAACTCCTTGAAAGTAGGCAGCACCTGATCCTTGGTCTTTAAGGCATAGACCCAAACCTTCCTGGAACAGTCATCAATAAAGGTTACAAAGTAAGAAACATCACCAAGAGATTTTACCTTCATAGGACCGCAGATATCCGAGTGAATCAACTCGAGCAACGCCGGCTTCCTCGAACTTGGGTGACTTTGGAAAGACACCATATTTTGCTTCCCAGCTAAACAGTGCGTGCACTTCTCCAACTTTGTAGACTTGAGCCCCGGAATCACCTTCCTGTTCACCAAGTAGCTCATCCCCTTCTCGCTGATATGGTCGAGCCGCTTGTGCCACAACTCGGTAGACGCATCACTGACCGCATTCACCTCCTGTGCCCCCTGTGCGCTCCCCTCCATATAGTAGAGACCGGACTTCTTGCTTCCTCTGGCAATCACCATCGAACCTCTGGAAAGCTTCCACTGACTATTTCTGAAGAGACTGAAGAATCCCTCGTCATCCAACCTTCCAACCGACACCAGGTTGAAACGGATATCAGGGACATGACGAACATCCTTGAGAACAAGAACCGCACCCGTCTTCGTTCTCAAATGCACATCTCCAACAGCAACCGCATTCGACACATCTCCGTTGCCCATCTTCAATACTCCACAGTCGCCTGTTGTGTAAGTGGCAAATAGTGCCCTGTTGTGAGATACATGTGCTGAAGCCCCTAAGTCCACCAGCCAAGAATTGTCATCGCAGGCGAGGTTTGTGATAACCTCATCACCTACGACGATCACATCGCCTCCATGCATCGAGGCCGCCGCTGTAGTGTTCTCTTCTTGCTTCCCCTTGTCGCCCTTCTTCTCTCTCTTCCAAGCGAAACAGTTCCGCTTGATGTGGCCCTTCTTACTGCAATGGTAACACTCTGAGTCCTCGTAACGACCCTTGGACTTCCCCCTGCTCTTGTCTCTGCTACCACCTGGACCCCTGCTTTTGCCCCTTCCGCGGCTTTCTGAAACCAATGCCTCTGAGTGATGGGATGTGGATGAAGTGCCCTGAGAACGTCTCCGCATCTCTTCATTCAGCACCCCGCTCTTGGCAAACTCCAGACTGACCATGCCCTCTGGAGCAGAAGCGATCATAGATACTCGTACGGTCTCCCACGAGTCTGGCAAACTACACAGTAGCCACAGTCCCTAACTTCGTCGTCGAACTTGACTCCCATAGAAGATAGCTGGTCAACCACGCCCTGGAACTCACTCAAGTGGTCCGAAATAGACGCCCCATCCTTGTATCGCAGACCCATCATAGTTCGGATCAGGAACAATTTGTTTACCCCGGTCTTCTTCGCATACAAGAATTCCAGCTTATCCCACAATGTCTTCGCGTGCTCAATATTGGCAACGTGGTTGTACACGTTCTCGTCCACAAACTGCCGTATGTACCCACACACTTGTATATGCTCGAATGTCCAGTCCTCCTCGGATTTATCACTGGGCTTCTCGGATGCAAACACGGGTAGATGCAGCTACTTGACAAACAGCAAATCCTTCATCTTGCTCCGCCAATAATGATAGTTTGTGCCATTAAGATTCACCATGCGCACCGGCTTCGCGTCCATCTCTCCTCTCTGGTTTCTCTGTCAACTACTGACACTCCTTTTGAATTCCAGAACCTGGCTCTGATACCACTTTGTTGGAAAAGAAACGCGAAAACCTTTCCCCAAACTAGAGAGTACCTGCGAGAGAACCGAGCAAACAACGCACAAACAAAAACACCAAACACAATCACGCAGACACAGAAAATTTTTGACGTGGAAAACCCTTGCGGGAAAAACCACGGGACGATCGGAGTCCAACCCTGAGAAGCCTCCACTAATGGAATAGAAGAATTACACCCTCTACAAACTCCTCCCGATCCAAATCGGATCCCCACAACACTCAGAAGTAAGAACAATGATTACAAGGCTACGAAGAGCGCGAACGACGAGTAGAGATTACCCGAATGCGATCTCCTTCGAAAAACGACCTTCAATCCTCCGTCTTCTCTCCCGAAGTTGTAATGGCACTCTTGCCTCCTTCTCTCTCTTTTCTTCAATATTCTCCGATGAATAGGATTAGAAATAACCTAATATTAACTCCCCTAATCCGCAGCAAAATCTAGACCATCAGATATGATCCAACGGTGAGAAATCACCCTGAAAATCCGCTCAGCCCCAACGACACAGAGTTCGGCCAGAACTCTGTGTCGGGCAACCAGAACCTACTAGAAACATTCTGGAACCAAAAAGCAGAATTCGGGTAGAATTCTGTATGGGGGCAGAATTCGGGCAGAATTCTGCCTCCCCTTTTCCAGAATGTAAAAAACATGGCTCCCGAGTTCCTCCTTCGTCTCCGAATGGCCTCGTCACCTCCCCGAGCTTCTCTGACACACAGATGGCGCTCGTCGCACTCCGGGGTCTTCTCCACATAGGTTGGGAACCCCACCCACTCCAACAAGAATTGAAGATTTTTGTTGTGTGTGAGCAATTTATGTGTAGAAACTCTTCCAACTAGGATATAATTTTCTTAAAATCCAATGTCAAATATGATAGAAACTCAAATTTAGAAATCACCATGGGAGATGGCTTTAGTATGTATAGTAGGAGCAATTTATGTTGTTTTGTTCGTGTTGAAATCCCTGAACTGCACCATAACTCCAAAGTAAGTCTTGATGAAAATTCAATAACGAGTTGGATAGTTACTAGTTTGTGGACTGGGAGTTGGATTTATACTACAAATGTTCGAGTTAAAAAAATAAAAAATCACTGGTTATACAACATGCGCCATGTCTGAATTATTGTTGTATAGTGGAGCATTTTGTTGTCATTTTGGATTGGTAGAGCAGCCATAACATATACATGTATTGTATTCGTACGAGTAAAATGATGTATGATTGATGGATTTTGGAATTTAGATTTAAAATCAAATTTGCTGACGAAATTCTGAATGTGGATGAGTTCCGCAAGGATGGATTGAGGATTAATTATTGGGAAGATTTATGAAATGCCCAAAAACTAAAAAAGTTTTATGTAAAACCCACCGCTAAAAAAACTTTCATCGCGTGCCCAGAATTAGAGAAACTTATCCAAAGCAGGTTCCAAATGACCCTTTTGCCCTTCCTTTTAATTTATTGGAAACACCCACAAAACTGCTCTTAAAAAAACGTTTCAATACTCCATCTTCTTCCATACGCTGCTCACTTTCGAATCTAGGTTTTCTCCTCAAAAATCTTCAAAAACTCATCGAAAAATTTCGGAAAGACCGGGACGAACGACAAAAGTGCTAAAACGGAGGTCCAAACATCATTTTTTTGCGAATCTAAAATTTTGGAAGGCCGTCTAACGGTGAAGCGGTTACTTTCAGTCTCCTCGACGATACGCTCATTTTGCGACAAACGGGACCTCGTTTCGACCTCCCAGTCAAAAGTTATGGCCCTCCAAAGTTTCAGCTAACCATAAAATGCAGGAGAATGGCATTCTCCGTCTTAATTTACACGGAGAATGACCATTCTCCGTCTTAATTAGGACGGAGAATGACATTCTCCGTCTTAATTTACACGGAGAATGGTCATTCCAGTGTTAAAACGCAGGAGAATGACCATTCTCCGTGTTAGAAATACGGAGAATGCCATTCTCCGTGTTAAATGAAACGGAGAATATCATTCTCCGTGTTAAATAAAATGGAGAATGGCATTCTCCGTCCTAATTAAGACGGAGAATGACCATTCTCCGTGCTAAATTAAACGGAGAATGACCATTCTCCGTCTTAATTAGGACGGAGAATGCCATTCTCCGTGTAATTTATCACGGAGAATGGTCATTCTAGTGTTAAAACGCAGGAGAATGACCATTCTCCGTGTTAGAAACACGGAGAATGCCATTCTCCGTGTTAATTAGGACGGAGAATGCCATTCTCCGTCTTAAATAAAACGGAGAATGCCATTCTCCGTCCTAATTAAGACGGAGAATGACATTCTCGGTCCTAATTAAGACGGAAACGGAGAATGTCATTCTCCGTGTTAATTAGGACGGAGAATGGCATTCTCCGTCTTAAATAAGACGGAGAATGACATTCTCCGTCCTAATTAAGACGGAGAATGCCATTCTCCGTCCTAATTAAGACGGAGAATGGTCATTTCCAGTGTTAAAACGTGTAATTTAGTTTTTTCAGGAATAAAGAGTTTCGTTCTTCTTTCAAAACGATGATAATTCTTATGGAAAAAAAGAAGAAAGATCTTCTCTCCACAATTGAAGATCTGAGTTCAAATGTCTCCACGATGAAGATGATGATGATGGTGATGATGATGACGAGCGATGATCTGAGTTCGACTGAAGAAAAACACACCGAACTACGAACGATCTTTGCGATCTCTGCTGAATATGAGAGCAATGGAATTCAGATTTCCCGTGAAGAAGAAAAAGACGAAAATCGCAATCCAGATCTGAGTTTTTTGAATTCAAATACATATAGATGACCAATTCGCGCGGAGGGGTAGTTTCGGTATTATAAAAATAGCAGTTTCTAGCGGGTGGCATCTAAAAGAAAATCTTGGAATATTTAACGTGAAAATACTTAATTCAGGGTATTTTATAAAACTTATCCAGCGGGTGGGCATTTCATAAAAGTCCATCCTGAAATTGGGTTTCTCAGCAATTTTCAGTTAATTATTTATACTTTGTGTTGAGAATAAATTTGCTTACTTTGTGGAGCCGTTGCTGGGATTTGAATGCAGACTAGGGCAATAATGTAGGTGTTCTCTCCAGAGAGGAGTAGAAGGAGGTAGGAATGGAACGGAGAGCAGGCCAGAGGGCACCTTGTGTTCATGAGTAGGCCCTCAGAGCCCCCACACCCTTTATTGCAGTTTGTTGCCATTGTTGCATGCCATGAATGCCTGCCTTAATTTTGCAAGGGGTTCATTGAAGAAGAATCTCTTTCTGTGGAGGAAGGAACCACACCCTCTCCATGTGGCATTGTCCGGACAAGAGTAAAACAGCTGGTAATAAGAATAATGGCAGTCGCAGTCCTCATGAAGTTATGCCAAGATGAGGATCATGCATGGTCGTGATCAAAACTAATGGAAATTGCTCATGAATGTTTATGGGCAAAGACAGCTGGAGTTGTACAAATTTTGTTTCGTTGTTCTCTTCCTCTCAATTTTCTACTTGGATATGTGATGTTAGTTGAGATCTTTGATATTGGATTTATCATCGTAGTGAGTTAGTTGGCAGAGTTAAAATATGAAAATTTCCTAAATGTGGGCATCACTGGGGACATCACAGAATGGACGTCTTAGTGTTTGTTTAGCGGGAAGCTGAACATGACTACCTGAACGTATATGCCTGGTTACTGCACCAAAGAGTGTGTTGGAGTTTGGCATTTTTTATTGGAAAGTTTAGTCCCACATCGGCTAGGCCTTGTATCTCTATATAATAGCTATGCTTGTTTAGAAATGCACATGTGGTGTGGAGGTGCACATGGGTGTGCCATGTGGTGATATTTTTCTAATGGAAAAAAGGCTAAATCAACACTGAAAGCATTCATGCTTTTTGCTCTTGGAAAATTAATTTCCATTGGACTCGGACTCGGGCTCGGGCTCGGGCTCATGAGGCGTAATGCGACATTTTGTTGGCGCACTTTGGACGAATTAAGCTTTGAGCAACGGTGATCATTCACCCCAGCAGGCCACCATCTTCCATCTATCGCCTGTCATCTTTGCTGTTATCTTTAGCAATTCGTTTATTACCTTCTTTTTAGAAGTAATACTGTCGTTTACTACTGTTACAAAATCTTTTTAGATTATCGTAACCCAGAATCCTCCTAGGATCTATTGTGCATCTTCTTTGAAGTATTGCTAGAAATATTATTTTTACAATCGTTTTATTTTTTCAGTTTTTCATCGAAAATTGTGTCCCGGGACCAACAATCTCAAAGCTTAATTAACGAGATGGAAAAATTGAATGCTGCACTCATCAATCCTAACTTCACAAAGTTAGAACAGTTTGATGGAAAACATTATCAAGTCTGGAAGAGGAAGGTTACTCTCACTATTCAACTCAGAGAAGTTGATTACGTGCTGTATGAAGGAGAATCTACTGTTCCAGAGACTGGATCTGCAGCCGCAATCTCTGCGGCTATTAAGAACCAGGCCAAATGAAGAAGGGACAATAGCATTTGTAGGCTTATGATCCTAAATACTATGGAAGACTCCCTTGCTGAATCATATTCAAAAAAGACTGTTGCCAGAGGGATTTGTGAGTCTCTGGAGAAACTGTACGAGGATGATAAGAACTGTAGCAAGATATTTCTTGTTGAGAAATATCACAAGTGGTTCTTTGAGGACGAGAAGCCAATGCTGTCGCAGGTGAAGGAGTTCCTGAAACTGCGACAGAAGTTGAAAGACGAGGCGATGCCCCTTCCCGACACGTTTGTTCTTGGAGGGATCGTTTCGAAGCTCCCTGCTGGGTGGAGCAAGTTCTATGCAAACATGCATAGGAAGAAATTGGATATCACTCTCGACGATCTTATGCAGGAAATCTACGTTGAGGACCAGATGAGAGCTCAACTGAAGGTGGACGCACTGTCCAAGCAATTGGCTAACACCAATCTGGTTCATACCAGATAACCCAGGAAAAAGCATGCGACTTTCCACAACAAGAAGATGGACCCTAACAATCTGAACATGAAGGGGACTTCCTTCAAGCAAAAGAAGGCAAAGTCTCAGATGCCTTGTTTTAAGTATGGCAAGAAGGGCCACTTCAAGAATGAATACAAAGCAAAGACCAAGCAATCAGAGCAAGGAGAGCCTAGCAAGGTATCTATGATCACTGATGTTGTTACCATGATTGTGCAGGTCGATGCAGTGGGGGCTGACTCTGACTGGTGGGTAGACACTGGAGCCACCTGCTATGTCTGCTCCAGCAAGGAGTAGTTCACCACCTATACACCAACTTCTGAAGTGGTTATGGTGGAGAACCAGACACAAGCTGAAGTGCTCGGGATCGGGACGGTGGTTTTGACGCTGACTTCGGGAAAGTCTTTGATGCTTCAAGGTGTGAAGCATGTACCTGCTATCGTAAAAAACCTGATCTCGGAAGGCCTACTCTGCAATGCAGGCCTCAGGATGGACATCAATGTTGGCCATATGGTGACGTCCATAAAGGGAACATATTTCGGGAAAGCTTTTTGTACCGAAGGAATGTTCAAAGTTCAGCTTATAAATCAGTCCAATATAATTAGTGCAATCACTCATTCTGCTTATACTCTTGAGTTGTGGCATAATAGACTAGGACATGTTCATTGTAAACGAATAAACAAAATGTCTAGTCTAGGACTTATCTCCAAGTGTGGAGATAAGGTAGAGAAATGTGAAGTTTGTGCTCAAACGAAGATCACAAGGAAACCCTTTCCTCGGGTTAATCGAAGTACAGATCTTCTGGAGTTGGTACACTCCGATATCTGTGACTTCAAACAATTCTCTATAAAGGCCGGGATGAAGTATTTCATAACCTTCATCGATGACTTCTCAAAGTATGCGTTCGTCTACTTGCTGAAGGCGAAAGACGAAACATTCGAGAAGTTCAAAGAGTTCAGACCAAAGCTGAGCGACAAACTGGACAATAACTCAAAAGAATAAGAAGTGATCGAGGTGGAGAGTACAAGTCTCATTAATTTGCATCGTTCTACAAAGAACATAGAATTGTCAATGAGACTATAGCTCTATACTCTCCTCAATCAAACGGAATAACAGAGAGAAAGAACAAAACGTTGAGAGAAATGATTAACTCAATGCTGTTGACTGCGGGTCTTCTAAAATGCTACTAGGGAGAAGCTGCATTGACGACCACTTTTATTCTAAATAGAGTGCCTCATGCAACTTCAGACGTTACTCCTCTTGAACTCTGGTTCAAGGTCAGACCTAACTTGAATGTCATTCGAGTGTGGGGGTGTCTGACATATGTCAAGCTTCCAGATATGAAGATTCAGAAGCTTGGGACAAGGACTACAAAAACGATCTTCTTGGGGTATGTCGAGAAGAGTGATGTAACGTCCCAGTCCCAAAATACGTAGGAGTAGTAACGCAGACATGCCAGCCGTATAGTATATATACGTAAGTTGTAAAATGCAGTAACCAAGGCACTAAATCTCATCCACAAAGATAAATAATGATATAAAAGTAACTTTGAATTTGTCATGTATACAACCGTTGGGCGGAGACAATCCACTACCAACAAGTAAGGAAAATACATGGAAAATAAAATGAGTTTGGCGGCGAAGCGAAGACAATCAAAGTGCAATCATCCTCGAAGAAATAGTGACGATCATGGCCACGGCTAGAACACCTACGAAAGACAAGAACACACACACTTGGCGAGATAACCAGGTCCTCAAAGGGACGTAACAAGATACAATAAACATGCCATATAAATACTGAATATAAAATAAGCCACAATCAAAGAAAGTGACAAGTCATAAATAAGGCAACCTAACCGTACTAAAGTGAACATGCAGTGAGAACAAACCTTTCGTCGCATGAGCCCTGGCTGTAAATAGGATCTGGTATAGTCCCCACTTGGGCACCAATGACCACAGCGTATGACGTTCAAAAACGACAGTGGCAAACATGAGAGGCTCAACATACCCGTATCTCCAGCGGAGCTTCCGGGTTACAAGAGAAGTGCAATCGAAGTCCATACGACAAGGAAATGTTCTCCCCATCCAATGTACCTATCATATCGTATCCATGACCAAGTAACACTACTAACGGTCAAGTCTTCTAACATACAACTAATGACAGTTAGACCTAACGCATGCGCACGGGTGATCAGCCAACACGCAAGGACCTCTATATGTCACTCATCTCACACATCCTCGTGGTACAACTGTGTCAATGTATATGCGATACACTACAATTGGTAGTCCCTTAACTCTAGGGCTATATGCAATCAAAGGATAATAACAAGGTACAACTAATATCACTGAACAGACAGTAAATCAAGAACTGTAAAAACTAGAAATAATGACTAGTGATATGTAATAAAATGCAAACTAAAAATAAACAGTATAATGGTAAGGTATCTTGCCTGGTGTGTCTCCTGGTGTGCTGCGATAATCAATGTGGCACAAATATGACTTTGATGTTACAACCATGCAAGACAGCCTCCGCTGATAGTACGGACCGTGCCATTGAGTCCGGGACAGTCCGATTGGCTAGGGAGGATACAAGGAAGTCCGATAAGAAAATAGGGAATAATGATCAATCCTGATTAAGATTTTAATTAAAGAGAGATTAAATATTTTTAGAAACTATTTATAGCTTTTGAAAACTATTTCAAAATTACTTATAAGCTATATTTAGAATAATTTGGATAAATATGTTTGAAAATCTAGTAATTTATATTAGGCAAGTTACTTTTGTCAAAATATACTTTTGGTCAAAGTGTATCCTTAGGTAACTATTTAAATAATATAGAAAAATTTATTTAGCGTTAAAAATCTAATTTAGTCAACTACATTTTCTTTTTCTTTTTTAAAAATACCGTAATATTAAGATGCTAAATCCAATATGAAAATCAATGTAAGGCCCGAGCTCCACGATATTTATATATATTTCATGACAACATAATTTTTGAAATACTAATTTTTTATTTATTTAAAATAGCTATTGTAATATTAATAATTATGATAATAAGTACAATGATAATATTCTATAGCCAAAACTATATTTTAGATAAATAAATATGATATAATAATTTGAAAATAATTATGCCACTATCTAAATATAATGTTTGTCCACAATATAATAACTTTAGAAACACCAAAATAATATTAACCATAATTAACAACAATATTAATAATAATAATAATAATAATAATAATAATAATAATAATAATAATAATAATAATAATAATCCTTCTCTACAGACAAATCCTTTTCCCCCAAATATCTTCGAAGAGAGAGGAAAGAGAGATGGGGAGCGGAAGTACTTACCAAAATTTCGGCGGCGGAAGTCGTCGACCCGGAGGGGTGATCAATGTGGAGGCGGAAAGGAGGAAGCGGGGAAGGAGGAAGCGGGGAAGCTGGAGGCGGCGCTGGAGAAGGAGGCCGGGTGCGGGCGGATCCGCGGCTTCGAACGACGACCGGCTCATCACATGCGGCGGAGAGGGCGGATGGCGTGGCTGCTCGTGAGAAGAGCGGCTAGGGGTGGCACCGCAGTGGCGGTTCGGCTAGGCGGGGAGACTGCGGTGGGCGGTGGGAGAATACGGTCGGCGCTGGGTTTGGGCGCTGGTGGCGGCGCGGTGGTACTCGCCGACGCCGGAGTGGATGGGGGTGCCTGGCGCGGAGGAGATGAAGCAGGAGGCTAGGTTCGGCGTCGACGCGACCGGAGCTGCCGAGGTTGGCGCGGTCCTACGCGCGGTGTCACGCATGTCGGGGCGCCGGTCTAGAGCGGAGACGCGGTGGTTCAAGGCTCGGCGGATGTGCGCGGGAATTCGGAGGCGCTGGAGGGTTCCAGGCGGTGGCGAGGTGAGTTTAGGATTAGGGTTTCTTAATTTTTTTTCTCCTGTGCGTGTATGATGATGGGGGTGGCGCACACGGTGGTGCCGGCAGATTTTGGCCGAAGGAGGCAGCAGTGGTGGTTTGGGGTTCGTGGTGTTTGCGAAGATGTCGGGGGTGGTTTGTGGTCGGGTGTGCGGTGGAGGACGGTGGATAGGGGTAGATGGTGACGGTGGTGGCCATTGGTGGCCGGGACGGGAGGCGGATGTGGCCAGAGAATAGCAGTTGTGGCGGGGATGTTGGTGGTAGGCTGGTGGTGGTTCTGATGGCAGTAGGAGCGGTGGCCGTGGCGGAGTCGGGGTCGGAGAGAAGTGGTGGCCGTATGGGTCTGGGAGGGATGTCGTCTTGTCCGGGGGTCGGACATGGCGGAGAACATATTTGTATTTGTAATGTAAAAAGAATATAGTCAATGAGAATAAGGCACCGACACGATGCACATACACTCTGAGTTGTGGTGGAAATTTTTGGATGAGTACCTCTCCTTATATAGGAGGTGGGAATTCCCAGTTGGATAGGGATTAGGAGAATTTAAATTCTCCCTAGATAATATCATACTATATTTAAATTCACTTTAAACTTTAAATCGTTAAAATATAAATTAAACATAAAACCTCTACTCATTTAATTCAAATTCTAATAAAATCTTTTCAAATTTAAATTAGCATAATCAATCAAATATTAAAATCAACAAAATCTCAAGTATCATTTTCATAATTAAATAAATATAGAAATAATTAATTTCAAAAATCATAATAATACTTAAATATTAAATCATAAAATAGCTCCTATAAATAACAAAATATTTTAAGTATCAACTTTCAAATTTTGCAAAATATTTGGAATACTTTTCATATAAACCACAATTTTTCAAATCACAATTTATTTTTAAACGACGAACAAAATAACTCTTTTTAGAAATAAAAATATTTACCACATATTATTTTGAAAATTAAATTCTTCTATATATAAAATCTCTAATAAAATATTTTTACAAAAGTATGTACCTCGCACATATTCGCATTCGACGAACAATTACGAAACGCAAATCTCGCACACTACAACAATGTGAATTTATATGCGACGTGTAGATACGAAGTACAAAATAATTACAATAATATTTATTTATTTATTTTTTTAAAATCATAGAAGAATTTTTAGGGGGTTTACATCCTACCCAACTTAAAAGAATTTCGTCCTCGAAATTTAGGAAAAAAAATTAGGGTAGGTAAGCTTCAGGAGATAGAAAGATGAGAAGTCACGATTTAATTAATTAGACGAAGAGAAGAAACGTCTTTCAACAAAAATTGACAATTTGATAACTAAAAGAATAAATCAATGTTGTAGTTTTGTAATGATCATGTGCATGACATCCTTCTGTGTCTAATTTGGTCATACTGCCATCAATCGTAGAATCACCAAAATCTCAAAGATTTTTAATAAATTCCTCTATCTCATTCTAAGACTACTAATTCCATATTCGGGTCGCATTAACCATCATCATGATCTTCGAGTAATCTCTATGGTTCTTATTAGTAAATAAATCTTCAAAAGCTTAAATTTCTTTTCAATATTCATAATCCATAAAACTTCAATTTTTCTTAAGACACTTTCTTTTTCTTCTTTATTTCATTTGATTTTTCTTCTTAAGATTAACTCACAAAATTTATATTCCTTAAAATATATTCTCAATTCCTACATCTCACAATATAAATTTCAATATGTACCAAAGTTTTGAATTCAAGGATTCTATATTCTTCTTCCATCATATCTATATATAGTTTCATTCAAACTAAATTTTGACCTCATAATCTCTTTAAAATTGAAATTTGATAAATCAATTAGTCGGAGCAATCAAACTCTATCTTAGTCATGAAACTTAATATTCGTAATCATCATAATTTTTTTTCCTCAGGATATCAAGAATTTTCACTTTTTAATATTGGGTAGCTTCGAGATCTACTACATCAACATCCTACTTATCACCTCATAAAAATTCCTCAATAATAGGTTTACCTTGAAGAATCAATTTGTCTCCTTCGGAAAAAAAATGATAGCACCTTTCTCAATTTCGCCACAAAAATTCCACTTATGCATATTCAATCACATTAATTAATTTTACCACTATTCTCCTCGATGAGTTTTCTAATCTACCTCTACTAACCGAGGGATGCCATTGTCACAGTTCATCTTTACATAAGAGAATTATAGCGGAACGAGGTTGCATAGAGAATTCATAGTGAAATATGAGTAAGCAATTTAATTGGAAGGGAGAAAAGTAAGTGTTGCTAATATTGCATGAAGAGTAAAAGGTGTTATGGGTCTAAGTAAATCAAGATAATACAAGAAAATAAAATGACAAGGGTTAAGCAGTCAAGATAAAACACAAGGTTAAGCATTTAACAGATTTAGTAGATCGCAATCGGGCCGAAGATTTGAGTCGAGATTGAGTCCAAATATATAGTCAAAAGTATATCTGTACCATGGTATAGATTATAGTTAGTCTTTATGACCCGAAAGTCGTACCATAAAATAGAGTACAAGGGGACGTGTTTTAGTGGGACATGATATACCTACATGAAGGTGAGCTCGTCTAGGTCTTGCATGTAAAATTTGTGGGAAGAAAAAGTCTAGTGTTGTGCTCCAAATATCAAAGTCACGACAGGGAACGCCGAATGATTAAAATAGAAAGTGGATTTTCATAAGGTACTAATTAATGCATAAAAATAAAAGGTTTAAAGCACGAAATAAAGATAATTTATGAAATCTCGTAGATCAAGTTAAGATAAGTTAGAGACACAGTTTCTAGAGGGAAGATAGTCTCATAGATAAGGGTATGGTCAAGGGAATGATTCCAATCATTTCGAAGTTTCAAACAATTAGATGGTCACGAATTAAATATCTAGATTTGAGGGAAGGTCGAGTAAGTCAAAGATATGTTCATCGGTTTGGTCGATGACTAACTATACTTGTGTATATGCAATATCATAATCATAGGTGGTATGACAATCTAATGTGGAATACTTCTATCTCACTAGGGTGACCTTACTTGCTCCTTGGTCCTCTACATTTGGAATATCTTGGAAATTTTCTCAATAAAATTTCTAAAATATTCCACCAAATTTCCTAATCATCTTAGGCTGTCAAGTTTAATCCGAATTTAAATTTCTAATCAATCTCAAAATAACCCTTGTATATTGCAAATCGAATAATAATAATTTTTTTTCACCAAAATATAAATGTCCATAATTAAGGCTTTAAACTCAAATTCTAAATAACTTGATAAACAATAGATCGTATGACGTAATTTTATCCATCGTCCTCAAAGTTTGGTCAATCGTAAACCCTACTTTAATATTTAAAAATTTAAGATCCTTTCTCAAATCAAGTTTATATCCCTCCAAAGATGTATAGCTATAACTCGATAATCATAAATGTTCAAACACCTTCAAAAATCAAAACGTAAATACAAATCAATTTGTTTTCTCGATCTAGCTATCCTCTTGTGTATACCACCTTGTAATATCAAAATAAAATTTCAACTATCTTTTGAAAGCGGTAATATGCTACTACCCAACTTGGAATTAACTAATCCTTAAAATCATATTACTAGGAAAATAAATGCCTTTATAACTCAAATAAAATCTCAATGCATATCAATTGTCAATCCAATCCATCTAGCCATGTGTTTAACCTATGGGCATACACTAGTGTAGTCATCTTACTAAACACGAAACTAAGAATTTACGGTAGAAGGAGTCAAGCAAGATGCAAGTCAAGGAGGTCGAACGAGAGTTCGAAATTTGAAGTCAAGAAGGATGTCAAGTAAGTGGATGAGATTCTATACTCTAATCCTATATTGCAGGCCCATTTCGGTACAGTTACGTAACCGAAGTGACAAACTAGACCTGTATCGGCCACCACAAAAACATGTAACGCCCCAGTCCCAAAATACGTAGGACTAGTAACGTAGACATGCCAGCCGTATAATATATATACGTAAGCTGTAAAATGTAGTAACCAAGGCACTAAATCTCATCCACAAAGATAAATAATTATATAAAAGCAACCTTGAATTTGTCATGTATACAACAGTTGGGCGGAGACAAATCCCCTACCAACAAGTAAGGAAAAATACATGGAAAATAAAATGAGTTTGGCGGCGAAGCGAAGACGATCAAAGTGCAATCATCTTCGAAGAAATAGTGACGATCATGGCCACGGCTAGAACACCTACGAAAGACAAGAACACACACACACCTGGCGAGATAATCAGGTCCACAGAGGGACGTAACAAGATACAATAAATATGCCATATAAATACTGAATATAAAATATGCCACAATCAAAGAAAGTGACAAGTCATAAATAAGGCAACCTAACCGTACTAAAGTGAACATACAGTGAGAACAAACCTTTCGTCGCATGAGCCCTGGCTGTAAATGGGATCTGGTATAGTCCCCACTTGGGCACCAGTGACCACAGCGCATGACGTTCAAAAACGACAGTGGCAAACCTGAGAGGCTCAACATACCCGTATCTCCAGCGGAGCTTTCGGGTTACAAGGGAAGTGCAATCGAAGCCCATACGACAAGGAAATGTTCTCCTCATCCAATGTACCTATCATGTCGTATCCACGACCAAGTAACACTACTAACCGTCAAGTCTTCTAACATACAACTAATGACAGTTAGACCTAACGCATGCGTACGGATGATCAGCTAACACGCAAGGACTTCTATATGTCACTCATCTCACACATCCTCGTGGTACAACTGTGTCAAGGTATATGTGATACACTACAATTGGTAGTCCCTTAACTCTATGGCCATATACACTCAAAGGATAATAACAAGGTACAACTAATATCACTGAACAGACAGTAAATTACGAACTATAAAAACTGGAAATAAATGAACAGTGATATGTAATAAAATGCAAACTAAAAATAAACAGTATAATGACAAAGTATCTTGCCTGGTGTGTCGCCTGGTGTGCTGTGATAATCAATGTGGCACAAATATGACTTTGATGTTACAACCACGCAAGGCAGCCTCCGCTGATAGTACGGACCGTGCCATTGAGTCCGGGACAGTCCGATTGGCTAGGGAGGATACAAGGAAGTCCGATAAGAAAATAGGAAATAATGATTAATCCTGATTAAGATTTTAATTAAAGAGAGATTAAATATTTTTAGAAACTATTTATAGCTTTTAAAAACTATTTCAAAATTACTTATAAGCTATATTTAGAATAATTTGGATAAATATGTTTAAAAATCTAGTAATTTATATTAGGCAAATTACTTTTGTCAAAATATACTTTTGGTCAAAGTGCATCCTTAGGTAACAATTTAAATAATATAGAAAAATTTATTTAGCGTTAAAAATCTAATTTAGTCAACTACATTTTCTTTTCTTTTTTTTAAAAATACCGTAATATTAAGATGCTAAATCTAATATGAAAATCAATGTAAGGCCCGAGCTCCACAATATTTATATATATTTCATGACAACATAATTTTTGAAATACTAATTTTTTATTTATTTTAAATAGCTATTGTAATATTAATAATTATGATAATAAGTACAATGATAATATTCTATAGCCAAAACTATATTTTAGATAAATAAATATGATATAACAATTTGAAAATAATTATGCAACTATCTAAATATAATGTTTGGCCACAATATAATAACTTTAGAAACACCAAAATAATATTAACCATAATTAACAGCAATATTAATATAATAATAATAATAATAATAACCCATAGTAACCCTTCTCTACATACAAACCCTTTCCCCCCAAATATCATCGAAGAGAGAGGAAAGAGTGATGGGGAGCGGGAGTACTTACCAAAATTTCGGTAGCGGGAGGTGCCGACCCGGAGGGGTGATCAACGTGGAGGCAGGAAGGAGGAAGCGGGGAAGCCGGAGGCGGCGCTGGGGAAGGAGGCCGGGTGCGGGCGGATCCGCGGCTTCGAGCAACGACCGGCTCGTCACGAGCGACAAAGAGGGCGGATGTTGTGGCTGCTCGTGAGGAGAGTGACTAGGGGCGGCGCCGCGGTGGCGGTTCGGCTCGGCGGAAAGACTGCGGCGGGCGGTGGAAGAACGCGGTCGGCTCTGGATTTGGGCGCTGGAGGCGACGCGGTGGTACTCGCCGACGCCAGAGTGGATGGGGGTGCCTGGCGCGGAGGAGATGAAGCGGGAGGCTAGGTTCGACGTCGACGCGACCGGTGCTGCCGAGAGTGGCGCGGTCCTGCACGCGGTAGCGCGCACGTCGGAGCGCAGTCTGGAGCGGAGATGCGGTGGTTCAAGGCTCGGCAGATGGGCGCGGGAAGTCGGAGGCGCTGGAGGGTTCCAGGTGGTGGCGAGGTGAGTTTAGGATTAGGGTTTTCTCAATTTTTTTCTCCTGTGCGTGTGATGATGGGGGTGGCGCACACGGTGGTGCCGGCAGATTTTGGCCGATGGAGGCAGCAATGGTGGTTTGGGGTTCGTGGTGTTTGCGAAGAAGTCGGGGGTGGTTTTTGGTCGGGTGTGCGGTGGAGGATGGTGGATAGGGGTGGATGGTGACGGTGGTGGCCATTGGTGGCCGGGACGGGAGGCAGATGTGGCCAGAGAACAGCAGTTGTGGGGGGATGTTGGTGGTAGGCTGGTGGTGGTTCTGATGGCAGTAGGAGCGGTGGCCGTGGCGGAGTCAGGGTTGGAGAGAAGTGGTTGCCGTATGGGGCTGGAAGGGATGTCGTCGTGTCCGGGGGTCGGACACGGCAGAGAACATATTTGTATTTGTAATGTAAAAAGAATATAGTCGATGAGAATAAGGCAACGACACGATGCACATACACTTTGAGTTGTGGTGGAAATTTATGGATGAGTACCTCTCCTTATATAGGAGGTGGGAATTCCCAGTTGGATAGGGATTGGAAGAATTTAAATTATCCCTAGATAATATCATACTATATTTAAATTCGCTTTAAACTTTAAATCGTTCAAATCTAAATTAAACATAAAATCTCTACTCATTTAATTCAAATTCTAATGAAATCTTTTCAAATTTAAATTAGCATAATTAATCAAATATTAAAATCAACAAAATCTCAAGTATCATTTTCATAATTAAATAAATATAGAAATAATTAATTTCGAAAATCACAATAATACTTAAATATTAAATCATAAAATAGCTCTTATAAATAACAAAATATTTTAAGTATCAACTTTCAAATTTTGCAAAATATTTGGAATACTTTTCATATAAACCACATTTTTCAAATCACCATTTATTTTTAAACGACGAACAAAATAACTCTTTTTAGAAATAAAAATATTTACCACATATTATTTTAAAAATTAAATTCTTATATATATAAAATCTCTAATAAAATATTTTTACAAAAATATGTACCTCGCACATATTCGCATTCGACCAGCAATTACGAAACAAAAATCTCGCACGCTGCAACAATGTGAATTTGTATGCGACGTGTAGATACGAAGTACAAAATAATTACAATGATATTTATTTATTTATTTTTTTTAAATCGTAGAAGAAATTTTAGGGGTTTACAAGTGATGCTCGGAGATTTCTTGATATTGAGTCAAATAATATCATTGAATCTCGCGACGCAAAATATTTTGAAGACAAATTTGCAAGGCACAAGAACATTATTCTAGCGGATGTTCCGGAGAACAATGAGGGTGCGCAAGATACTGAAGTCTTCAATGAGGATGTGGTCTAAGAAGATGTTGTTGTTGAAACAACGGTTGAACCAGAACTCGCTGAGCCGTCAGTGAAGCGTGTGAGGAGGTCGAAGGACTTGGAAATGACTTTGTCACCTATCATGTTGAAGCAGATCCGGTTACCTATGATGTGGCGATGAAGACCAGAGTCGCATTTTCTGGAAGGAGGCGATTGACAATGAAATTGATTCTATCACCTCAATTAACACTTGGGTGTTGATTGATCTTCTTGAAGAAGCGAAACCCATCAGATGCAAATGGATCTTCAAGAATAAGATGAAAGCAAACGTAACTATTGACAAGTTCAAGGCTAGGTTGGTAGCCAAGAGATTTTCTCAGAAGCAGGGGATCGACTACTTTGACACGTATGCTCCAGTAGCCTGGATGACTACCATCAGAATGTTGATTGCTCTCGCAGCGATACATAAGATGGTGATACATCAGATGGATGTGAAAACGACTTTCCTAAATGGTGAGATGATCGAAGAGATTTACATGCAACAGCCAGAAGGATTTGTCATCAAGAGTCTTGAAGACAAAGTCTGCAAGTTGGTGAAATCTTTGTATTATCTTAAATAGGCTTCCAAGATGTGGCATGAGATATTTGACAAGTATTAAGGTCAAATGGCTACATGGTCAGCGAGACAGACAAGTGTGTTTACACAAAGTTCGCTGATGGAGGAAGTGTTAATCGTTTGTCTGTACGTGGATGACATGCTGATCCTAGGTACAGATATGGGCTGTGTCATAGAGACAAAGAAGTTCATCTCGAGCAAGTTCAGTATGAAGGACTTGGAGGGAAGCTGATATGATCTTAGGGATCAAGATCATCCGGATAGACACTGGACTAGCGCTGTCACAGTCTCATTATATTGAGAAAATGATCACACGCTACGGGTATCAGGATCTTCTAGAGATCGATACTCCTTACAGATGTGATCTGAAGTTGAAGCCTAATTCAGGGAAAAGCGTCAGACAGCTGGAGTATGCGAGCGTAATCGAAAGCTTGATGTATGATACTACTGCCACAAGGCCTGATATAGCTTTCGCCGTGGGAATGCTGAGTCGTTTTACGAGCAACCCGGGCATTGAACACTAGAAAGCTGTGAAACGGGTTATGAGATATTTTAAAAAGACTCAGACATATGCACTGCACTACAACGAAGATCTGCCGATAGTGGAAGGCTTCAGTGATGCCAGTTGGTGCTTAGAGGTAGAGAGCGAGAGGTCCATAGGTGGATTCATTTTCACAATGGATGGAGCTGCTATATCGTGGAAGTCGAAGAAGCAGACTATACTCTCGCGATCATCCATGGAATCTGAGTTCTTTGCACTTGATACCGCAGCGGAGGAAGCAAAATGGCTTCGAGAGCTCATGTATGATCTTCCAGTAGTTGGGGCACAAATATCGACAATACCGATATACTGCGACAACCAGGCGACTGCGGCGGTGGCATCAAATGACCTCTTCAACGGGGTACGATTGAAGCAC
Organism: Iris pallida; assembly: GCA_029216955.1. Lineage (NCBI taxonomy): Eukaryota > Viridiplantae > Streptophyta > Magnoliopsida > Asparagales > Iridaceae > Iris > Iris pallida. The sequence goes on along the minus strand of JANAVB010016600.1, from coordinate 9,850,837 downwards.
AGGACAGTACAAGATCTTATCAAGAGAGGTATAATTGTAGTGATTGATGTTCGGAGTCAGAAAAACCTGGCGGATCCGTTCACCAAGTGCCTCAAACACCAGCTGGTCGATGATACAGCAAGTAAAATAGGCTTGAAGGCATTCTGATATTGTATTATTGTAATCCAACCATAAAGTTTTATGCTATTAGTTCAAAGAGAAATGTACTAGGCATCTAGCTTTTGGTTCAAGGGAGGATCATTAATCGGAAGAATATCAGGAACGGTGGGTACATGTCCTATTGGGCATGGAGAGGTTACGGACCTACAACTACTGTTGTCTACTATTGTTTTCTACGGAAAATGGATCATGTGGGAAGGTTGGCTTAAATGCCTTAATGAGTTCTTAGGCAGAGTGAATACCTGGTGTGCTTTACAGGAAGCACGATAGCGTAGCACTAAAAGAAGTAAAACTCTATGCTATTACGGGGTGACTCCACCATGAGGTTTCAGAAAGGGGTAATGCCTCGGCTTTGCGAGCCAAGTCACAACGGCATAGCATCGCAAATAGGCAGGTAGCCTAATACTGTATGTTGAAATATAGAGGGGTGTAGTAAGCACTACAAAGGGGAGGAGTTCCTCATGTTACAGTGGTACGAAACCACGATGAGGTACCTGGTTAGGGATAAAGCCTCAGCCTTGCAAGCCATGTGATTGCGGCGTAACACCGCAAGGGAGCCTAAGGCTTCATGCCGGGTAGTATGGCAATACAAAGAGATGGTGACCTCATGCTACAGTAGTATGACACTACGATTAGGTTCCCGGTAGGGGTAATGCCTCAGCTTTAGGCTATGTCATAGCGGCGTAGCACCGCAAGGGAAGCGCAAAGTGCTTCATGCCATGTCTCTTTAATAAAGAACTCACCTATAGTGTATGGACAAAGAGATATTAGGCCGTCTAAACTTGTAGACGCCTAAAATTATACACTGAAACCAGGCTGGCACTGGACCTTTAACGTGTAGCCAGAAGCACATGTAACTATATTATATGAGTGTGAAGAATTTTAGTTGTGATGCAGAATTCAAGGCTTAGTCCATTCTTGTATTATAGTATGTTGTTTGACCCATGTGGGATAATTCAAGTCGTCAGCGACATCTCTCCTAATGCATGATGGACAATTATTGTGGGGAACACTCAAACCCATATATATAGAGATATGTGGGGAATTATTGTAGTTTAGCCTTTCTTTATTAGAAATTTTAGTCCCACATCGGCTAGGCTAAAGGAGTTGTATCTCTATATAATAGCTATACTTGTTTAGAGATACACATGTGGTGTGGAGGTGCACATGGGTGTGCCATGTGGGGGTATTTTTCTAATAGAAAAAAGGCTAAATCAATAATGAAAGCATTCATGCTTTTTGCTCTTGGAAAATTAATTTCTATTGGAGCTAAGTCCCGTAGGGGCTTAGCGACTCGGACTCGGACTCCGGCTCATGAGGCGTAATTTGACGTTTTGTTGGTGCACTTTGCACTTAGTACGCCAGCATCGTCGCTAGACGCACGGTGCGTGTGGCACAGTGGTGCTAGTGGTGTTGTGCGTGTTGTGCTTGCAGTGTGCAAGTTGCGCGGGTGGCACAAGTTGCGCGCGCTGTGTGCGAGTTGACTCAGATCGTGTCTATGCACGATTTGAGAGGTTACAACACGTTCGGGACAGTTTTTCCTACGTCCTGAACGTTCCGCTAACTGAGCAGTTATAGTGCGGGCTTATATAAGGCCCTTTTCTCTCTCACAGTGAAAAAATAGATTACAAGTACAGAGTTCAGAATTCCTTACAAATTTTCACAGACTTTGAGAGGGAAGAACATCATTGTACCAGCGTCACTTAGCGCCATTAGAGTCTGCTGCCATCCGAGGACTCAGAAGAGCGGAGTGTTCCATAGTTCTCCGTCGAACTTGCTGGTTCCTGGAAGCTATTCGTGTAGGGCAAATTAAGCTTTGAGCAACGGTGATCATTCGCCCCAGCAGGCCACCATCTTCTATCTATCGCCTGTCATCTTTGCTGCTACCTTTAGCAATTTGTTCAGTACCTTCTTTTTAGAAGTGCTACTGTTGTTTGCTACTGTTACAAAATCTTTTTAGATTATCATAATATAGAATCCTCCTAGGATCTCTGTTGTGCACCTTCTTTGAAGTGTTGCTAGAAACGTTATTTTTACAATCGTTTCATTTTCTCAGTTTTCCATCAAAAATTATGCCCCGGGACTAACATAATGTTTGCTCAGCCAATGATTTGATTAAGATAGAAATGGTAATCTCTCAGCCAACTACGAGACTATCCCACTAAGGCCTCTCAAAGTTGATGTTTGAAAGTTGACAAAAGGGAGATTTTGTTTTCCATAAAATTGGACATGGAATGGTTGAGGTATTGATCTGTGAGTCCATTTTTGTTCACCCACTAAAACTAGGTGAAATGTTCACCCACCAAAATTAGATAGAATGTTCACCTCCCACTAAAAAATTGACACGTGGTATTTTCATACCACACAAATGGCTTTGTAAGTGATTTTGTCCCACGTGTCAATTTTTTAGTAGGGGTGAACATCCCAGTAGTTTTCGTGGGTGAACAAAAATGGATTCTTCTTCGGCTAATGACCCCTTTCTTCTCTTCCATTCCCCTTTTAGAGATTTTGATTGTGTGTGGTGTGGATGTGGATACCCATAAGGATCAACACTTGTTTCAAGGGGTCGTGACCCAGATGTCCCAGGGTGTGTAGCCTACTTTGATCAATCTCAATAGGTAGACAATTCTCAAAGTAAAATGTAATCTAGAGTTCAAGCTTGTGTCAACTGGAGATGGAATCTACGGGCTTTAGACAATGACATCGTTGTGTGGTTCCTTCCTACATGGAGAACACATGAAGCTCGGAAAGTCGAAGACGACGAACGAAGCTCGATTACTACTTAAAATAAAATAAGATAGAAAAGATTTTATTATAAAATTGTAACTCAAAAGTGAGATGAACTAGATGATGCTTATTTAAGACTATTATGGGTGAGGTTAAAAGGAAGAATAACATGCTTCAACAAATCAATAATGAATGTGTGTGTGTGTGTGTGTGTGTGTGTGTGTGTGTGTGTGTAGACACACACACACACACACACACACACTCAATTATTGTTTAACAAATCATTCGAATATGAATTCATAAATAAGATCAAGAAAGAAGTAAAGAAGATAAACTCAACCAGTGGAAGTGAAAAAAGATAATATATGTCACTCCCCGTTTTCAGTATAAGTATTTTTTCCTACGTTATTCATGTAAATAATTATTTTTTTATTTTAATTGTTTATGATCATGTGGCTTGGCATTTAGACTTGACTTGGATTAGACATTGGATTAGGGTTAGGATTTAGTAGAGCCACCAACCCCCATTCCCTATATATATTCTCTTCTTCTCTCTCCTCATTCATTCTTTTTTATTTCCCTCAACCAACCTATGCAACTACAACTTGCACTAATGGAGAGACCACATTGCTATCTTTATTTCCTTGATTTGTTTCACATATTTTTGGTTTATATTATGCACCTTTACATTCTCTATATGTTTAGTACTTGGTATTTTTGGATTTGATGAGTATTTTGGAGTAGATCTAAGTTTACAAAAAAAATAGGATTTTATAGGTTTTCTTGGAAATGATCTATCAAAATTTCTTGTTTTCAAAAACTAGTTGTTCCGTGTTGTAGAAAATTTGATTTTATGGAGTTTTGGCTTGTTTTGCCGAATTTTGAGTCCTAGAAAGAAAGTTATGGCTATGACAAGTTTCTTATAAAAACCATAGCTGAACTTGCTGTTTGGGACGACGATTCCTCATTGTACGCCAGTTTCTCACTATGAGTAGTTTCGTAACCCCGCCTTTCCAATTTTAAGTAATTTTAATTTAGTTATGATATTTTAAAGAATAAGTTATATTCAAGTTTTATTTTTCCTAATTTAAATTCATGGTTGTTATTTTAATAAGTTTAGATTAATGGCCTGGTTAGTTAATTAACTAACTATTTGGGACTATAACCAACCTAGAGTGGTCCCCAAGACTTTTAACAACCCTCTTAACAAACTTATCAAACTTCTAACCAACTTTTGGTGGTATTGTGCAATTAGGAAATTGTCATGAGAATTTCTTGTAAATTCCCTTCTTTCCTTCTTCTCTCCTATTTAATCCTAGGAGGAGAGAGAAAAGCTTACTTTCATCACTTATTCTCAATCTCACAGAGCAAAGGAGCCCCTTTCCTCCCAAATCTCTAACCCTTTTTCCTAACCCTAACCCTAATCTCTTCAGGACGATAACACTGTCCATGGCGACCACCATCTCGCTGAGCACCGACAACTAGGCACCGTTTCTCGACAGCAGCGCCACTCTTCCCCGGTGGCAACGACGCATGACGGCGAGTCCTGACAACGTCTGCATGATCGGCTCTTTCTCTAGCGGTTCCTTCCGTATCGACGCATGGGCGAATCTCAGGCGAGCTTTCTCCTCAGAGACGCACGACCGCTCCTTCGGCAGTTGTTCTTCCAGATCGACGACGGCGAGGTGAGTTCAACCCGTATTATTGAGAGGGGTCATCTTCCTTCTGAACTTCCTTATTGTCACATTTGTGAGCTCGTAGCCTGATCTGACCAGGGTCCTCTGAGGCGAGACGTTCCGACGACGACGACTGATCATCCCCGAGTCTCCATTATGAGTTTGTCACGACGATGGTGAGTGGATCTTGATCCTGCCGTGTTCTGAGAAGATCGATCTTCTTCGAGAACAGAGTCTGATCTAATTGTCCTGTTTAGTTAGTCAGCGGGATCGAGTTCATCGGTTGATCAGATCGAGCACGGGGAACAGTGGGAGATCTAGCTACTGGTAAGTGTTGACTCAACTCTTTGTTGATTCTTGATCTTGACAAGTTCTTGCAATATTTGTGTCACTACCATATTTCTAGCTTGAGGGTATTTTGGTCATTTTTAAAATTTTAGGAATTATTTGAAATTATTTAGTATTAATTATAATTATTGGAATTTTAAGTGATTTTTAGTATAATTGTTTTAGTGCTATCTAGACTTTGACTAGTGCTGACTTTGGAGCCTAACCTAGAAGCTAACCCTAACTAAGGTGACTTGGTTAAGTATGTAACCTTAGTCTAACCTAGATCAACCCATGATTTGTTCATTTAGACTCAAGTTAGAATAGAATGCTTTTAGTCATAAGCCATGACTTATGGTTTTGAAACCAATGATTATCAACTTAAGCCATAGAGGCCTAAAGCCCATAGTCCATTACTAGAAACCCTAACCCAAATCATCATGGCTGGCCACCTAGGGATCATCCTCCTATTTATACTCTCTTCCATTAGGTTAGCCCCCTTTAGAAATTCACAAGTTGGAAAGAGGTAAATTCCATCTTTAGAAATTCATAAAAAATCCATTTTAATTCCTTTTTAATCCAAACAAGTCGCATTAGATCCTAATTCATCTATACTTAATGTTATTTGAGGATTATTCCAGCTTGGGATCAATTTGGGGAAGTTTGCTAACAAGGAGGAAGATCTAGAAGAGGGCTTTTGCTTGAGGAGTTCTTCAATAGGTAATTGATACTAAAACCTATTAAATTCCAGTTTTCTTGCATATTTGGACAGCCCTAGGAGTCCCCCAACTGTAGGAATTAGTTTCGTATCTTGGTGGACTCATTTCGTGTCGTATCAGACACGTATCCAATAGAATACCTAAGTGTTTGTAGAAATGCCTCTAAGGAATTTATTTTATTATTTTAGAAATCAGTTTGAATAGGATTGTAGATCTAGGGTTGCTCTGTGATTTTTGTGTGGACACTTGGGTGTTTTTGTGTCGTGTTGTGTCCACACGAGGCACACGAACACGCTGGATCTGGACTGTTTCAGTCCCCTGCTACTCGTGGCCTTGTGCTCACTGCACAGGCCACGTGGCGAGCTGAGTTTGGATGAGGGGGTGGGGACAACGTCTGCGAGTCTTCCCCCCCAAGTCCCAAGTCTTCTTGTGTCGTATCGGACACGAGATTCACTCTGCACAGGTTTTACACTGTCGGTTCAGTCTGTATTTTTGGGTTCGGACACGGCTTTGTAAGTCGGACACGACGACACTTGGGTACGATTCAGGGTGTGTCAGACCTAGACTAACCCTAGGCGTACCCACTGACACGAACATGTGTCCTAGCTCGTGTCGTGTCGTGTACACGACACGCGTGTACATGTGCACTACACAGTATTTTGAACGTGCACTGTAAGTGCTCGATTCATGTTTTGTGGCTTGGATATGTGCTGTGTCGCATTGTGTTGGACACAAATCTACTTAGGAGACACGAGCACTTGTTGTTCTTCAATTACCAACCAATCATTTCAAATTCTAACTCGATTTCGAACCCTATTTCTCATTTACCATATTTTCTGAAACTTGTGTTTTTTACTGAAATTTCCACTTTCCAAATTTGATTTTTAGCAACCTATTTAACCTGATTAAATGATGTTAATTACTTGTTTGAAGGTCTAATATGTTATACCTATATGTATTCTATTGGTGTGTCAAATTTGGGATGTTTGGTGGAGTTTTTGGTCTCAATATGGATTGTTTCAGTCAAAGGACTGAAAACTGGATTTTTTTTGAGTATCTTAGTAAATATCCTAATTTTTTTCCCATTCTTACTGTTAATGTAACCTGGGTTTAATAGGGATGACTGAGAATGTTGTAATTGGGTTTTGAACCAAAATCTGAGAATGGAGTTGAGGTCTTTATGTTAATTTGGGTTTCATTGACTGAAATCTAGTTTTAGGAAGTTAGTTTTCTTCTTAGACTTAAAACTGAGATTTGGTTTGCATTTGTGGCTTAATATACAAACTGATATTTTTTCTGAAACTGTTTTGGGTTGTTTTCCCTTCTTTCATTTGACTGAACAGGGAATACCTCCTTTCTATAGCTCTCTATTGCTCATACACATACATTGCCTATTGCACAATACCTCACTTGACACTCACATCACTCTTGCCACACTTTGTTTGCCATGAAATATAAAAGAGCAGAACAATTATCGAAGGACTGGACTTTTACTTCACAATACAAACTCGCTTGTACAAAGAAAGCCTAGGGACGAAAACCTAGGTACATCAATCTAAGTACAATTGTTTATTTTAGATTCTGGGGGGTGAAGATAGAGGCTCGAAAAAACGACGACCGCTCTGCTTTACTCCTTGGACGATCGGGTGCAGCTTTTTGGCTCTGTAGAAGAACTGCTTGGTGTTGGTGAAGAAATGCTCTCCTTTTGATCTCTGTATATTCTCTCTCTAGTTCTCTGGCTCTCTGTGTCTCTTTTTTTATCCGAGAATCTCCTCCTTCGCAAGGGAATGGCACCTTGCTATTTATAAGAGTGGGGGGCATCATTAAGGTTTGCAATGATTGCCCATTCTTAAAAGTCGGCGGCTAAGGATCACTGAATCTGGGCCGTTCATCTTGAATATAAGAGATTTGAGCAATTAATGTGATTACATCAAATCTTTTGTGGGTAATTAATGATGATCGACATAAATCCTCCTGATTTGTCATGCCAATCTCGGATTTCCTGATACGTGTCATTGATTTGCTCGATTGCAAATGATCTGATTCGATCCCAATATTTTATTAGGATTTGTTGATGGATTTTGCTCGATTTGATGCCATGTGTCCCACTATCATGCCACGTGTCTTAACCGCGAGCCACTGCAGAAATCTGAGCCGCAGGAAGGTTGCTCTTCATTGAGCCGCATAAGACTGGCCACGTGTCAAGGCTGCTTGAGAGTGGCCCCCTGAACATTTGAACCGCATGGTAATGATCTGAGCCGCATGAGTGTATGATGGGTGCCTTCTTTGTGAGCTGCATGGAGACAGTCCTCGTGAGCCGCATGGGGCAGCCTCTGCTTGAGCCGCATGGGATAGCTTCGGTCTGAGCCGCATGGGACAGCTTCGGCCTGAGCCGCATGGGGTGGTCTCTACTTGAGCCGCATGCAACTGTCCACGTGTCATGTCCTTATGAAGGTTTTTGGATTTTGGAAGATTGTGTCAGAGATTTCCTTCATTTTCCTAGGAGTCTGCCATTATGACGGAGTCATAATTGTATTTTTGTGTCAGGGCTGTCATGTGTCAGAGCTGTCAGCCGTCAAGGCATTTAATACAGTAAAGGACAAACGGAAGAGCTGTTTGCAGGCCACGTGGCTCCTCTCTGAGCCGCATGGAACTTATTTGAGCCGCATAGACACTTGAGCCGCATGGATCCTTGAGCCGCATGAACTCTCTGAGCCGCATGGGGCTCCCTGACCGCATGGATCTTTCTTTATTCTTTTCCATGCTTCTACAAGACCCCCTTCAAAGTTTTCAATTTGCAAAATTAAAATACTTTGAATAAGAAGCATGGCCATGTATAAATTCTCCTGGCTGCATATGATGTCCTGGCCGCATCGATGTCTCGGCCGCATGGATGTCTCGACCGCATGGATGTCTCAGCCGCATGGACTTTCGGGCCGCATAGGCTGTTCTGGCCGCATGAGCTCCTTGCCACGTCATCCTGCTACATGTGAAATTTTTTTGCATTAAATGCTGTTGATCTGCTGTCAGTTTTAAGGCCACTTTTCGGAACAGGATCCCAGGAGTTTGGCCTTCATTTTAAGCGGTTCGCCTCGATAACCGAAGGGTCAGTTTTTGTGTTACACGAGAATCGAAACGCCCTGCTTTTGTTTATAAATAGGGACGAGTTCAGTCGGAGGAATTTCTTTACTTTCTCTTTCGTCGCTAACTCTTGCTGTCTCCACTTTCTTTCCTTATCTCCCTTCTCCGACCGTCGAAAATGGCCCCTAAGTCTTCCAAGGTCGCCTCTGCTGTTGCGAAGGACAAGAAAGCGGCTTCCTCGTCGGCCGCCATGCCCGAAGTGTACCCTGACGTCCACCCTGCTTTCAAGGGTAAGGATTGGATTTGAATACTTTGAACCCTAAGGACCCATGGCTCTGTTGCATAACTTATGCACAAGCCTTCATCCTTCGTCTTCATTGAACCGCCCAAGCTCGACCATGATGGAGCCGCATATGTTGTATGGGCCACATGACCCTCTCATATCCGAGCCACACAGGGCATGCCATATGTTTGAGCCGTATGAGAAAGATTTGAGCCGCAGGAGTACTTCTGGATTTGAACCGCATGAAGCCTCCTTTGAGCGGGACCGCATATGTTCCTGACAAACTCGACCGCATAGAATTTTGCTGAGTCGTGCCGCATAAGCTCTTTTGCTAGATAGAACCGCATAAGTTCAACCGAGCCGCATAAGCTATCGAATCAGTGTCACATGGAACTTCCAACTGAATTGGGCCGCATGAGGCTGTGTTGACCCGAGCCGCACAAGCTCTATTGAAGCCGTGCCGCATAAAACCCTGATGAATTGGGCCGCATAAGGCTTCGTTGATCCGAGCCGCATAGGATCATAGGAACTTCTTTTTGAGAAACTTTAAGTGGTTTCGTTTTAACCATCTTTTAATCCTATTTCTTTTGTCCTTTTCCAGTGAACCTCCCAACCAACCCGGCAGGAGAGCTTCTGGTGGGTTCAGCTCAATTTGCCGTGGGTGTGCGGCTCGACGGCTTAATTCAACATGTGACGGATTAGCTTCCCACCAATGAGCCTTTGGAGAGGGTGGCTGCCATCAACAACCAGCCTTTACACTTTCTTTGCACTATAATGAATTCAGGGAGACTGGACGGAGAATATCGGAAACCAGCTTTTCTCTTTGGAGATGCTTTATCCATAAAGAACTCCCGAGTGCTGGACGTTTCTGAGAACTGGGACTTAACTGTGGACGGGGTGGAGATCCATGTTCCTGAGATGGAACGGCTGTTTGCCATAAAATATAAAAGAACAGAACAATTATCGGAGGACTGGGCTTTTACTTCACAATACAAACTCGCTTGTACAAAGAAAGCCTAGGGACGAAAACCTAGGTACAGCAATCTAAGTACAATTGTTTATTTTAGATTCTGGGGGTGACGATAGAGGCTCGGGAAAGCGACGGCCGCTCTGCCTTACTCCTTGGACGATCGGGTGCAGCTTTTTAGCTCTGTGGAGGAACTGCTTGGCGTTGATGAAGAAAATGCTCTCTCTTCAGGCTCCCTGGCTCTCTATGCGCGTCTGTCTCTGTATCTCTCTCTGTGTATATGTGTCTCTCTATATATCTCTGTCTCTGTATATATTTGCAAGGGAATGGCACCCTGCTATTTATAAGAGTAGGGAGGCCTCATTAGGGTTTACAATGACTGCCCATTCTTGAAAGTCGGCGGCTAAGGATCATTAAATCTGGGCCGTTCATCGAGATTTGAGCAATAAATATGATTGCATAAAATCTTTTGTAGATAATTAATACTGATTGACATAAATCCTCCTGATTTGTCATGCCAACCTCGGATTCCTCGACACATGTCTTTAATTGGCTTATTTGCAAATGATCTGATTTGATCCCAATATTTTATTAGGATTTGCTGAGAGATTTCGATCAATCTGATGCCACGTGCCCTGCTATCATGCCACATATCATAACAGCAAAAATCTGAGCCGCAGGAAAGTTGGGCCGCATAAAGCTGGCCACGTGTCCAGGCTGCCTAAGAGTGGTCCCCCCTTGAACATTTGGACCGCATGGTAATGATTTAAGCCGCATGAGTATGAGTGAACCGCATGGAGGTAGTCTTCGTGAGCCGTATGGAGCTGTTCTTCAAGAGCCGCATGGAGCTAGTCTTTGTGAGCCGTATGGAGCTGTCCTTCATGAGCTGCATGGAGCTAGTCTTTTGTGAGCCGCATGGGGCTGGTCTTCGTGAGCCGCATGGGGCTGTCCACGTGTCAAGGCCGCATGACAGTTTCTGACTCTCGGAGGATCGTGTCAGAGATTTTCCTCGCTTCCCAAGGAGTTCGTCATTACGAGGGGGTCATAATAATATCTTCGTGTTAGAACTGTCACCTCGTCGAAGCTATCAGCCATCAAGGCATTTAATGCAGAAACGAGAGAGCTATTTGTAGGCCACGTGGCTCCTCTTTGAGCCGCATAGGACTTTGTTTGGGCCGCATAGACGTTCGAGCCGCATAGATACTTGAGCCGCATGAACTGTCTGAGCCGCAGGGGGCTCTCTGGCCGCATGAATCCTTCTTTATTCTTTTCTATGCTTCTACAAGACCCCCTTCAAAGTTTTCAATTTGCAAAATTGAAATACTTTGAATAAGAAGCATGGCCATGTATTCTTTTGGCCGCATATGATGTCTCGGCCACATTGAGTCAATCAGCCGCAGGGACTTTTAGGGCCGCACAGCTCCTTGCCACGTGTGCGCGTCATTAATTGCCTCGAATTCATTTTAGTGCCGTCTTTAGGGAAGATCCCAAGGGTTGGCTCATTAAATCTTTTGAATTTTATGCTCTGGATGAATCTCCTTTATGGGAGAGGGCACGAGATCCGAGGAGTCGGTTTCGTCTTTTCCGAGGCGGTTATCAATCTTCGTGTTCCCCCCTCTCTTGTCTTCCTATAAATAGGAGGAGTTTGAGAGAGAAAACTTCTTTACTTTCCCATTCACTTCGAAATTTCTCTACTCCATTGTCATCTTCTTCTTTAATTGCCAATGGCTCCCAAGAAGACCGTTGCGGCTAAGGTCAAGAAGGTGGCATCTTCGTCGAAGAAGACTGCCGTGGCCGTTCCTCCGCCAGCCGTCGTGCCTGCTGCTCACCCTGACGTCCATCCTTCCATTGCTGGTAAAGACTCTATGTGGTTCTGAAGAACCCTAACTGCCATGGCTACGTCGCATGCTTTATGCACGAGCCTTTATTTTCATGTGAGTCGCATGTTCTTCCTATGGTCGAGTCGCGAGCCGCATAAGAATAGCCACAGTGACCGCATATGCGCTTTGCCAACAGAGCCGCATAAGCTATACTGAGCCGTATAGATTCGTACGCATATGTTTTTTACGTGGTCCGTACGAACTTATCCGATCCCTGCGGGCCTTATGAAAGTACCGCCACATGATCCTTCGTTAAGTGGAACCGCATGAATGTTCTGCTGAGCTTGAGCCGCATGAGGCTTCTGTAAATTGGAGCTGCATAAGCGTTCCTGACCCGCATGAAGCTTCAGTGAGCTAGAACCGCATAAGTGTTCCCCTAAGTCGCATGAGGCTTTGTTAAGTTGGGGCCGCATGAGCTCGAAAGCACCCATTAGTTCCTTTTTGTACCCATCCTTCTAATTTATCTCTTTCTGTCTTCTCCTCAGTGAATTTGTCGGTTAATGCTGCTGGAGAGCTCCTGGTAGGCAGCGTCCAAGCTGCACAGGGCTATAGGTACGACCATATAGTCCAATACATGGCTGACCAGTTTTTGAGTGACAAGCCCCCGGCGAGATCGAATACCCTCAAGAATCAGCCTTTCTATTTTCTTAATGCTATGATGAACTCGGGGAAATTTGAAGAGGAATACTTGAAGCCCGCATTCTTCTTTGGAGACATCTTGACTGTAAAGAACAGTCAGATTCTAGAGGTGTCAGAGAACTGGAGTTTTGTTTCTAACAGGATGGCGATCCGCATTCCCCAGATGGAGCGTCACTTCCCTTTATCTCGGTTCAATATGCTCCCACTGGACCGGAAGATGGAAGATTCTTTAACTCCTACCCGAAGTGGGATGTTCGTGGGAGATATCCATTATAACAACAGCCTGAAATCGGTGTGTGCGGGCAAGGTGCACACCAGCTGTTCTGTAATGGGGTTGGCCCCGGGTATGTTCTTGAATGTGTCGGGTCCCAATTTTATATTTTCTACAGCCGACACTTTTATGAACCAACTTGCTCGGAAGGGATCCTATCCCATTGGTCGGTTGATGCTTCCCAGCTGGATACACCCGATTCCCTCGTGGACCAATCTGTCTGCGTGGATTTTGCAAAACTATGAGGCCTTTCTGTGCGAGATTGGTCTTTACCATGCTATTCGGGACACCAGCCATGGCTTGCCCATAAACAAAAGGTTATTTATATCTCTGCTGGAGATGTATAACCGCTGGACGGGGACCTTCTACACACCCATGGGGGAGATGGGACTTGCGCTCCACGAAATGCACACGGTCTCCAAGCTTCCTTGGGGGGACGAAGCTTTTGAGGCGTATACTCCTACGAACGAGGAGTTTGAAGATTTGGAAAGACAGTATCCAGGCTTCGTGGCTCTTTACCAAGAGATATTGTGCCACTATAGCACATGTCATCAGATAGCCAAAAAGGAGAGCAGCTCAGAAGGGCATACTCCCCACACCAAGGACTGGGTGCGCTATCTCTTTCCGACAGATGCCTCAGGTCAAATTACTTCCCGACGTCCTCGGTCCCGGGAGGCGGTCAAAGCCTTAGTGTCGTCAGCTAAGAGGACGACCACCACTAGTGATACATTCGTGAGCAAGACCGACACTTTTGGCTATTTTTATCATGACACTCAAGAGTTGTCAGAGAAGGAGCTCCTGGCGGGATTCTTAATGATATGGCTGCGAAACTGTGTAGTCTCGGGCAGAGCGGGTTCCATCGAGAGGATCAGTCACAATTTCATCCTTCCGGATGTGAAGTTAGTTTTGCGAGTCCGGCTAGCTCTCCTTCCCGCCATGGTGTGCAGCATACACCGTGGCCTTCGTACTTTCACGTCCAAGGTTATTGCTCGTGAGGTGACGAAAGATTTTGAATGGACCGAGCTGCCCTATCATTATTTGATGGGGTGGCTGCTGATGCATTATCCGTATTTGATGAGACCAGGCTCTGGAGACGGCGTTACTGATGATGACGCTTTTATCTTCCGCTACCGTAATGAGTCTTGGGAATTCGAGACCATGCGTGCTTGCCGGATGGCACTGGCGAGGGCACACATGGACAACATTTTTGCGCCTGTCCCTCGTTTTACTGATGAGGAAGTAGCGGCTGTCCATCTTAATGGTATTGGCCCCCCTCAACTTCTGGACGGCCAGATGGTTCTGTGGCTACGAAATATCTGCCCCGTTCATCTGGTGTATCACAACCGTAACACTGTCTTTCTGGAACCCTATTGCCTAGCAGGTTCGTCTGGCAATTTGGGTATAGTCAGCTTTTTCTAGACAGTCCCAGCTCTTGTCTGGGCTTTGAAGGTAGTCTTCTAGACGGCATCCGGGCCTGGCATTACTATGACACATTCCATACCGTGCCATTTTCTCAGTTCTCGCCATCAAGGCGTCAGTAGATATCTTGTATATGGCGGCTTTGTACCACGTCATGGCGAACAAGCCCCCTGTCAGTTTTAATCCATGTACCAGTTTCATCGTTGGTACCGGCCTGGATGAGGGTTCTCAGGGGGCCAAGACAAGGAAGAGGAAGAACATAGTCGAGGTGCTGGATTCGGACTCTGATGCTGCAGATGACGAAGACGACGAGCCTGATGGCGATGACCCTTCCCTTCCGGCGGTAGATGTAGGGACGGATCAGCCTCCTATTTTGCCAGATGAGATAGTGGTTAATCAGTCATCCGTTGCACCCGGTCTTGTATGAAAGCGTAGTAGGCGACTTTCTCCTGTCGACGGCATTCCCCGCTCTCGGAAACTGGCTGCAACCAGACACCGCGGGCTAACTATAAAGGAAAGAGGCGAAGAAATCGATCCCGCCTCAGAGGTAAATAAGTTATTGCCGGTCCTTCCTTTCTTTTAGCTTTGATTTTAATCCTCTTCCTTCCCTCTTGCAGGCGTCAGAAGAAGAGGACTCTCGAGTAGCCGAGATCGTGACTTATGATAACGGGGGCTCCGGTGAGCCTTTCCCTGAAATTGCTAAATTTTGTCCAGATAATGCTGATCAGGTTGCCTCTCTCTCTAAGGTGCCCGGGTCAGGGGAGCTGGCCAGATTTAATTTGGAGATCGCGGGTGAGGAGACCCTACCAGCTGCGAACGAGCTACAGCCTCGATGCTCCTCTCCCGATAAGATAAGCCGAATCTTAACTTACGAGGAGGCCTATCGGCTCTATGACCACATCCTTCGGGTCACGTCGATTGATCATTGTCATGGACATGCAGGTCCTGTCCCTTCCGTGTCGAGGATGGACCTTGTTGAAACAAACTCTGCCGAAGGGGCACTAGCGGAGAGGGGCGTACCTCTTCCCCCTTCGGCTCGTTTTGATGATTCTCTTGCGGGCTCGAGTTCGGTAAGTCCGATGATGGGACAATCGGGGCAGGGGACGATGGTCCTCATGTTTTCCTTTGCTCGGGCGGCCCAGAGAGTCGACCTCACCGCCCTGCCAAGTGTCCAGGCTCTTCGGGTGGCAGAAGAAGAGTTAGCCGCTATCCGTGCATCGTTCTGCTCGGAAGTGGCCCCCTGGTAGCAAGTTCTAGCACCACTCCTACGATGCTGCTGGCCACGCTTCCTCTGACGCCGTCCTCTACAGAGGTCTTGGACGAATCGCTACAGGACGTGGTCGATAGCTTTCATCGTCACTTAAAAAGGGGAATAGAAGCTACTGTGGACAGAGGGACCTCTTTCGTCTTGGCCTGGCAATGCGCCCAGGGTCAAATTGATATCCTTAAGGCCCTTCCTGGTGGGGCAGGGGTGGCTGCACTTCTGGAATCGAAGTTGTTGGAGACTGATCAACTGGTGGCCCAGCTTCAGGTATTGCGGCAGGTTGATCTGTTCACTGCCATTGATCAGGAGCGCGGCTCCCTCGCAGCTACTATAGAGAAGGCGAAGGCAGCTCAGGATAAAACTAGGCCAACTATACTGAAGGATCTCCGCACTCTGTCTGATCGATATGATCAATTGAGCCATGAGAGTGAAGACGTTACTGCTCAGGAAGAAACTGCCTCTCGCGGGATTGCTGATACGCGGGAGCAGATCCTTGATCTTCAAAGGAAGTTAACTTTCTTTGAGTCTGAGCTCGAGGCTGCCCAGATCGACAGAGGGCAAATTATCCAGGAAGCTGGCAAAGTCAATCGAGCTTCGGCGGATTTGGAAGTGGCTTTGAAGAAGTTGGATGACGACTGTCGGGCACTCATGGACCTGGATAATGAGGAACGGTTGTCTCAGGAGGCTGAGCGCCTAGCTAGACAGAGGATTAAGGGGGGTACTGCCTTGGTGCGAAACCGCCTCTTGGAGTTGTGTCACGCCGAGCTATAGTTGGTTTTTTCTTCTTTCATTTCTGTTTTTTTTTTTTCTTTTTGAGAGGGACGTGGTCCCAAAACATGTAACGCTTTTTTCGTCTTTCAAATAAAGAGTACTTTCCATTCTACCCTTCATTTGTATTGCTTGTTGTGCCTGTGGTATTGTGGTGATGTTTGCCCTGTATGGGAGACTTTGTTTGTGGACCTGTTACACATGGCTTACCTTGGTTTTAGGTACAGGTAACAAGTTTGACTGGGAATACTTAGAACAGTTTCACGGCAAGGTGGTCGTGGACGTTCCAAGTATCGGGATATAGAACGCCATGGAGCAGCTGGGCTCCTGGGGCATGATGGGGAATGGTGGGCCTGTACTAAGAGACTTATCAAAGGTCATTTGTGGGCCTATTATCCTTGGCGTACCCCGAATTGAGATACGGATAATAGGATGAAGGGGAACCGACATACTCACTCAGAGGTAATGAGGACATGGCAGGAGTGGACTCAATGGAGGATATTTGTGGTTAACAGAGGACATTTGTGGACCTATTACCCTTGGCGTACCCTGGTTCAGGGTACGGATAATAAGACGAGAGAGGACCAACATACTTACTCAGAGGTAATGAGGACATGGTAAGTATGTAGGTTTTACCGTAGAGCCTTTCTATTCAGAGGTAATGAGGACATGACAGGAGTGGACTCAGCGGGGAAATTTTGTAGACCTATTATCCTTGGCGTACTCTGGTTGTGGGTACGGATAATAAGTCGAAAGGGAGTCATCATAGTAACTCAGAGGTAATGAGGACATGGCAAGCATGAAGGTTTCTTCGACGGAGCCTTTCCATTCAGAGGTAATGAGGACATGACAGGAGTGGGCTCAATGAAGGAGGGTACATAGAACGACTCAGAGGTAATGAGGACATGGAAGTTCTATGTAAGGGGTGATTTGTTTTTGGCGGAAGTGAAACGACTCAGAGGTAATGAGGACATGGCCGTTTTGGAAATTTGTGGATCGGTTACCCTTTTTGTGCACTAGGAGTGCGGGTAGTGGATCATGAGGGAGGATCTTTTCCAGGAAGAAAGTTCAGGGGTATGATCATACATGACTTGCTATCTGAGAGAGTGACCGGAATGTGAGTTCAGAGGCACCAGCGGGTACATGACTCGATAATCTGGAATGTTGAAATGTGAGTTCAGCGATACTAGCGGGTACATGACTCGATAATCTGGGGTGTGTCATTTAGACATAATATTTCTTCAGAAACTTGCCGTTGACGGGCAACATGAGCAAGTCTCCATTTTGCTTGGCGAGGCGGTAAGCTCCGTTGGAGAATACAGCCTCGATGATAAATGGACCTTCCCATTTTGGCTGGAACTTGCCGGCGGTCTTGTGAGTCATGACCATCGGCCTCCGGACTGCTAGAACGAGATCGCCCACCTAGAATGTTCTGATTTTGACATTCTTGTTGAAGGCTCCAGAGATGCGTGCTTGGTATAGCTCGATCCTTTGCTCCAGAGATGCGTGCTTGCTATACCTCTCTGTCCGTTTGTCGTCGGGGGCTGGACTCGAGTGGTTCTGTACAACTTTCCATCAGAGGCCCGTATAACAGTATGTGGGACGCTCGGATGGTCAGAGGTCGGATCAGCGGACCGAGATTGCCAAGCTCGTGCTGCCCTAGACTTCTTCACTCTAGTGCGTGAGGGAACATAGTAGGAAGAGTCTAAGTGGTGCTGGAGAGAATCAGACATGTCTTTGTTGGGAGCACAAGAGGTCAGGACCATAGGAGAGGCGGTCAAAGATAGAGCCGTGTGGAATAGGCGTCATGCGGCTAGAATCAATAATCTTCATGCGGCTGGCAGTTGTGGCCGCATAGGCTTTCATCATGCGGCTGGGAGTCTCGGCCGCATGAGTTTTCTTCATGCGGCTGGACGATCTGGCCGTATAGACCTCCTTCATGCGGCTGGTAGTTTCAGCCGCATGAGCATCCTGCATGCGGCTGGCAGACTTGGCCGCATGAGTGTTCAGCTTCTTCTTGGAGCGCATAGAATCACTTTTTGTCCTTGCAAGTCCAGCATCGTAGTGCTTTCCTCTGTCGAACTTGGGGACAGCAGAGTCCTCTATGACTTGAAGTGGAGCCGTATGAGAATTTCCTTCGCCGTCTTGGGTAGCAGAGAGTACTCCGTCCAAGGCTTGGGGAGAAGCAAATGATTTTGGCCTCCACTCCCTGCAAGCCTTCTTTGTACGGGTTTGCTTCTGGACTGGGCCAGCACTCCCGTCGGAGAGCATTTCTTCAAACGCCTGTTAGTCGAAGCAGACGACCATCTTCTGTTGCGTGGAGCCAAGTTTGGCTGCATCCGATTGCGTCACCAACTCCTCAGCCATGGAAAAGTTTGTCCCCAGCAGAGTTTCCATCGTGTTTGCCATAAAATATAAAAGAGCAGAACAATTATCGGAGGACTGGACTTTTACTTCACAATACAAACTCGCTTGTACAAAGAAAGCCTAGGGACGAAAACCTAGGTACAGCAATCTAAGTACAATTGTTTATTTTAGATTCTGAGGGGTGACGGTAGAGGCTCGGGAAAGCGACGACCGCTCTGCCTTACTCCTTGGACGATCGGGTGCAGCTTTTTAGCTCTGTAGAAGAACTGCTTGGCGTTGGTGAAGAAATGCTCTCCTTTTGATCTCTGTATATTCTCTCTCTAGCTCTCTGGCTCTCTGTGCCTCTTTTTTTTATCCGAGAATCTTCTCCTTCGCAAGGGAATGGCACCTTGGTATTTATAAGAGTGGGGGGCATCATTAGGATTTGCAATGATTGCCCATTCTTAAAAGTCGGCGGCTAAGGATCACTGAATCTGGGCCGTTCATCTTGAATATAAGAGATTTGAGCAACTAATGTGATTGCATCAAATCTTTTATGGGTAATTAATGATGATTGACATAAATCCTCCTGATTTGTCATGCCAATCTCGGATTTTTCGACACGTGTCATTGATTTGCTCGATTGCAAATGATCTGATTCGATCCCAATATTTTATTGGGATTTGTTGATAGATTTCGCTCGATTTGATGCCACGTGTCCCACTATCATGCCACGTGTCTTAACTGCGAGCCACTGCCGAAATCTGAGCCGCAGGAAGGTTGCTCTTCATTGAGCCGCATAAGACTGGCCACGTGTCAAGGCTGCTTGAGAGTGGCCCCTGAACATTTGAACCGCATGGTAATGATCTGAGCCGCATGAGTGTATGATGGGTGCCTTCTTTGTGAGCCGCATAGAGACAGTCCTCGTGAGCCGCATGGGGCAGCCTCTGCTTGAGCCGCATGGGATAGCTTCGGTCTGAGCCGCATGGGACAGCTTCGGCCTGAGCCGTATGGGGTGGTCTCTACTTGAGCCGCATGCGACTGTCCACGTGTCAAGTCCTTATGAAGGTTTCTGGATTTCGGAAGATTGTGTTAGAGATTTCCTTCATTTCCCTAGGAGTCTGCCATTATGACGGAGTCATAATTATATTTTTGTGTCAGGGCTGTCATGTGTCAGAGCTGTCAGCCGTCAAGGTATTTAATGCAGTAAAGGACAAACGGAAGAGCTGTTTGCAGGCCACATGGCTCCTCTCTGAGCCGCATGGAACTTATTTGAGCCGCATAGACACTTGAGCCGCATGAACTCTCTGAGCCGCATGGGTCTCCCTGGCCTCATGGATCTTTCTTTATTCTTTTCCATGCTTCTACACACTCTACACTATTTCACTTCACTTCACTTCTTCACATGTACACACACATGAACACAAATACATGTGCCCATTTCCTATCTTCTATTTACATGTATATATTTTTTTAATAAAACCATTACCTTTATTGATAAAGAGGGTAATGAGTACATCCGACCTCATGGTAACAAGTACAAAGAAAGAAAAAAGAAAAAAAGTACTACTCCAAAGCCCAATGAGGAATAGACGGAAGATGACGACAACTCTAAAGCGACTTCCAAAACTGTCGCTTCACCTCCCGAACCAAGAAGTCCGATCCAGTGCCACGTCCTTCATATCGATGCTTGTTCCTGTTCTTCCAAAGCACCCAAATGATCGCACCAGCCAATGATCTCCGATGATGGCTGCCCGGACCCCGCCACCACCTTTGAAGAAAGACCAGAAAGTCACTATGCATCCGTGCCTTGAAGAAACCCCGGAAAGTAGACCAAACCATCATAGCAAGATCCCCGTAGAAAAATATATGCTGAAGGTTCTCCCCATGCCCAACCTTACAACAATGACACCTGGAAGCCATATGGAATCCAATCTTCTGAATAATGTCATCAGTAGGAAGCCGGTTGTGACAGACCCGCCACATCAGAATGCTCCACTTCGCCGGAATACATTTGCCCCAAATATTAGAAAAGAGTGATGATATAGGGTAAGAAATCCGACAACATCTCCAAGCCGCAGCCAGCGTGAAAGAACCTTTCCGCTCACCCCAAACCAGAGAATCAGGAGCCAAAGTACATGTCGGATTCGCCTCTCTGAGCCGCCCCGCTGCCTCTACTCCAAACTGATCCAAAAACAAAGACAGATTCCAACCATTGGCTGTCCAAAAAGATCGAATAGCCGGACCACCATTATCAGAATTCCTCGCCCTCGAATCTCTGATCTTTCTTCCCCTATCCGAAAGAGCCCGAACAATCACCGTACGTTGGAAAAGAACCACCCTTCTTTCGGCTAATCTAGCCGACCTCCGAAGCTCCCCAGTGCCCAAGCTCTGTGAAGCCGTCGCATCAGCACCCTCCCCCCAACCCGGTCCCCCATGCTGGCCACAATATGACCCGTCCGGCCGACATCAGCAGACTCCCTCGCCTGTGTTCGACTCCGCCCCCGAGTCCGTCTTCCCGTTTCGCGCCTGGTCCCAGAAGACACTCCCTCAGCCGGTAGAATATCCAACCGAGGACCTCCCGGAATCCAAGCCCCACACCTCGCAGAACCCTCACCACGCCCAAGTCTAAACGAGATAAACAGTTCCGCCAATTTCCTCCCTCGCAAAATCCGTCGCCAAATATGGGAGCACTTGGAAGTCATAAATGCATCACAAGGATGACGCTTACGAAAATATTTAGATTTAAGAAGCTCCACCGAAAGGCCCTTCCCATGCCTCAACTTCTACCACAGCTTTATAGAAAAGGCATCCATAATATCATTCAGGCACTTGATCCCGAGGCCTCCTTCGGATTTAGTCCGAGTAACGAACCGCCATGCCAGCCAACTCCTCTTAGCCATCCCATCCTTGCTACCCCAGAAGAAAGCCGCAAATATCCTCTCAATCGTCCTGAGAACGGCCCGGGGAGGACAACATGCAACCAATGTATACATAGGGATAGATGAAAGTACATTCATAATAAGGACCAACTTACCCCCAGGAGAAAGAATCTTGTTCTGCCAACCCGTCAGCTTTGAACAGATTTTATCCAGCAAATAGCTAAACATCCCCATATTCCTTCTCCCGCAAGATAGCGGGCAACCCAAATAAGAGAATGGCAAGGTATCGGTACTAAATCCAAAGAGAGTAGAAATAGTCCGAGCACGTTCCACATCCAATGGTGTCGCAGTATAAAAGGCAGATTTAGAATAATTGATCTTCTGTCCAGAAACAGCCTCATACCTATGCAGTACATGCTGGAGAGCACGTAATCCAGTAATGTCCTCCGAAGTAAAGATAAGAACATCATCTACATAAGCCAAGTGCGAGATACGTGATCCCCCAATCGGAGTGTGAAATAAAGATCTCCTATTGGATTCTTGAAGAAGCTTGAGGTTCCGAGAAAGTACCTCCGCAGCAATAATGAAGAGAGCCGGGGATAGAGGATCCCCCTGCCGGATCCCTCTAGACGTCGAAAAAAAAAATCTGTAGGAGCGCCATTGAGTAGAACCGCATACCGGGTATCCGCCAGGAGACGATAAATAAGATCACAGAAGACCTCATTAAAACCAAATCTCCGAAGAACCCTCAGGAGGAAATACCAGTTGACTCTGTCATAGGCCTTCTGCATGTCCAACTTAATAGCAACATTTCCACCATGGTTGGGTTCCCTCATAGAAGCCACCATATCCTGAGCAATAATAATGTTGTCCACAATCTCTCTCCCCTGAACAAAAGCACTTTGCTCTGGAGAAATAATTTTGGGAAGGTATTCCCGCAACCTGCAAGCAATAATCTTGGAAATAATTTTGTTACAGAAATTACAAAGGCTAATAGGGCGAAAATCAGAAAGGTTCCTCGGGTGCTCGACTTTGGGGATAAGAAATAAGAAGGTATCCGAAACGGAAACCGAAAGGCGTGCACCCAAGAAAAACGAACCAACGGCTTCCTCCACGTCAGCAGCAATAATGTCCCAACAAACCGAAAAGAATCTCCCAGAAAAGCCATCCGGTCCGGCGCCACTAGCCGGGTCCATCCCCCGAACAATCTCCAACAGCTCCGCTCTGTCAGGGCAGCGAACAAGATCAGAATTATCCTCCAAAGAAATAATGCTAGGGATGACATCGAGGAAGGCGCCCTCATCAGAAATAGGCTCAGCTCTAAACAGCTTCGAGAAGAATAAAGACGCCTCCATCGCAACCTCCTCGGTAGACCCAGTTTCTGATCCATCAGCCCGAATAATTTTCTGAATACCCGCCTTTCTTTGCCTGCTCCTGGTGCACTCATGGAAAAACCGAGTATTCTTATCTCCTTCCAGATCCCATCTTAATCTGGCTTTTTGTTTCCAGAAAGACTCCTTAATCTGGACCTTTTGCTTTAATCTGGCAACGGCCTCCATCCAGGAAGCCCTCCCCCTCTCCGAAGGATGATGCTCATAATCCTGCTCCGCCGCCAAGGCAGCGTCCTCGGCCCGACGGACCTCCTGAAAAACATCTCCGAAAGTAGCTCTGCTCCATCCAGCCAGAACATGTCCCGTCGTCCTCAAGCGCATGCCTAACCGCTCAAGCGCATCATAATGCCAACATGAATTCCACGCCCGAGCCACAATCGGAAGAAAATCCGGATGTGAAGTCCATAAGTCAAGAAAACGGAAGCCTCTGCGCAGAAGGAGAGAAGCTGGCTGGCAGGATATCAAAAGGAGAGAATGATCAGATTCTGCCCGATTAAGATGCTCACAAGAAACCTGGACACCATCCAGCCAACTACCCGTCACGAGTAGCCTATCAAGACGGGAACCCTGTCGATCAGGCCCTGTTTGCCCGTTCACCCAAGTGTAGATGCTACCTCTGAAACCAACATCGGATAGCCCGACAGCCAACTGGAAGTCAAGGAAGTCCGCAATAGCCCTCGTGTCAGGAGGTCGGCCTCCAAATTTCTCATCCGGGAAGGCAACGATATTGAAGTCCCCGTCCATTGCCCAGGGTATGGCAATGTCCCTGGCTTGGACGTCCAAAAGATGCCTCCATATAGTCCTCCTCTCCTGTCGTGTCCCTGCACCATGAACTATCGACAACCGCACCGGAACCGAAAAACAACTCAAAGAAAGCTGCACCGTGATAGCCTGATCACATGAGTCAATACAATTGATCCCAAGACCCGACTTACAAAAAATCCAAATATTGCCCTTAACATTGCAAAAGCTATCATCAAAACCCAACCTCAGTTGATAAGAAAGAAGCTTAGAGGATATCACCTTGGGTTCAATAATGGCAAGAACCTGAATAGAGTTGGTCCGACACAAGGACCTGAGACGGGATAAAGTTGCTCTGTTCGCCATCCTCCGAACATTCCAGATAAGGAATTTAACCATGGACCCTCTGGGGGTCCCGCCTAACTCGGGAAGCATGTGATCGAAGAAGTCGATCCGACTGAGGAGCCATCGACTTTCTCCGCCTACCAGCCGCCTTCTTAAAAGGAACCATCTGTCAGTCTTCTTCATGACCCTCGGAGATAGAGGTGGAAGGTCTAACCTCGGGCAGGGAAACCATATCATCACCCGGAGCTGAGTCATAACCCCAGACGGATAAAGGACCGTGACCGGCCTCCTCCCACACCACCAAGCTACGATCTTCGGTGTCAGAATCAGCCGCTATAACTCCCTGTCCCAGCTGGCTATGGATAATAATAGGAAGAACTGATAAATCAATAGGCCCAATACCCCGTTCAGGGCCCAACTGCCCATCCAAGCTAGAGCCTGGAGCGCTGCGTCCCTCCATCATGGGCCGCCCGTCATCCTACCATAGAGCCAGCTGGCCCGAGGAAGACTCCCCCACGTGCCAGAAAGGTGGAACAGAATTCGCACGGGTATCAATACTCCCGCGCAATCCGTGCTGCGTGATCCCCGTGCTATCATCATGCCCCCCGACGCGCCTCCATATCTGCCGTATCCCCTTCTCTTTCTCACGCCTTGATCGTCTCCTCCGACGACCCCTGCTAATCCTACGGCCACCCACCGGACCGTCCTCCTCTCGCACAACGCCTGGAGCAAGGCCGTCGGGATGGGCGGTCTATCAGCTACTCCCACGGAAGAAAGCTCCATCTGGGGTCGCCCACAAGCACTCTCAACGTGACCATGGTGGCCACAGGAGACATAGTATAGAGGCCTCCGCTCATAGACAACAGGCTGCGAGCGAACACCATCAGGCAGTTGGAAGAACACCTCATGTTGAAGTGGTTTGCTGACATCCACTTCAACCAAAACCCTGGCCACCCCGGGCCTGGAAAAGGATACCGTAGCCCGATCAGTACTGAACGGAGTGCCGAGACCAGATGCGATGGAAAGAACCGCATTGGTATCAAACATACAATATGGAAGCCCGGGGAAGGCCACCCAGTTTGGAACCCGAAGGTCCTCTCTCAGCGGCAAAAAGTCCACCGACGACCGGAATATCACCATCGGAACTCGGCCAACGAACCAACAGTCCTTAGACCGCAGCCGAAGAAAGTCACTCTCGACGTGGGGCCGTATAAGGACGTGTCGATCATCGATTGCCTTCACCTCAATCAACCCCCTGAAACCCCACGAATCAAAGGCTTTTCTAATAGCCTCAATCGGGAGTCTCCGCCTAGCAAACTTGCCAATAAGGTCTAGCCCACACGGTGCCGTGAGGGCCTCCATATATGATTGGGAAAACACAACCACCTTCCGTCCATCAGAAATAATGGCTGGTCGGAAATCCACCCTCGGTAATCCATCCGCCGACGTCGGCGCGGATCCGCCCACCACTGCAGCAAAAGTCCGCGCCGTGCCGCCCTTCACTTCACTAGCCACCTTCGAAGTAGCCACCACCGCTACCGGAGGTTCCACCCTCTCACGGAGCGGAGGCCCCCTCTGGACAGGGATAACCCCCCCGCAACCCGTCCGTCGATATTGCCCGGAAAGTCAGAACCCCCCGCCGAAATCGCCAACCGTTCCGTGCCGCCGGGACCTCCATCAACCGGGACGCTCCCATGAACGGATCCCCCCGCTGGATCCCGTACAACGGCGGCAGCATCCATGTTCACTGGCAGGTCGACCATGAGCCGACCATGTTGGCCGGAGGCCCCCGCTTTCGAACCAGGGCCGGTGACCCCCGTCGATTCCGTCACAGCACCGTAAGAACCAGCCACAGAAGCCGGCAGACGACCTTAGTGGCCAGGTTCCCCCGCCGTGAGATGGCCCTGGTGGCCAGATGCACCCGCCGACGATCCAATCGGGAGGGCGGAACCCCCCGCCGATCCCACCGATTCCATCACAGCGGCAGAATCGCAAACAGCAGCCGGCAGGTCGCACCCAGGGGCGGTGACACCCGCCGAAAGACTGCCCGTGTGGCCGGGTGCCCCCTCCGACGAACCATCCCGGAGGGGCGGAGCCCCCCGCCAAGCTCATCTTCAGCGCTTCCAAATCGCCTGTCCGCAAATCACGGAAGACCTAACGAGCGCTCTATATGATATGTATGTATATATATATATATATATATATATATATATATATATATATATATATATATATATATATATACATGTATATATATATATATATATATATATATATATATATATATATATATATATATATATATACAAAGATTAGAAGACGTGACAGCTTCTTTGTTTTCTATTTACATGTATATATATATATATATATATATATATATATATATATAAAAAAAAATATATATATATATATATATATATATATATATATATATATATATATATATATATATATATATATATATATATATAATATATATATATATATATATATATATATATATGTATATTTTATATATATATATATATATATATATATATATATATATATATATATATATATATATATATATATATATATATATATATATATATATATATATATATATATATATATATATATATATATATATATATATATATATATATATGTATATATATACATATATACATGTAAATAGAAAACAAATATATATATATATATATATATATATATATATATATATATATATATATATATATATATATATATATATATGAGATGCACATATATAGGTAGCCTATATGTTAATGTGTAGTACTATATTATATATATATATATATATATATATATATATATATATATATATATATATATATATATATATATATATATATATATATATATTAATATGTGTATATATGATATGTGGGTTGGCTTAGGCATGATATAGCCTACAGCCTAGGGCTCATGGCCTATGGGTGTGTCTGTATGCATAGTGAGTGTCTAGTTAGACTTGTATAGCCTTGATTAGACCTAGAATAGACTAATTAGACTAGTATAGACTTGTTGACTTAGGTTTGACTTAGTTGACCTAGTTTGACTTCTAGGGTTAACCAGAATTGACCAAGAGTTGACTTTGGTCTAAATTGACCTAGATTCATATATAATGCATTGAATTACATCTTATTATCATTTTACACTTATAGTGACTTGTGTTGTTCTATAGGAGACAGACACCACTCCTCGGACAGTAGATATTCTTCAGATACTCAGGATACAGGCGAGTACATTCTCTGATCATTTTATATCCTGTTAGAATTATTCTCCTGCTTTAAATTACTTTGCTTGATACTGTCACATTGGTCACACGGATTAGTACTATATGGATCCCTTTCTTGAGATGTTATCCCCTCAGGAAGCATCGGATACTACATGTTCTATGTGTTTCACTTACATTGTGTATCACTATGCTTCATGGTTCATTGAATCACTTGTGACATGTACTCTCATGATCACAGAGTCTTCCATGAATCACCCATTTATGGGCATTCCTAGAATCCCCATTTATTGGACTATCATGTATCACCCTTCGGGGGCCATTACATGAATCATAACATAACCTGGCTGGATCCTTGTGTATTGATTGGGGGTACGGGGGAGTATAAGTGGACATATGAATAATATCCAAGTAGTGTAGCATCAGAATCATTTCGTAGTGTAGCATCAGAATCATCATATGCCATTCACATGTCTATATTGTACTCTGACTCACTAGCCACTATTAGTTCTCTATTTATAGTAGATATTTCCATTACAACTATCTCCTTTACATTATGTACTTTCTTTCAGTTTTCTGTATCTTACTTTATTGCATGGTTATATTTTCTAACCTGCTATTGTAGGTCCTAAAAAATCAAGTTGCACCCATCAACAAAGTCATAAAAATCAAGAAATACATCTTTCAAATGAATTGCGCAGAAATCAGATTGTGCAGCATCCAGATTGCGCAGAGTGGATTATGCACACTTTCAAGTGCGCAAGCTGACGTGGCCATGTCATCATTACCTGACACAATCAAATCTTCTTACAACTGACAACACAAAGAACGAGAAGACTGTTCGTTTATTGTGTCGCACAGCGCTCGAGGACAGCTGTACATACAGCGTAATCTGTCTGCAGCGTAATCCAGCCCAGCGCGGTCCATCCAAGCGCAATCCGAAGTCAGCGCTATTCATGTGGCGCACTTCATTATGACAACTGACAAATGTACATGTGGCATTCATGCCATCAATTACTCACTACATGGCAACCGTCTGTACACAATCATGCGCATTTCAATCAAATGATGCCATGTGTCCAAGACAGTTGGCCCACGATCAGACAACTCCTTGTGCAGTCTAATATTACGCAATCCAGTGCATGCGCAATCCAACTTGCGCCATTCAGAATAACTAAAAGTTAGTTATTTCCAGAACTCTATAAATAGAGTTTCAAGTCTTCATTCCAGGGGATCAGAGACATAAAGTTCAGAATATTAGAGAGTTCAGGAGTTCTTGTCCAAGTGTTGCTGCATTCTTCCGAGGCTATCGCCTTCAAATTCAGAGGCTACCGTCTTCAAAGTTCACATCGTCCAAGAGATAAAGCAATCGTCTTCTAGATTGGATTCCTATAGTTGTACTTTCCCAGAATTCTTGTAATCTTTACAAAGTTTGTATCAATAAAGTTTCATACTTTCGTTTTTGCAAACAAAATAGTGACTCTGCTGGGGACGACTTTTTTCTCCGACGAGAAAGTGACAACTCAATGTGACGTAGCGTCTATCGGGAAGACGCAGAAGACTCTGGTTGTGAATGTCAACCAGACAGCCTATGAAGCCATGATCAACTCTAAGACCACTCCTTGTACTGCAACCACTTCTGCCACGAGCAAAGTGCGCCCAGTATGGGTCTCCAAGACTGCTGCGCAGTCCATTAACTCTGCCAGCAAGACTGCTGCACAGTCTGCCAAGAAGCCTGTTGTGCAATCTGTTGCACAGTCTACAGTTGCTGTCACTATGACTGTTGCACAATCTGTCTCTTCCAAGAATGCTGTGCAATCTGCTATTGCCAGTGCACAAGAGACTTCATATGCTGCCCTATCAAGGTGCAAGACTCGTCTGCCTCTGGCGCAGTTGGCTGCCAATCTTTCTGCGCAAACCAACACTCCAGCAACTAGAGTGCATCCCAAACACTCTATGGACAGAACTCCTTATGCATAAACCACAGTATCTGTGGCCAGAACCAGAAAGTCCTCTGACAAAAAATTTTCTGCGCAACCTGCCAGTGCGCCATCCATTCATGCGCAAACTGTGTCTGCACAATATAAGAAAGACAGCCCTTTGGCTAATCTTTCTTCTACTCACAACAAAGGGAAGAGTGCTGCTCAGCTCCAACACCCTGATGCTCCTGCGCAATCCACTGGGGGTAGTCCTTTGGCTATTCCTTTTCCTCCTCAGAACAAAGGAAAAGGACCTTTGGTCTTTTCTCAAACTTCCTCGTCCCTTGACTTAGAAGATAACATAGGGAAACGCTCTTTAGCTAACCCTTCTTTACAAAACAAAGGAAAAGGCCCTTTGATGTTTTCTCAGTCTTCTTCAGTCTTTACCGTAGAAGATCACACTGAACGTGTTTCGGCATCAATCAGTACAAAAACTTTTTCAAACAAGGATTCTTCTCTCCATGTTAAAAGAACTTGTACTGATCAAAGAGGTATTCTGCCTACTCCGGTAGCAGAGTTCCAAGATCTCCTAACCCTCAAGATCTCTCGCTCAAGATAGGAAAAATTGCTGGTGTCTCAAACAGAAACCCCAGGGGGTGAGTTTGCTGTTCTAAGAACTTATCTCAACAGGCCAACTTCGGTGAAACATAAACAGCCAATGCCGAAGACCAAATATCATCAGAAGCAGACTTCCAGGATCAAGAACCCAGACACCTATGCTAATGAAATGAGCACTTCCCTGTACACTCAAGGGACAAAACATTTGAAGAACCGGAACCATGTTCCGAATGTTATTAAAAAACATATCCCTCGAACTTTTCCTCGTCCTGTTGCTGTTTTCGATCTCCGAGAACACCTCAAACAAAGGTGGGACAACACTTCAACACTTCCAATTCAACCAAGTGATCATCATCATTGTAATCATAAGGTTGTTATCAAGTGTTGTTGTCAAACAACTAGACGATCTGTCTTCGATCGTTTGAACTTTTCTAACTCTGAATCTATGTCGGAAGATGAAGATGAGGTTCTGTAAGCTTCCGTCAACATGACTTCCAGAGACACTGGGTCTAGGAAGTGCTCTAAGCACGGGAAGCCTCGCAAGCCAAGCCAACGATATTTGGATTTACTCCAAGAATCCTCTGAAGGAGTATTCCAACATACCAGATCCCGAAGTCGAGACACAATCGGTCAAAGGTATCTTCAAGATCCTTCTGAACGTCTTCTTCCTTCTCACTCAGGAGATGATTCTTTCTCCGACTATGATGCATACAGTGAAAGCTCAGAACAGACAGTGTCTTCCACTGTACCCAGAGAAGTAATAGCTTATGTTGTCAATGAAGATCCTGATGCTTCCAGTTCAGCTAATCAAGAACAAAGAATATATGCATTAGAAGATAAGTTGAAAACAATGGCGGAAATGGTCGCAAGTATGCATTCCGTCATTGTGGCTCAGCACACAGTACCACCGACCGTACCGCCTACAAATCCTGAAATCATAGCATCATCGGTGCCTGCTAATGCAGGGCTGGGGGTAGCATCTCTTCCAGTACCTCCTGTACAAGTCCAACCTACACCAAGTCAGTCAGGTGCTGGGGGTAGTGCTTATCATGCTGTTCCTCCTCCTAACACTGTGGTTCAGCCTACTCCTTCTACATCAGTGGAAGATGCCAATGAAGCCGTGAAGCTCCTGCAAACTCAATTCGAAGCTTTCAAGGAGAAGGACAACTTGCAGAGGTTGGGGATCAAGCAACCTTACCCAGTTGAATGGAAGAAAGTCCCGTTTCCTCCAAAGTACAAGATCCCAACTATCTTGCTGTTTGATGGCAGCACATCTCCCAGTCAGTTCATCTACCACTTTGAGGTTATGACTGTTCAACTTCAACCAAATGACGCTCTTCTTACCAGAGTATTCTTCGGCTATTTAGCTGGCGTGGCATACGATTGGTATAGAAGCTTGCCCGATGGTTGTATCACCTCCTTCTCTGGCTTAAAGCAAATCTTCTTGGAACGATTTTACGAGGGGATCAATGACATGACTATGTCAGCCCTCAATAAAATCAAACAAAGACATAATGAAACTGCTAAAAGTTTCATTGAAAGATTCTATCGGGAAGCTTTGAAAATGCCTCCAGGAACTCCGGCTACTGTCACCATAGACACCTGTAAGGCAAATCTATTGCCCATCATCAGCATGTTGACGGGGTCTACTCAATTCTAAGACTGGCCATCCTTCATTGTCAACGCTAAAGCAGCTGAAGTTAGCGCCGACAAATTCAAGCAGCTAGGGGTACAAATGTCTAACCCCGACCGGGATGAACATCAAACATCAGGTGGTGGCAATCGCCAGAACATCCGCAAACCAAAAGAAACTATGAACATCAATTTGAATAAGAATAAAGAATCTTTGGCGGTCAACATAGCTCCTCCTACGTCCACTTCTACTCCTTCAGCACCTCCTCCAAGAGAACCTCGTCCTAAAGTAGAGTATTCCTTTGACGAGAATGACACTGCTAGCATCTTTGATTGCTTAATCAAAAATAATAAAATCCAACTTCTGGATCCAAAGAAGCCTGATGAAGTCGGTAAGACTGATCATCCCAAATACTGTGTTTATCACAGGTTCATCGGACATCCCACTCGAGCATGTTATGTGCTCAAAGGCAAAATCCAGGAGCTGGTCAATGCTGGCGTCGTCTCTCTGCAACAAGACGAGAAGACTGTTACTGCAAACATGGTATCAGTTCAGTTCGGTGACTTCCCGTCCCAGATGGTGCAGCATGGCGTCATTCCTATCCCCAAAGCTACTCTTGAGATTGAGAATCTTCCTCCTCCATGAAATGAAGGTCTCGTCCCCTTGTCTCTTGATAATGGCAAGATTATGTGGATTCATCCGGATCTTGCTTCAGAGTTCGAACTTCCCTCTTCCTCCAAGAAGAAAGACCGCTCCAAGGGCAAGACAAAGATTTGTAATATGGTGTCTTTTGACCCCATAGTTGATGAAGAAATCCTGTTGGGCACTAGGTCAGGGAAAGCTTATCTAAAGGATTATCCTGAAGCCCAAGAGAATCCTGCTTCTTCCTCTGAACATGCTCTGGTGCAGCCTGCTTCTACTGAGGATATTCCTACTGCTTCCTCACCGGTGGTGATACCCATTCCTCCCAAGCCGACGGTCGCTGACAAAGGCAAACAGTAAGTCCGCTTCGATAAACCTTTGAAGAAGACATCTCCTTCTGGACTTGAAAAGCCTTACAACTTTGACATCTTGGCTCAGTTAGCCAATACACCGGCCCGGTTGTCAATTTTCGAGCTCTTATGTCTTTCTAAAGAGACTCGAGAAACTCTGAGTGAGGCTCTCATGCAAGCTGAAACTTGTCTAGCCCTTCTGAAGAAGCCTACAGTAGAGCCTGTCTCTTGCCTCCATTGTCATAGCGTGTTGGAATTAATTCCAAACATAACTTTCACTCAAGATGACTTGTTGATAGAAGACAACATGCATGACCGTCCTCTCTACTATACGGGATATGTCGATTCAATAAAAGTCGATCATATTTTGATTGACCCAGGGTCTTCCCTTAGCATCATGCCGAAGACAATGTTAGATGCGTTGAAGATCCCTGTACATAGTCTCTCCAGTACAATCACCACCATCCTTGGATTCAATTAAGAAAGAAGTGAACCTTTGGGTAAGATTCGCCTAAAACTCCAAATAGGCAATCTGCGCACAAAAGTGACCTTCTATATCATCGACAATCATGCTTGTTCTTATAATGCTTTATTGGGGAGACCATTCCTACATGAACATAACATTGTTCCATCAACTCTTCATCAATGTTTCAAATATGTTGATGACAATAGAGAAGTTCAGAAGGAGGTTGCTAATCTCTATCCTTTCAAAGGCGTTAAAGCGTACTGCAACGACGCTCGCATGTACAAGGATAAATTCAAGAAGGTTGTTTTGTCTCTGGATACTGAAGAAGAACCAGAAGCAGTACCCAAAGACACCCTTATCATACCTGTCAAAGGGCGTGTTTCTCGTCCTCAATCTTCCAAACCACTGGCTATTTACTTGCCAGTTCAGAAGAAACCAACGGATGATGATCAAAATCAAAGGGAGCTCACCTCTTCTAAGCCGCTTGTTATTGACTTATGTCGTAACAAGGACAAAAAGCAGCTCACTTCTTCTGAGTCACTTGTTATAGATCTACCTCATAACAAGGGAAAAAGGGAGCTCACCTCCTCTGAGCCGCTTATTATCGATCTCCGTCGTAACAAAGCCAATCCTCCTCAACGTTCTTCTTCTCCCCCTCTTGTAATCAATTTGACCAAGCCTGCTAAGGATAAAGGTCCTGCTGTAAATACCAATGTGCAAATCAATGATAAAGCATCTACTTTCTAGTATACTGATGTCATTCATCATACTAAATGCTATTTGGATATGTTAGATAGCTTCCAATCGTTTACAATGGGAGTGGTACAATCTCTTCAAACTGAAGTTTCATTTGAACACCCAGATGATTCATATCGAATTGTTCCTGCTCGAAAGAAAGGCGAAAGTCCAATACTTTTTAGTAAATAACGGGAACAACAATTCAGCTATACGGATGATAGCAAAGTTAACGACATGGGGCATCTTCAACTCCGTCGTTATAGTCAACAATCAAAAGATATCATCCGAAAAATGGGTTACGACTTCAAGAGCGGCCCCAACTACGGTAAATGACGGAGAACTCCTATCCGTACGACTGTGCCGAAAGGAAAGTCAGAGATGTACTATAGCAGGACCAAAAGAGGTCTTGGATATGCTTCTCCTCCAATGTTATCCCCAGCAGTTTCTGAATCCGATAGTGAGGAGCGTTCTAACTCTTCTGATTCCAGATCGTGGGATCCTGACACCAGCATTGGTCAAGTTCATCAATTAACTGTATCTTCTAACATGGTCTTCGTCGAACTTCCAGAGGGCTATGACGAGGATGTTGAAGAAAGTTTTGAAACAGAACCTTGGGCTCAACGAATGGATACCTAATGGGAACTCCGATTCAAACAAAGGGAACCTCCTACCGAAGATCAATTAGTTCAAATTGATGTAGGAGAGAACGGATCATCTCGTCCAATATTCATCAGCAAGAACCTTTCAGAAGAGGATAAACAAGAATTAATTCTTCTGATTAAAGAATACTTTAATATCTTTTCCTGGAGTTATGAAGACATGCCAGGACTGGATCCTAAAGTTGCTACTCACAAATTGAATATCTTACCGAATGCAAAACCGGTCAAACAACAACAACGACATTTCAAGCCAGAAATGATGGATGCAATCGACGATGAAGTCAAAAAGCTCACAGTTTGCGGCTTTATCAGAGAAGAGCAACATCCTGATTGGGTAGCCAATGTCGTCCTAGTTCTAAAGAAAATCGGCAAAGTTCGAGTTTGTATCGACTTTCGGAATCTTAATGAAGCATGTCCAAAAGATGAATTTCCTCTCCCTATCACGGACGTCATGATTGAAAACACCTGTGGGTTCGAAAGAATATCTTTCATGGACGGATTCTCCGGATACAATCAAATTCGGATGAATCCTGAAGATAAAAAGCATACTTCTTTCCTCACTCCTCGTGGAGTCTATTGCTATACTGTGATGCCGTTTGGTCTCAAGAACGCTGGTGCAACATATCAACGAGCCATGAGTACCATCTTTCGAGATCATCTGCGCAAGACTGTCGAATGCTACGTTGACGATATTGCTGTCAAAAGTCGTCTAAAGGAAGATCACATCCAAGACTTGAGAACTATCTTCAACCTCATACGCCAACATCAACTCAAAATGAATTCCACCAAGTCATTCTTGGGTGTCTCTAGTGGCAAATTTCTCGGCTTCGTCATTACCTCTAAGGGTATACATGTGGATCCCGAGAAGAACAAAGCCATTCAAGAGATGCGTCCTCTACGCTTCCAAGGTCGACTTGTGTACATCAGGAGATTTATTTTGAATCTGTCTGGACGCTGCAGACCATTCACTCAACTCATGAAGAAGGGTATATCTTTCGTGTGGACCGAAGAATGTCAACGAGCATTTGACGACATAAAGCGGTATCTCATGAATCCACCAGTCTTGGTGCCACCAATTTTCGGCATACCAATCTTAATGTATGTCCGTGCTATGGACCATTCATTGGGTGCTTTACTTGTCCAAAAGAACAAAGAAGGCCACGAACAGGCTATCTACTACCTCAGTCGTACTATGATTGGTGCTGAACACCGTTATAGTCCGGTCGAAAAAGAATGCCTAGCTCTCATGTTTGTTGTTCAGAAGACTCAGCATTATATCATTGGTCAAACCATTCATGTCATATCCCGAGTCAATCCTCTTCGGGTACTCATGAAGAAACCTAGCACACTCAATTCTCGGCTGGCTACATGGGCCATTCTGCTAGCCCAATATGACATGGTATATGTTCCACAAAAATCTGTCAAAGGTCAAGCACTGGTGGATTTCTTAGCAGCTCATCCTATTCCAGAGATATCCAAACTTTACGATAAAATTCCAGATGAGACTTTGGAATCTAATGCAGTCTTCGAAGAATTTCCTATTTAGCGTCTATTCTTTGACGGAGCATCCAGGATTGGACCCAATGGTGCTAATTTAGCAGTAGTCGGAGTTGTTCTCGTCTCTCCAGACAGATCAACTATCCAAAGAGCCTACTCTCTAGATGAGCCTTGCTCCAACAACGTAGCAGAGTACAATGCTCTACTCATTGGATTTTAATTAGCCAAACAACTTGACGTCGAGTATCTTGAAGTCTATGGCGACTCTAAGTTGGTTGTTAATCAGGTTAGAGGAACCTATGAAGTTCGTCATCAAGATCTAATGCCTTATCATGAAGCAGCAATCAACATGGCTACGTCATTCAAAGCCTTCTTCATAGACTATGTTCGGCGAGCTTGCATACTGAAGCAGATGCCTTGGCCAATCTTGCGGCAGTCTTAGCTATCCCTATCAAAAGACAGCAAGTAGTGGTTATTTCCAATCGTGAGTTGTTTTGTATTGAAAACAATCGTAATATTGAGTTCAGTAATCTTGCTGAAATCAATGTTATCAATGAAGACTGGAGAGTTCCTTTCATTGACTTTGTTGTTCATGACATACTTTCTGAAGATCCAAAAGAGGCAACGAGTATTCGTCGACGATCTCTACGATTCTACTACAACCAAACCACAAAGACCCTCTATCGACGGACTTATGACGGTCTTCTTCTACGTTGTCTAGCTGGTGATGAAGCAAAACAAGTACTGCGTGAAGCTCACGATGGTGTTTGCAGAGCACATCAACCCGGCCCTAAGCTACAGGATCGTATCCGACACATGGGTTACTACTGGCCTTCTATGGTATCTGATGCCATCGATTATGTAAGAAAATGTCGAGCTTGTCAAATCCATACAGATTTTACTTATCAACCTTCAGAATTCCTTCATCCGACCGCTGCTTCCTGGCCTTTTGAAGCTTGGGGTATGGACATTATAGGTCCTATCAATCCTCCATCTTCTAGAGGACATCGGTTCATATTAGCAATAACCAATTATTTCTCTAAATGGGCTGAAGCTATACCTCTGGCTGAATTCAAGACCAGCAGTGTCATCAACTTCGTTAAACACCATGTCATTTATCGATTTGGTGTACCTCGATGAATCATCCATGACAATGGACCACAATTCATCAGCCAAAAGTTTACAAGATTTTGTGATGATCATCGAATTGACAATGTCGCTTTGACAGCCTACAATCCTGCTGCTAATGGATTAGCTGAAGCTTTTAATAAAACTATTATCAAGCTCCTCAAAAAGTTTGTGTCTACTAACAAACGAAACTGGAGTGAAAAACTTGGTGAATGTCTTTGGGCTTATCGAACTACGGTCCGCAATCCCACCGGCTTTACACCTTTCTCTTTGGTGTATGGTTGTGAAACAGTTCTTCCTCTAGAACTTCAAATTCCTTCTTTAAGGATTGCCATTGATAACAAGCTTACTACAGAGAACAACGATCTTCTACGACTTCAAGAATTGGAGGCACTCGATGAGAAGCGGCTATTAGCTCAACAGCATATTGAGTTATACCAAGCCTGCATCTCAAAGACTTTCAACCGCAAAGTTAAAGTTAGAACCTTTCAGCAAGGAGAACTTGTTCTAACGGTCAGACGTCCTATGACTATGACTCACATGAGCAAAGGCAAATTCGATGCAAAATGGAAAGGTACCTATGTTGTAAGCAAAGTCTTCTCAAATGGAACCTATCAACTCTCAGAGCTAGATGGTCGAGTTGCAATGATTCCTATCAATGGCAAATTCCTCAAGAAATACTATGTATAAATGTAACAAAAATTTATGTAAATATGATCAAATAATTCATAAATAAAGTTTGATTTTTATTTCATCATAAGTGATGTTACATGATATCAAGGAAGATTATTGTCATCCTTCTCAACATTAGGACGCGGACCACTGTCGTCCTTATCAAAGACATAATCAGCAAAAGAACTGAGGACATCCTTGCTGGAACCTACGAGGAACTTGCAAACAGCCATCCTCATGGCCTCTTTCTCTTCAGTCATTCCTGGTTCAAGCAGGAAGTCTAGGATATCTTGCGGTGATTTGGGTGCAGACGAACCTTCGTCTGTCTCTGCCTGCTTTTGCTAAACCAGTTCGGCCGGATGTTCTTCAGCGCCGACTTCAACTTTCGGGGAGAGTTCAGCCTTCTTGGATGTATCTCCAGACGACATTTTTATGTTGAATAATAGGAGTACTCATTCCTGTCAAATTTTTGCTCTATTTATAGGCAGAGATTCTCAAGATAATGAAATGACATATTCACCTGACGGTTCATCCGTTCATTTATTATCACCTGACGGTTCATCCGTTCGTCAGACGGTTCATCCGTTCAATTCACATTCATCCGACGGTCCGCCCGTTCATTCACATCCATCTGACAGTTCGTCCGTTCCTTCATCATCACCTGACGGTTCATCCGTTCATTAATATCAGACGGTTCATCCGTTCATTAACATTCATTCGATGGTTCATCCGTTCATTCACATTCACCTGATGGTTCATCTGTTCATTTATTATCACTTGACGGTTCATCCGTTCATCAGACGGTTCATCCGTTCATTTCACATTCATCCGACGGTCCGCCCGTTCATTCACATCCATCTGACGTTTCGTCCGTTCCTTCATCATCACCTGACGGTTCATCCGTTCATTAATATCAGACGGTTCATCCGTTAATTCACATTCATTCGATGGTTCATCCGGTCATTCACATTCATCTGACGGTTCACCCGTTCATTTATTATCACCCGACGGTTCATCCGTTCACATTCATCCGACGATTCGCCCGTTCATTCACATCCATCTGACGGTTCGCCCGTTCATTTATTATCACTTGACGGTTCATCCGTTCATTATCATTCGACGGTTTATCCATTCATTATGACAATTCATTTTGTTCATACCTTTTTGACGATTCATTTTCGTTCATTCAATTATCCACATCAGTAACTTATCATCCTTGATTAAGTTATCTATTAAAATAATAATATTCGACAAATTATATTCTGCCACGTCCACATTACCTCTGAGCAGATATAATGAATATAATTATTTTCTACAAAATTATCAAGAAAGATATCATGTCCTGCATCTCTGAATATATTTTCTATCGCTATTATTTATATCTAAATAAGATATGCAAGAAATAATAGAGCCACAACAAAATGTCTTTTATTGATCAAAAAATTAAGATATTACATTACATAGCATAAAAAAGACAAAAAGATATAAGATGTTCTTTCTACTGAGATGGAGGCATCATCAGATTAGCAATCTGTTGTTTCAAAAGCTGCAACCGTTCTTCGCGAGATGCCATCACTCTCCTCCTGGCCTCTTCCATCCCAGATTCTTCATTAAAAACGGGCATGGATACCATTCGGCCAGTGATTTCAGCATCATGAGTTGCTACATACTCGTTTCTTTCCTGAGTTAGAGCATCAATTTGTTGGACTACAGTCTGATGCTCTGTAACTTCATTTTCTAGCTCCTCTTGGAGACGAGCAATCTCCATTCTCAGCTCGACAATCCTTCTATCTCTTCTCTCAGCAGTTGAGATCACCGATTCCAACTTGGAATTATATTCAGCAGATTTAGTAGTATAGGCATCCAAGAGGTTCTGGAGATTCACTCTTTCAATTGCAGCTGCCTGAGCCATTTGTTCAAACTCTGCCTGCACTAAAGGTTCCACTTCCCCTATGTTGAGATCTTTATAGTTCTTTATGGAGATTTCTAGCTCATTCAATATATGATCAACGAAAGTGGCCTGAGCCTCATCACCTTGCTCCCGGATGGCCTTCACCAAGAAAGAGGTCGAACCTCTAACCATGTAAAAATTAGCGTCTTCTTTGTCCATTATTCTATTGATCAAAGGTCCCAAGGACTCGAAGAAGCATTTGGTGAATGATTGGATGACAAGCTGATTAATCGCCAGAGCACCAGGAGTCGCAGCTACTCCTGTTGATGACGAGGCAGAAGGACGCTCAATTTCTCGTATCTGAACAGCAGGCTCTTTGAATAAGGGAACCAAAGTGGAGCTGGTTGCTCCTCCTGGTTGTTCCTCTGCAAAATCAAATACTGTCACTTTGCCTGTCATTGGCCATTGATAAAGAGAATCAAAAGTGAAACAGTCTTACCATGAGTGGATCCAGCAATAAGCCTATCATCGGTTGGAACAGATTCCAGCCTGACAGAAGTAGCCTCAGATATTACTGCCTGACTACTGCCTGCTTCGGAGCCACATGACAAATGACGACTGCTACTAGCTATCGTCGTTGCAAGCACTATAAATGTGCATGCTGGAGGAGCTGGAGAAGATCCGAGTTCTGTATGGATAAGAATAAAAATGTCAGCTATCAATCTATCTATTAAAAGAAGATTGCTAATTTCATACCTTTGGGATCAATAGTAGGAGTTTCTTCCAAAGCCACTTCTTCATCTGCAATCTTCTCTGGAGATACCGGCACCTCAGCCTCATTTTCCGGATTCAGGGTATCATCAACAGCTCTGGGAGATGTCTGGACCTCAATGTCCTCTTCAGGATTTTGTGTCTCATCAAGAGCCTCTGATGATGTGCTCTTCTCACTTTCACTATCCTCAGGAGCTTCTTTACTAGCATTTGCAGTGGCATGATCAGCATCTTCTTGATAACCGAAGTCACAATCATTTAATGCCTCGATCATTAGACGATCTTCCTCCTCGTGGGCTGTTCCCGGTATGGCAGGAAGATGAGTCGTTACTGCCGCTGGTGAAGGTGATCGTACAGCTTCCTCTTCTCTGGGCTCTGCAGCCTCTTCTCTCTGCTCAATTTCTTCTCTGGGCTCTGTCGCCTCCTCTCTCTGTTCAGTTTCCTCTCTCTGCTCTGGACTAAGCTCAGAGGCGGGAGTAGAAGATGACATAGTAATTCTCGCTGCAGCATTTACTACCACCGAAGACAATATTTGCCTTGGAGGAGAGACCATTATTTTTCTTCTTCCGTGGGCTAGTTTCTTTCTATGCAGAGGCCTCTCAGGACTCTCTATATTTACTACCTCGACCTGTTTCTGAATAGAGGTCGGTGTAGCTGCTTCTTCTCGGGTTGATTCAGCCAATTGTCGGGATTGTGATCTTGTAGAAACCTTTTCTGATGATGGTTCCATGATCAACTTCTTCTTCGCGACTGGAGAAGAAGGTTCTTCTCTCCTTCTCTTCTTTTCCTTGGCCGGAGACTTAATCACTTCCAGAGAAATTCTCAATGGTTGATTTACTTTCTCAGGGAAGTTTACTTCTCTGGAAGCTTCTAATGGATCATCCATCGGTTCATGTTGTTCGTCATTTGCGGGAGCTAATGTAGCAGTGGCCCCTTTCTTCAGACGAGTCGCTGTTGCGAAGCTATCAATAAGACTAAAATTCTCAGCAAATATATTGGCAGCTGTATAGAACAACGAATATGTGTATAACATTCTTGGGCCATTATCATTCTTGTTAGGCATCGAGAACACTGTCCTAGTGTCTCGAGCAATGTAGTAGGCCCACGCTCTCGTACCATCAATTAGGTACCCCTTTACTTGTAGGCAAGTTATTGCGTTGCCTACATGGAATTGGTCATAACCAAATTGACGAGCGAAGTGACTCGGCAGATATGGTTCCAGATAGCATTTCTCTTCAAATCTGTATACCAAATGTGATGGTCTAATCGCCTTCAGCCAGTCAAAAGCTGCTCGACCCAGTGGCTGCCTCCCTAGATCAACCATATTTGTCGCCATAAACTCGTAACCAGCTGGAGGAGCGAAGCTATAAAAGTTCCATCCCTTGCCAAGGTTAAGGGTACGTCTGCAGTCCTTCAGACTAACGTACACCCACTTGCTTCGGGAGAATTTACGCAGAAAGCTGCCGCTAACTGCCCCCATGTCGGGGTTCATCAGAGATGGATGATGCAGAAGCAACCACCCGAATAGATAGATGTAGGGCAACTCCAGTCTTGGGAAGTTCCCTTTCTCACCCTTCCACTTGATCATTGAGTCGACATACAGACGAAGACCTGCATTTATTCTACAGGTCATCGCTGATAACAAATCCATTCGGTAGCCGAAGACTAACCGGACGGCAGCGAAGAGTACGCCACGGTGGAAGCGGTCCACGGCGCTTGCTCCAGGTACAACAAATTGGCGGAGCCAGTATGTCAAAAATCCTGCCAGCTGAGCTTCTTTAGACATGGACCTGTAGCCCATTCTTATAAAGCTTTTAACAAAATCTCCGGGCTTGAGCGGAGGATATAAGTGTTCATCAGTAACTTTAATATCCATCCTCTTATTCTCTTCCATTAGCTTTATTACTTCACTGTTGCTGAGGGGTTGAAAGAAGGTTGGGTTGCAAGAGTCATGATCTTTGGTCTTTTTCTCAACGATATGGTTAAGAAAAAGATAA
This sequence comes from Iris pallida, assembly GCA_029216955.1. NCBI lineage: Eukaryota > Viridiplantae > Streptophyta > Magnoliopsida > Asparagales > Iridaceae > Iris > Iris pallida. Next base: position 9,808,712 of record JANAVB010016600.1, on the reverse strand, counting down.
GGTAACCATTTGGAGGAATAACATGTGCTGGAAGAGCCGCTCTGGTAATATAGGGAGCATATATTATAATGGCACAATAGTTCATCAAAAACTGCTACCATTTTTGGATTTTCCTGACGCAGTCTCTCTAATTCGTCGTTGGTAGGAACATACTCTTCATAAGGGGAGTCTCCATTTGGTAGGCATGAGATATACTTCATCTCATGGAGAGCCAATTCCATCTCCTCGTAGGGCGTCATGAACGTCCCTGTCCTATAGTTACACCTCTCTGCCAGGGCTAGAAACAGATGAGGGTTTGGGTGGAAGCCATATACGGTAGCATATACCGCATTATAAAGATCGATGTCTTTAAGTTGATCTTCAAATTGATCCAATGCCCAGTTGGCTAAACAGTTCCACCTCCTGTTCTCCAGGTTTACCAAACCGGTCAGCCGGATGTCTTGATCCGGATATCTACCCTCCGCCTTTACATATTCGTTAGAAAAAATCGGTGTCCTTATCGGCAGCAACAAAGACGAGTTCTCAGGGGGGATACAACCTGGCTTCAACCCTCTTAGTAAAGTGCTGTGTCATTCAGAAGAACTATAGAACATGTCCCTATTGTTCGGGCCTTTCTTGACACAGATTTTTCTTGTCCGTGCATGTTGAAGGGGAGTAATGTCCCAGTCCATCCTCCTAGGATGGCTTGCATGAGCATATCGTACTAGTGGAAGGCATCTAGCTGTGTCTGGTAACTGGATCAGTTTCTCCTTCCTTTGGAAAGTTCTCGACTCAACTCGGGGTCTTGGTTGAGAACTTTTATCAAGGGCGTCGTCGAATAGGAACATAGGTTTCTTGTGAGTGATGGCGTCAGCAGATTGCAAGGGCTGTCCATTTATCAGACTTAGCAAAGTTTTATTATCCTGAGTTATCAGGATAGCTTGGCGAGAGGATGGAAGGGCATATTGTGGGAAGAGTACATGGGATAAGTCTTCTATGAATTCTGGCTCAGCTAAAGTTCCTGTGAAGATTTCATAATTCGGGTCCTCTCTGGTATCGACTGCATCAAACAGAAAAAACAAAATTTAGTACAAGTCAAGTCAGAGATTCTGTCATCAGATTGCGTAAACATCAGATTGCACAAGCATCAGATTGCACTGATAAAGCTTGCACAAGCATCAGATTGTGCGGACAATCTTGCGCAAATTAGCCGATTGCGCTGACTTTTGCCAGCGTAAATCAACCGATTACGCGAGAAGATATTCTTCATAAAAATGAAGAATAATGGGTTCGTGCAACCAAAACCCTAAACAGGGTGGCACAGTATTATCACATCTCTAAAAAGAGATGGATTTTAAGATTCAGTAAGGTCGAAAACCCTAAAAAGGGTTTTCGATCGGGTTGTCTACCTCACAAAGCAGGGTGCGCAGCTTCGTGTCGGGAAGGGCACGGTGCAACCCGAGCCGAAGACTCGGCGGGGGCCTTGTCGTTGACGGCGGCGGAGGAGCGCTTGGGAGCCATGAAATTGACGGAGAAGAAAGAGTGAAGTCGGAGTAGGCTCGAGGATTTCTCTCTCTCAAGCACAATAAAAACAAGTAAAAAATAATATGAAGGATGAAGGGAACTATTTATTATTTTTTAAAGAGCAATGGCCGCCTCAGATTACACCGAATAAATAGGGGTAATCCTTCCAATTGCGCAGACAGCATCATCACGTGCGCAACTTGATTGAAAATTCAAAATTCAAAGTATTTCAAAATTTTGAATAAATTCAACTTTCGAAAACTTTGAAGGGGGTCTTGTAGGTCCTAAAAAATCAAGTTTCACCCATCAACAAAGTCATGAAAATCAAGAAATACTCTTTCAAATGAATTACGCAGAAGTCAGATTGCGCAACATCCAGATTACGCAGAATGGACTGTGCACACTTTCAAGTACACAAGCTGACGTGGCCATGTCATCATTACCTGACACAATCAAATCTTCTGACAACTGACAGCACAAAGAACAAGGAGACTGTTCATTTATCGTGCCGCACAGCGCTCGAGGACAGCTGTACATGCAGCGCAATCTGCCTGCAGCGCAATCCAGCCCAGCGCGGTCCATCCAAGCGTAATCCGAAGTCAGCGCTATTCATGTGGCGTACTTCATTATGACAACTGACAAATGTACACGTGGTATTCATGCCATCAATTACTCACTACGTGGCAACCGTCTGTACACAATCATGCGCATTTCAATCAAATGATGCCATGTGTCCAAGACAGTTGGCACACGATCAGACAACTGCCTGCGCAGTCTAATATTACGCAATCCAGTGCATGCGCAATCCAACTTGCGCCATTCAGAATAACTAAAAGTTAGTTATTTCCATAACTCTATAAATAGAGTTTCAAGTCTTCATTCCAGGGGATCAGAGACATAAAGTTCAGAATATCAGAGAGTTCAGGAGTTCTTGTCCAAGTGTTGCTGCATTCTTCTGAGGCTATCGCCTTCAAATTCAGAGGCTACCGTCTTCAAAGTTCACATCGTTCAAGGGATAAAGCAATCGTCTTCTAGATTGGATTCCTATAGTTATACTTTTCCAGAATTCTTGTAATCTTTACAAAGTTTGTATCAATAAAGTTTTATACTTTTGTTTTTGCAAACAGCTATGATCTGTTGAGATGTATTGTGCTCGCTCCGTCCTGATTAGGCACCGTTGATATATTTACAGAGGACGAAGATGAGGCTGGTGTTGACACTTTTTATGGGACAGCTCTAGATGACACCTGTGATCCGAATTTCCAGCCGGATCTACTAGCTATAGAGACTGAGGCTCCCTAGTCTAGGTTTTTATTATTTCTATCATTTGAGATCTGGATTGTTTATGTTCTTTCATATTCTGTAGTTGAGACTTTGTATTTCTGGATGTTTGCTGAGTTGTTATCTTAGACACTTAGACCCTTCTGATCATCTGTATTTCATTTTTAGCTCTATATCATATCATACTTTTTCTTCCTTAGTTGTGATTGAGTTTACATTCTGGTATGTCACCTCCATTCGGGGAGTATAAACTGCTTAGCCTTATACTGTTAGATGTATGAGACCTAGGACAGCGTTCTACCGTCGACACTGCGACGTAGGCTGGACGTACTCACGTCTCGTGCCCTTACTCTAGGGTACGGGTCGCGACAATTTGAAGTCGATTTCAGTATCCTAAATTGCTCCATGTGGTTGCTCGGTTGTGTTTGGTGAATGCTGTATTAAAACCATTGGGGATTCAGGGATTGCGTGTTCGAGATCTTTGGTTGTGTCCTTGTTTTCTGCGACTGATTCTTCAGTTCAGGTAAATCTCCGTCCCTCCGCTGTTTATCGATTTTATATAATATGCGCTTTGGTTGTTTAGTCAGTTGGGGTCGGGTCGTGGGGGGTGAAGGTCCCTGTTCGTATCTTGTGTGCGTATCCACGATACTATCCGTATCCAGTCTTGCTCGTGTCCATAGCTGTGTTGTGCCAGTGTTCATGTTGCTTGTGTTCAAGCGTTGCGTTTATGATGATTGCTGAGGGTTCGTGTCCACTTCGCGTGCGTGTCTGGGATGGGGTTATATATGGAAGAACTGTAAATTGGGAATCTATGAGCATGGTTGTATAAATATTGTAGTTAATATTGTAATAGAGTTGTAAATATTGTAACTAATATTTTGATAAGTTATGTATATTTTATTTTGGAACCTTGGGTTATTTGAGTTATGATTGAACTGATATAATTCAGATGAGAATTGTGTTCACATTGTCAGGATCGAATAGGTGAATGTTCTGGGTAAGCTTAGTTATATTTGGGGAAGTGTCTATTTGAATACTTGCAGCATTGCTTGTGTGGCGCTGAGAAGCCTGGTTGTGTATGTGGGTTGTTGACCTATATTGGTGTATGCTATGGTATTGGGTGAACATGGTATCATAGAGTATCAGCTTGGTTGACATCCATGCAGGAAGAAACACCAATGTTGTTTGGGTTTTTAAATCAAATGTAGTGTCAGGTTAGAATTTACTGCTCTTAAGATAACAGCTGGATTGTGTTGAACCTTGTTGGGCTATGACAGTTAAACTAAAAGTTGGGATTGAGTTAACAAGCTAAGATATATCCTCAGTATTTCCTTTCCTGGAATTTGGGATCATTAACTTGCCTTCTCCATTCTATTAGATGAGTTGGAGCAAGTAAACTAAATTGTTATGGAACTACTAGGTGACGATTTAACTGGGCTGAAGTTGTGCTTTGGGGCCACTGTTAAACTGCCATGCCAAGCATTTTCTATACTTCCTTAGTAATCTTTTATAATACTAATCTAATTTATGAAATCATTACTTTTTTTTAACAAAGCTACTTATATTATTTTGGATATTAGTTTCCAAAGCCAATCTTGTATAAATTTTTATTTATGTACCAAGTTGGAAGTGAGTGTAGGTAATGATTTTATAAATTAATTAGCTATAGTTAGGATTAATTTGATGGTTAGCAAATCTAGAATCTAATTAATTAATCAATTGATTCAGGTGGACATAGTGCTCATTATCCTCCTACCCTTGATCACCCGGAGCAAGGCAAGTACATTCTATGGTCTTGTGCATTTACATTTCATATCTTGTACTTCTCTTGATGACAAAATATGACACAAAATCTTGTACCCTTGTAGTTTCATGTTCTTGTACTTTCTTGTAGTCGGAAAGGGGAAATACACTAGCTATGTGACCAAACCCATATTCTGATATTCATGTAGATAGCTTAGGCCTCGCACCGTGCACGCGGGTCCTAAGCCGTACCGATGTTCATGTACTCCTGTACTTATTCCTGTATTCACCCCAGCCGGTCACATATGCTAGTTGTATTTCAAACATTGTGCACATGTCATGTCTTGTACTTCAGGTTCATGGTTTACATTCTTGTACTTTATTTCTTGTACTTTACATTCATGTACTTTTATATTATTTTCCTATACTTTATAGTTTATGTTCTCCAATACTCATTTTCATATCATGATGTTCTTGTTCATTACCTAGAATTGTATTTTGCTCCGCTCCTGACTGGATATGTTGTAGGTGTACTTACATGATATTGTTCTATCTTATGGGCCAGAGCCCGGGATCTTAGTTAAGCAGGATGGAGATATGTCTGAGCTAGAGGCTTCAGGTTTAGACTGTTTAGCGTTACTCCTAGATATTGTTTTTAAAGTTCAAAGCGTGTTTCATTCCTGTTAACTCTGGTACCTTTACGTTATATGGACGTGTGGATTATGGTGATATTTCTGGGATCGTTTATAGATGCTGTGCTTTTTACTTATTCATATTGATTTGTTAGTTTTCCTAGCTTGGTACAGCTTACTACGTTGAGTCTTCCAACGTAGGCTGGGCGTGTCCGACTCGTATCCGATTATTCGGAAGCGGATCATGACATATTCTTAGTGGTGGCCCATGCGGTCCATCATAATGGTACCTACGTATTAGAGTACTATTGGAGGACTTGACTAAACTAGGAAAACTTGATCACAACATAGGAAATCGGGTACATCGAGTATATTGATATTCTTAAACACTTGTTGTTTTTAGGTTTAGGACATTTTAACAGTTTTCTATTTTTTATACGATTTAGACACACAAATATAGGAACTGTCGATTCACCTGCACTTGACGTTTCCGAGCATCACCCCTACTATCTCCATGGGTAGTACGTAGTTGATGGAGATGTTTCACGAGTTCCTTGACACCCAGAGGGAGCATGCCATCCTTTTCCAAGCTAGACTTCCAGATGCATTTTTCGAGCTAGGGAGGACTTCTGACTTCCAAACTATCGGACCTTTGGACTTTCCCGACAACGAGTGCATATCTTGTACCGATGAGCAGATCGAGAACATGGAGCTGTCACTGAAGATCATCCAAGTCAATGAGGACCCAACTCCTCTAAAGATTGGAGCCACCATCCAAGAAATCCAGAATATAGCATAGACAGTAGAACGAGACGGGGAGCTGAAACCCAAGAGAGACATGAAGACTTATGACGAAGACAACAACTACCCTGGAGCCACGAAGTGTCGCAACACTCAAACGACGCTTCTTCAGTCCATCATCAGCCACATCATCAGATTCAGATTCAGATCCAGATTTAGCCGATAATCATTTGTAACTTCTGTCGTCGCTCAGGACACCACTATGACGAGTGCCACAAGAGACAGAGCAAATACTTTCACTACGGATCGTCTGGTCACTAAGTCAAGAACCGCCTGGAAGCTACGGATCACACTGCCTAAGGACGAGCATGAGGAGCACCAGGACTACAGCAAGGGGACCAGCCTCTCCAGATTCGGCAACCATATGGAGCACTACCGCAGGAACCCACCTACGTCAGGACAGCCGAAGAAGTTGAAGAGATTCCAGTCCTAGAGGGACACTGAAGACGGACTGAAGATAGAAGATTTTATTGTATGGTTGGAGAAAACCGAGGATCATGTTTCGTAATCCAGTCCTCCCTTAGATTCCTCTTGCACATAGATCATTTCTTAAAACTTCCTCGTTTCCTATTCGAGAATTGTTAGACTTTGTTTTCTATTCTGAAACCTTGGTTGCTATTCGAGATATATTTCGAGATATTGTTTCCTATTCTATAATATTGTTTCTTATTCGTGACTCCGTTTCTTATTCGAGATTTTCTATTCGGTAAACTTGTTTCATGTTCATTATTTGATATTTTGTTTCAAATCCACTATTCGATACCCTGTTTCCATATTCATTATTCATGATTTTGTTTCATATTGTTGGCTTCTATTTGAAATTTTGTTCTCTGATCAAACTCGTGCTGTTTGAGATCTTATTTCCTACTCAAGATTTCATTTCGAAACTTGTTACCATTCAAAACCTTGTTTGAGCTTTCCCTTCTATTTGAGACTTATTTGAGATTCGGTTCCTATTCGAGACTTCGCTTGAAGATTTTGTTTCTTATTTGAGTTTTCTGATTCGTTCTCTGTATGAGATTTTGTTTCTATTCATGATCTTGTTTCCTATTTGAGATCTTGTTTTTCCTATCCGTAACTTTGTTTTGACCTTACATTCTAGTTGAGATTTTGATTTGTTTCATATTCACGGTTTGATACTTTGTGTCCTACTCATTAACTGATACCCTATTCTCTATTCATGACCTTCCTCCCTATTCAAGATTTTTCATTCGAGATTTTTACTATTCGAGACTTGTTGATACTAAGCTTTCATATGAAATTTTGTTTCCTGTAAGAGATTGTTTCTATTTGGGACTCGTCTTCCTTTCGAGATATCGTTCCCTACTTGAGACTATGTTTCTATTTTGACTTGTTCTCTATATGAGGTTTATTTTCATCTAAGACCTCGTTTTCTTTTTATTATTCGATACTTTGCTCGTGATTTTGTTCCTATTCGAGACTTGTTTCTAAAATCTCCATGACTTACTGTTTGTTTCATAGCACCAATAACTTTTTGCCCTATTTTTTCTTAATCTTTGTTGCTTCTGGTACAAAATAAAATCTATAGCTCGTTATTGGATCTTTTGTCGATCTTAATTCATAATAACCCTTACTTGATTCATACTTAATAAAACTCCTTGTTTTCTAAAAAGAACAGATAAACATCACTTTTATCACGACTTAGACTATTGGAACTCGTTTTGAATTCTTTGAAACCCTTTTTTTGTAATTCCTTTGGAAAAGGTTGAGAGACTATTCGATGACCTACTAGGGCGTGGCAGTCGTACGCTACAGCCATTATCTGGATTACGGAAACTGAGGGTTCACTGCAGCCAGTAGCGCACTGGCGAGGCATGAACTCTAAGTTGAAGTGATTTCAGACATTCATAGGTTTTCGGGCATTATTGAGACTTCGTCCCAAATTTTTGATATTTTGATCTCTTGAGTTGTTTCGTTAATAATTGTTTAAAAGGGATAAGTTGATAGAATATTCGGTAACATATCGTTATTTGAGTCATGGAGCCGAAAGTTCACTGCAGCCAGATATACACTGGCGGGTCAGGAATTCTAAGTAAAGTAACTTCAAATATCTATATGTTCTCGAATACCAATGGAGACTATATCCCCTTTTCATATGATTATTGGTTTCGAGAATCACAAATCCTTGCACGTTTCCTTGATTTGATACTAATATCTCCTGGGCAATTTCTATATAATTTCTCAAAACGACCTTGCCATTCCCTTCTTGCATTTTTATTGTCGAATCATTTGACTTTCTCAATAAATATACATTGCTAGATTTTGATTTTGTTTTACTATTTTTTTTAATCGTACTTATATTTCGATCGTGTTTTGTCTAACTTCGATTTTAATCATGCGTGATTTTCATAATTTGCTCTAGTTCAATTGTGCCAAACTTTCAATTTTGATCGTGCTTAGAGGGTCGTGCCCTCATGATTTACTTCTCCAAGTCGTAATTAAACTTCGTTCCGCCTCGTGCCTGTTTAACTCTCAATCATTGTTACATCGTGTTATTTCAACTCCTGGAATGTAATCATTGTACTTGGATTAAATTTTGTTCACTTCGTGCCCGACCAAATTTTGATCAATTGAATCGAGCCATCTTATCTATTTTTGTCATGCTAAATTATTTCAAATCATTACGATTTCATACCTAGTCATTGGGCGTATGCATACTTGTGTCTAGTCAATTTTGGATCTTGTGACATTTATGTATCGTGCCGTACTCTTTAAAATTTCGAGGACGAAATTTTTTAATGGGGGAGATTTGTAACCCCGCCTTTCCAATTTTAAGTAATTTTAATTTAATTATGATATTTTAAAGAATAAGTTATATTCAAGTTTTATTTTTCCTAATTTAAATTCATGGTTGTTATTTTAATAAGTTTAGATTAATGGCCTGGTTAGTTAATTAACTAACTATTTGGGACTATAACCAACCTAGAGTGGTCCCCAAGACTTATAACAACCCTCCTAACAAACTTATCAAACTTCTAACCAACTTTAGGGGGTATTGTGCAATTAGGAAATTGTCATGAAGATTTCTTGTAAATTCCCTTCTTTTCTCCTTCTATCCTTTTAATCCCAGGATTAGAGAGAAAAGCTTATTTTCATCACTTATTCTCAATATCACGGAGCTGAGGAGCCCCTCTCCTTCCAAATCCCTAACCTTTTTTCTAACCCTAACCCTAATCTCTTCGATACGATGGCGCTGGCCATGGCGACCAGCATCTCGCCGAGCACCGACGGCTAGGCACCGCTTCCCGACAGCAGCGCCACACTTCCCCGGCGGCAACGACGCATGACGGCGAGTCCCGACAATGTCTATACGGCGGCTCTTTCTCCAGCGGTTCCTTTCGTATCGACGCATGGGCGAATCTCACGCGAGATTCCTCCTCAGAGACGCACGACCGCTCCTTCGGCAATTGTTCTTCCAGATCGACGACGACGAGGTGAGTTCAACTCGTATTCTTGAGAGAGGTCGTCTTCCTTCTGAACTTCCCTATTCTTACGTTTGTGAGCTCGTGGCCAGATCTGACCAGGGTCATCTGAGGCGAGACGTTCCAACGGCGACGACTGATCATCCCCGAGTCTCCATTATGAGTTCGTCACGACGACGGTGAGTGGATCTTGATCCTGTCGTATTCTGGGAAGATCGATCTTCTTCGAGAACAGATTCTGATCTAATTGTCTTGTTTAGTTAGTCAGCGGGATCGAGTTCGTCGGTTGATCAGATCGAGCACGGGGAACAATGGGAGATCTAGCTACTGGTAAGTGTTGATTTAACTCTTTGTTGATTCTTGATCTTGACAATTTCTTGTAATATTTGAAGTCAATTTCAGTATCCTAAATTGCTCCATGTGGTTGCTCGGTTGTGTTTGGTGAATGCTGCAGTAAAACCATTGGTAATTCAGGGATTGCGTGTTCGAGATCTTTGGTTGTGTCCTTGTTTTCTGCGACTGATTCATTAGTTCAGGTAAATCTTCGTCCCTCCTCTGTTTATCAATTTTATATGATCTGCGCTTTGGTTGTTTAGTCAGAGTTGGGGTCGGGTCGTGGGGGTGAAGGTCCCTGTTCGTATCTTGTATGCGTATCGACGATGCTATCCGTGTCCGGTCTTGCTCGTGTCCATAGCTGTGTTGTGCCAGTGTTCGTGTTGCTTGTGTTCAAGCGTTGCATTCATGATGATTGCTGAGGGTTCGTGTCCAGTTCGCGTACGTGTCCGGGATGGGGTTATATATGAAAGAACTGTAAATTGGGAATCTATGAGCATGGTTGTATAAATATTGTAGCTAATATTGCAATAGAGTTGTAAATATTGTAACTAATATTTTGATAAGTTATGTATATTTTATTTTGGAACCTTGGGTTGTTTGAGTAATGATTGAACTGATATAATTTAGATGAGAATTGTGTTCACATTATCAGGATTGTAGGTGAATGTTCTGGGTAAGCTTAGTTATATTTGGGGAATTGTCTATTTGAATACTTGCAGCATTGCTTGTGTGGTATTGAGAAGCCTGGTTGTGTATGTGGGTTGTTCACCTATATTGGTGTATGTTATGGTATTGGGTGAACATGGTATTATAGAGTATCAGCTTGGTTGACATCCATGCAGGAAGAAACACCAATGTTGTTTGGGTTTTTAAATCAAATGTAGTGTCAGGTTAGAATTTACTGCTCTTAAGATAACAGTTGGATTGTGTTGAACCTTTGTTGGGCTATGACAGTTAAACTAAAAGTTGGGATTGAGTTAACAAGCTAAGATATATCCTCAGTATTTTCTTTCCTGGAATTTGGGATCATTAACTTGCCTTCTCCATTCTATTAGATGAGTTAGAGCAAGTAAACTAAATTGTTATGGAACTACTAGGTGACAATTTAACTAGGCTGAAGTAGTGCTTTGGGGCCACTGTTAAACTGCCATGCCAAGCATTTTGTACACTTCCTTAGTAATCTTTTATAATACTAATCTAATTTATGAAATCATTACTATTTTCTTAACAAAGCTACTTATATTATTTTGGGTATTAGTTTCCAATGCCAATCTTATATGAAATTTTTATTTATGTACCAAGTTGGAAGTGAGTGTAGGTAATGATTTTATAAGTTAATTAGCTATAGTTAGGATTAATTTAATGGCTAGCAAATCTAGAATCTAATTAATTAATCAATTGATTCAGGTGGACATAGTGCTAATTATCCTCCTACCCTTGATCACCCGGGGCAAGACAAGTACATTCTATGGTCTTGTGCATTTACATTTCATATCTTGTACTTCTCTTCATGACACGATATGACACGATATCTTGTACTCTTGTACTTTCATGTTCTTGTACGCACTTGTACTCGGGGAGGGAAAATACACTAGCTATGTGACCAAACCCATGTTCTGATATTCATGTAGATAGTTTAGGCCTCGCACCGTGCATGCGGGTCCTAAGCCGTACCGATATTCATGTACTCCTGTACTTATTCCTGTACTCACCCCAGCCGGTCACATATGCTAGTTGTATTTCAAACATTGTGCACATGTCATGTCTTGTACTTCAGGTTCATGGTTTACATTTTTGTACTTTATTTTCTGTACTTTACATTCATGTACTTTCATGTTCTTTTCCTGTACTTTATAGTTCATGTTCTCCCGTACTCATTTCCATATCATGATGTTCTTGTTCATTACCTAGAATTGTACTTTGCTTCGCTCCTGACTGGATATGTTGCAGGTGTACTTGCAGGATATTGTTCCATCTTATGGGCCAGAGCCCGGGATCTTAGCTGAGTAGGATGGAGACATGTCTTAGCTAGAGGCTCCAAGTTTAGACTGTTCAGCTTTACTCCAAGATATTTTTTTGAGAGTTCATAGCGTATTTCATTCATGTTAACTCTAGTACCTTTACTTTATATGGACTTGTGGATTATGGTGATCTTTCTGGATCGTTTATAGATGCTGTAATTTGTAGTAATTCATATTGACTTGTTAGTTTTCCTAGCTTGGTACAGCTTACTACGTTGAGTCTTCCAACGTAGGTTGGGCGTGTCCGACTCGTGTTCGATTATTCGGGAGCGGGTCGTGACAGTTTCCCATTTCTTATTGTACGCCAGACTGTGCGTAGTTTCCTAATTCTCATTGTACGCCAGTTTCGTGCGTAGTTTTCCAATTCTCATGCTAGTTTTTCACTATGCATAGTTTCCAATTCTCATTGTACGCCAGTTTCTCATTGTACGTAGTTTTCCAATTCTAATTGTACGCTAGTTTCTCACCGTGCGTAGTTTCCTAATTCGTACACAAATTGCCAATTCCAGCATTTGTTTCCTAATTATACGCCAGTTCACACTATTCGTAGTTTCTCATTTGTATGCTAGAATCCTTTCCTACACATATTTTTCGCAAAGGCCCATTTTCGTGCATATTTTGTACATAATTTTTTTATTGTGCATATTATTGCGTAGAGACCCATGTTTGTGTGCAAAATTGCGTAGAAGTTCGTAGAATTTCTTTGAGATCATATTTTATGCGCAGAAAGACTATTCTTGATTGTTTAACCATATTTCTGACTTGATTATATGTACACGTGCTAGTATTATTCTAAGTATGTACTGAGGTATAATCTATATGAGTGGACTGAGGTGCGACTCTCCATGCTATCTGATCATGCCTGTTATATGTCAGTACATTTCTGACCGAGCACGGGAATGGTAATGGTTAGCAGCATTGACGTGCTATGATGATTGTTGCTTGATGCATTACACTAAGGATAAATCTAGATTTGGGACTGTCACGACCCATGCCCGCGTTATTGGGCAAGTGTGTGGATATGTCCAGCCCACGCCGCAGAATCGACGGTAGAGAGCTGTCTAGACCGCAATAGTCGTCAAAATATTCAAATAATCGATTTGCTCATCATAGCTACTAATCGCATGCCCAAAGTCAAATCACCATAGCATTACACACTCACTATTTCTTTCTAGTACATCTTGTGCAAGAGAACCCGGAGACAAATCCGGTGAAATCGTAAAGCGACATCCTCAAATACATCACCAAAATACTATATCAAACTGAAAGTAAATCTATACATCAAAGTCCTAAATCATCACTGATCTCTGTGTAGCAACCTCACTAGCTAATGATATCACCTCATCTTATAAAAGCATAAATGCTAAAAGGAAATCATCGATACCTGCAACGAATCCAATCATAAAAGGAGCAAAGTACAACCCTACAAAATGAACATATACAATGTAGAACTATAATCCAACAATAATATGAACTAACCTGTAACAAGACAATGATGCAGTAACAGAAACAATGAACAACCAATCAATGCAATAGTAATTTGAAATATTAATCTACATGTGATCGACTGGAAAGTACAATAGAATAATAGTACAATAGAATGTGGTACGACTTAAATACACGTGCACGATGTGTGGTTAAGCTACCAACAATATTACACTAAGGCTTTGATCACATGCAAATTATATATTTCTCCAACCCCGATACTAATCAAGTAATAGACAATAAGTACAATAAGTACAATCAATGAGTCGGTGTCGACCAAGTGTCCAATATGAAATGCAAATGCAAGACAGTAATATAAGTATAGTCAATCGTAGTGTACTTGCCTTCTTTCGGAAAGTCGCCAAAGTCTCGGAGTCCTCCTAAAATGGATTAACGATAGGGTTAGCCTTTAGTAGAATTTTCTAGAAACTAACTATTCTAAGATTTACTAATCTAAAATTACCAACACACAAATTTAATAGCTAAACTATTAATTATCTAGCAATAAACTATTAGCTAAAGTATACTACAAAATACCCATTAGCTATAACTACTTTAGAAAGTATATTTAATAAAATACCTTAGCTAAACAAAATATCATTATATATATATATATATATATATTTTATATATATATATATATATATATATATATATATATATATATATATATATATATATATATATATAATATATATATATATATATATATATATATATATATATATATATATATATATATATATATATATATATATATATATATAATTTTACAATTTAGAAAGTATTCCTACTTAAATACAACAATTATAATTTTAGAAAGTATTAACATTATTAGTTAATAGGATAAAACATTTGTAATTTAGTAAATACTAGATCATAATAGTTAACCAAAATGTTATTAGTTAAGGATAAACTAGCTAGAAAAATTAAACTAATAATTAAAATTGGACAATTGCCAAAATAAGTAAATATCTAAAATATTTTATAACAAAGTTTACTTAAAATAATAAATACTCGATTGTTTACAAAATAGTGAATATTTGTTATATAAAAATACTACAAATTATAAGATGTTACTTAAAGAATACTAATGGGTTATACTAACAATTAATCAGCCCAACCCAACCCAACCCAAACGGGCTCAGCCCAAAACCCAATTCTATTTCTTTTGTTTTTTCTCTTTTTTTTGTTCCGTTTCGGGCATGGCCCGTAGACCATAGGACCCGGCCCAATTCTACACTAAAAAAACCCTAACCCAAAGTCTTTTCTCTCGCTCTCACTCTCTTTCGCTACTCAAAGCTCAAAGAGTCGGCCCTAACCCTAATTTCTCACTCTCCTCTGTTGACCTAGATCACAGTCAACCAAATATTGATAAAATTGGCAATATGATACTTGTCATAGTCCAATATGACACATCAAGATAGAACTCAGTGCAAGACGAACGTCGGCTCTCTCCTACAGCGTACTCGATTTTTTAAGTCTGTATTTTTATATTTATTGAGTCTAGCTAAATGTAAACTGAGTGGCACGAAGTATTCTGGGCCTATACCTTATCACCAAACAAAATCAAAAGCTCCTCCAAACCAAATTAGGCCACAAAAGCCCAGTTGAGCAATTCTGTCCTATAGAGACAGAGTTTGGGCCAAATTCTGCCTCCACACAGAGTTCGGGCCGAACTCTGTCCCCTAAATTACAGGACCCTAATTTTTAGGGTTTGTTGTATGCTAGTTGTCCAACGACCAAAAATTTGAATTCGTGACACAGAATTCTGGCCAAATTCTGCCTATTCCAACTAGTATAACTAGGCCTTGAATTCTCTCATTTTTATTCATCCAATTATCTTCTCTTCTCTTCTCTATAAGCCTCATATAAGCCTTAACCTTCTCATCTACTAGCCACAAGCTTCCTAAGCCTCAAAGTGCTCAGTGCTATTCAGTTAGAAGTTTGTGCAAGAGTCAAAAACGTCGCTTGGAAAATTTCAAGCATCGCCACATCGATCTTTATAAGAAGTTGACGTGCTCTTCTGAAGAAAAGGCACGGGATGTAACTACTATTTCACAAATAGTGGATTTAATCCTGAGCTAGAGTTCTCAGGCCTGGACTAGTCCTCCACGAGGAAAACCAGGTTAAAAACGACTGTGTTTGCGTATACTCTCTTGATCTTTCTATTTCCGCATTTACTCTGATTATTTACTATTGGTGAAAAGAGTTTAATTTTTAATTGGCTATTATTTTTATAAACTCTATTCACCCTCCTCTTGAGTTGCCTACCTGTTCTTCAATTGGTATCAGAGCTCTGTTCTCTTTACAAGGACTAACATCCTAGAGCTGATCCATGGCAACCACACAACCTATATTTTCCAATCATGGTGAAGGACAGTCCACTCATAGGCCGCCCCTATTTGATGGAACCAAGAACACCTATTGGAAAACTAGGATGAGTTTCTATCTCAAGTCTCTAGACTTTGACCTGTGGACCAATATCACCAATGGTTACAAAAGGCCCGCCAGAATAGTTGTCGAAGGAGATCTCGTCGAGACACCCAACGACAAATATTCTGACGAGAAAAAGAAACAGGCGAGTCTAGATGCTAGAGCTATTAATGCTCTTTTCTGTCCAATAGACAAGAATGAATTTAACAGGGTCTCGACATGCTCCACCTCGTACGAAGTATGGAAGCTTCTAGAAGTGACGCATGAAGGAACCACTCAAGTCAAAGAATCTAAAATTAGTCGTCTTACTCAAAAATACGAGGCGTTCAAGATGAAGCCGAATGAGACGATCACCGAAATGTTCACAAGGTTCCTTGACGTCGTCAACCCTTTGTCATCTCTTGGAAAACAATATACAAATCATGAGACGATCCACAAGTTACTTAGGGGGCTACTGAAGATCTGAAACCCTAAGGTAACAGCTATTATATAAGGAAATGATCTTGCCAAAATGTCTATAGAAACTTTGTTAGAAAAGCTGATGACCCACGAGCTCGACCTCAAAGACTTCGATGAACCTCCCCCAAAGGCAAAAGAAATTACCCTAAAAGCTCATCGTCGAAGGGCTGATCCTGAAGAGACTAACGACGACAATTCTGAAGGTGATGATCAAGCACTTCTAGTCCGCAACTTCAAGAAGTTCTTTCGTTTCAATCGAAGAAAGAAGGAACAACAAGAAGACGACGAGGAAGAACCAACGTGCTACGGCTACAAAAAGAGTAAAAACGTTCAAAAGGACTGTCCCTTCGTAAAGAAAGGCAACAAATATGAGAAGCCTTCTTCAAGAAAGTATGCCAACACTAGTATTTGGCACGAAAGCGAAGCAAGTGATTCTGAGGAAGAAAATGACTCTCCTCAAGACACCGCTAATGTCTACCTAATGGCAACATCCGAGAAGGTAACTAGCGAAACGCTCGATGACTTTACTTTTGATGAACTTGGCGATACGTTTAATGATTTACTAAATGACCACAAGAAAGTCATTAGTAAATATAAGCATGCCAAGGAGAAAATCAAAGGCTATGAAATAGAGACTCAAAATCTTTCTTCCTTACTTGATAATGTTAGAGACACTCCACCCACGGAAGTCACTGATGAGGTGTCCAAACTTAAGTTAAGCCTACATGATGCCGAAGCACTTATTGAAAAGAAAACACGTGAGATCTCAGCATTCAACAAAGAGCTTGCTGAAGAAAAAAATAAACACAAGATCTCTATTGCTAAGATTGATGGTTTAAATGCTAAGTGTAATGAACTAAATGCGGCCTCTAAGAAATTAGAGATTAGATTGGGGAAACATGTTGCTCAACCTTAAACCCAATCACACAGTCACAAAACACACACAAAATACAAGACCACTCATAATAGTAAAATACGTCACCCACATGCAGCACGTAACCATGCTTATATGTACACATACTTCCATGCAGCACGTAAACCACATACACATAGACATCATTCTCAATCTACTCATAACTATTATCCTGCTGCTACACATAGTCACTATTCTGCTAACTATCACCATGCTGCACATAGACATAACTATCATCCTGCTGCTACATATAGTCATTATCCTACTGTTCCACACAACTATCACCATACTGCATATAGACATCACTATCAACCTGCTCCCAACACAAATAGGTATGCTACTTGCACATACTGTAGATTACATGGTCATATCTCACCACAGTGTAGAATTAGAAAATTAGTTGATATTAATCTATATGCATGGGTACCGAAGACTAACATTTCAGGACCAACAAGAACTTTGGTACCAAGGGTCACATATACTCATGATGTAGGTGGACCTTCCTTCCTCAACTAAAAGCAAGTGGATTCTCGATAGTGGATGCTTACGACGTATGACGGGAGACACAAATCTTTTCGTATCACTATCGATGAAGAGGGAAGGGTATGTATCCTTCGGTAACAATTTAAAGGGCTACATCATAGGTAATGGTACTATTGGTTATCCTCCTTCTCCTGTAATAAAGGATGTCTGCCTAGTGACCGAGTTAAAGCATAACCTGCTCAGCATAAGTCATCTTGCTGATCATGGATATGATTAACTTTGGACAAAATAAATACTATATTTATTATAGGTTAACGGAAGACATTGCTTTTAAAGGGATAAGAGAAGATAACATTTATATTTCTATCTATCTAGAAATACTAACAGAGCAGGAAGATGCCTCTACGCCCACAAGGATGAGAGACTATTGTGGCACCAGCGTCTCGGTCATGCCAATATGGATACTATATCCAGGCTATCGACAAAGAAGCTAGTAAGAGGTCTGCCTGACTTCACATTCAAGAAGGACACGGTATGTGCCGAATGTAAACTGAATAAGGCAACCAAATCTTCATTTCATTCCATAAACACTGTAAGTACTACTAGACCCTTGTAATTACTGCACATGGACTTATTTGGTTCCAGTAGAGTAGCCAGTCTTGGTGGAAAACTCTATGCTTTTGTTATAGTAGATAAATTTTCAAGATTTACTTGGGTTTTCTTCCTTTCAAACAAAAGCGATGCGATTTCATTTTTCAAAATCTTTGCCAAAAATGTCCAAAACGAAAAAGGCTACATGATTACTCAAATTCGAAGTGATCATGGAGGCGAATTCGAAAATTTTGATTTTGAAAAGTTTTGCGAAACAAATGGTTTTGATCATGAGTTTTCTTGTCCTCGAACTCCTCAACAAAATGGTATTGTGGAGCGGAAGAATAGGACTCTTAGCGATATAGCTAGAGCCATGTTAAATAAATTTTCACTTCCAAAATATTTTTGGGCAGAAGCTGTCAGTACAGCGTGCCATCTTTTAAATAGGGTACTTATTCGACCTATTTCAAAGAAAACACCCAACGAGCTTTGGTTTGGTAGGACTCCTAATGTCTCAAATTTTAGAGTGTTTTGTTGTCGTTGTTTTATCCTAAACACCAAAGATAACTGTCACGATCCGCTTTCGAATAATCGGACTAGAGTCGGACACGCCCAACCTTTGTCGATGGACACGACGAAGTAAGCTGTACAATTCTAAGGAAAACTCCAAGATACAAGAAATATAAACTATCACAGCTGCTATACACGTTTCCAGAATCACCATAATCTACAAGTTATTTATACAATATCATCCGGAGACAAATTCGGTAACATGAATAAAAATTATACAATCCTGAAATCCTCAATACAATACAATACATGGTAAAATCCTCTAAAACAATCTAAGAAAAGACCTAACTATAACTCTGAAATTCTAAGTCTATCCTGAGGCACAACTCTATCCTGGCTTCGGGCTCTGGCCCATGAAGGAGATACAGCATCATCAAGTAAACCTGCAACGTATCCTGTCAGAAAAAGAGAAAAGTACAACCCCGACAAGAAGTTCTAAACAATGTAAACTGAAATGCATGAAAATGAATCACAAGATGAACTATGGTACCAGATAGGAACATAAGACGGTAGTACATGAATAACAATGAAACTATAGTACCAGATCCAGAAACAATGAACTATGCTATCAGTATAACATGCAAGTGAAATAACTATCAGAATATGTGACCGGCTGGGTAAACAATGAACAGTAAACAAAAAACAATGAACAATGGTACGGCTTAAAGTCCCATGTGCACTATGTGAGACCTAAGCTATTAGTCAATGCCTAGCTAAAATAGGATTGGTCACATATCTGTAGTAGTTCCCCACCCCAATGTACAGGTAAGAACAATGAACCATGAATGATGAACGGTGAACAATGAACAATGAATAATGAACAGTCGTGTGTACAACGTGTCAATATGAGAACATGAGGCAAGACATAAATACATAGTAAAGGGATCGAGTCGGTGTACTTGCCTTGCTCTGGAATATCACAAGTAGGGAGATGGTAATCTCTCTGGTTACCTATTTTAGACACAAGTTGGTTAGGGTTTAAACAATGATATTATCTAGCTAATTTCTACAAACAAACTCTCTATTTATATATGCTAGCTAACCATACATATATTAGAAAATATATCCTACCTTTAATCCAGATAAATACCTATAGAATTTCTTAACTATTTTTTTTAACAAAAATCATTATAAAATAACACTAGCAATATCTACAACTATTTAGCATATTAGTAACTACACCAAGTTAGGAGTAGGTTTAGCTAAAAGTAATATATGTTAGCAAAATACATATACAAACAACTTATCAAAAATTATACAAAACATAACCAATCCTACAGACACCCACCTCTACTGTAACCAGCTCAAAGAAGCAAAATACACTTGCAGCTCTCCCCCTTTTGAATACACCAAAACTTGAATGATTAACTCAGTCATGTAATCATCTCAAGCCTCTACATAATATACAAACCAAATAAAAATAGTGTTTAAAAAAACAAAACAAAAAATCTCGCCAACATCTGCAGTCCCAACCCTCGACACCAGCCATATGATTCAACTTTCCAACCGCGCCATTGCAACACTTCAATCCCAGCTATCTTCCTGCTTGAATACTAAAAAAACAACCTAACCAAGCACGCAAACAACTGTAGGATGTTGACACCAGACATCCACACTTCCCGTATCTAACACCCGAGTCCAAAGGGTCGAAAACCAACATGGCACGCACGTCAATCAATACCCGTATCGAGAAATAGAATTCTAAGGATCAGAATCCAACCTACTACTGTGCCACTTGGTTTCGGATGCGACGATACCACAGGAATGAAGTCGACATAGTACTCCAGACCTAAGGCTCGCTGCAATCAAATCTATGAGTGCTTCGAATCTGTTCTTGAATCCCGACCAATCGATCTTACTGTCTTATGAAGAATCGACTCGATCTAGCAATACAAACGATCGAGAATCAAAAACAAAAATTTTACAGAGCTATGATTTACGATTGGTTCGAATGCTTACCAAGGGAGGGTCAAGCTCCTGATCTCGACGATGATCTCGAACGACCGATCAATCCCGACAAGAACCTCTACGATGCGTTCGTTCACCACAAAGAAGAAATCGATAAACAAAGAAATTATCAGAGAGCATGTCGATGTGATTTCGAGTTCGAATGGTTCTAAAGTATAGATCAACTCACTGAGAACCAAATCGATTGCCAGAGGAAGAAGATGACCTAGCGGAAGAACCGTCAAGAGAAGGGAGGGTCAACGCCAGGGAAGATCGCGTCGTCGAACGCCGTCGTCGATGTCAGGATCCGCCGGCGGGGTGGAACGATGGACTCGCGGTGGAAATTGACACTGGAGTGGCCTGATGCGTGTGTCGAGCCTCGTCCCGATGATCTGTTGCTGGTCGGAGAAGACAACGACCACACGGAAGAACGATGAGCGTAGTTGTCGGTGGTGCGCTCAGATAGCCGGAGAAGGACTCCGCTCGTCGCCGCTGTGGCTCAACCACTACTCGAAGAAGGAACCGCCAAGTCGTCGAAGAACTCAGAACGCCGAAGAAGGAGCAACCGTCGGGGTCGCCGCAGCTGTCATGGTCGTCACCGCGATCTCCCCATCTCCATCGTCGGCTACCACTCACCGAGAACGGTGAGGCACCGCCGAGATCAGGCCGCCGCCGGGATCAGGCCGCCCGCCGAAGTTGTCGTCGTGGCTCAAGAAACCTAGGTTAGGGCTTCGATGAAGAATTTGGGAATGCGGAGAAATGAAACTCTGCTCCCAATTCGATTTGGAAAAATTTGGAGACAGTGAAAGAAAGAGAAAGTTTCTTTAAATAGATTTTAATGAAAGAAATACAATTTTTCAAAACCACACTCCTACAAATACTTTATTGCAAACTAAATCTAAAAAGTTGTTAGAAAGTTGTTAGATGGTTAGGGAGAAGAGTGGAGTTTATTACAAGGTTGTTGGAAAACTTGGAGAACACTCTAATTAGTTGTGAGCCCTGATTAATTAAATAATCAGCCATGAAACTAAATTCTAGAGTCTTCTTTCCATAAATCTTTAATAAAGGTTAAAACCAATATTATTTTTATAGAGCTCATTAAATCATAATAATGCTAATCCGAAAATAAATATTCTCCAAAAATATTGAGAATAATTGTTTTCTAAAATTCTAAAATATCATAAAAATACAAAAATTCATTAATTCGGGAAAGTAGGGTTACAAATCTACTCCCCTTAGAAAACTTTCGTCCTCGAAATTTCAAAGGGCACACTAAATACAATTAAGAATATAACCAACACGAAAACTTGAAAACGATTTAACATAAAATTTGACTTCTTTTTTTTATACGACTAGAAAAATCAAAATGATTTAAAAGAGATCAAAGTTTAAAATCTAGATATGGTAAAGTGACATAAAAATGATTTCTCATAATAAATTATAAACATGATAAAATCAAAATTTAGTCATAGTAAAATAATACCAAAATGATATTGTCATAATTAAATTCTCACATAAATTTATGACTTAAGTCTAATAAAAACTCAAATCATTTAAACACGAGATTTAAGCTTGGTATATACACAACTACGAATGCTAAAATACCATAACTATACAATTAATAATAAAACAAGAATTTTTGAAAATGTAGCTATCAGAATATGGAACCATTAGCAAATTACATGCAATATACTAAAGTCAAACTATGGGAGAGATGGGCTAATAGATATCGAAAGAAGGTCCCAATAAAATTTTCTAAAATAAATCAAGAGAAAATGGAATCAATTGATGAGATTTCACATAAGATCAAGATAATTTAATGGCGATAAGAGATCAAACATGGTAAATAACACGGATCTAATCTCAATAGTATCCGGAAACTATTCATATTCAAAATTATCTTGCCTAGAGTTCCTGCCTTGCCAGTGTAGTGTACAACTGACTGCAGTGAACTTTTGCTCAATGACTCGAATAATAATAAATTGTCGAATATTTATATCAACTTTATCCACGTTATCGGAACTACTCAAGAGATCAAAAGTTTATAATTTTTAGGACATAGCTTCAATAATATCCGAGAACCTATGAATACCCGAAATTATTTTGACTTAGAGCTCATGCCTCGCCAGTGCGCAGCTTGGCTGCAGTGAACCTTCGGTCTCCATAATCCAGATAAATGACTACAGTGCGCATCTGCCACGTCATAGTAGGTCGTCGAGTACTTTTTCAACTTTGTCCTTAGAATTTCAAGGAGTTTTACAAAATTTCAAACGAATTCTAAACCCTAATCATGCTGGAAGGTGATGTTATATATTCTTAGAAAACAAGTAGTTACTGAGAAATAAACAGCGGAACAAGGAGATTACAAAAATGAATCTTAAATAAGAACAAATGACTCGAATTGCAACAAGGAATTTTTTTAAAAATTCTAGATATTAAGAGGAAATCTAATGAAAGCTCAAATAATATAAATCAAATATTTATACTAGAAAAATATATTAGATAGATAATCATAAGAGCCTCGAGCGCAGGGGAATCAATATCCTTGCGTTGCGTGTCTGAACCACTCTGAAAAATAGAAAACTAGTTAGATTAGGCCTAAACTATAAGATAACAATAGCCTTAATAAAATTATATCCATAACCATTTCCCACGGATCCTATGCTGTGATGAATTTTCCTTAGTCTAACAGGTTCTCCAACAGCACTTTATAGCCTAAGTGCCATTAGGACAGACCTGCATGGGCCACCACTAAAAACATGTCACGACCCGCTCCCGAATAATCGGACACGAGTCGGACACGCCCAGCCTTCGTCGATAGACACGACGAAGTAAGCTGTACAATTCTACGGAAAACTCCAAGATACAAGAAATATAAACTATCACAGCTGTTATACACATTCCCAGAATCACCACAATCCACAAGTTATTTATACAATATCATCCGGAGACAAATCCGGTGACATAAATAAAAATTATACAATCCCGAAATCCTCAATACAATACAATACATGATAAAATCCCCTAAAAACAATCTAAGAAAAGACCTAACTATAACTCTGAAATTCTAAGTCTATCCTGAGGCACAACTCTATCCTGGCTTCGGGCTTTGGCCCATGAAGAAGATACAGCATCATCAAGTAAACCTGCAACGTATCCTGTTAGGAAAAGAGCAAAGTACAACCCCGACAAGAAGTTCTAAACAATGTAAACTGAAATGCATGAAAATGAATCACAAGATGAACTATGGTACCAGACAGGAACTTGAGACGGTGGTACATGAATAACAATAAAACTATAGTACCAGATCCAGAAACAATAAACTATGCTATCAGTGTAACATGCAAGTAAAATAACTATCAGAGTATGTGACCGGCTGGGCAAACAATGAACTGTAAACAGTGAACAATGAACAATGGTACGGCTTAGAGTCCCACGTGTACGATGTGAGACCTAAGCTATTAGTCAATGCCTAGCTAAAATATGATTGGTCACATATCTGTAGTATTTCTCCACCCCAATGTACAAGTAAGAACAATGAACCATGTACGATGAACGGTGAACAATGAACAATGAACGGTCGTGTATGCAACGTGTTAATATAAGAACATGAAGCAAGACAGAAATACAGAGTAAAGGGATCGAGTCGGTGTACTTGCTTTGCTCTGGAATATCAGGAGAAGGGAGATCGTAATCTCTCTGGTTACCTATTTTAGACACAAGTTGGTTAGGGTTTAAACAATGATATTATCTAGCTAATTTCTACAAACAAACTCTCTATTTATATATGCTAGCTAACCATACATATATTAGAAAATATATCCTACCTTTAATCCAGATAAATACCTATAAAATTTCTTAACTATTGTTTTTTAAAAAAATCATTATAAAATAGCACTAGCAATATCTACAACTATTTAGCATATTAGTAACTAGACCAAGTTAGGAGTAGGTTTAGCTAAAAATAATATATGTTAGCAAAATAATTCTTTATAGAACATTTAGAAAAATGTAGTATACCAGTATAGACTAAATCCTTAATAAATAATTTATAGATAAAAGTATAGATGAAATTTTATGGTAAGAATCTAGGTGTCAAAAATTCCTTTTGAACTAACTGGATGCAAAGTCCTTTGTAAAACATTTTATATAAATCTTTAATATACAGGATAATTTATAATGACAGTGAATATAATTAATTATTTATATTTTCAACTAATAATTTACACATATTATCAATACATGTAATATAAGAAAGAAATCCATAAAAGTATGTATACTACTGTACTGCCATCAGACTTGTCCTTTCAAATTGTGAAGGCTCAAGCAATGTCTCTTCAACTTTTAAAGAGTCACACGCAAGTGTCAGATTTAAAGAACAATGAATGGAGATTCATAAAGAGCTCTTTCTCTCTCGGTCACTGAGTAGTCAATGACAAAACCAAAAATCCCAACATCCTAAGCCTGCAATCCTTCACTGCTCGAGCAACAATCCATACTCCATTACTGGAGCTAACAGAAGCCCCTTAGCATCTTCCAAGCCAATATAGGCCTTTTACTATGGTCTGCCCCTGCCATGAACTACACTTCGACACAACCCATATGAAAACACACAACAAAAAAAATAAAAACCTAAACTCAGCAAAGCCCAAAAAATACATATACAAACAACTTATCAAAAATTATACAAAACATAACCAATCCTACAGACACCCACCTCTACTGTAACCAGCTCAAAGAAGCAAAATACAGTTGTAGCTCTCCCCCTTTTGAATACACCAAAACTTGAATGATTAACTCAGTCATGTAATCAGCTCAAGCCTCTACATAATATACAAACCAAATGAAAATAGTGTTTAACAAAACAAAACCAAAAATCTCGCCAACACCTGCAGTCCCAACCCTCGACACCAGCCATATGATTCAACTTTCCAACTGTGCCATTGCAAC
Source organism: Iris pallida (assembly GCA_029216955.1). Lineage (NCBI taxonomy): Eukaryota > Viridiplantae > Streptophyta > Magnoliopsida > Asparagales > Iridaceae > Iris > Iris pallida. Next base: position 9,783,118 of record JANAVB010016600.1, on the reverse strand, counting down.
ACTTCAATCCCAGCTATCTTCCTGCTTGAATACTAAAAAAACAACCTAACCAAGCACGCAACCAACTGTAGGATGTTGACACCAGACACCCACACTTCCCGTATCTAACACCCGAGTCCAAAGGGTCAAAAACCGACACGGCACGCACGTCAATCAATACCCGTATCGAGAAATAGAATTCTAAGGATCAGAATCCAACATGCTACTGTGCCACTTGGTTTCAGATGCGACGACACCACAGGAATGAAGCCGACAGAGTACTCCAGACCTAAGGCTCGCTGCAATCAAATCTATGAGTGCTTCGAATCTGTTCTTGAATCCCGACCAATCGATCTTACTGTCTTATGAAGAATCGACTCGATCTAGCAATACAAACGATCGAGAATCAGAAACTAAAATTTCACAGAGCTATGATTTAAGATTGTTTTGAATACTTACCAAGGGAGGGTCAAGCTCTTGATCTCGACGATGATCTCGAACGATCGATCAATCCCGACAGGAACCTCTACGATGCGTTCGTTCACCACAAAGAAGAAATCGATAAACAAGGAAATTATCAGAGAGCATGTCGATATGATTTCAAGTTCGAATGGTTCTAGAGTATCGATCAACTCACTGAGATCCAAATCGATTGCTAGAGGAAGAATATGACCTAGCAGAAGAACCGTCAAGAGAAGGGAGGATCAACGCCAGGGAAGATCGCGTCGTTGAACGCCGTCGTCGACGTCAGGATCTGTTATTGCCGGGAACGCCGGGGCACGCTTTTCGATAGAAAATACAGAAACTGAAACAGTTGTAAAGACAACGTTTCAAATGCAATTCCTTAAAGAAGGTTTTGCAACAGAGATCCAGAAGGATTCTACAAATTACGAGATCTAAAAAGATATCGTAATTCACGAATAATCTAAAGAGATTTTCGTGACCGTAGCAAACTGGCAGTAGTACCTTCTAAAAAGAAGATACTGACAGAACTGCTAAAGGCAACAGAAGGGTGACAGGCGAGAAATGGAATTGCTGGGGTGAATGATCACCGTTGCTCAAAGCTTTATTCGCCCTCTGCGAACAGCTTCCAGGAACCAGCAAGGTTGACGGAAAACCTTGGAACACTCCTGCTCTTCTGACTCCTCGGAAGACGGCGAACTTCTCTGGCAATGGCTCTACTCTTCTCTTTCTATTTGAAGTAACAGAACCGACACGTACTAAAAAGTACTAGTGTTTGTGTTAAAGAACACGCTCACTACTCTGTTGTATTAAAGAACACTTAAGAGTTTTTCTTCCTGGAATTCTGATTACTGCCAACACTCAGAGAGAGGAGAGAACCTGCATATATAGCCCACGGGGCGGTTGCCAAGCAGTTGCCTGAACTTCAGGGTAGTGGCTGAACCACTTCTGAAAGTGCAGCAACTGCTGCAACCGTTCCCGCTCTAATATGCAGCCAGCCATAAGCACATACGCACTCTACGCACACTGCGTACGCTGCGTCCACTGTGCACTCTACGCACGCTGTGTACGCTGCGCACACTGCACGTACTGGGCGTACTGGGCTGCGTACTGGGCTGCGTAACTGGGCCAGCGTAACTGGGCTCGCGTAACGGGCCACGCAACGTGGTCGCGCAACGAGCGCAACTTAAGCGCACTATGCGCCTAGCGACGATGCTGACGTGCTAAGTGCAAAGTGCGCCAACAAAACGCCACATTACGCCTCATGAGCCCTTGAGCCCGAGTTCGAGCCCGAGCCCGAGTCCGAGTCCGAGTCCGAGTCCGAGTCGCTAAGCTCCTACGGAGCTTAGCTCCATGGAAATAAATTTCCAAGAGCAAAAAGCTTACAGCTTTTTAATTGTTGATTAAGCCTTTATACCATTAATAATTAATCCCACATGGCACACACCCATGTGCACTACATGTGCATCTCCATAAAGAGTAAAGACTCATATATATGGAGATAAACATTCCTTTCTAGCCGATGTGGGACTAAAAACCAAAACAAAGGCTAAAAAACCCAACAATCCCCCATATATCTCTATATATATGAGTACGAGTGTTCCCCACAGTAACTGTCCATTATGCTTTTAGGATAGAGGCCACTTAAGACTTGAATCTTCCCACGTGAGTCAAAAATCAAACTATAATACAAGAATGGACTAAGCCTTGAATTCTGCATCATAGCTGAAATTCTTTCCACTCACATAATGTAGTTACATGTGCTTCTGGCTGCACATTTAAGGCCGTGTGCCAGCCTGGTTTCAGTGTATAATATTGGGCGTCTACAAGTTTACCCTCAAGAGACGGCCTGATATCTCTTTGTCCATACACTATAGGTGAGTTCTTTATTAAAGAGACATGGCATGAAGCGTCCAACGCTTCCTTTGCGGTGCTACGCCGCTATGACATGGCCTTAAGCCGAGGACCTTACCCCGAATCACCGGGAACCTCATCGTAGTGTCATACTACCCGTAGCATGAGGTCTAGCCCCTTTGTAGTGCCAAACTACCCAGCATGAAGCCTTACGCTTCTGTGCGGTGTTACGCCGCTACGACATGGCTTGCAAGGCCGAGGCTTTATCCCTAGCCGGGTTTACCTCATTGTGGTGTCGTGCCACCCGTAACATGAGGAACACCTCCTCTTTGTAGTGCTGACTACATCCCTCTTTAATTCAATATACAGCATTAGGCCAACTGCCTATTTGCGGTGCTATGCCGCTGTGACTTGGCTAACATAGCCGAGGCTTTACCTCCTTCGAGAACCTCATGGTGGAGTCACCGCCACACATAGCATGGAGTCACACTCCTTGTAGTACTGTGCTACCATGCTTCCTGTAAAGCATACCAGACATTCCAAATGCCTGAGAACTCATTAAGGCATTTAAGCCAACCTCCCACAGGACCTGTTTTTCGCAGAAAACAACAGTAGACAACAGTGGTTATAGGTCCGTAACCTTTCCATGCCCAATAGAACATGTACCCACCGTTCCTGATATTCTTCCGATTAGTGGTCCTCCCTTGAACCAAAAGCTAGATGCCTAGTAGATAAATCTTTGAACTAATAGCATAAAACTTTATGGTAGGAATACAATAATACAATATCAGAATGCCTTCAAGCCCATTTTACAAGCTGTGTCATCGACCAGCTGGCGCTTGAGGCCCTTGGTGAACGGATCCGCCAGGTTCTCCTGACTCCGAACATCAATCACTGCAATAACACCTCTCTTGATAAGATCATGTACTGCCCTGTGCTTCAACCGTACAGTCCTCTTCTTCCCGTTAAAGAGATCATTTGATGCCACCGCCGCAGTCGTCTGGTTGTCGCAGTATATCGGTATCGTCGGTACTTGCGCCTCAACCACTGGAAGATCATACATGAGCTCCCGAAGCCATTCTGCTTCCTCGGCTGCGGTATCAAGTGCAAAGAACTCAGATTCCATAGATGACCGCGAGAGCATAGTCTGCTTCTTCGACTTCCACGATATAGCAGCTCCACCCATTGTGAAAATGTATCCACCTGTGGACCTCTCGCTCTCTACCTCTGAGCACCAACTGGCATCACTGAAGCCTTCCACTACCTGTGGATCTCCGCTGTAGTACAGTGCATATGTCTGAGTCATCTTGAGATATCTCATAACCCGTTCCACAGCTTTCCAGTGTTCAACACCGGGATTGCTCGTAAAACGACTCAACATTCCCACGGCGAAAGCTATGTCAGGCCTTGTGGCAGTAGTAGCATACATCAAACTTCCGATTACGCTTGCATACTCCAGCTGCCTGACGCTTTTCCTTGAATTAGGCTTCAGCTTCAGATCACACCTGTACGGCGTATCGATCCCTGAAAGATCCCGATACCCATAACGAGTGATCATTTTCTCAATATAATGAGACTGTGACAGCGCTAGTCCAGTGTCTGTCCGGATGATCTTGATCCCTAAGATCACATCAGCTTCCCCCAAGTCCTTCATACTGAACTTGCTTGAGATGAATTTCTTTGTCTTCGTGACAGATTTAATATCCGTACCTAGGATAAGCATGTCATCCACGTACAGACAAACGATCACACCTCTTCCATCAGCGAACTTCGTGTAAACACACTTGTCCGTATCGCTGACCATGTAGCCATTTGACCTTATAACTTTGTCAAATTTCTCATGCCACATCTTGGGAGCCTGTGTATGACCGTACAAGGATTTCACCAACTTGCAGACTTTGTCTTCAAATCCCCTGATGACAAATCCCTCTGGCTGTTGCATGTAAATCTCTTCGGTCAGCTCGCCATTTAGGAAAGCCGTATTTACATCCATCTGATGTATCACCATCTTATGTATTGTTGCGAGAGCAATCAACATTCTGATGGTGGTCATCCGGGCTACTGGAGCATACGTGTCAAAATAGTCAATCCCCTACTTCTGAAAAAACCCCTTGGCTACCAACCTAGCCTTGAACTTGTCAATAGTTCCGTCTGTTTTCATCTTCTTCTTGAAGATCCATTTGCATCCGATGGGTTTCGCTCCTTCAGGAAGATCAACCAACACCCAAGTGTTATTTGAGGTGATAGAATCAATCTCATTGTCAATCGCCTCCTTCCAGAAAACCGTGTCTCTGGTCTTCATCGCCTCATCATAGGTAAACGGATCTGCTTCCACATGATAGGTGACAAAGTCACTTCCGAAGTCCTTCGGTCTCCTCACACGCTTAGCTGACGGCTCAGCTTGTTCTGGTTCAACCGTTGTTTCAACAACAACATCTTCTTGGACCACATCTTCATTGAAGACTTCAGTCTCTTGTGCACCCTCATTATTCTCCGGAACATCCGAAAGAACAATATTCTTGTGCCTTGCAAACTTGTCTTCAAAATATTCTGCATCGCGAGATTCAATAATATGATTTGACTCAATATCAAGAAATCTCCGAGCATCACTCTTCTCGGCATACCCCAAGAAGATCGTCTTTGTAGTCCTTGTCCCAAGCTTCTGAATCTTTAGATCTGGAAGCTTGACATACGCCAGACACCCCCACACTCGAATGACATTCAAGTTAGGTCGGACCTTGAACCAGAGTTCATGAGGAGTAACGTCTGAAGTTGCATGAGGCACTCTATTTAGAATAAAAGTGGCCGTCAATGCAGCTTCTCCCCAGTAGCACTTAGGAAGGCCAGCAGTCAACAACATTAAATTTATCATTTCTGTCAACGTCCTGTTCTTCCTCTCAGCTACTCCGTTTGATTGAGGAGAGTACGGAGCCGTAGTCTCATTGACAATTCCATGTTCCTTACAGAACGATGCGAATTCATGAGACCTGTACTCCCCACCTCGATCACTTCTTATCCTTTTGAGTTGTTGTCCAGTCTGCCGCTCAGCTTCGGCTCTGAACTCCTTGAACTTCTCGAATGCTTCGTCTTTAGCCTTCAGCAAGTAGACGAACGCATACTTTGAGAAGTCGTCGATAAAGGTTATGAAATACTTCATCCCGGCCTTTGTAGAGAACTGTTTGAAGTCACAGATATCTGAGTGTACCAACTCCAGAAGATCTGTACTTCGATTAACCCGAGGAAAGGGTTTCCTTGTGATCTTTGTTTGAGCACAAACTTCACATTTCTCTACCTTATCCCCACACTTGGAGATAAGTCCTAGACTAGACATTCTGTTTATTCGTTTACAATGAACATATCCTAGCCTATTATGCCACAACTCAAGAGTATAAGCAGAAGGAGTGATTTCATTAATTACATTAATTACATTGGACTGATTTACAAGCTGAATCTTGAACATTCCTTCGGTATAAAAAGCTTTCCCGAAATATGTTCCCTTGATAGACATCACCATCTGGCCAGCATTGATGTCCTTCCTGAGGCCTGTATTGCAGAGTAGGCCTTCCGAGACCAGGTTCTTGGCGATAGCAGGTACGTGCTTTACGCCTTGAAGCGTCAGAGACTTCCCCGAAGTCAGCTTCAACACCACCGTCCCGATCCCGAGCACTTCAGCTTGTGCTTGGTTCGCCATCACAACCGCTTCAGAAGTGGGTGTGTAGGTGGTGAACCACTCCTTACTGGAGCAGACATGGCAGGTGTCTCCAGTATCTACCCACCATTCTGAATCAGATCCTACAGCATCAACCTGTCCAATCATAGCAATTACATCAGTAATCATTGAGACTTTGCTAAGCTCATCTTGCTCTGATTTCTTGGCCGGTACTGTACATTCACTTTTGAAATGGCCCAACTGGCCATACTTGAAACAAGGCATCTTTGCCTTAGATTTCTTTGACTTGAAAGAAGTTCCCTTAACATTCAAGTTGTTAGGGTTCTTCTTCTTCTTCTGGAAATCTGCACGCTTTCCCTTTTCCTTTGGTTCCTTGGTCTGAACCAGATTGGCGTTAGCCAATTGCTTGGAAAGTATGTCAACCTTATGTTGAGCCCTCATCTGGTCTTCAACATAAATTTCCTGCAGGAGATCTTCAAGGGTGATCTCCAGCTTCTTCCTATGCATGTTTGCATAGAACTTGCTCCACCCAGCGGGGAGCTTTGAGACAATCCCTCCAACAATAAACTTGTCGGGGAGGGGCATAGCCTCGTCTTCCAATTTCTGTCGCAACTTCAAAAATTCTTTGACCTGCGGTAGCATGGACTTCTCGTCCTCAAAGAGCCATTTGTGATATTTTTCAACCACAAATATTTTGCTCCTGTTCTTGTCTTCTTCGTATAGTTTTTCCAGAGACTCCCATATGTCTCTGGCAATTGGTTTCTTACTGTAGGATTCTGCTAGAGAATCCTCCATAGCATTCAGGATAAGCAACCTGCAAATGCTATTCTCCCTTCTCCACTTGGCCTGAAGTTTAGTAGCCGCAGAGATTGCGGCAGCAGACCCAGTATCTGGAACAGTAGGTTCCTCTTCAAGCAATACGTGATCAACGTCTCTAAGTTGAAGAGTGAGATAAACCTTCCTCTTCCAGACTTGATAATGCTCTCCATCAAACTTCTCTAACTTACAGAAGTCAGTGTTTAGGAGTGAAGCATTAATATTTTCCATCGTAGCAATAAAGCTTTGAGATTGTTATTGCCGGGAACGCCGAGGCACGCTTTTCGATAGAAAATACAGAAACTGAAATAGTTGTAAAGACAACGTTTCAAATGCAATTCCTTAAAGAAGGTTTTACAACAGAGATCCAGAAGGATTCTGCAAATTACGAGATCTAAAAAGATATCATAATTCACGAATAATCTAAAGAGATTTTTGTGACCGTAGCAAACTGGCAGTAGTACCTTCTAAAAAGAAGATACTGACAGAACTGCTAAAGGCAACAGAAGGGTGACAGGCGAGAAATGGAATTGTTGGGGTGAATGATCACCGTTGCTCAAAGCTTTATTCGCCCTCTACGAACAGCTTCCAGAAACCAGCAAGGTTGACGGAAAACCTTGGAACACTCCTGCTCTTCTGACTCCTCGGAAGACGGCGAACTCCTCTGGCAATGGCTCTACTCTTCTCTCTCTGTTTGAAGTAACAGAACCGACACGTACTAAAAAGTACTAGTGTTTGTGTTAAAGAACACGCTCACTACTCTGTTGTGTTAAAGAACACTTAAGAGTTTTTCTTCCTAGAATTCTGATTACTGCCAACACTCAGAGAGAGGAGAGAACCTGCATATATAGCCCACGGGGCGGTTGCCAAGCAGTTGCCTGAACTTCAGGGTAGTGGCTGAACCACTTCTGAAAGTGCAGCAACTGCTGCAACCGTTCCCGCTCTAATATGCAGCCAGCCATAAGCACATACGCACTCTACGCACACTGCGTACGCTGCGTACACTGCGCACTCTACGCACGCTGCGTACGCTGCGCACACTGCGCGTACTGGGCGTACTGGGCTGCGTACGGGGCTGCGTAACTGGGCCAGCATAACTGGGCTCGCGTAACGGGCCGCGCAACGTGGTCGCGCAAGTGGCTCGCGCAACGAGCGCAACTTAAGCGCACTATGCGCCTAGCGACGATGCTGACGTGCTAAGTGCAAAGTGCGCCAACAAAACGCCACATTACGCCTCATGAGCCCTTGAGCCCGAGTCCGAGTCCGAGTCCGAGTCGCTAAGCTCCTACGGAGCTTAGCTCCATGGAAATAAATTTCCAAGAGCAAAAAGCTTACAGCTTTTTAATTGTTGATTAAGCCTTTATACCATTAATAATTAATCCCACATGGCACACACCCATGTGCACTACATGTGCATCTCCATAAAGAGTAAAGACTCATATATATGGAGATAAACATTCCTTTCTAGCCGATGTGGGACTAAAAACCAAAACAAAGGCTAAAAAACCCAACAGGATCTGTCGGCGGGGTAGAACGGTGGACTCGTGGTGGAAATTGACTCTAGAGTGGCCTGATGCGTGTGTCGAGCCTCGTCCCGATGATCTGTTGCTGTTCGGAGAAGACGACGACCACACGGAGGAATGATGAGTGTAGTTGTCGGTGTTGCGCTCAGATCGCCGGAGAAGGACTCCGCTCGCCGCCGCTGTGGCTCAGCCACCACTCGAAGAAGGAACCGCCAAGTCGTCAGAGAACTCAGATCGCCGGAGAAGGAGCAACCGTCGGGGTCGCCGCTGCCATCGTGGTCGTCATCGCGATCTCCCCATCTCCATCATCGGCCGCCACTCGCCAAGAACGGTGAGGCTCCGCTCAGATCAGGCCACCGCCGAGATCAGGCCGCCTGCTGAAGTTGTCATCGTGGCTCAAGAAACCTAGGTTAGGGCTTCGATGAAGAATTTGGGAATGAGGAGAAATGAAACTCTGCTCCCAATTCAATTTGGAAAAATTAGGAGACAGTAAAAGAAAGAGAAAGTTTCTTTAAATAGATTTTAATGAAAGAAATATAATTTTTCAAAAACACACTCCAACAAATACTTTATTGCAAACTAAATCCAAAAAGTTGTTAGAAAGTTGTTAGGTGGTTAGGGAGAAGAGTGGAGTTTATTACAAGGTTGTTGGAAAACTTGGAGAACACTCTAATTAGTTGTGAGCCCTGATTAATTAAATAATCAGCCATGAAACTAAATTCTAGAGTCTTCTTTCCATAAATCTTTAATAAAGGTTAAAACCAATATTATCTTTATAGAGCTCATTAAATCATAATAATGCTAATCCGAAAATAAATATTCTCTAAAAATATTAAAAATAATTGTTTTCTAAAATTCTAAAATATCATAAAAATACAAAAATTCATTAATTCAGGAAAGTGGGGTTACAACAACTTAAGCAAATTTGATGCCAAAGTTGACGATGGTAATTTTCTTAGCTATGCTGCCAAGGGTAAGGGATATAGAGTGTTCAACAAATGCTCAATGATTGTAGAAGAATCTACTAATGTGACTTTTGATGAGGAAAATAGTGCACAGCTATCCTCGACGATGATGTTGAACCGCCAACTTCCACGCCGATGAATACCACCCCTGAAATCAATTCTTTGGAGGGATTACCGAAGAAGTTCGCGTTCAAGCCATCACACCCAAAAAACTTGGTAATAGGTGAGGTGTAAGTACTCGATCATCGTTAAGAGATTCCTTTGCTAGCACTGCTTTTACTTCGTAAATTGAGCCAAAAACTGTTTTAGAAGCTTTTAATGATGAGTTTTCGATTTCAGCTATGCAAGAAGAACTCAACCAATTCGAAAAAAACCAGGTTTGGGAACTTGTTCCTAAACCAGCTAACCATTCGATCATTGGTACTAAATAGGTTTTTCGTAACAAAGTAAATGAAGATGGTTCAGTCACTCGCAACAAAGCTCGTCTAGTAGCTCAAGGATACAACCAAGAGGAAGGTATCGACTACGATGAGACGTATGCTCCTGTTGCAAGACTTGAATCCATTCGGATGCTTTGTGCGTTTGCAAACTTTCAAAATTTTAAACTTTTCCAAATGGATGTCAAAAGTGCTTTTCTGAATGGTTTTTATTGAGGAGGAAGTTTTTGTAAAACAACCCCCTGGTTTTGAAAATCACAAATTTCTCGACCATGTTTTCAAACTCAAGAAAGCGCTATATGGCCTCAAACATGCCCCCAGAGCTTGGTATGAATGCCTAAGCAATTTCTTACTAGATAAAGGTTTTTTAAAAGGGAAGATTGACACTACACTTTTTATCAAAAGTTTTCAAGACACCATTTTTTTAGTGCAAATCTATGTTGATGATATCATATTTGGATCCACTAATGAAAATCTATGCCAAAATTTTGCTAAGTGTATGCAGAACAAATTTGAGATGAGCATGACGGGGGAGCTCACTCACTTTCTTGGATTGCAAGTCAAACAAACTTCGCAAGGAACTTTCATCAGCAAGTCAAAATACACAAAGGATATGCTGAAGAAGTTTGATCTTGACAACGTCAAACCAATCAGCACCTCTATGGCCACTACAACCAAGCTGGAACCTGATGAAAGCGACAAACCTGTTGACCAACGTAAGTATCGAGGTATGATTGGTAGTCTACTTTATTTAACTGCTAGTCGTCCCGATATCATGTTTTGTGTTTGTCTGTGTGCTCGATATCAAACTAGTCCTAAGGAATCACACATGTCCACCGTTAAGCGTATCTTTCGATACCTTAAGGGTACTGTTACAGTGGGCTTGTGGTATCCCAAATCCACATCCTTTGACCTTATTGGTTATTCGGATGCTGATTTTGCAGGATGCAAAGTCAACTGTAAAAGTACGAACGACACGTGCCATTTATTAGGCAAGGCACTATTCTCATGGTTTAGCAAGAAGCAGAATTCTGTCGCACTATCCACAATAGAAGATGAATATATCGCAGCTGGTCGTTGTTATGAACAAATTCTGTGGATGAAGCAAACCCTTACAGACTACAACCTATCTTTTATGCATATTCGTATATTCTGTGATAACACTAGTGCTATCAACCTTATTAAGAACCCTATATGTCACTCACGCACGAAATACATTGAAATTCGTCACCACTTTTTGCATGATCATCAACAAAATGGCACTATAAATTTAGAATTTATTGACACTGGTCATCAGCTGGAAGATTTCTTTACTAAACCACTATCCGAAGAGCGATTCAACTTTCTTTGTCGTGAATTAAGAATTTTGGATGAAGCGGTTATTCATTAAATTGGCCTGCGTAAATATCGATTATGTCACGGTTCTTTATGATGACTTTGCTATGGGTACAAGCTGAAAGGGTCCTTCTGACAACAAGGCGTAAAAGCATAAGCGACACGGTGCACTAGTCTTCGGACTACCGCTAGCTGGGATCCGGCCCCTGCAGCTACCCAATGGCAGTTTTACCGTACTAATTTGTGTCATAAATCATTGTTTATTATATGGTTCAATTTCATTTATAACTTGACATATTTAAATTTTCTAACTTTATTTCGTTTACTCTATTCGATTTTCATTTGAAAATTTTCTACTTGGCCATTTACTTTTGAATTTCTTAAATTTTTATCCCTCCTATTCATTCTTTTAAACTTGCCATTGGTTTCAAACTATTTTTCAACTGCTTTCAGTTCTGGTCCCAAAATACAGAACTCGGGTCGAACTCTGCCTCACACAGAGTTCGGGCCGAATTCGGTCTGTATATTCCAGAACTTCCAGCTGCTCTCAGCCCTCTATTTGTTTTAATCCTACGATTCAGGATTCACCCGACCATCCGAACCCCCCTTCATATTTTTGTGTTCTCCCTCTCTCTCCTCTCCATTGCCTCCTCTAAAACTTCTCAAACTCCTTCTTCTTCAAACCCTAACCCTAGAATTCTCTATCTAGTGTGGATTTCTTCTCCAAACTTAAGGAGAATAACTCTTGCATCATTCTCTTCTTTACTCCACAATTCTCTTGAGGTATAATTTCTTCTTTTTCTCCATCTAAATTTCAAATTTCCTTTATTGTTCAATGGCACCTAGGTTGTTTAATTGAGGAAAGAGGGCTGGAACTGAGGGTTCTTCCTCATTGAACCCTCCTCCTCCTTGTGATGATCAACCTATTCATCCTCTTTTCAATCCACCACGACCCAATGACCAACACATTCGATGATCAAATTTTTGTGTCATTGGATGCCTCAAACGAATGTTCAATGATTTTCGATCACGACCCGTGTGCGCGGGTCATCCCATCAACTTTACTATATTTTCTCGTTATGATTCATTATTTCATGATCTTTGTCTTGATGAATTAGTTTCTACAACTTCACTTATTTACTTGAATGCAATTTAAATATTTTATTGCGATCTCCTATTTGATGACACACGATTATATTCTCGTGTTGCTGGAATTGGTATCTCGTTCGATGATTTTGAAATTATAGAATATCTTGAGATTTCGGAACCCAACTCTTGGGAGAAGCTTGTCGATGCACGCAAGTTTCAATTCTCCGATGGGTCTTCCCTTAAGAGTTTCAAGGACGATTTGTGTACCCCGAACACACGTCCACGCAAGTTACTTGCAAAATTCCTTAACCCCTATTCCTACGAGCTTCATCGTATTGTCTTCTCCACGATCCTGCCCAAAGCGGGATTGACTGATAAAGTTTCGTATTTTGAGATTTCTGCTTTGTATCACCTTCACTTCCATGTCCCGTTCAACCTTCCACGTATTATGGTGGACTGGATGATCAACGCAAGAAAGAGGCCACGATCTTTGGTCTACGCTCTCTATTTGCCTATAGTTTTTTGTACTTTTCATGTCCCTCTCGATGAGTGCCAATTCCTTCCAGCCCTTGCCTTTCTATCTAAGGCAAGGCGGCTTCAGGCAGCTGTCCGATCTCCTGCTGCGTCCGACCATTCCGGTTTTAATGCTCAGGCTGATGCACCTGCTCTTGGACAGCCTGCGCCCGTACCTCATGCTACTCTCGAGTCTATCTAAACCATGCTTCACGATCATTTCATATTGGAGGACGACCGCTGGACCAAGCTCGACTATCATACCACCTTGCAGATGAGTGCCATCAGCAACTCATTGCATGACATCCAGTACACTATGTCTCGGTATCCTTCTACGCCACTTCCTGTGGAGCGGGATCCATCTCGCGACGGGTACCGTATCGACGACCCTTAGGTTATACGATATCTGGATCCGGATGTAGCTTTCGTGGATCCTCGTCGTTCGGATACTGATCCATCTGACACCGCTGGACCATCTCGCACTCCATGATGGATGTGGTTCCATACCTGCTGCTGCTGTTGATGATCCTATTTAGTTTTTATGCATTATGGACTTCTATTTATGTAGTTGATTTTATTATATGAGTACACTCTATGTTCTGTGGATCTTCAGCCTTTTCTGCAGTTTATCATTACTATGGTGTGCTTGCCAGTTACTTTCTTCTACAGTTTTCTGTTTGTTTGAGTTTGTTATTCCTATTAGCTATGCATCTTTGATAAATGACAAAAGGGGGAGATTTGTTTGATATTCATATATTTATCAAATCCTGTGATATCTATATTTTGGTAGAGATTATGTTTATCAGGAAAAGGAACATTGGCTTACAGAGAAGCTATGTTTATGGGGGAGCTATTTTTACGGGGGAGCTACTGCTTCTATGCATGACTACTACTTGCGTCCATGTATGAACATTGAATATACAAATATCATTTTATCAATTATCAATATGGGAGAGATTGTTGACCTAAATCACAGTCAACCAAATATTGATAAAATTGACAATATGATACTTGTCATAATTCAATATGACACATCAAGACAGAACTCAGTGCAAGACGGACGTCGGCTCTCTCCTACAGCGTACTCAATTTTTTGAGTCTGTATTTTTACATTTATTGAGTCTAGCTAAATGTAAACTGAGTAGCACTGAGCATTCTGGGCCTATACCTTATCACCAAACAAAATCAAAAGCTCCACCAAACCAAACTAGCCCACAAAAGCCCAGTTGAGCAATTCTGTCCTATAGAGACAGAGTTCGGAACGAATTCTGCCTCCACACAGAGTTTAGGCCGAACTCTGTCCCCTAAATTACAGGACCCTAATTTTTAGGGTTTGCTATATGCTAGTTATCCAACGGCCAAAAATTTGAATTTTTGACACAGAATTCTGGCCGAATTCTGCCTATTCCAACTAGTATAAATAGGCCTTAATTCCTCCATTTTTAATCATCCAATTATCTTCTCTTCTCTTCTCTATAAGCCTCATATAAGCCTTAACCTTCTCATCTACTAGCCACAAGCTTCCTAAGCCTCAAAGTGCTCAGTACTATTCAGTTAGGAGTTTGTGCAAGAGTCAAGAAAGTCGTTTGGAAAATTTCAAGCATCGCCACAGTGATCTTTGTAAGAAGTTGACGTGCTCTTCTGAAGAAAAGGCACGGGGTGCAACTACTATTTCATAAAAAGTGGATTTAATCCTGAGCTAGAGTTTTCTGGCCTGGACTAGTCCTCTACGAGGGAAACCAGGTTAAAAATGACTGTGTTTGTGTATGCTCTCTTGATCTTTCTATTTTCACTTTTACTCTGATTATTTGTTGTTGGTAAAAAAAGTTTAATTTTTAATTGGCTATTATTGTTATAAACTCTATTCGCCCCCTCTAGAGTTGCCTACCTGTTCTTCATTCTCTATCATACTCTCTCTCACATAATTACTCACAGCAGCCTCAAAATGAAGAAGAGAAGAAAAAGAAGAAAAAGAAGGAGAAGAAGATGAAGAGGCTTACCATGGCGGCAGCGGCGATGGAACTCTGGTGATGATGAGGACAGCGGCGCTGTCGAGGCCCGACGAGTTACTCGGTACGACGGAGGCGACGAGCTCAGCAACAGCGGCTCCACAAGTAATGCTGACCACCACTCGTCGATCAGATCAGAGGACGAATCCCTAGATCTGGCAGTGGCCCATCTCCGGCGAGCGACAAGAGGCGGTAAGATACAGCAACGATGGCGAAACAGAGGATACGATCGAGTCCAGATCTGGAAACGACGCTCGACCTGGCGTGGCGCTCGAGACAAGTGCTCTGCTCAAGGCACGGGAGCGCGACTTAAGAACACAAGCCCGGTCGTCGTCGTCGAGTTGTTCGTCGGCGAGGAGTTGGCAATTCCCTGGGAAGCAGTAGTGGCAAAAGGTAAGCAAGTCGGAGCAGCAGATCTGGCCATAGCGGCCACAAACGACTTCGGGACAGTGGAAATGAAACTTAGTTATGACTAATCAAAAATTTTCTAGGCACGATTATCTAACTACGATCAAAATTTAGGCACGATCAAAATAAAGCCAAAATGGTCAAATCAAATCTAAGCGTGGTCAAGGATAGGATAAAACACCTACGCATGATCAACTGTAGAAATGACATGATTGAGCATGAATAATTAAAATCTAATCACAATCAAAAGTGAAATTGAAACCTATTAAAACCGAATGATGATCAAGTGGCAATTGCAAGAAGGAAATTAAGTCACTAATACAAGATTGGAAAATTAAACGACAATTTTCAAAATAGGGTATATAGGAAGGAAAAGAAACCACTCGGTAATCCTCTCACTAGAAGAGCACCTCGTATAAAATTAATTTTTCGAACTCGTTGATCCAGTTAAAAACCACTGCACCAAGGAAACCCACGGAGGACTAAGGTAACTACCTAAGCACTATAATTAATTCTTTTATAACCAAAAGGAATATATCCAAAATCAATTAAATCCAATTTCCATCAACTGTCACATGCAATTCATCTACCAAGGTCACTTTATTTCAATTTCCAAATATTTTTCTCAAATAAAATCATTTCTAAGACAACGAATTCAATCCTCAACCAATCATCCCAACCAAATTACATCAAGATCACCATCACAAATGTTGATCATTAGAAAATTTGCAAAATTTCTATCAAGTCGATCCATGATCTATATTCCGAGAATTTTTAATCTCCATAATAAACCAATCAATTCATAATCACTATTTTAATCTTTTACCATGCATCCATCAATCACAATCTCCTGTAATAGAAATCTCAAAATATCGTCAAATCTCAATCAGGTAAAAATCTTTCTTGCTATAATTAGCTAGCAATATGAATATAATCAAAATTTGGATCCCCAACGTTTGTTAAGCTTCCAATAAAATTTCAACTCAATCACTATCCAACTATTTGCTTAGTGTTCACATTCGAAGAGTTGTATGCCGATATTATGGTCTTAGTTCATCATTATTACTTCGATACAAATATTCCTTTCCAGACCCATTAATCCTTCCATCCTATAATAATTATCTAATCTCAAAATTTTAATTCCTTTGAGTGTTTCTCAACTTGATCCTCATATTCTCAACTTTTCATATTATCCAAATTATATTTTCAAACTTTCTTCTTCTGTAGAAGAACCTTATCAAATCCTAGCCTTCCAACCTTTTGATTACTTATGGCTTCCCCTATCCTGCTATATAACTTCTTTTCTTAATTATAAAATTCAAAATTATCACATTCTTTCATTTGTTCAAATCCAATACCCAAGTACTAGTAGCACCACTAATGATTCTATTCCAAATGACCCACAAGCTATAACTCTCTCAAGGCTTATTACCAACTTGCTTACCCTGTGTCTTATCCTACCACCTTTTCTATCCTTAGCTATCAAATCTTATTGGAAAATATCGATCCTCTAAAAATACTCTTACCAGAATAAGGTTGCTAGCTAAATATCCAGGTTTTCCCGTATATAGGTATCAACTAACTATATTTATAGCTTCTAAAAATATGCAACTAACCATAAAATATATGCAAACACACTGGAGTTGAACCTTGAAAGAGATTGGGCCAATAGGTATTTGAAATGGTCCTAATAAGTCCTAGGAAAATCAAGTAGAATTTCATAGGAAATATATTCTTTCTGGCTATAGTAAGAGATTTCTCAGAATGGAGTCAACTGCAGTGCCCCGTCCCGCTTAGTTCAACCAGAGGAATCAAAAGGCCAACGACGTTCGGACTTAGCCATGCAACGGCTTGCTCGAAGTCCCGCTCGATCAAGGCGACTCCTCGTTCAGGTTGGTGGCTTCGGTGAACTTGCCTCAGCTTGGCCTTCACACTAATAAAATAAAAGTTTTCAAATGCACGAGTAGGTTTGATAATAAAAGAGGCGAATCCACATAGCTAAGAAAATAATTCCAACTTGGATGAAATTGAGTTAGAATATAGAAAGGTCCCACGGCCGCCTAAGAATTGTTGCACGTCATGCTTTCAAAATGACACTTGGTCCCTCGTCCCGTGGCTTAGGAGAGGGAAAGTTGATCTATGTTGCCACAAGGCTATGGACTTAGCATAGCCATAGACGTCGTACGATATAAATGCTTGGTAAAGCATGCACGACCACTGTCTAATGCTTGATAAAGCATGCACTGTCCTAATGTCCAATACTTAGCATAGCCAAAGTGTCCCTCAAGTCTGAATGCACATTTCTACAATGCATGGCTTGGCATAGCCTTTGCTCGTCCCACGGGTTAAGTTGTTGCACGATTGAGTTAGGCAACAAATTATGTCGGGCTAACTAAATCATTCTAAGAACTGTCCTACGATTTCTGCAGTTGTCATAGCCACATAGTCCCATGATCTTAAGGCTCGTCATATAGAGTATGACTTGGGTGGTAGTGTCGCATAGAATACAAGTTGGTTTAAGGCACGAGCCACGGTTGGTTCAGTTAAGAGTTAGCGACGGTCTATGGCACCTAAAGAAGACATTCTGTTCAAGTTATGTAGGAAGGCTATGCAGTAGCCGTTTCCTGGATTTTCAAATAATGGAGAGTTCAAATGATGGTTTGTCGCTGAGGCAGTCCTTTGTTTGGGAGTCTCATGGTTCTGAGCATGTTTTGCTCAAGTATTGTTTCAATGCACGATATGCAAAGGGTTTGAGTCATAGCACAAGTTAGGCCATACATTTATGTGAGTCTAGATGAAGTCTCGTAGGTGCGTGGTCATGGACAACTTGTGCACAAGGAAGATATTTCTTTGGACGACAACCTGGGGCCACAGGAATCGATCCCGCCATGGGTGAAACACGGTATAGCTGATGTTGGATAGGAAACCAGGGATTCTTTGGGCTATCATTGGGGCTAGCTACCTGCATTGATCGATCCATCCTATTCCTAGCTATGTCTACGTTGGCTAGGTAATACCAGTAACCTTTCATATAGATAAGTTGGCATGCTGAGCGGCTATCCGCATACACGGTGTCGGTTGAATCAAAGAAAGTTAAACACGGCACAAACTGAGTCAAAGAAAGGTATGCAAGATTGCAACACCAGTATGAAGCCTAAGATTTGGCTATAGCAAAGACACATGCTTCGGCACGGGACATGGCATCAAGTATTAAGTCGTTGACCCATAGTTGCATAAGTTAGATTTGAGTCATTTCGAGTTAAGTCAAGAAAGGCTGTACGGCAAGTTTGGCTAAGCCATGTTGAGTTACGAGGCACGGTACCAATATGTTGAGGCACAGCCACACTGTCATGGCACGAGTGTAACCAAGACTACGTAGGGAAGCACTGCCTCAATTATATTAAAGCACGAATAGAGTTTTTGGCACGGCACCAATATGTTGAGGCAAGCACGAGTCGATAAGTTGAGGTCGTTGGCACGAGAAGGGTCTAGAGGCAAGGTATAAGTAAGTTGTTGGGTCAGGCACGATGATGGTTTAGAGTCACAAAATAGGCCAAGAGTTTATGTCCTAAAATCGATCCTAAGGCAAGAATAGAAAGACAATCATAAAGAGTTTATGTTACAAAAAGTAAATAAACGTGTTGGTTTTGTATGGATGGACGAGGAGCTCACACCACCAGTACAGTTGAGTACTAACACCCACACAGTGTTTATGTGTAGGCTCAGGTAGAGGCTCGTTAGCACGGAGCTCGTTTGGATGCGTCGAGGAATGGAGTTCCTTGGCGTTTCGAGGCACGCAGCCGCATGGAGTCTAGACTTATACGGGATATAATTTATGGACATCGCCTATCTGAAGCATCCGCTGGCTCGTCAAATTGTACTTAGAGATGAGAGAGAGCAGAATGACTTGTAAACAGAGAGAAAAGTAAGCTTGAGTGATTGTAATCTTAGCCTCGTGCCCACCTATGTAATCTTTGTTTCAATATTATTAAAGAGATATTTGCATGACTTGTGTTTTGTTCTAACTTTCCGCTGGTATTAATCAATATTTCTGCTTGGGACTTCCTGTGCGACGACCCCCATTACTTAGCCTGTGATCGGCTATTATTGTACCTGCCTTGCGTGAGCGCATTGTAGGCTCACGCGGCATCACACCTTAGCGAGGACGATCGGTCCTACGGGACCGGGGCGTGACATCAACCACTAGGAATGCAAATCTTCTAAACAGTCCAAAATTATTCTGATGGGGCAAAAAGGACAACCATGGTATGGGTATAGTCTCAATAATATTCGAAAACCAAACATACCCGAAGTCACTTTGCCTCAAATTTATGCCTCGCCAGTGTGCACCTAGCTGCAGTGAATTCTTGGCTCCATAACTTGAATAATGATAGATTACTGAATAGTTTATCAACTTTATCCATTTTCTGACTGAACAACCTAGGAGACCAAACATAATGCATTTAGGAGATAGTCTTTAAAAATATCCGAAACCTACGCATATCCAAAATTACTTCAACTTAGAGCCCATGCCTCGCCAGTGCCGGTTGGCTGCAGTGAACCCGTAGTTTCCAAGATTCAGGTAAATGGCTGCAACGCATACGTCCCACGCCATATTAGGTCATCGAATATCCTCTCAACTTTATCCAGGAAAATTTCAACGGAATAGCTCAATAATTCAAAGTTCTCTAACAATTAAAGAAAATTCAATAATAGGAAGAAATCAATTCTCTGACTTTTCCTACTTTATGATACTCAAGGGTTGAGTTTAGAAGCTTTATAGGCCTTGGATTGATCAAGAAGCTACCTAGAGGTAGTAAGGTTTCAAGTTGAGTGGAGGAAATCAACAAATAAAAATATTCTCAGTCCTTGGAATAACTTAGGAAATATCAATCAATACTGGAATTATTTTTTGGGAAAATGATTCCTTTAGAAAATTTGTGAACTAGCTAAGTCGAACCAAATCTTTTGGTAATATTTTGCCTTGGGGCTTTATGGTTTCAAAAAAATTTGGTTTGGGATTGGTTCCGAGAAAATTAATTATAAATAAGGTCAAGACAAATGGTTTGATGCACTAGTCACAAAATACTTAGGAAATAGGCTTGCTAAAGGAGGAGATAGAAAAGTCTAATCTTAATCCCTAAACAGCGAAGAGCATAGATCCTAAGGGATGCTAGAGTCTGATAAGGATATGGAGGAAAATAAACCTCGAAAGCTATGGAATTATGACCATGACCTTATAGGGGACACTAAAAGATACATAAAATTTTAGAAAATAATATATAATCATAAAATCAGCCTAAGCTGTGATTGAGAATTTCTGTATTGCAGGCTCCCAATGGTACTTTAATCCTAAGCACCATTTAGATGGACCTGCATAGGCTACCACGAAAAATGTGTCATGACCCGCGCTCGCATGATTGGGTACGAGTGCGTGGATACGTCCAGTCTGTGCCACAGAAACGGTGGTAGAGAGCTGTCTATACCTCAATAGTCGTCAAAATGCTCAAATAATCAATTTTCTTATCATAGCTACTAATCGCGTGCCCAAAGTCAAATCACCACAGCATCACACATTTCACTATTTCTTTTTAATGCATCTTGTATAAGAGAACCCGCAGACAAATCAGGTAAAGTCATAAAGCGACATCCTAAAATACATCACCAAATACTACATCAAACTGAAAGTAAATCTATACATCAAAGTCCTAAATCATCACTGATCTCTATGTAGCCTCTGCACTAGCTAAAGCTATCACCTCATCTTGTAAAGCACAAATGCTAAAGAGAAATCATTGATACCTGCAACGAATCCAGTCAAGAAAAGAGCAAAGTACAACCCTACGAAATGAACATATACAATATAAAACTGTATGTAACAATAATATGAACTAATACCTGTAACTAGACAATGATACAGTAACTAAAATCATGAACAATCAATCAATGCAATAGTGATTTAAAATGTTAATCTACTTGTGATCGGTTAGGGAGTACAATAGAACAATAGTACAATAGAATACGATATGGCTTAAACACACGTGCATGATGTATGGTTAAGGTATCAATAATATTACTAAGGTGTTTGATCACATGCAAATTATATATTTCCCCAACCCCAACACTAATGAAGTAATGGACAATAAGTACAATAAGTGAACAATAAGTACAATCAATGACTCCATGTCGATCAAGTGACCAATATGAAATGCAAGACTGTAATACACGTATAGTCAATTGTAGTGTACTTGCCTTCTTCCGAAAACTAGCCGAAGTCTCGGAGTCCTCCTAAAAGGATTAAGGATAGGGTTAGCCTTTAATGGATATTTCTAAAAACTAACTATTCTAAGGTTTACTAATCTAAACTTACCAACACACAAATTTAATAGCTAAACTATTAGTTATCTAGAAATAAACTATTTGCTAAAGTATACTATCAAAATACCTATTAGCTAACTACTTTATAAAGTATATTTAATAAAGTACTTTATCTAAACAAAATATCAATAACTAAATATATATAATTTTATAATTTAGAATGTATTCCTACTTAAATACAACAATTATAATTTAGAAAGTATTAACATTTTTAGTTAATAGGATAAAACATTTGTAATTTAGTAAATACTAGATCATAATAGTTTACAAAAATATTATTAGTTAAGGATAAATTTGCAAGAAAATTTAAACTAATAATTAAAATTGGACAATTACCAAAATAAGTAAATATCTAAAATATTTTATATCAAAGTTAACTTAAAATACTAAATACTCAATTGTTTACAAAATAGTAAATATTTGTTATGTAAAAATACTACAAATTATAAAATGTTACTTAAAGAATACTAATGAGTTATACTAACAATTAACCAGCCCAACCCAACCTAATCGGGCTCAGCCCAAAACCCAATTCTATTTCTTTTCTTATTTTCTTTTCTTTTTCTTTTTTTTTTGTTCCCTTTCTGGCCTGGCCATAGCCCACAGGACCCGGCCCAATTCTACACAAAAAAACCCTAACCCGAAGTCTTTTCTCTCTTTCTCTCTCTCTTTTATTACTCATAGCTCAAAGAGTCGACCCTAACTCTAATTTTTCACTCTCCTCCATCATACTTCTCTCTCACAATTACCTACAGCAGCCTCAAAATAAAGAAGAAGAAGAAGAAGAAGAAGAAGAAGAAGAAGAAGATGTAGAGGCTTACCATAGCGGCAGCGGCAATGGGACTCTGGTGATGATGAGGACAGCGGCGCTGTCGAGGCACGGCGAGCTACTCGACAAGGCGGAGGCTACGAGCTTGACAATGATGGCTCCACAAGTGATGATGACTACCACTCGTCGATCAGATCCGACGACGGATCCCTAGATCTGGCGGTGGCCCAACTTTTACGAGCAGAAAGAAGCGACAAGACGCAGCAACGGTGGCAAGGCAGAGGACACGGTCAAGTACAGATCTAGACATGACGCTTTAGCCTGGTCATCGTTATCGAGCTGTACGTCGGCGAGGAGTCGGCTAAAGCGGTAGTGGCGAACGGTCAGTAAGTCGGAGTGCCGAATCTGGCTATGGCGGCGACGAACAGCTTTGGCAAGGCGGTACTGTATGGCTCCGGTGGTGGTCAAGAACTGCATGGCTCAGGTGGTGGTCAAGAACTCCAACGACGGTGCTTCGGCGAGGAAACAACACATGTGTCATATCAATACCAGGACACGATAACTTAATGGTACGATTTGTCCACATGGCAGCACTCCCGTGATGGACACGGTAGATGTAACGCCCCAGTCCCAAAATACATAGGACCAAGTACGTGAACATGGCAGCTGCACATATACGAAGAATACTCCAATATATAGAATCCTCGCATATGCACATAAACTGTAAATAAATAATCACAGGCCAGAATAACATATCTAATCTCATCACAGCTCAACACAGAAGATAATGAAGTCCAAATAAATAAATAAGGGTATCAAAAGATAGCCGGGTGAACATACTCACTCCAAACAGCTATGAAAAAAAGTCTCACAAGATCGGAGTTCGACCTCCGCAAAATAGAAAGAAAAGTGATGTAAAATAATGTCTACAACTGTCTCAGATAAGAAATAGACTAGGAATCATAAGGCACTGCCTCATCATCAATGTAGGATAGCTCCAATGCCGCTCCGTACTCCTGTGGAAACTCGTCTAAACCTGGAGAGATAACCAGGTCCTCAGGGGACATAGCAAGATACAAGAAAACACCATGCCATATAAACTGTGATAATATAATAAAGGAAAAGGTATACATGCAATCGGGTTCCTGGCCATTCTACTATGAACATGCAATTGAGATACAATCCTTCGACGCATGAGCCTGGCTGAAAATAGGATCGACATAATTCCCATAGAGGGTACCAGGGGCCTACGTCCATAATGCTCGGGAAACGTCAGAGGGCACCATGTGAAGGGCTACGTCCATAACGCTCTGGGAAACGTCAGAGGGCACCTGGAGCCTGCGTCTCCAGAGGAGCGCACAGGTAATCATGGAAGTGTAAAGAAGCCCATACGTCAGGTATTGTTCTCCATACCCAATGCCTAGTATCATCATCTCCATGACTGATATGAACCTCTAGTAACCGCCAAGTCTTCTAACATGCAATACTATTGGCAGTTACTCCTATCCGTCGCACGTTCCATACGTATCGGTGGCCAGCCAACTACGTGGAAATGTGTCCTACATGTGACTCACATCACGTGATATAACAAGTGTCAAGGCCATATGAGATATACCAATACCTCAACATCAGTGGGTGGTCCATAAACTAACTCAATACAAGAGAATAAATAAAGCAAAAAAAATGACCGATAGAGTCGCTTGCACCCAAGTGTTACTTGGACGCACAGTTTAAATATCACGAAATAAAATGCTAAAAATAACAACTGAAAATAAGAATATAATAATCATAGAGTAGGGTGGCAAGGTATCTTGCCTGGTGGTACAAAGTGGCAAGTCCAAGAGTAGCAAGTGTCCGCACCAAAACTCACAAATCACAGATGACTCCAAATGCTGAAACAAACATCAAAAATGATCTCGGTGAAGAAGATATACCTAGAAATTGCCTGTCCAAAAGTCAAATTCTGGAACAGGGGCAAAATCGTAATTTCGGGTCAAAACGATGTCCGCAGTCGGACCCGCTTTTGCACCAAAATGCGTGCCAAAGTCTACGGTCTCTAAAGTCGTCAAACTATATGTCTACGGTTTCAGTTTGAGGAGAGGAACTCAACGGTATGTCCAGTTTTGGATTCCGATGAGCCGTGTACAAAATCGCCCGTTTGAGTGGGTCGTGGGCCGCCAAAAATAGGTTCCGATTCGACCTTCTCAGAATCGAACCAAACTTGGCATGCAGGACCAGAATTTTGATCCGGACCTGTTGGCACAAGTTTTGTCTCAAATCGACGACTGTACACGAAATTATGGGCAAGTTTGCAAAACGTCGATACGGGGGTATCTCGACGGATACGCGTTGATTTTGTCGTGCACACGCGACGAAACTGAGTTCCGTCAGTTCCCACACGTTCGCAACGTCCATACGCGCCTTTCGATGCATATAGCATGCGACCACGTCGCCCGGTTTGTCGGGGCGTACGTCGTATCGGACAAAATTCTAAAAATTAATATAACTAAGCACAGGTTTTTCCTCAACTTCAATATCAATCTACTTTTTACACGCAAATCGAAACGATGATCAGAAGATGTGTTGCGATCTTGGTTATATTGTCTTTTAAGTTTTTCAATTATTTCCTACAGTACTTTACTGTACATCAAGAAAATTGGCCGACAAGTTGTCATTTTAAAACAGTTTTTAGCATTACAGAAAACAGATTTTTGTTCAACATCGTCTCGATTTTTCGAGCAAGTCGATGGGTTGTTTCGAAATCCATCTGGAGGATCTTGAAGAGGGTCAAGTCTACTTTCCAGAAAATCTTACGGATCAAAAATCGGTGCTACGAGTAAAAAGTTACATCGTAGAGAAGTAGGGTACCTTGAGTGGGAAAACTGCTCCGTGGGTGACGAGGGGCTGACTTCCGATGCTCCGTTCGTCGGGCACAAAGCTCCATCGCTGGTGAAACAAAGTCGTAGGCGAAGGGGGTATAATCAGCTTCAACTTTCATTTTAGAAGATTAGGGTTTTGAGGCTTGTAGAAAAAGTTATATTTATAACAACTTTCCACAAAACCTAATACTAATAGTTTTTGGATTTGTGAACCCACAAATCTTGGGTTTCGTCGAGTGTGTTGCTGCTGCACGCAGCAGGGGCTTACGGGGCGTGGGACCCGCCCACATGGGGGTGGGTTAGTTGGTTTTAATAATTTTTTTTCCTTTTCTTCTCCTTTCTTTACTCCTTTCCTTATACTATGGTACTGTGGTCGGTCTGGGACCGACCACCCCAATCGTTTTTTTTACAACTATTATATATATATATATATATATATATATATATATATATAACTATAAGTATAAATATATTAGGATACTAAAAATTCCTAAAAAATTTACAAATAATTTATAAAAATTCTAGAATTTATATTATTTCCTTATTTAATAGGAATACTAACAAGCACACATATAATATATACACACATGCATTTATATTTACGTACATGTACCGAATAAATTCTAATATAACAAAATAATTTTTAAGGCTCTAAAATAATTTAAAAAT
Organism: Iris pallida; assembly: GCA_029216955.1. Taxonomy (NCBI): domain Eukaryota; kingdom Viridiplantae; phylum Streptophyta; class Magnoliopsida; order Asparagales; family Iridaceae; genus Iris; species Iris pallida. The sequence continues at coordinate 9,757,363 of JANAVB010016600.1, read as the reverse complement.
ATTGGGGGTTTACATCCTACCTAACTTAAAGAAAATTTCGTCCTCGAAATTAAACTAGGGTCGGGGGATCAAATGCAATGCATGAAAGTATAGTTGCAAGACATACCTTCACCTTCGAACAAATGCGCGGTTTCGGATGTCGTCCTCGTGCTCCCAAGTAGACTCTCCTGGCGAGTGATGCTTCCATACCACGCGAACCAATGGAAAAGATTGATTCCGCAATACCTTCACTCGGCAATCGAGGATACCTACTGGTTGCTCTTCGTACGACAAACTCAGTCCAACTGTGATCTCGGAGTGATCAAGCACATGAATACTGTCCGCCAAGTACCTCCTCAGCTGAGATACATAGAATACGTCATGTACTCCCTCTAGTGACGGTGGCAATGCCAATCTGTAGGCAACCTCTCCAACACGTTCCAAGACATCGAAAGGGCCGATGTACCTTGGACTCAACTTGCCACGTCCTCCGAATCGAATCATGCCTCTGGTGGGGGATATCTTCAGGAACACATGGTCACCCTCCTTGAATTCCAAGGGTCGAAGACGATTATCTGTCCACTGCTTCTGACGATCCTGCGCTGCTCGCAGGTGGTCCTGAATCTTCTTCACTGTCTCCACTGTGCTCAAGACCAACTCGGGACCCAATAGTTGTCGCTCTCCTATGTCGCTCCAACAAACAGGAGACCGACACTTCCTACCATATAATACTTCAAACGGAGCCATTTGGATGCTTTCTTGATAGCTATTGTTGTAGGAAAACTCAACAAGATGAAGATGGTCCTCCCACGAACCGCCAAAATCAAGCATACACGCTCTCAACATATCCTCTAGCGTCTGAATGGTACACTCCGACTGGCCGTCTGTCTGCGGATGATACGATGTGCTAAACTTCAATTGGGTGCCCAAATTCTCTTGTATGCTCCTCCAAAAGTGCGAGGTGAATCTCGAGTCACGGTCCGACACAATACTAACAGGCACACCGTGTAATCTCACAATCTGCTCCATATACATCTCCGCCAATACCTCTGTCGACTGGCCCACTCTAAAAGGTAAGAAATGGGCTGACTTAGTAAGTCTATCAACAATCACCCACACTGCATCACGTCCTCTAGGACTCCGAGGAAAACTCGTGACGAAATCCATAGTAATGTGCTCCCACTTCCACTCGAGAATGGGTAGCGGCTGCAATAATCCGGCCGTCCTCTGGTGCTCCGTCTTCACTTGTTGACATACCAAGCACTTGGCAACGAAACGAGCTATCTCTCACTTCATTCCATGCCACCAATAATGCTATAGTAAATCACGATACATCTTAGTCCCTTCGGGATGAATAGAGTAAGTCAAACTATGAGCCTCTACCATCAGCTCCTGTCGTAGCTCTCCATTGGGAACATAAATACGATCACCATATCGCAATGTCCCATCGGTGTGGATCCTCAATCCTGTCTGCTCTTCTGTTTCGGTCCTCTCCTTGAGCCGTCGAAATCTAGCGTCATTAGGCAATGCTGCCTTGATGCACTCTACCAATGATGATTGCACTTGAAGGTTGGCTAATACGCCGTCTGCTCCCGGCAATACTACCTCAATACCAAGCTGCTCCAAGTCTCTAATCAATTCCTTCAGTGTAGTCAAAAAGTGTGCCATGGGCTTGCGGCTTAATGCTTCTGCCACGACATTAGCCTTGCCCGGATGATAATGTAGCTCAATCTCATAATCCTTCATCAACTCCAACCAACGTCGCTGTCGCATATTTAACTCCTTTTGTGTGAACACGTACTTGAGGCTCTTATGATCAGTGTAGATATCAACCTTCTCGCCGTACAAGTAGTGTCTCCATAGATTCAAAGCAAAGATAACCGCTGCGAGCTCTAGATCGTGGGTTGGATAATTCTTCTCATGCACTCTCAACTGTCGCGATGCATATGCTACTACACGACCATGCTACATCAATACACATCCTAATCCCTTCCCGGATGCGTCGCTGTAGATCACAAATCCTTCTGGGCCCGATGGTAGTGTCAAGATCGGTGCTGTGGTCAATCGCTTCTTCAGCTCGTCAAAAGCGGCTTGACACTTGTCTGTCCATACAAACTCCTGATCCTTGCAAGTCAATCGAGTCATAGGCCCCGCTATTCGAGAGAAATCTTCTACGAACCGTCGGTAGTAACCCGCAAGTCCGAGGAAACTTCTCACTTCAGAAGCTGTTGTGGGAGAGGGCCATGATTTGACTGTTGTTATCTTCTCTGGATCTACTGATATACCATCGCCCGTAACAATATGGACAAGTAATGATACCTCCTTGAGAAAGAAATCACACTTGCTAAGCTTCGCAAAAAGTCGCTCCTTCCTCAATGTTCCCAAAACTATTCGTAGATGCTGCTCATGCTCCTCTTGACTCTTGGAGTAAATCAAGATATCGTCTATAAAGACTACTACAAATTTGTCCAAGTATTGGTGAAAGATCTTGTTCATTAAATTCATGAAAACTGCGAGAGCATTGGTCAAACCGAACGGCATGACCAAGAACTCGTAGTGTCCATACCTCGATCGAAAGGCCGTCTTGGCAATATCTTCCTTCCGAACCTTCAATTGGTGATAGCCCGATCGTAAGTCAATCTTGGAGAATACTTTTGCTCCACTCAATTGATCGAATAAATCGTCTATACGCGACAAGGGATACTTGTTCTTCTCCGTCACCGCATTCAATGCTCTATAGTCAATGCACATGCGCACTGTCCCGTCTTTTTTAGGCACAAAAAGAACGGGTTCTCCCCATGGTGACGCACTGGCACGAATAAATCCCTTCTCTAATAAGTCATCAATCTGCATCTTCATCTCTACCAACCCTTTGGTGCCAGACGATATACTCGAGATGAAATTTAAATAGGCTCGGCTCCGGGAATAAACTCAATAGAAAACTCAATATCTCGGTCAGGTGGTAGTCCTGGCAACTCCTCGGGGAATACATCCTCGAACTCTGTGATAATAGGGTGCTGAGGGGTGTCATGCATCATCATATGAGTCCCCGATGTGGGTGCATCACAACTATCTCCGTCTTCTTTGGTGAACTCAAACTCTGCCGCATTTGGTGGTTTAAAGATGATACTGCTCCTATGGCAGTCTATGAGAGCGAAATGCTGTCTCAACCAGTCCATTCCAAGAACCACATCAAATATCGGCATAGAGAATAAAGAAGTCGTGCCATCATCTCTCTGCCATTTGTCACTACAGGACAAAGTCTACAAACACCACTAACAGGTACAACTCCTCCTCCAGTGAGGATTTTAACATTTTTAGCTAAGAGTGTGATGGGAATGCTGTGTCTAGTGGCAAAACTAGTGGCTATGAATGAATGAGTGGCTCCAGTATCAAATAATGTAATAGCAGGAAAAGATGCAACTAGAACCATACCTGCTATAACCTCCGCCTCTGTCTCTATATCCTCAACAGCAAGTGAGAATGCCTGCCCATAGTTCTGTCCCGGGCCCTGAGCTCTGGCTTTGTTGTACTGTGTGCCTTGGGGAGGCAATGGTGGACGAGGTGCTCCTGCTATAGGCCGTGGTGCTGGGAGAGCTGGGGCTATGGGCCTCGAATTTTGCCGAGCTTGTACTATTACATGTTGCTCCGGACAATCCTTGAGCATGTGTTGATTTGATCCACATCTCAAGCATAATCCAAGACGAGTCCTGTAGTCGTTCTGGATATGTCCTTGTTTACCGCAGTAATGGAAAACAGGCTTCTGATAAGGTGAGGGCCTCTGCTGGAACTGTCCTGTAGTCCTCCTGATAGGTCCACTCTGAGTAGCTCGGGCTGGTGTAGCTGCTGGGGTATGACGCCTCGATGTCTGCTGCTGTTCCTTGCGAAGAATCTCCTAAGCACGAGCTTCTTCCAAGACATCTGAATGGGAGACTCGAGACTGAGTAGTCGTATAAGACTTAAGCTCTGGTGCAAGCCCCTGGTGAAATCTCTTTGCCTTCTCTAACTCGGTCGGAATCAATCCCGCACCAAATTGACTCAGGCAGTTGAACTCTGAGTCATACTCATCAACTGTCATATTCCCTTGCTTCAGATGAAGGAACTGGTCATAGAGACCATCTCGAACATGTATAGGGAAGAATCTCTCATAAAATGCATCATAGAACTGCTTCCAAGTGATCCCAGTGCCTAATCGTCTCTCTTCCGCCTTCCACCAGTGGTGAGCATTGTCTTCTAACAGTAAGTCCACTGCTGTCATCCAATCTCGAGCTGGCAACTGGGATGCCTTTAGTAGCTTCTCGGTACTAATAAGCCACTGTGATACCTCTAATAGCTTCTCCGTCCCTCTAAAGGCCTTGGGGTTCATATCTGTGAAATTCTTGATAGAGCCTTCACAGGGATGCAGAGCCGGTGCTGGTGCTGGTGCTGGTGGTGGAGGTCTAGCCATAGCTGCCACCATCGTCTGTCTCATCAGCTCAGTCTGCTGCCACTGAGCCTGCATCATGGCATACATAAACTGACTAGTAGGGCTTCCATCCGTCGGGGGTGGAGGCATCTGAGGTCCCGACTGTGGGGGAAACTGCTGAGGGAATGGTGGTGGTGGAGGTAGTGGTATATTCCCTCCCTGTGGTATGGTAGTAGTCTGTCCAGCATGGCTGCCTGGGGGTGCTGCTACCTCTGGGTACTCCGTCGTCGGCGTCGTAGTAGGCTGTGACAGTCCTGGCTGGTAAGGTGTCGCTGGAGTCATGGGGGGATTCTGTCCCTCCGAAGTAATCTCCTCACCAGATGTGAGGGCCAAGGCAGAAGTGCGTCCGCTTCGTAGATTCATACTGTTGGCACGAGAAGGATAGATTGATGTTAGGGAAGATTAGATATGAAGTAAATCGAATAATCAAGGAGGTTTCGAAAAGATTGGAAGCCAAGGGATAGTAATAGTTCTGGATGAGATATTCATATTTCTATATGCAGGCTTGTTGGGCACAGTCATGTAATCCAATAATATTAGATAGACCTGCATGGGCCACCACAAAAACATGTAACGCCCCAGTCCCAAAATACATAGGACCAAGTACGTGAACATGCCAGCTGCACATATACGAAAAACACTCCAATATATAGAATCCTCGCATATGCACATAAGCTATAAATAAATAATCACAGGCCAGAATAACATATCTAATCTCATCATAGCTCAACACAGAAGATAATAAAGTCCAAATAAATAAATAAGGGTATCAAAAGATAGTCGGGTAAACATACTCACTCCAAACAGCTATGAAAAATAGTCTCACAAGATCGGAGTCCGACCTCCGCAAAATAGAAAGAAAAGTAATGTAAAATAATGTCTACAACTGTCTCAGATAAGAAATAGACTAGGAATCATAAGGCACTGCCTCATCATCAATATAGGATAGCTCCAATGCCGCTCCGTACTCCTGTGGAAACTCGTCTAAACCTGGAGAGATAACCAGGTCCTCAGGGGACATAGCAAGATACAAGAAAACACCATGCCATATAAACTGTAATAATATAATAAGGGAAAAGGTATGCATGTAATCGAGTTCCTGACCATTCTACTGTGAACATGCAGTTGAGATACAATCCTTCAATGCATGAGCCCTGGCTGAAAATATGATCGTCATAGTTCCCATAGAGGGTACCAGGGGCCTACATCCATAACGCTCGGGAAACGTCAGAGGGCACCATGTGAAGGGCTACGTCCATAACGCTCTGGGAAACGTCAGAGGGCACCTGGAGCCTGCGTCTCCAGAGGAGCGCACAAGTAATCATGGAAGTGTAAAGAAGCCCATATGTCAGGTATTGTTCTCCCCACCCAATGCCTAGTATCATCATCTCCATGACTGATATGAACCTCTAGTAACCGCCAAGTCTTCTAACATGCAATACTATTGGTAGTTACTCCTATCCGTCGCACGCTCCATACGTATCGGTGGCAAGCCAACTACGCGAAAACGTGTCCTACATGTGACTCACATCATGTGATATAACAAGTGTCAAGGCCATATGAGATATACCAATACCTCAACATCAGTGGGTGGTCCATAAACTAAGTCAATGCAAGAGAATAAATAAAGCAAGAAAAACGACCGATAGAGTCGCTTGCACCCAAGTGTGACTTGGACGCACAGTTTAAATATCACGAAATAAAATGCTAAAAATAACAACTAAAAATAAGAATATAATAATCACAGAGTAGGGTGGCAAGGTATCTTGCCTGGTGGTACAAAGTGGCAAGTCCAAGAGTAGCAAGTGTCCGCACCAAAACTCACAAATCACAGATGACTCCAAACACTGAAACAAACATCAAAAATGATCTCGGTGAAGAAGATATACCTAGGAAACGCCTGTCCAAAAGTCAAATTCTGGAACAGGGGCAAAATCGTAATTTTGGGTCAAAACGATGTCCGCCGTTGGATCCACTTTTGTACCGAAACGCATGCCAAAGTCTACGGTCTCTAAAGTCATCAAACTACATGTCTATGGTTTCAGTTTGAGGAGAGAAACTCAACAGTATGTCCAGTTTTGGATTCCGGTGAGCCGTGTACAAAATCGCCCGTTTGAGTGGGTCGCGGGCCCGCCAAAAATGGGTTCCGATTCGACCTTCTCAGAATCGAACCAAACTTGGCATGCAGGACCAAAATTTCATCCGGACCTGTTGGCGCAAGTTTCGTCTCGAATCGACGACTGTACACGAAGTTATGGACAAGTTTGCAAAACGTCGATACGGGGGTATCTTGACGGATACGCGTTGATTTCGTCGCGCACACGCGACGAAACTGAGTTCCGTCAGTTCCCACACGTCCGCAACGTCCATACGTGCCTTTCGATGCGTATAGCACGCGACCACGTCGCCCGGTTTGTCGAGACGTACGTCGTATCGGACAAAATTCTAAAAATTAATATAACTAAGCGCAGGTTTTTCCTCAACTTCAATATCAATCTACTTTTTACACGCAAATCGAAACGACGATCCAGAAGATGTGTTGCGATCTTGGTTATAATGTCTTTTATGATTTTTAATTATTTCCTACAATACTTTACTGTACAGCAAGAAAATTGGCCGACAAGTTGTCATTTTAAAACAGTTTTTAGCATTACAGAAAACAGATTTTTGTTCAACTTCGTCTTGATTTTTCGAGCAAGTCGATGGGTTGTTTCGAAATCCATCTGGAGGACCTTGAAGAGGGTCAAGTCTACTTTCCAGAAAATCTTACGGATCGAAAATCGGTGCTACGAGTAAAATGTTACATCGTAGAAAAGTAGGGTACCTTGAGTGGAAAAACTGCTCCGTGGGTGACGCGGGGCTGACTTCCGATGCTCCGTTCGTCGCGCACAAAGCTCCGTCGCTGGTAAAACGAAGTCGTGGGCGAAGGGGGTATAATCAGCTTCAACTTTCGTTTTGGAAGATTAGGGTTTTGAGGCTTGTAGAAAAAGTTATATTTATAACAACTTTCCACAAAACCTAATACTAATAGGTTTTGGATTTGTGAACCCACAAATCTTGGGTTTCGTCGAGTGTGTTGCTGCTGCACGCAGCAGGGGCTTAGGGGGCGTGGGACCCGCCCACATGGGGGTGGGTTAGTTGGTTTTAATATTTTTTTTCCTTTTCTTCTCCTTTCTTTATTCCTTTCCTTATACTATGGTACTGTGGTCGGTCTGGGACCGACCACCCCAATCATTTTTTTTACAACTATATATATATATATATATATATATATATATATATATATATATATATATTTTATATATATATATATATATATATATATATATATATATTAGGCTACTAAAAATTCCTAAAAAATTTACAAATAATTTATAAAAATCCTAGAATTTATATTATTTCCTTATTTAATAGGAATACTAACAAGCACACATATAATATATACACACATGCATTTATATTTAAGTACATGTACCAAATAAATTCTAATATAAAAAAATTTTAAGGCTCTAAAATAATTTAAAAATATTGGGGGTTTACAGTAGAGGAAGCAGAGTTAAGGTTTAGGATCTGTATCTAGAGTCTGTATCGTGTCCAATATGGTGCTTGACATAGGAAATGTGGTAGAATTTGACTGTAACATGTCCAGTACTGCTAGACACAAGAATGAAGGGTGAGTCGGTGTGTCAAGAATGTCGGACATGGGAATGTATTGTAATAGCTAGAAAATGAATGAAATAGGAATGGACACACTAACACGTGGACACGATGGATTAGGTTGGTAATTAGGAATGATTAATGGTAATAATGATGGGCTATTTATATATTTTCAATGGAATAACCTAGATGGATAATATTCCAAGAATATTCTCTGGTTAGTTAGGGTAGTTACAAGGTGGTTACAAAGTAGTTACAAGGCGGTTAGAAGAAACTTCTAGACACATGCCTTAATTAACAAACTAAAGCTTACTAATCCAATGGTTAACCATGACATAAGTAAAATACCAATAAGGCCAACCTTTTTTACTAATATAACGACTATGCCACCCTTTCCAAATATTTATAAATAATATTCCTATTAGAAAAATTACTATTTTTAGCAGAATAAAATAATAACAATTAATAATAAAATAATTCTAAATATCAGAATAGAATTTCTAAAATATTTTTAAAATACTATAAAAATCCAACAAATATTAGAAAAATACAAAAATTTATTTATTTCAAATTATATGGGTTACAGGGACTGTATGAGCCGATGTGGATTTATACTTAGGTACACTTACTGAGATACGACATATAAGAGGATGATCATGTGACCATGTCATATGATTCCAAGACCAACGTAGGGTTAATTTAAGAAATTATAAATGGTAGAAGCATTTGGAGGGAACAAAATCGCGAGATCATGCATGACAAGCCACCACTCAGGCAATTGTTATAACGTACCGACTGGCCGCCACAGATACTGTACATTCATCTGCACTAGTGGAGTGTAATATCTGATTATTATATGCCAAGCCAGTTTGTTACGTTTCGATTACGAAAAATTTATAGTCGTCCCCCGGACGTGATACCATGCGAACCTAAGTTGCGATCGCAAAAGGCAGTCATAAGGTTATCTGAAATACAATATCAAATAGAGTACGCAGCAAAATTGAACAACACATTTGAAATAGAAGGAACTTTTCTTTTTATTGAGAATAAAACATCATTTACATGACTCCATTACAATTATTGCCACGCGGTCTTACAATATAACTCGATACAAAAATGAACGCTGATGAGATAGTCGTTTCATACATTACATCCCCATTTACAAGCAAAACATTCAAAAGACCTGCTATTGTGGAGAGTCGAGACATCTTTTCTTTTGGAATGAATGTGGAGTCTTCATACGGATTCATAAGAAGCCTTTAACACATGGACGAGGCTTTAAATGACTAGCGTCGCCTTGAGTTAAGTGGAACACCCTTCTTAGTTCAGGGTACCTGTGGAGAGCGAAGAACAGTACATTACACTTTGTATTGGAGCATGAGAAATTAAGGTCCATGCTCTCATTTGGTTGAAGAATTTATGTGACTTAGTTTGTGATCTTTCTAACCATCTTAATGAATTTCAGACAAGCAAATGATAGGTAAAATATAATTTACACTAGAACTTACCCACGGTAGAGCGTGCCGTACAATGTGAGACTTACCATGTTCTTTCATGTAAATTATTATCATTTACTAGCATATCGTGTGCAATTTCATATATTAATGGTCACCGACACCACAAGCCATCCTGGACTTATAGCTTTGTCAGTCGAGGCCCTTTCAACGCAAGTAGCGAGGCCCGTTGAAAGTTTTTGTCTAACCCATGCTAGTATCCAGCACAGCTATACCGTGTTTCCTCCTGGACAAAAGCAGTCCCGTGGCCCCGGGATGCCTTTCGAGGAAACTTTTACCTTGTGCACAAGTTGTTCATGACCGTGCTACTAATTTAGTGATTCAAGCATTGTCTATTTTAAGACTTAACCATTTTCAACGTGTGCCACCTTGTTGTGGCATCATTAAATCAATGAGTCTACCTTTTGTTTAACACAGTTCTATATCATGAATCACATAGCAAGCTTATAGCAGTTTTATAGAATAAGCAGATGTGTTCGTGCCTTTGCATCTAACATTTCATTCGCAATGATGCTATTAATGGATTTAAGAAGTAATGGGGTCAAGTAGGGAGAAGGGTCAGCCACTCACCTTGATTTTTGTTTGAGGTGAAAGAGTGGTTGGCTGTGTTAGACGGCGCCTACGCAATCACCTGAAATCACATAAGCAACTGATTAGAATACTATGCCATTCAAGAAGTTCGATACGAATGCGAAGTTCGAAAACGCTAGCCATAAAAACCATCGAAAACATTCACGAAAACGCATTCATGAAAACCAAAGCCAAGGAGAAAGTGCGGCATAAAAAGCAAAGCAACGGAAGGTTTCTTCCGACTTAGCCGCAGAGTTTATCCTCGAGGGGCAACTCGCTGAATATGGGACTTGGTTTCGAAGAAGCCTTTCCATAACGAGAAATGGATCTTAATTCAATCATTTACGTTCGACCGATTCACTCGATTCTGATCTATCGGTTTTGACTGAATCGGTAGTGAAAGTATTTCTTTCTCGCGCACCCCATAGACGAAAATGGGGCATAATGTAGGGACGGGGCACTATACCATAACTAACAAAGAAAAAGTTTTATCTTCAAACTTAAGAATAGAACCTACCTCTAAGGAAACATTGAAGGGAATTTCTTCTTAATCTCTGATTCGAGTTCCCATGTCGATTCCCCGACAGTATGGCTTCTCCAGAGTACGTGGACAAGAGGGATTGAATGATTTCGAAGCAATTTATAGTTGCGAGACAGAGAAAATATCATACACATTCGACAATGCTAGCAGCAATGCGATTTGATAAGCTACTGGGATGACTTGCTTCAATATCTCGAAGGGACCAACAAATCTTGGACTCAACTTCCTATTTGCTCCAAATCTAGTGACTCTTCACTTAGGCGTTACCTTCAGAAACACATAGTCGCCTTCCAGGAACTCAAGGGGTCTTCGGTAGGTGTCGGCGTAGCTCTTCTGTCGACTCTGTACAATCTTTAATCTTTTTCGAATGAGCTTGACCTTCTCCACGATCGGTTCCAGCAGCTTCGGGCCAAGAATCTGCTGCTCCTCGACTTCCTCCCAGTAAATGGATGATCTGTACTTCTGTCCGTACAAGGCTTCCTACGACGCCATCTGAATGCTGAATTGATAGCTGTTATTGTATGCAAATTTGGACAAAGGTAGATGAACATCCTAACTCGACTTAAAGTCAATTATGCAGAGCCGTAGCATGTCTTCAAAAATTTGGTTCATGCATTTTGTTTGGCCGTCAGTCTGGGGATGGTAAGTCGAGCTAAAGTTCAACTTAGTACCTAGAGCCGATTGAAGGCTAATCCAAAAGCGTGATAGAAGCCATCCATCCCGATCAGAGACAATGGATACTAGCATCCTGTACAGCAATACTATCTCATCAAGATAAATCTGAGCCAGGCGATCGATCTCCAAGTAACTTTAATGGTAATAAAATGTGCTAACTTGGTTAGTCGATCGACGATGACCCAGATGGCATCATTTCTTCGTGGAGTCTTTGGAACACACGTACTTCTAGAATCTCCAGGTTCTGTATCTTCCTGTCCGATCTCTGATGCTCAGCTTTCATCTGCTAATAAGCCATGTATTGCGACACAAAGAGCATCACATATCTCTTCATTCCATGCCACCAGAAGGTCGTGCAGAGGTCCTTGTACATCTTAGTGTCGCGAGGATACAAGGTATATTTTATATAGCGTGCCTCCGTCAATATCTCCTGTCTAAGTTCTGAGTGATCCTAAAAACATAGTCGACCTTTCAATCATAGCACGTCGGTATCATCTTCCGTAAAGTCGGTCGCCTTCCCTGTCGAAATTAGCTATCGCATCTTCTTCAGGTACGAATTGTCCTTCTGGGCGGTCTTGATCTTTTCCCGCAAGCTCGGCTCTAACTGTAATTGTGCCAACTGTACATCTCTGAATCAAACTCGGAGGTCGATACCCATCTCTTCTAGGTTCCTTAGTAGTCTGCTATTGATGCATAGCGAGGCAAAATATTTCTGACTCAGAGCGTCTGCCATAACTTTTCTCTTGCCCAACGTGTAGTTGATCGTCAAGTCCTAGTCTTTGATTAGTTCTAGCCAATACCTCTGTAGTAAGTTTAGCTCCTTCTGAGTGAAGAGATACTTGAGCCTCTTGCGATCGGTATAGATCGCACATGCCACACCGTAAAGATAGTGACACCATAATTTTAATGCGAACACAATGGCCGCTAACTCCAAGTCGTGCGTAGGATAGTTCTTCTTGTGTGGCTTCAATTGTCTGGAGGCGAAGGAGATCACCTTGTCTGGCTGCATGAGAACACATCCTAAGCCCTGGCCTAAAGCATCGTTGAATTTTTGAACATCCTTTACCCCATCTGAAAGTACGAGTATAGAAGCCGAAATGAGTCGCTGCTTCAGCTCCTGAAAGGAAGCTTTACAGTCGTTCGACCACTCATACGCGACTCTCTTTTGAGTGAGATGAGTCAATAGTGATGCAATCTTTGCAAAATCTTTCACGAAACGTCTGTAGTATCCCGCCAAACCAAGAAAACTTTGGATCTCACTAGCCGACGTAGGCCGCCTCCAATCAGCAACAAATTTAACTTTCTTCAGGTCGACTACAATACCTTTGGATGAAATGATATGTTCAAGAAATGATAGCTGCTCAGCCAAAATTTGCATTTGTTCTGCTTAACAAATAACTGATTCTCTCGAAGGGTCTGGAGCATGATCCACAGATGTTCCGCATGTTGTGCCTGTTTGCCATGACAAAAGTTATATAAACTTTTTATATATTAAACGTATAAAGAGTACAAAAGATTCCTGAATAGAAGATCTAGACAAGAATTTTTGGAGAAGTATAACGGTGGAGATCGAGCACTGCAGCGGCTCCTTTACTCCGTTGACGATCTGACGATGAACTTGACTTGCTCTGACTTTCTGATGCTTGTGAGTGGTACTCGGGGTTGCCAATCAAGAAGACGCCGAAGAGCCTCTTTAACGAAGGAGAATGACTCCTATTTATAGGCAAGCACATATACGATATGCATAAAGGTTTTGGCGTACAGGAATGCTGTACGGGTAAGATTTTAGAGAATATCCAATGTAACTGCTCTGTAAAGGCTGCTGCTGAGCTGACACATGGCAGTTGTTGGAATTTTTCGTGATCGAGACCTTGGACATTTATCATCCTTCATTAGTATGACCGATTAATTGACACATGGCGTGTGTCCATTGCTCGATGGCTTTGCTCAGATGAAACCGACTAGTTCTTGCTCTTATCGAGAGAACGACTATTTAAACAAACTGAAATCCGATCTCATCTCAAGAGCGAAGGGCTTAAACAAAATCGGATTTGACCGTATCTAAAAAATATAACTTTTTAAACAAACTAATTCGACTCTATCTTAGAGGTGACAGTTTAAACAAACTAGATTTGATTGTATCAGAAAAAGATACACCAAACTGAATCCAATTGTATCTGAGAAGATACCACTACCATACTATCCATGTGGCATAATACCACGTTGTAGGAGAATTGCGCTATACGAGCTGTACTTTTAGGAGTGTTCGAGCTACTATGCTTTTGGAAGATGAGGAGACTTCTCTTGAGGTAATAAAGTCCCTGCACTTTTGGGCTACGATGAGACTATGTTTTTGAGGCGACGAAGTCACTGCGCTTTTGGACAACGAGGAGACTCCTCTTGAGGAAACGAAGTCACTGCACTTTTGGGCGATGAAAAAACTGTGCTTGAGGCGACAAAGTTACTGTGCTTTTGGGCGACGAGGAGAATGTGCTCTTGAGGCAACGAAGTCACTGCACTTTTGGACGACGAGGAGGCTGTGCTCTTGAGGTAACGAAGTCACTGCACTTTTCGGCGGCAAGGAGAATCGAAGTCACTGCACTTTTGGGCAACGAGGAGACTGTGCTCTTGAGGCAACGAAGTCACTGCACTTTTGGGCAACGAGGAGACTGTGCTCATGAGGTAACGAAGTCACTGCACTTTTGGGCGACGAAAAGACTATGCTCTTCAAGCGACAAAGTCACTATGCTTTTGGGCAACAGGGAGACTGTGCTCTTGAGGCAATGAAGTCACTGCACTTTTGGGCGACAAGGAGACTGTGCTCTTGAGGCAATGAAGTCACTGCACTTTTGGACAATAAGGAGACTGTCTGCGCTTCACCATATGAGTAGCAGAATTCGGTCATTCCAGGTATGCGAAAGGTGACCTTCTTTTCTGTATAGTCAATAGTGGCGTTGCAAGGGCCGAGCCAATCCATTTCCAAAATGACATCGTAGTCCTTAATGTCTAGAACTATCACATCAAGATAGAGCTTTTTACCTTCTACAGATGATTCCGTCTCTACAGGCTAAGTTTGCAAGTAGTGATGTGCCCGACAATATGTTAATGCTAAGATTAAGGCCTAACGGTGTCACGAGAGTTTTGTGCTCAGCAGCGAAGTCCGCCGATATAAAACTATACGTAGCACCTCAATAAAACTGTACACGAGCAGGTTTGTTATTGAAAAGCAGTATACCTGTCATGACCATGTACAAGGTGAACGCTTTATCCTGCATCATGGCGTAGACTCGTCCCTGGGTATTAGGACGGTGATCTTGGCCATTGGGACGTTGTGCGACTTGAGACGGTCGGGGCGCCTGTCCTCGATTTTCTTGACGATTTTGTTGGGGATGGGCTTTATGATTCTGTTTTCGGACCATGTAGTCTCAAGATTGTTGACCCCTTTTTCGTATAAGAAGCATCCCCCGTCGAAGACATAGCAGTTGTGGGCATGGTGTCCGAGGTGGTTGTACTTGGTGCAATGAGGTAATGGGTTCTGTCTTTTGTTCCCGCCATTGTTTGGACGCTTTGACGCGTGATTGTTTCCTCCTATATAACTAGGACATTTGTGGTTGGATGGTGCACAACGTCAGCAACGACGGAAGGGTACTGGCTCTCAAGGCGGAGAGCATGATTTAGAGCATCGCATGTGGTCTTGTACTCCGGCACCGCCACATGAGCAGCGATAAAGGGCCATAGACCTACTTCGAATCGTCGTATGAGACACTCCTCTATAGGTAGAAATACACCAGCAAATTTGGACAATTTATTGAATTTTGTCGCGTACTGTTGCACCGTTCTGTTTCCTTGTCTCAACTGCATGAATTCATTCTCCTTCTCCCGATGAATGGCTGGAGAAAGGTACTCGACTTCGAAGGCTTTGCAGAATGTGGCCCAAGATATCGTTGCTGAGTTTTTATCGCGTTGGATCGCTCGTTTGTGCACGGCACACCAGTCATGCGCGTTTAAACGTAGTTGATGTTATGCACAGGCGACTTGTTTGGATTCTTCAATGCCGAGGAGCTCTAAGTGATCTTCGAGCTCTTCCAACCAGTCGATTGCCATATAAGGGCCTTCGGTACCACTGAAAGAAGTGCGACACGCTTTTTGAACTCTGACACTTCAGAGTTGTAACTTCTCAGTGTTGTAGGTTGACGTACGGGCTCCTCTGGGTCGACTTCAATGGGTCGGACCGTAGGTTCGGTGATAGTAGACACAGTTGCAGAGTTGCCATTGGCTACAATCGTCTGGACAGTCTGTTGCAGAGTATCAAGTTGCTTTTGTTGCATCTTAGATTGTGTGTTAAAGCAAGCTTCGAATTGGGTTTGTTGTGCCTCTACTTGTCGGTGTCGATTTTTAGACTTTTCTACTATGCCTCTATCACGCACAGCATCCTTTCGATGGCATCGTTAGAAGGTCTGGCCCACGAGCTGCTAGATCCACTCGAAGCACTTTTTTCGTGCTCGGCCGCGGGTTCTGCCACTTCTAAAATACACATACAACACACATTAGTCTCAAAATATTACGGACTCACTATATGGAACAACTTATCTCATCGACACGAGGTCAAAGGTTTGAGACTCTAGACGAGAAGCCAAAGAATATAATGCCGTGCTCTAATACCATTACGTTACCCCAGATTTTGTAGAATCAATAGTCGTCGCCCGAACGTGATGCCGTACGAACCTAAGTTGCAACTGCACAAGGTATAGTCATAAGGTTATCCGAAACACAACATCAAATAGAATACACATAGAAATTAAACAACACATTTGAAATAGAAGGAACTTCTTTTTATTGAGAATAAAACATCATTTACATGATTCTATTATAATCACTACCGCACGGGCTTACAACATGACGCGATTATAAAAATGAACGCTGATGAGATAGTCGTTCCATACATTACATCCCCATTTACAAGTAAAACATCCAAAAGACCTGCTATCGAGGGGAGTCAAGACATCTTTTCTTTTGGACTGAATGTGGAGTCTTCAAAAGGATTCAAAACAAGCCTTTAGCAAACAGACGAGGCTTCAAATGACTAGCGTCACCTTGAGTTAAGTGGCACTCCCTTCTTGGTTTCGGGTACATATGGAGAGCGAGGATCAGTACATTATACTTTGTACTGGTGCGTGGCAAATTAAGTTCCATGCTCTCATTTGGTTGAAGAATTTATATGACTTAGTTTGTGATCTTTTTAACCATCTTAATGAATTTCAGACAAACATATGATAGGCAAAATATAATTTATGCTAGAACTTACCCATGATAGAGCGTGTCGTGCAATGTGAGACTTACCATGTTCTTTACTGTCAATTTTTATAATTTACTAGCATATCGTGTGCAATTTTATATGTGAATGGTCACTGACACCACAAGCACCACAAGCCATCCTGAACTTATAGCTTTGTTAGTCGGGGCCCTTTCAATGAAAGAAGCGAGTCCCGCTGAAAGTCCCTGCCTAACCCGTGCTAGTATCCAGCACAGCTATAACATGTTTTCTCCTAGGCCGAAGTGGTCACGTAGCCCCGGGGTGCCGTTCGAGGAAACGATTAATTTGTGCACAAGTTGTCCATGACCGTGCTACTAATTTAGTGATTCAAGCATTGTCCATTTTAAGACTTAACCATTTTTAACGTGTCCTGCCTTGTTGTGGCATCATTTAATCAATGAGTCTATCTTTTGTTTAATACAGTTCTATATCATGAACCGCATAGCAAGCTTATAGCAGTTTTATAGAATAAGTAGATGTGTACATGCCTTTGCATCTAACATTTTATTTGCAACGATGCTATTGATAGATTTAAGAAGTAAAGGAGTCAAGAGGGGAGAAGGGTCAGCCACTCACCTTGATTTTTGCTTAAGGCGAAAGACTGGTTGGCTGCGCTAGATGACGCCTACGTAATCACCTGAAATCGCATAAGCAACTGATTAGAACACTGTGCCAATTAAGAAGGTCGATACGAATGCGAAGTTCAAAAACACAAGTCAAGAAAATCATCGAAAATATTTACGAAAACGCATCCACGAAAACTAAAGCCAAAGAGCAAGTGCGACATGAAAGCAGTACAACGGGAGGTCTCTCCCGACTCAGCAGCAGAGTCTATCCTCGAGGCGCAACTCGCTGAATATGGACTTGATTCTGAAGAAGCCTTTTCATAACGAGAAAAGGATCTTAATTCAATCGTTCCCATTCGACCGATTCACTCGATTCCCTTCTATCGGTTCTGACTGAATTGGTGCGGGGCACTACACATTTCTCCCTATAGGAGAGCTGAAATCGTTACTACTTATTTTAACGCGGTGGCATTGCGAGGGACTAGTGCATTTTGTGCTTGCTTGTAGTATTTGTTCAGCTAGCCTTGCTTAAATACGGCACGATATTAGGATTCCTATATATTTATTCATTACTTGGATAACCCTGACAAACTATAGAGAGTCGTAGGTTTGATCGGCCGCTTGTAAACTAACTTGCTTATGATCTGTTTCATCTGTTAGTAGCTGAGGATATGGACTGTCGTGGTGCATGGTCCAACTCATGTACTTGTTTGGTTGTTGGGTTGGGCTATTGTGCTACGACAGGCTATGAACCAAACACAAAAGCCTATAACCTGATCATGATCATAGGACATATTTTATCACGACGTGATACGACATCTCTTGTCTTTGTTTGATATAGTGATGTCATATTGCCTCAATGATAGGACATATGCCTATGCTTATGTTCTGTCCTTATTACATATAATTGAGTTTTATCTTATTCTTTTGTGCACCCTTGTGCTACTTGCTATTCGGGGCCTGATCCCGCTAGTTTTGTTTGGCCAGATTTCGTAGCAGAGCCTGAGGATCCAACCTTCTGCTCAAACCATGGTGCACACCAGAAGCATGGACGTCGGGCCCCATGAGTAGGTTTCTTCACCACCACTCTGATATCTTAGATTTTGTACTTGGCGTTTAGCTACCGGCACCTGTTAGCCGGTTGTTCTGTACATTTAGCTTTCTTACATAGTTGTAATTAAATCATAATGTAGTTGACTATGGTTATGTGCTATTGACTCCCTGTGCTAGCTGACACTCATAAAGTTAGTCTCATGAATCATTTTGATGAAGCGTCAGGGACGCCTAACTACTTTGTCTTATATGATCATTATTTACTGTTTCTTGTTTGATTGATTGAGGCATAGATGCTCTGTGAGACCAAAGGAGACTTGATTATAGCATGCACCTCCTAATCTCTTGATAGCGGTAATCGCCTTATGACGTCTTCGTAGTAGCTGGCCATGTCCTTCTCCGTATTTCGGTACTAGGACGTGACAATATAGCTTAAAGATATATCATAAAAGAGCAAGCTAGATTACTATTAAAGTCATTAAAGTTAACAAATATCAATTTAAGTATGCTCATTGAACCTAAGTCACCAACACTATGTTCTTTCTCAAGCTTAGAGTATCTAAAAAGAGCATATATTTTAGCTTATCCAAAATGGTTCATAACAGCAACCAAAAATATGAAAGAAGAAAACTTAATAAAAAGTACAATAAAATAGTATACATATAGAAGTGGTCAAATTCGGGTCAAAATGGGTGTTTGACTGAGGGTGGGCCTAGTTCGAGTGGACTTTGGTTTTTTAATTAGTTTTGATTTAGAAAATAATTTAATAATTTTGGAAACTAATTTCTTAATTATTTTATAATCTTTTTAAAATATACAAATTAACCCATATTATCAGAAAATAAAAAAATATTGGAAATACTTTGTAGGAATTGGATCATATATAACAAGTTCGAGGTTTTACTATTATAGGAATATTCTACAATAATGTTAGCCCAATAGTTAATTTATCTTTTTTATTATAGTTAATCGATTAAGTCAGTATTAGGAAATCACTAATGATGATCCAATCACTATATTGTTAATACTTAAACTTGGCATAGTCCTAGTATCATTAATGTTATCATCATTGCTTCTACGTATGTTTTTTTTCTCTAACATTTATTTTACAGAAAAGCAATAAAAAAGATTAATGATGGACATATGCAAATGAAGAAATCATGATGGATCAAGAATACTATGTAGCATTCGCTACCGGGAAGATTGAATTAAGAAAATCATTACTACAACTTGGTTAAATTGGGTTTATAGTAATATTTGACACCTAGAAACATCCTTGAATAGCCTATGAACTCATTTAGGAATTTTAGAAATTTTCTAGAAATTATTAGAAATTATGTTCACTACCAACTATTTATTTATAATTAAATATTAACATTTAGAATTTTTAATATGAACATATGTAAATATTTTAGTCCTAAATTTTTATAGGAGTGTTGTTAAGCCAAAATATATTTTGTCTCAAATTTTCATACTTTATACAAATTTATGTAGTATTTATTCAAATTTCAATAGGTTAAAAATCATCTAACTAATAGTTTCAAAAATTAAAAGGAAAAAAGATGCCCCCACCCCACATTTACTGCCACGTGAGTGGGGACACCTGTCAGCCACTCCGACTCTGGTTAGCGTTGAACACGCTCGCTTGCATCTACCAGTGTGCCCCTGAAGGGGACCCGACCCACAAGTTAGCGACAACAACAGGGGAATGGGGGCTGTCTACGTATCAGTCATTGGTTGGATGGCCAGATTTGGTCATGTTCGTCCATTCATTTTAGTTTTCCATAAAATATGATCTAGGGTTTGTTTTCCAACAAAGAGTTTTAGGGAGATTTTGAGTTTGAGCAAGGGTTCGAAGTAGTTACAAAATTTACTTTGGCCTCAAGATTTAAATGTACTTTCTTCTACCAGTCTAGTTTCTTAAAAAAAATACTTTTGGATGATTTTAGAAAACCATTGGACTACGCAAAAAAAATCATATAGAAAATTATTATTTTAGTAGTAACCACCTATACTAAAACCTATAACTCATAGAACGATAAAGTTTTTTCACCTCTACAAATTTATATTGAACCTTAATATCTAAGGATATCATATATTGAAGTTAGATAATTAAAAGAAATTATTTAGTGGTTGTTATGATTTTTCTATATAGAAATTCACTACTGAATTTGTCACCATATTTGTTGTCAAATTGTACGGATTGCATTTTGATCAACTTAACCCTTTTTGAGTAAAATTTTATTATCACCCTAATCAATATGTAACTTTATTGCAAACAAAATTTTAGAACCAAATTCTATGCGAGTGGTAAGTTATGATTCTTCTATTATTGTTGGTCATATTTAGGGCTATAAGTCATAAAAAACTATAGCCTAAAAAACCCATAAAACTAGGTAGTGAGAAATTTCTCATAGGCTACAACAATCAAGAACATAATAACCCTCATTTACAAAAAAAACATTGAAATTTTTTTGCTAGTCCTAAAGGTTTTTAGAATATCATAAAATAACTTGAAAGTACGAAACTGGGTGTTGTAGAAATCAGACCCTAGAAATGAATAGGTGGACACTTGGAAAGTACATTACTAATGGATTGTTGTTTTGTCTTCTGTTGTGGATGTTATGGGGATAGTGGAGGGATATGTCAGTACGGTTACCATGTCAGTACTCAACACACTTCATTAGAATAGTATTTGCAAGTTAATTGTACTTTTACTTTTTCTACTAGCATGCTCATGTTTTTCTTGTTTATCTATTACCACTCTTATCATATCACTCGTATACGTAGAATTATTACATTATTTTGTTTACTTCAGTTATGCTAGCTACTCGCTTTACATACTCGTTACTCGTTCAACTTGCATAACTAGTTTATTGAATCATGTTATAACTAGGCTGGAAGAATGCACTATTAGATTGTGGATTGTTACTCGGATACTTATTAGCCCAACCTACTCAAATAATAGTCATATGATGCCCACACACTTTGATGTGCCAGTTTAGCCACTCGCAGTCCATATATTGAGAAATGTATACTAAACACACTTTATATATTATCATTCTTACATTGTTTCTAGTAGGATCACCATGTATTTTTATTTACTGTTGTCTCATCATAAACTGTCTCGATTATCACCTTATTATTCATATTACATGTTCTTCTCGAGTCTTCCATAATAGTAGCATATCGTTTAGCATACTTTTAATCATGTTTACTTTGCCCACTTCTAACTGGAGATTTATAATGTTGACAGCTTTAGTGGAGATTTTGTACCATACACATTACGGGCCTTCGAAGAAAAGTTGGGTGAGGATGTGGAGGAGTTAAATATTTAGTGTGAGCACCCTGAATTTTGGGTTGATTTTTTTTCATTTTTATTTATTTTCTGATTGATTTTTAATTTCAATAAATAATTTATTCTGTTATTTTTCCTTAAGTGTGCTTTCCCGTGCCATTGATATTTGGAGTATCAGGGATGTTCAACTCTGGAAATCTTCTTCATGAGTTTTGGAGTGGACAGGATTACCTTCATGATGGTATATAGTGTCCCATCCAAACTTGTTCTCTTGTGCTCTTTTTGCTTTGCAGAACTTCGGGTCGATTTAGACCATTTGATTATTATTTATTTTTCCCACTCTTTTTCTTGATCATTTTTAGCACGTTACCGTGACTTTTAATTTGGGAGCGCAAGACCAGTCAGTTTCTTGAAACCAACTCCTCATTGATGATCTACTCGAGACGCTCGTCACCCATGACCTTCGTGTCCCACTCAGACACGTCATTTTGTGCTCCATTTGATTCACACAACTTTCCCGACACGTGACCCGATTTTATTTCACTCCACGACGTCACATTCATCTTCCAACTTGATTTGTGGGTCCCCTGTCGACCAAAACTTGTCAGCCCCAACTATGGACATGGCCCACTTTGAGCCTACTATCCGTTCGTCACTTGTGTCCCATTTATTGGAATCTCCTTGTACTACTTATTTACTCATGATCATCAACGTCTATTTTTAATTCAATTATTGCTCAATGTCCGATTTTGATCCAATCCGGCTCCACCCAGTCCAGTCCAGCTCTATGTTGCCCTCCATCATGACACCCTCATAATTCTTGCCTAAAAAAATATCAGGTACCCTCCTACATATTTTCCTACACTTATTGGAAATTTCTAATTATTTAATTCCCATAAAATTGGCCATATTTCCCTCTAATTTATTCCTAGCCATTCGATCATCTTAAGTAATCCTCACCATCAATTTCCTTACATGGAAACTTTTCCTCACAGCACATGTGTGCCGGTCCTAAATTCTAGGAGAGCCACCTCATCTCTCTCTCATCATTTACTACACACTTCTCTCTCTTCCCTCTCATAATTGTTTCCACACAAAAATAACTCAACCACCATCAACTCTACAGAACTGACCACCTCTCCTCACCATTAAACCCGACTAACCTCCTCCATGGAAGACCCCCACTCCGGCGTGGCCTCACCGCCGGCCACCCTGGCCAGGCAGGCCGTACGCCACCACCAATCTCCCCTCTTCCATCTTCCTTCTCCTTACTCCTCTCCTCATCTTCCTTCTTCAAAATCGTGCGCCACTCCATCCTCATCCAAGCCCGCACCACCATGGCTGCCACCAGCCCTTGGCCGTACCGCCCTAGCCTCATCGGGCCAGGACAGGAAAGCGCGCCGCCGTGCCTTGTCACCGGCCAGGCCGTGCGAGCCCGACAGTGCAGAGCAGCGTGCATGGCGCGCGTGCGCGTGCGGCGTTCCGTCGCCGTCGTCGGCCAATGCACCGCCGTGGGTGCCCCCTCCCCCGCGGTGGGCGATCACCGGCGACCTCCCTGGGACCGCCACCTTGCTCTCCGGCGCGACGTATAGGCGATTCATGCATTTCGTACGAAATCCCGTCGTAACGCGCGCGGGATCGAGTTCGTTTTGACGCTCCGTCGCAGTGACTTCGTACGCATTTTTTCGGAGATCCGACCGTTGGATCGGTGATTTCTTCACTCCATCGTAATCTCGTTATATCCACCTTCGCTCATGTCAATTTTCGTCCGTTAATTTTATCGTTTGATACATGAAAATCGGCCACCAAGTTGACCGTTTAAATTGTATTAAATTTGGGCAGTTTTGCGGGGCCAACTTCGTCAGCTTGTATCTACTCCACCGTAGCTCCGTTTGGCGTGCTACCAGTTCTGGTGTGAAGCTGGTATAACCCTCTTGCTATCCCTCCAGTTTTGTTTTATTGTGAGCTTGTTTGATTGGTTGAATTCGACGCCAAAGTTGACCGTCCGAATTCGTAATTTCCAACTTGTAAAATACCATTTTTGAACACGGGACTCTAGATTTTATTTCTGACACCCCCATTAGATTTGTGGCATCGTTCTGGCATATTTTTATATAAAATTTGTTAGATTTGGAGAACGTGGGCCCTGGCACGTTTTTCGGTGCAAGTCGGATACCAATATCCGGGTCAACGGGCCAAATTGAGATCGGCTCATCGGAATCCAATTTCGAAGATACCGTTGAGTTCGTATCATCATTCTAGACTCGTTGATAGGTAGTTTGCTAAGTTTTGAGAACTTTGGCTCTGGCACGCATTTTCGTGCAAACCAGAATTCCAAGTTCTGGTCAACGGGCCAAATGGAGATCGGGTCAACGAAATCCAATTCTGGAGATACCGTTGGGTTCGTATCGACATTCTGGTTTCGTGGACATATAATTTGTTATATTTTGTAGGCTTGTTTTCTTGCACGTTTTTCGGTGCAAAACGGCTCCGACACGGACACCGTTTTGACCCGAAATTACCTTTTTGTCTTTGTGTCCAAATTGGACCGTTGGGTAGGCTATCCTAGCTAATTTGACCATTTTGGACACGTTGGCGATGTTTATTTCATCGTCCGACAATGTTTGTTGATAATTTCTTTGAGTTTAACCTTTTTATAATTAAATAATAATTAATTCATATAATGTTCGTATTTCGGGATTAGTACAACGAAACTGAAATCAGCCAATTCCAGTGATCTTACATCGCTGAAATTGACAAGTTGGACACATGGATCACTATAATAAGATTATCAACCTTACCGATAATCTTCTTATCTCGATTTGCGTGTTGAAAGTTTTGACATACAAATAACGAAGTACATTTTATATTAGACTAGAATTGACCCTGTTTGACCAGAGTTGACTAGTTGACCCAAAGTCAACTGTAAGTCAACACTTGACCTAGTTTGAGTAGATTATTGACCGGAGTTGACCTAGAGTTGTTTTGACTTAGAAGAACCTAGAATAATATAGATTGCCTGTAGAGATTCATTTATTACAACTTGAACACCTTGTAACCTGTGTTGCTTTATATAGGACTCTGTGGCTTCAGTGGGACCCCCCTATACTTATCAGCTGTTTAGGTTATCGAGGCGAGTACATTCTCTGATCATTTCATATCCTGCTTAGAATTATTTCCTGCAGTAGATTACTTTACTTGTACTGTCACGATGGTCACACGAATTGGTACTATATGGATCCTTTCTTGAGATATTATCCTTAGGGAGCATCGGGTACTCTATGTTTTGTGCGTTTCACTTACATAGCGTATCACTATGCTACGTTGGTTCTTCGATCACTTGTGACATATACTCTTATGATCACAGAGTCTTCCTAGAATCCTTATCCCATTTATGGGACTACTATGTATCACCTTCGGGGTCTATCACCTTCGGGGTCTATCACCTTCGGAGGCTGTTACATAGCATCATATAACATAACCTGGCTGGATCCTTGTGTATTGATTGGGGGTACGGGAGAGTATAAATGGACATGTGAAAAAATACACCAGTAGTGTAGCATCAGAATCGTTCCATAGTGTGGCATCAGAATCATCCCAGGCCATTTACATGTTCATGTTGTACTCTGATTCACTAGTCACTGCTAGTTCCCTATGTATAGTAGATATTTCTATTACAGTTCTCTCTCTGTTTACATACTGCATTTCTTTCAGTACTTCTATCTTACTTTACTGCATGATTATATCTTCTAACCTGCTATGAACTGTTGAGATGTAGTGTACTCACTCCAGTCCTGACTGGACCTGTTGATAAATTTTACAGATAGCTTGGAGATTGCCTGCTAGCCTAGAGGAGACACAGTAGAGGTTGTTTAGATAGCTATTTTATTTTGTCTGGAGATGTATTTACTTTGTGGATTACTGTATTTGAGTTTTGAGATGTATTTCTGGGTTTATGTATCTTAGACACTTAGACTTCTATCTCCTGTATTTATTTTGGATTTCATGTTTTATCTATCTTTATTATGCTCTACCTTAGATGTGATTGAGATTGTATCTGCTATGTCACCCCCATTCGGGGAGTATAAACTGTTTAGTCTTATACTGTTAGATGCATTGAGACCTAGGACAACGTTCTACCGCCGACACTACGGCGTAGGCTGGGCGTTGTTACGTTCTCGTGCCCTAACTCTAGGGCGCGGGTCGTGACATTTAGTTATTTGATTAGTTAGTCAGTTGTTTTATTTTCATTTAGCGGGTTTGTTCCTGATACTTTTAGACTTGGACTTGAACTGTAGTGGATTATTATTGCCATATGGACATTGTTTAAATAAAACTTTTAATTTATGTTTTTTGTATCTTACCTTTCTTTATGCCTAGTTATAGTGTGGATGAGTTAGATAGTTGTTATTAATTGAGAATCATGTTGTTATATCCTATGTGGAAAATTTTTTATGTTATGGAAATTGGATACATATATCATTGTAGAGGTATATACAATATGCTACCACCAATACTACAACGTAAGAATGGCTTAAACACACACTTGTACCCAATTATCTGGAAATGGTTGTGACATACTGCTAGACTAAATATTTTTCTGAGCCGCTCATAATATCTTCATGTCTACGAACATGATTTCAGAGCTTCCATTGCCCGATTTGCGGACGAGGGTCGAACAATGCACCATGTGGGGGTTCGAGGACGAAGCTCCTGAAAGATAATCAGATTTTGAGATATGGTTTGATTCGGGTGATTGCCATCATGATGGACAAAGATGAAGAAGTCCATTCTATCAAGACATCATGCTCAATGGAATCTTTCTTTACTTTGTGTCTCGAGGATTAATTGTAACTCAATAGGTAATGAAAAATGGAAGCTAAACCAAAACCCTAAGCCAAATTCCCATATCCCACAATTTGGTACCGTGATGGTATACTGCTGAAACACTACTGGAACACTGTTTTCATCCAATGCGTCTAGTAGTACAAAAATATGTTACCATGATATACCGTCTGGGAGACATTTTTTCATCACCACAATAGCTAGAAAACTAGTTATTTTATAGTCATTGTTGTGCAGAGCAGTATATCAGCAACATACCGCATGCAGTAAAACAACTTTATTTCAAGAGGTTTTATTTTATACAAAAAGAAACCATTTTCCCTTATTTGATCGCACTTCCTAAACTTTTCACGTATTATATACAAACCTTTCCACATATACAAGTCCTATCATTTATGAGATCTATTTGAGAATAGAGTTTAATGGATTTATAGAGAGAGATCTTCAAATTGTTGTGAGAAGATCAAAATTATGCTTGTTAGAGGTTTAATTCCACAAGCCTTCACATTAAAGCTTGTATAGAAGTCAATGAGCCCTTCGAATCACAGGTCGTGTGTATGAAGTCGTCGAGGCCGTCAGATCAAATCTCGCAAGTGCATTTATTTTTCAAAATTATTTATTAAAGCTAGAGAGAGTTTTGGGACTGGAGTGCCTCACGGAGAATGCTGGGATACATCAGATTTTTGTATTATTGCCTCACTTCTAGCACATATTTAAATTAACTACTAGCATTCTTAATTATGTTTAATTATTTGTTGATTCCTATTCAACCCTAATGGCGCTTTCATGTAATTCCTACATGATGTTATTTAATCGTTTCATAGGCTTTTTAATAAATATAAAATTCCTAAGAATCTTTAATAGTTCCCAAAAATTCCCAAATAACTTAAAATTCCAAAAGTAATATATGCTACTTAGGGAGTCTGGTACACTTTCACCTCTTGGTTAAATACAGGCTATCGATGCACCAAAATCTCTTAGGTCAAAAAATACCACGTAAATTCTAAAAAATATATATAACTCCAATAAATTCTAGAATTCTATAAAATGTTATTCTAGACTATTTCGGGAACTTCTTGCACCATTTCTAACCCATAGATTCATATTTTTTAATTATAGGTTTAGGGACGTTGTCTCAGTGTTTGTAACTCGTTCAATATGTTGTTAATAATTACATTAACATTTTCCATTAAAAATAATTTTTTTTTCAATTCTCTAATTTGGTTTACAGAGAAGCAAATGCTACAAGTCAGCAACCTAATTTATAGGGTTTTCAACATGAACGTTATGGTAATCCAAATTAGTAGTCCTATATAGGGTGCTTGTGTCTTGTCTTACATCAAAGTTGTATCGAAGTCGAGGATAATGATGTTGGACCATCAGTCTGGGTCAATCCAAACCAAACAAAAACTATTAAATTGATATCATTTTGATATAGGACGAGACCTGAACAAAAAATATGACAACCTATGTAGTTAAAATTTATAAGTTTTTTGCGAAAACTTTTGGGTTCTTGTGAAGAATGAAAATTACTTATTTAGCATAAATAATTATAATATTCATAAATTCCTAAAAACTTCGTACCCAATTATCTCTGTTTTTCAACTATAATTCAACTACGACAATCCTATATGCGCTCTTAAGTACTTTATACTTGACTTGTTGGTTTGCTTTTCTAAGGGGTGTGCAAGAACCGAAAGAGAGTTGAACCAAACCGAAAAACCACAAGTTGTGTGGGTCGGATTGGTTTTTTACGCTCGCGGTTTGCTATGGTTCGCTTATTCTTTTTTTTTTTACTATTTTTAGCCCGATTCGAAATTTAGAAACAAAAAACATGTTTGTAATAGAACCAGACTAAGTTTACTAAAATAATTTTGGTGATTTAAGATTATAATTGGTCATTGATAATTATCATAAGTATTAGAATGAATTGACAGTAGATTATGACTCTTTTTTTTATCAAAAGATTAGAACATGTCTTAGCAAATTTAGGATATGTTATTTATTTGCTATTGAGATTTTTGAGAAAACCTTTTGATATGTTTTAGAATAATTTATTTGATGTGTAGAATCGAGTAAAAGAACTGAATATAATCGAGATCGACGTATTAGGTTGATTTTTTATTTTTAGTTTGGATGGTCCGATCATGTTCTTAATTTTAGAGAACCAAAATATATTGATTTGATTCGGAATTGACCCAAAAATGGATCAAACCTAATAAGGCTGATCCCTACCATTTCTAACTCTCTACCCACATGACCATTTTGGGTCAAAAATAAAACTTTTTAAGTACTTTTGTGTTAGCATTTTTAAGAAACTCCACATATCAATCACCACTTTCAAGAATCAACTAATCAAATACTAAAGCCTCCTTTGGTTCTTGGAAAGAAAAGGAAGAAAAATCATCTTTGGTGTTTCTTTTCTTTAGAAAATTATAATTTTTTTCAATGTTTGAAAATGTCAAAAAAATTGGAAAGTAAAGTGAATACTTAAAAGTGAAGAAGGTGAATCATTGTTTGGATGGATGAAATATTCTTTTTATATTTTTTTTATTTGAATATCACTTTTCTTTCCTTCTCAATTTCTTTAACACCCATCATACAAAAATTATAATTTTTTTCCAACCCATGTTTTCGTGCCTAACAAGTAACAACTTCTAAAAACAACATAGTCCACTCTCCGTCAGACTCTCCGTCAAACGTTAACTAAAGGCTTCCTTTTCGCTAATCCTCCGTCACCTCCGTCAAGCTAGGGTTAGGGTTCCCTCTTCTCCCAATTCTAAAATCCTAATCCACCAAAAGAGAAAACCTTCAAAAAAAAAATTTTCTCGAAAATCAATCCCTCTCGCCTGAACATCAGTGGGAAAGGCCAAAAATGAAGAGTCCGACGAGCCTCCGCTAGGAGAGGATTCGATGGTGATAAGTACCCATCATAATTGGGCCAAAATAGTCTCACTAGTATAGAGAGACTAGTAGCCCTGCTCATATTCAGGCCTTAATCTCAGGCCTTTTCCTTTTCGAACAGCATTTCCAATTCAATAACTGTATTAACTGTCATTGCAGGCTTTAGCCTTTTTGCATGACAGTAGCTAGAGAGAGGGGCAGTATTGCTATTTCACATGTCTCCTCTGCTCAACATATATAGTAGCTGAGAGGCTACGCAGAGGGTGTGGAATGAGAATAGAGTTTACTTCTTCCTCAATTCTTCTTTAGCCATAGATCTGTAATTTTCTCTCTTGCAATTCTCTTATTCAATAAAAACATAGATAATTCTCCTCTCTGATTCTGTTCATCTTCTTCTAATTCCTGCATAGATCATAAGGTTAGCTACAAACAATTGTGAGAATGACAAATGTTAAACAGACCTGTGTTGAATCTAGGTCAATTGGGACGAGGGCCCAACAATTTAGTATCAGAGCCAAATGATCCGCTGATGGAAGGGAGCAGAGAAGGCTGTTCTAACCATGGTGGATCTGGAGAAGAAACATCGGACGGACGAAGGGTGATGCCAGTCGAAGATCGAGTCCATACTCTAGAAGGTACAATACTCAATTTTAACAGCAAATTTGATAGAGTATTTGAGGAATTGGCCAGATCTCGTCGAGATTTCGAAGCTCTTGCTCAAAATTTGAGCCCATCTCCATTCCAGCACTCCAATATAGGAGCCAGATTTGCAACTCCCCACCCATTTAATTCTTCCTGGGGAATGAACCCTTCCATGTCAAATCCTCTCTTGCCGTCATTCGAACAAACACCTATGGGGCAAGCAGGGTTAATGCAGAATAACAGTCATATTGGTTCTCCTGTTTCCAGTACTGTCATGTGTACCACAGCCCCACTCCTACCCATACCTGCACCATAAATGGCCCCCAATTTTAACAACACAAATTGGAATCAACCCACGTTGAGGGTCAAGATACCTGCATTTGATGGAGAGGGAGATGTGGTTGAGTGGCTGATGAGAGTGAACAATTATTTCAACTATTATGGCACCACTGAAGCTGAGAAGCTTAGGATTTGTTCAGTACAGCTCAAGGGGACTGCAGCTTACTGGATGGATTGGCTTTACAGAATTCAAAATGGAGCAGTGACTTGGGAAGATTTTTGCACCTCCATTAGATCAGAGTTTGGTCCTTCACAGCTAACTGATCACATAGTTGAGTTAAAATTACTCAAGCATGAAAATACTGTCCAAGAATACAATTCCCAGTTCCAAAAGCTCTCCAAGAAGATGCATGGGATACCTGAACATTGCTTAGTCAGTCACTATATTGGAGGATTGAGAGAAGAAGTCAGATATGAAGTGCAAGTAGCCAGTCCTGTCAACCTACCTGCAGCCATGTCAGCAGCCAAATTATATGAAGCAAAGATTGCAGCTCTAAGGAAGATTCCCAGGATAAATCAATTTCCTCCTAAGAACCATTACAACTCAGGGCAGGTAAATAATTTCTCTCCAGCTACAACTAATACAAGTGAAGCTGGACAAAAGTTAAACACTATACCTCATAAAACATTGTCCTCTACTCCTATAATTTCTCCATCAGAGATATTAAGAAGAAAGAGTTTGGGTTTGTGTTTTATGTGTGATGAGAAGTGGTTTAGGGGCCATAAGTGTAAGGAAAAGAAGTTATTCATGCTAGTTGCTGAGGAAGAGAGCACTGAGATTGAAAATCTATTTCTGTTAGAGGGAGTACCCAGCATTCCTCCTACACCCACAACTCCTAACCAAAACCTATTTGAAATCTCACTCCAAGCATTGGTAGGTTCCAATAATCATTCCACCATGAGGCTAAAAGGACAGCTTAAAAACAAATCAGTGTTGATACTTATTGACTCAGGGTCTACTCATAGCTTTATTGATAGTAGATTTTGTGAGAGAATGGGAGTTCCCACTCAAGACAGCCAAACATTTGAAGTACTAGTAGCAAATGGGGAGAAGCTGGTGAGCAAGGGAATGTGCTGATGAGTACAAATAGACTGCCAGGGGCACAAAATAATTGCTGACCTATTACAATTACCTCTTCCAGGTTATCAGGTTGTGTTAGGAGCAAATTGGCTCAGTACCTTGGGGTATATTGTCTAGAATTTCCAGGAGCTAACTATGCAATTTGATCAACAAGGGATTCCCAAATATTTTCAGGGAATCAAATCTGAAACAGAGACTTTGCAAGAGTTAGGCAGTAAGGATCTAAGACAAAAGCCTCAAATGTATATCATTCACTTATGTAAAATGGAAGAATTCACATACTCACAGGCAGAAGGAGTTCCAGAACCAAAAGAAATAATCAACTTGTTGGAGGAATACAAGCTGCTATTTGAAGAACCCAGGGGCCTTCCTCCACAGAGAAGCTTTGATCACAAAATACCACTTGCACCTGGATCATTACCAGTTTGCAGCAGACCCTATAAACATCCATACCTCCACAAGAATGAAATCGAGAAACAGATCCAAGAAATGTTGGAGTCAGGTATTATAAGGCCTAGCACTAGCTCTTACTCTTCCCCTGTGATACTTGTGAAGAAAGCTGATGGTTCTTGGAGGCTTTGCATTGATTATAGGGGGTTAAATAATAATACAATCAAAGACAAGTTCCCTATACCTTTCATTGAGGAGCTGTTTGATGAACTCCATGGGAGCAACTACTTCACAAAGCTGGATTTAAGAGCTGGATATCACCAAGTTAGAATGGCAGAAGAAGATATATATAAAACAGCCTTCAGAACACATGAAGGACATTATGAGTTCATGGTAATGCCCTTTGGGCTAACCAATGCTCCCTCTACCTTCCAATCTCTCATGAATGCAGTGTTCAAAGGCTACTTGAGAAGGTTTGTATTAGTTTTTTTTGATGATATATTAGTGTATAGTACTAACTTGCAGGATCATTGTATCCATCTGCAACAAGTATTCAACAAATTGCAAGAAAATCAATTGAAGCTTAAAAAGAGCAAGTGTGCTTTTGCTCAGAGACAAGTGGGCTATTTGGGACATATAATTTCAGGAGAAGGAGTGCAGGTTGATCCAGAGAAGGTCAAAGCAGTTATGGACTGACCTACACCTACAACTATCAAACAACTCAGGGGATTCCTAGGCCTCACTGGATATTATAGAAGATTCATTAGAGAGTATGGAGCCATAGCCAGGCCACTTACTGATCTCCTCAAGAAGAACTCCTTTAAATGGAGTAGCATAGCACAATCATCATTTGAAGAACTGAAACAAACTCTCATCAACCCACCTGTATTAGCTATGCCTAACTTTACAGAAGAGTTCATACTAGAGTGTGATGCATCAGGGGTGGGGATAGGTGCTGTACTGATGCAGGGGGGCAGGCCCATAGCTTTCCTGAGCCAACATTTGAAAGGAAGAGCAACTATCCTATCAACTTATGAAAGGGAGATGTTAGCAGTGCTTTTAGCCATAAAAAAGTGGAGCCAATACTTATGGGGCAGGGCATTTATCATCAGGACTGATCACAAACCCTTAAAGCATATGTTAGAACAGAGGGTCTATACTGAGGCTCAATATAAATGGATACTCAAATTGCATGGGTATTCCTATAGGGTTGAGTACAAAAAGGGGAGAGAAAACAAAGCTGCTGATAGTTTGTCCAGGAGGGAAGAGGCTCAACTATCTGCCATTACATGTGTCAACCCAGAATGGATGGTACCCTTCAAGGAACAGATGCAGGCTTCTGATTTCTACAATTCACTGCTGGACAAGTGGCAGCAAGGGTTACTAGATACAAGCAAGTATTCCTTGCAGGATGGCCTATTTTATTATAAAAAAAGGCTCCTTATTGACCCAAAATCTGAGTATGTAACATTAATGCTTAAAGAGCACCATGACATGTTAACTGCAGGACATTCAGGAGCTTTGAAGACCCTGCACAGACTTAGAAAAGTCTGCTACTGGAAAGGCATGAAGAGGAGTGTGACTGAATATGTCAAAGCTTGTGAAGTCTGTCAGAGACAGAAATATGAAACCACTTCCCCAGCAGGATTATTACAACCCCTACCCATACCTGATAGAATCTGGAAAGAAATCTCTATGGACTTCATAGAAGGGTTACCTAACAGCTTCAACAAGACCACTATTTTTGTAGTAGTGGATAGGCTTAGCAAATATATACATCTATTTGCATTAACACATCCTTACACTGCTTCTATTGTGGCTCAAGTCTTCCTGGAAGGAGTTTTCAAATTGCATGGCATGCCAAAATCTATAGTGTCTGATAGAGATCCTATATTCACCAGTGCTTTTTGGAAGGCATTTTTTAAACTGCAAGGGAGCCAACTCAAATATAGCACAGCCTACCATCCTCAAACAGATGGGCAAACTGAGGTAACTAATAGGTGCATTGAAAGTTATCTGAGGTGTTTTTGTAGTCACAAACCCAGGGAATGGTCCAAACATCTTCTATGGGCAGAGTATTGGTTCAATACCAATTGGCACACCTCTACTAGGACTACTCCTTTTGAAGCAGTCTATGGAAGGCCACCTCCAGATTTACTATCCTATCTACATGAACCAATTCAAGACAGAGAAGTAGCTGAAGCTATATTACTAAGGGATAATGTACTACAACTGCTCAAAGATAATCTGGTTTTAGCACAGGATCGAATAAAAAAATATACAGATTTACACAGAACTGAAAGAGAACTCTCCATTGGAGATTGGGTATATCTCAAGCTTCAACCATACAGGCAATCCTCAATAGCCCAGAGGAAACCACATAAGTTAGCACCTAAGTTCTTTGGACCATACCAGGTCACTGAAAGAATTGGTCCAGTTGCCTACAAGCTGGACTTACCTGCAGGTTCTCTCATTCACCCAGTCTTTCATGTGTCACAACTCAAGATCAAGGTGAACTCAAGAGTGACAGTGCAAGCTGAACACCCCAGTTTCCAGGAAAATCTCCTATTGGAGCCTGATTGGATACTGGACAGAAGGATGGTACCCAGGGGAAATCGAGCTGCTGTTGAACTGTTGGTACAGTGGAAAGATGGGACACCTGTAGAAGCTACATGGGTCCACTATGAGAAATTCATCAAGGATTATCCCTTGTTTGACCTTGAGACAAGGTCAATTTAAGGGAGGACCATTGATAAGTACCCATCATAATTGGGCCAAAATAGTCTCACTAGTATAGAGAGACTAGCAGCCCTGCTCATATTCAGGCCTTAATCTCAGGCCTTTTCCTTTTCGAACAGCATTTCCAATTCAATAACTGTATTAACTGTCATTGCAGGCTTTAGCCTTTTTGCATGACAGTAGCTAGAGAGAGGGGCAGTATTGCTATTTCGCATGTCTCTTCTGCTCAACATATATAGTAGCTGAGAGGCTACGCAGAGGGTGTGGAATGAGAATAGAGTTTACTTCTTCCTCAATTCTTCTTTAGCCATAGATCTGTAATTTTCTCTCTTGCAATTCTCTTATTCAATAAAAACATAGATAATTCTCCTCTCTGATTCTGTTCATCTTCTTCTAATTCCTGCATAGATCATAAGGTTAGCTACAAACAATTGTGAGAATGACAAATGTTAACAGACCTGTGTTGAATCTAGGTCAGTTGGGACGAGGGCCCAACAGATGGTTTTCCAATTGGGAGACCAAAAAAGTTTCGTCTTTTGGTCTCTTCTCTGTGATTCTGGGATCTGTTCTCTTCGCTATATCGGAGAGCAACGAGGTGAGAATTTTATTTTCTGATTCGTTGGAACTTTGAATTTTTTTGGACTATAATAATATAGAAAAATATTACTAATTCCCTACTATCTCATGTAACCATAAATTCTAAAGTATTCTTAGGTGGTCAGGATGCCCAATTAATTAGAGCACGGTCGTAAACCTAATTGCTAGATTAATCATAACCTGACACATCTCCATTGTAGTTGGAATTCATGTTTTAAGTCCTACTAGTATATATGCACATGCGTTGAACATATTTTATTCTATTTGGAAAGAGCAAACAATAGTTTTTTTTAGTTTTTTACTACTTAAGAAGAGCAAAAAGCTGCTAGGAATCCACTTTCTATTTTTTCCATGGGAAAGAAATTCAACATTCTCATACCTATGTTTAGTTATGTTGGGAATATGTAGTCCACAAATTATATTTTTTTTAATTCCTATGTTTGGATCAAATAAGAATAAGGGTCTGCTTGGCAATTATAGGGGTAGCGGTTATGAGATGTTTTTAGAGTACTTGTTATGAGTGGTTATGGGGGGGGGTCCAATTTTGGGTGGTTTTAAGTAGCAATTTTTAAACCAGTCAATTCATACTTAGTAATTAATTAACGAGCAGTTTTGAAAGTTTTTTACAAAATAAAATGACATATATATATATATATATATATATATATATATATATATATATATATATATATAAACAAAAGGGTCCGAAGCGCAGAAACTGTCACAAGTAAATAGTATAAACACATGAAATAATATAAACGTCTTGTTGAATGTAGGAGAATTTTTTTTTTCAAAATTCACAGGAAAAATTAGTCATAGTTTGGAAGTAGAAGAGAAACACAGATGAGAAAGAAAAAATAGTGTAAGATATTAGTAGTTATAATTATATATTTTTGGTGAGGATATAAATGGAACACAATAATAAAACCCCTCAAAATCCATCGATATGAAGTGTTTATAAAACCACCCAAAATTACATTATATCGGCTTTGGGAGGTTTTTGAGCCGACTAAAACTAATGGTTAAAAAAATTAACTAGCAGGGGTTTTCATAATCGGTCGGTTAAAAAATATCTCAATACTGGTGAAAATACCGTTACCAAGCAGCACCTAAGAATCTTAATATATTTAGTTTTCCATAATTGCCCTTTCATTAATTTCATGATGCTACTTTTATTTAAATTCATTTGGTGACATTGAGGGTATTACTGTCCAAAATTAGTAATCATTGCACCCAACCAATCAGTTTCTAGAAAGCAAAAATATTCCCAAGGGAACCATGGATTTTACTTTCCCACATATATGGAAAAGTGAAGCCCCTCATATTCCCTTCCAATTCTCAGTCCCAGGCTTACCAAACATGGATAAGGAACCCAAAATCCATTCTCAAGCCTCTAAATTCAGTTGTTTTACTACTTGGTAAGCAAATAACAACCACTCTTAATTTTTTTTCTATTTATAATTATCTAACTATCCATATTAAATTTAATGAACAATTTTATTTAGTAAACATAAATAAGGACATCTCTTGAAAAAAAACTTTCACGGTGAAGGCTCTACCTTTACTTTATTTTATTATATAGTAGTATAGATATATGGCACGTAATGTGTGTTTGCCATTACAACGTGTTTAAGAACTTTTTGTATTAAAAAACAAAATAAAGTACAACTTGGATCCTCGGTAGGATCTTTCGAGTACATTTTTATTTTTTTTCTGGGAACAGTGGCGATAGAGAGTTGATTCTTTACTCTATTGACGATTTAACGACAATCTCGAGCTCTCTGAATGTCTGGATAAAATTTGAGGGGAAGCGAAGAGACTGAATGAAGGAATGATCCTTCTATTTATAGGCGGTGGAATGATCCGTTCATGCACGCATGGAAATTTTATACATAGGAATGCTAGCACATGACTTGTTGGGCGCAGGGGCGATGTGCCCTGGAGGCTCGAACTGAATCTGGTATAACTACACTGTTGGGCTGCGGATGAGCTGACACATAGCAGTTGTTGAGATTTTTTTGTTGCTGAGATCTTGGGTGGTTGGCACCTGTTTCAAAGATCTGGATTTGGTGAAAGAAAGTGGATTTGATGCACCTGGGAAATCTGGCGCATTAAGAGACTTGGCATATGACTTCTGGGAATCAAATAGCAAGTCTAGGCTATGGTTTTTAGGCACATGCAAATCTAGGCGCATGGCTTTAGGGTGCATGTAAGGGATTAGTCGAACACGTGGCAAAGCACAACTGACGTCGGTGTCTCTTCGTTTTATGTAAAAGCTGGTTGTCGAGACACATACGTGTTGACTTTTGTCACTTAGCATTAAATGCTTTGATTGGCGACAAGCTTTGTGTAGGCGCATCATTTATGGAGCGCATGTACCACAGAGCGCATCGGGTGTAGAGTACATCAATTGTGGGGCGCATAAAACTGAGGGGCGTATCAGCTGTGAGGCGCATCACCTTCGGTCAGCTTTTTAAGCATTTCGAGGCTCAAAATTAATATTTATGACTTGGTTGATTTCGAGATGGCAGATTCATTACCGTTAATGCTAGATTCATCGTACTAATGTCGGGAAGGCTGCCACTTGGCGCATGGGTTTTGTCCACACTTTGCCTATAAATAGAAGTGTTTGTAGAAAAGAGAGTTTGCTCGTTCTCATTTCACATGACTTCTCATCGAGAATGAACTCATACGATTCTCCTCCTTGGAATGTTTGTATGCTGTGGGTTGTGGATCTCCTCATTCAAGAAAGTTTTGATTTTGACGACGAACTTCATCAGAGAACCGAGACGTGCCAATTTAGCTACGGGCAGAGCAGTTCGTACTCATGTACTTTACTGGCCATGTTTTTCTCCGAGATGACATCGAGTGTCAAGTTGAATACAGGGTTTGGGGTTGATGTGCCCAACCTTCGTAATGCTGGAAGATCCACAAGGCGGCAGATGATGCGCCTATGTTAAGACGAGGAAGTGATTTGCTTGTTAACGAGAAAGTGAAATTTCCTCACGATGATAAAGAGATGTGCCTATGATGAGACGTCAAAGTGATACGTCTATCCATAGAGTTTTGATTAGGCTGGAGTAGACTTCTGTGTAATAAAAAGCCATGTAATTGATTTTTAATGTTGAATAGAAATCTTGTTTTTATGCGCTTTTATCTGTTTGTCTTTTATGATGTGCCGACATTGCTCTGTGTCTTCGGCGCATACTATTTGTGGTGTATAGGAATTTTGACCTTGTGGCGCATAAAATTACATGCTTCTACAAGACACCCTTCAAAGTTTTTAAAACTTTACAAGTTTTTTTGAAATACTTTGAATAAGAAGCATGGTTAGTAGGATTTGTTTTAAGCGCATGGCTTTTGACTGTTTTCCAGCGCATGCTTTGTTAGGCACATAGACATCTCTGCGTATGACTATTTTGGCGCATCGTCATCTTCACGCATGATTGCTTTGGACACAAACGTTATGATGACTCTTCATTTTTTTCGATAAATGACATTTTTTTTGAATATTTAGAGCCGCCCCTTTACGAACTCTGAAGCATTACTACTAGTGTTATTGAATGCTGAACAACCCTCGATGAGCACCCTAGGTAATTTTTTTATACATCATTTGCGTATTTTGATAGTGGTAATGATCGTGTTTTGTTTGCATATACGCATCAGGCGGGACCGTCGCAGATCATGGAGGAACCTGCTAAGGGTACAGGTGAAGACGTTACTGCCCAGCCTCAGGAGAGAGAAGTTACGAAGGCTCCTTTCGAGGTTAAGGAGGATTGGGACTTGTATCCTTCAAATGATGTCCCTGATGACACTGCTGGAATATTGAGAAGGTACTGACAAAGGGTGGTGCTGATCAGCCTGAGGTAGCTGAAGAGATAGTCATCCTCGAGTCATCCCCTGGGCATGGTACGAAGGAACCGACTTCGCTGCTGAGTCCTACGCCTGCCCCAGTAACAGAAAGCGAGATGGAGGAACCGACTCTGCTGCCGAGTCCTACGTTTGTCCCGGTTACAGATAATAAGATGGAGGAGCCGACCCTATCTCCGAGTCCTACACCTGCTCCATCTACAGAAAGCGAAGTGGAGGAACCAACCATGCCGGCCAGTCCTATGTTAGCCATAACGGGCCTTGACATTAGTGAGTCCTCTGAAGCAAGTCTTGATCAGGGTAAGGGCCCTATTTTGGGAGAATCCACTCCTACCCACGTCTTCTGGGAACTGTGACGGTCCCTTCAAAGATATTGCCCTCTGTGGACTCTGATTTAGACACTTTTGGAGGTCAACCTGGGGCTACAGATGCTGAGATCCCGGAGGCTCCTAAGTCAGGGTCTTTCCAGAGGGAGGCTGATCCTCACGCCTTGGTAGCTGGAGGCTCGACCGACGAGATGGCAGCTATTCTGTCGAGCCAAAAGGTTGTATCACTACCGAGTTTCGCTGTTCCATCTCCCGTAGAACTCTCGACAATGTCCCACAAGACTCCTTTAGCATTGGCCGAGGCGGACGACTATATGAAATTTATGGCCGAGGTCTTTTTAAGATTTTAAGGAGGGGTTATCTGCTGTGATAGAAAAAGGCTGAACTTTTGCAGTGGCCAAGACAACATCGCTATCACAAGTTGGCTTAATACGGTCTCATCAGGGCCATAATGCTATAGCTGAAACCTTGGCGGCGTCGGTTGTCGAGCTTAAACACCGTCTGACTAAACTCTATAGTATCCAACAGAATTATCTCTCCACACTGATAGAGGCAGAACATAATAGACTAGTGGCTGAAGTTGCTTAGACTGAGTCAGCTTACTTATCCAACATAGCGTCATGGAACTAGTTTTGGCCGATGCCGAAACCAAAGAGCATGAACTTGCATCGGCTATGGAGAACTAGGTCAGTTTGTGAGAGGTCTTGGGTGACCGCGTGGCAGAGATTGATGATAAGATTCACCTACTCCAGACACAGCGATCTCAACTCCTGGCAGATTCTAAACGGACGGCGATCAAACATGTCGCACTTAAACATGAAGCAGCGAAACTTACTCGACACGTGGCCCATCTGATCAAGAAAAAGACAGAGCTGGATGCCAAACACACAGGCGATGTTGCCTTCAAAGACAAGGAAGTGATGCACCGCGAGGCTGAATATCGAGTTTTGGCGTATGTCCAGCCCGGGACAGAAGCTTTAAAGCGTCGTATCGATGAGCTGCGTGTCGACCCTTAGCTTTTGTTCTTTTCTTGTGCATTTGTTTTTATTGCTTATGTAGTCCCCCTTTTTTTCTTCTTGTGAAAGAAATACAAAACTTGTGTTTGTTCATTTGTCATGAACTTGTGTGGGATTTTGTGGACTTAACATCTTTAACGCACTTGGTTTTAGGTACAGATGATAAGTTGAGATGATGAGGGAAATTTGGTTAGCCAATATTTTTACTCAAAGGTAATGTGGACGTGGTAAACATAGGTTTTGTGGTAGAATTTTCTTAGTCAGAGGTTGTATAAACATGGTAAGAATGAACTCTGTGGGGACACAGGGAACAACTCAGAAGTAACAAGGACGTAGATATTCTATGTATGGAGGCAACACAGAGGTTGCTGAATGAGAATGTTTACTCAGAGGTATATGGACATGGTAAACCTTTTTTTAGAGTTATCCTACTCAGAGGTAGAATAGGACTCCGTGGG
Organism: Iris pallida; assembly: GCA_029216955.1. NCBI lineage: Eukaryota > Viridiplantae > Streptophyta > Magnoliopsida > Asparagales > Iridaceae > Iris > Iris pallida. Next base: position 9,716,524 of record JANAVB010016600.1, on the reverse strand, counting down.
GATATAAAAAATAGCTCACAGGTGATATGGACTTAGATATTTTCTACTGGGGAATGGTGAGGGAATGTCTTAGAGCAGTTGGGCACCAAAGACATACAATGATCAAGAGAGGGGTGAACCCGGTTGTCGGATTCATAAATTCATGCTGGGGATGTAGAAATACATGTTGGTAAGCTTTAGACATAGTATTTATTTAGGAACTTGCCATTGATCGTGTCACGACCCACACCCTTATGAGGGGCACGAGTACGTGGGTACGTCCAGCCTACGTCGCAGAATCGGCGGTAGAACGCTGTATATAACATCTGTAAATACCTACGACTAACAGTTTAAATGTACCTGTACAGTATATACTCTCCGAATGGAGGTAACATAACAATACAGTCTCAATCACAGAATAAAACTAAGGTAGATAGCTCAGAAGGAAAAACATATGATAGATGAAAGAGTAATAAGTCCACAGTCTAATACAAGCCGAGATATATACAACATCACAGGGTATCAAAATAGAATATAGAACTACAGTCTGATAAAGCTAGCTGGATCGCAGTCCAGCAAAACCTAGCTAACCTACACTACTCTGGAAGTACAAAATCTAGTGGCTCTACTATAAGGCCACGATCCAAGGCTACTCCATCTGACTCGAGCCCGTAAAAGGTCGGACAGTCCGACTCAGAGTCATCTATAATATATCATAACGGTATCCTGTCAGGAAAATGAGCAAGTACAAGCACTAACAGCAGTTCCATGTGAATTGACAAGTTCTATAAGAGATAGTATAATAAACTACAAGACAAAGATATATGAAGACTTGGGAACCGTTGGGAAGCCGAGTTACAACCCTTAAACCAAACAAGAACCGGGGTTGTAACTCTTCTCCCGAGCAGAACTTAGTCTCCAATCAAGATACAATGTAAAGGCATGTAGAGCATGTGAGTAACTGTATATCATGCATGGTGAGAAAGTACTGAATGTAGAACAGAACAGGATATATGACAAGAAAAGTAAATATAAAATATGCCTCGAACATTATAGCCTAATGTGATCGATATGGATCAAGAATCAGGCTTCCAGCCGACCGGCTACAAGTGCGTGGACTCGGTCCGGCCGGAATGGTAAGCTATGGAGCAAGTAGTAGCACAGGTCAGGCTATACCCATCGTGAGGTGAGGGTATAGCTATGATACAAGTAGTAACTCAAGGTGGGCATTGATCACACTATCTATAATATTCCCCATTTCCCCGAATAGTATACGTATCCGGACATAGCACGTCATGACGCGGGATTTCCTAAGAGGGGAGCAAGTCCTCTTCAGGAATCGGCGTCAATACAAGTACGAGAATCAAGACTAAGCAAGTACCAGTATCCCAAGAAATCCAGGAATGACATCTCATGACAGGAATCCGATAATACTAGTCCGTGAACTATCGTGTCTGAGAATCAATTAAGACACTACAACTGAATCGGATATAGCAAATATCAAGACAATGAAAACTATCAGTGAATGTACTCACCTGCTGTCCTGAGCTGTAGGATATATCAATGCTCAGAGCGGTATCAGAAGACCTAAATATGAGATACTATAAGTTAATTTAGGTTTAAACAAGTTTAGGAATTATTTACAATGAATGATATGCAATCTAGGTCAAACTAGGTCTCACTGAGTCACACTAAGTCCTATCAAGTCAATCTAGGTCAAATCAAGTTATATCAAGTCAATCTAAGCCAAACCAAGTCAATCCTAGGTCATACCAGGCATCACAGGTCAAAACAAGTCGAAGAAAGGCAAACGGGGTCAAGAGTTGGCCTATAGTTGACTTTTGGTCAACTGGTCAACCCTGGTCAACTCTAGGTCAACCCTGGTCAACCCTGGTCAACCCTAGGTCAATGGTGACTAATAGTTGACTTTTGGTCAACTACACAAGTCTAAAGGAATTTGGGACTAAATTGGGTAAAGCGTTGACCCATAGTTGACTTTTGGTCTAAAAAGTCAACCGTGGTCAACCGGGGTCAAGACTAGGTCTAGGCGACTATTTCTAACTATTACCAACCTCTACAACCCATATCCAAGTCCATCTTGGACTTCGAAACTCATATCTTGGCCGTATGCCAATATCCTATTTTACCCTTAAAAAGGGTAAAATTCTAGCTTAGGCAACTATCAAGTTAGCCTACCTACGCTTGGTATTTTGACCCGAGCTCCTTAGGGTAGTAAGGTACTAGCCTATACATATATTACCTACCAAGATACATAGGGTAAGTGGACATCCAGTCCATCTTACGGCCCGCATCGCCCGTTTACCCGTTATCTTAAATATTTCAAGATACAGGATGGTATGGCACGATACCGACTCCCTACAACCCCAATTTCCACCCGGAAGCCTACCCGCAAAATCTAAATCACGTATTCTTGCCCCACGCCAAGTTTCAACTCATTCCGATACTCCGAGCTCCGTTTCGCCCTCTAACCCGATTTCCTCTAATTTCTATTATAGCCTTCTTCCTATTCTTCTAACTTCTTCCAATCTTTCCTTCTAACTTCTAATTCTTTTCTAACTTCTAATTCCTTAAACTTCTTCTAATCTTCTCTACGTATCTATCCATATATAATACATATATATATATGTCTATATATATACAAATATACATATACCAAGGGGGGTTTAATAGGCTAAATACCAAAAAGAGGGGGGGGGTTTGCCTGGCAGCTGCTGCTGCCAGGTTGCTGCTGCTGCTGCTGCAGCAATGCTGCTGCTACTGCTGTGCATCTTCTTCTTCATCTCTTCCTCTTCTTCCCTCCTATCTATCCATATATATATATATATATATATATATATATATATATATATATATATATATATATATATATATATATATATATATATATATATATGTATATATACACACAACACTCACACATCTATATATACCATACATACACACCCATATCCATATACATATATAAATACAAACTCATATCTATATATATATATATATATATATATATATATATATATATATATATATATATATATATATATATATATATATATATATATATATATATAAATACACTCTCATAACTATATATATATACACATACATATTCATATATATATAAATACATATTCATATATATATATATATATATATATATATATATATATATATATATATATATATATATATATATATAATAAAACACACACACACCCTCACACAACACAAACACACATACATTCTCACCACTCTCATGACACCCATCCTCACACAACACAAACACATCAATATATATACACACACAAAAATACACATGTATATATATATATATATATATATATATATATATATATATATATATATATATATATATATATATATATATATATATATATATATATATATATATATACCACTCTCTAAGGATTAAACCCTAATAAATCCTCAACCTATTTTTCTAGGAAAAACCTACAAATTTGTGGACAAATGGTGGAGAATGAGCTCCTCTCCATTTATTGTGTGGGACATGAATGCAAATGAGAAATAGATTAGAAATTAAAAGCATACCTAAAATGGAATGGTTGGAGGAAGAAGAAGACTTGAGAGGAAATGAATTTGAAAGAGAGAGAGAGAGTTGCTTAGTGGAGAAGAAAGAGGGGGGGGGGGGCTCTCTCTTGGCCGGCCAAGGGGTGTGGGTGAGGGGCACTTGTAATTACAAGTTTGCCCCTCCCTAAGCCTAATGCTAATTAAATCCAAAATAGGTTTAGGAAGTTGCTAAAAATAAATAAAAATCATAATTAAACTAAATTACTCATGGGGGACTAGTCCAAACTCTTAAACCCTAAAGTTTAGTGTGGTGGACCATGGTTAGCTAACATGCTAATTACAGCTCAAGTCGAAATTCACCGGGGTCCCGAATTAACTCGGAATACGATAAAATTCGAACCCGACTCCTATAATAATTAAATAATAATATTCATGAAATAAAATTCCCAAAAATATTATAAAATAGAAAATTACTATTTTACCCCTAACTGGGAAAAGTGAGGGTGACAAGTCTATCCATCTTAAAAAAATTTCGTCCTCGAAATTGAAGACACAAGTACAGGAATCACAAACAAAAATAAAAGAAATAAATTTATACCTCAGGGCACGAAAAGATAAGGGAAACGCTCCCGCATGTCATCCTCCCTCTCCTAGGTAGACTCACCTGGAGAGTGATATCTCCATGCAACCCGAACTAAGGGTATGACCTGGTTCCGGAGTACCTTCTCCCTGCGATCCAGAATCTCTACCGGTTGTTCTAGATAGCTGAGAGTAGGTCCCACCTGTATCGCTGAATGGTCCAATACGTGGCTAGGATCTGCCACGTACTGCCTCAGCTGAGATACATGAAACACGTTGTGCACTCCCTCGAGCTTGGTAGGCAAGTCGAGTCGGTAGGCTACTGCATTGATCCTCTCTAAGATGGTGAAAGGTTCGATGTAGCGCGGACTGAGCTTCCCACCGCCGCCAAAGCTAATAGTGCCACGTGTCGGGGATATCCTCAGAAATACCATGTCCCCAACCTAGACACAAGACAAAAACTCAACACACAACTAACAAACAATCACAACAAACACGACAAGAAATGAAACTAACCTCGAACTCTAACGGTCTCCGGTGACTATCGACCCAATGCCGCTGCCTATCCTGAGCCACCCAAAGTCTGTCTCTAATCAATCTGACCTTCTCGGTCGCATCCACCACCATTTCCGGCCCAAGAAGCGCCCTCTCGCCGACATCGTCCCAAGACAAAGGAGTACAACATCTCCGTCCATATAGAGCCTCAAATGGTGACATCTCTATACTGGCCTGGTAGCTGTTGTTGTAAGCAAACTCTACCAGGTGAAGATGGTCCTTCCAAGAACCCCCGAGATCTAGCACACATGTGCGGAGCATATCCTCCAAGGTCTGGATGGTCCTCTCCGACTGCCCGTCTGTCTGAGGATGATAAGTAGTACTAAACTTGAGCGAGGTGCCCAAGCTAGCCTGCAAACTCCTCCAGAAGTGGGAAGTGAATCGGCTATTCCGATCTAAAACTATGCTCACCGGAACTCCGTGCAATCTCACGATCTGACGAACATACAGCTCAGCCAGCCTCTCCGTAGACAAATCCACTTTTAAAGGCAAAAAGTGGGCCGATTTGGTCAATCTATCAACTATGACCCAAACCGCGTCCTTCCCTCCTGACGACCGTGAAAGTCTAGATACAAAGTCCACGGTGATGTGCTTCCACTTCCACTCGGGAATGGGTAGCGGCTGTAGCAATCCACCTGGTCTCTGTCTCTCGGCCTTCACCTGCTGGCACACAAGGCAACGAGATACAAACTGAGCTACCTCGCACTTCATGCCATACCACCATACGTGCTCTTTCAGGTCCCTATACATCTCATTGGCTCCAGGATGCATAGAATACTGAGAGCGGTGCGCCTCCTGAAGAACCTCCTCCCGAAGCTCTTTACGCGGAACGCACAGCCTAGTACCGTGCCGCAACGACCCGTCTTCGGCTACAGAGAAATTGTCAAGCAAGTCCATCCTCACCTGCTCCCTGATGCTCCTCAGGGCAACATCATCATACTGTGCTGACCTGACTCTATCCATCAGCTCAGACTGAATTTGCAAACCCCACATCTGGATCTCCATGCCCGGAATGATGACCTCGATAGCCAAACTATCCAGGTCAGCCAACAAATAACGATCTGTCGTCAAGAACATAGCAACTGGATACCTGCTCAAGGCATCTGCAACTACGTTGGCCTTCCCCAGATGGTACTGCAATAATATATCGAAGTCCTTCATCAGCTCTAACCACCGCCTCTGTCGCATGTTCAACTCCTTCTGAGTGAACACGTACTTCAAGCTCTTGTGATCTGTGAAGATCTCAACTCGCTCTCCGTACAGGTAATTCTTCCATAACTTTAAAGTAAAAATAACTGCGGCCAACTCCAGATCATGAGTAGGATAGTTCTTCTCATGAGGACGCAACTGCCTGGATGCATAGGCAATCACCTTCCCATGCTGCTGAAGAACACACCCTAAACCCTTTCCGGAAGCATCGCTGAAGATTGAGAACCCTCCTGACCCAGATGGTAAAGTCAGGATCGGAGCTGAAGTCAACCTCCTCTTCAGCTCATCGAATGCAGCCTGACACTCAATAGTCCAGACGAACTCCACGTCCTTCCTGGTGAGTCTAGTCATCGGCTCTGCAATCCGCGAGAAGTCCTGGACGAACTTCCGGTAATAGCCAGCCAAACCCAGAAAGCTTCGAACCTTGGCAACTGAACTGGGCGTAGACCAAGACTCCACTGCCAAAATCTTCCTCTGGTCTACTGAAATCCCGTGCTCGGTCACAACATGACCTAGGAACTCTACCTGGTCTAAGAAGAACTCACACTTCGAAAGCTTCCCGTAGAGTTGCTCCCTCCTCAGAGTCTCTAACACAACTCTCAATTGCTCCTCATGCGTCTTCGAATAGATCAAGATATCGTCTATGAAGACCACCACGAACTTGTCAAGGTACTAATGGAATACCTTGTTCATCAAGTTCATGAACACCGCGGGAGCATTGGTCAACCCAAATGGCATCACTGTAAACTCGTACTGGCCGTACCGAGTCCAAAATGCCGTCTTGGGAATGTCATCCCGCCTCACCTTCAGCTGGTGATACCCGTACATCAAATCTATCTTCAAAAAGACCTTTGCCCCACTCAGCTGATCGAACAAGTCGTCGATCATCGGCAAAGGGTACCTATTCTTGATAGTGAGGTTGTTGAGTGCCCGGTAATCAATGCACATGCGGGACATATCGTCCTTCTTCGGTACGAACATGACTGGCGCTCCCCAGGACGAAGAACTGGATCTGATGAACCCCTTGTCCTGCAGCTCGTCGACTTGCTTCTTCAGCTCTATCAACTTGCTGTTGTTCACCCTATAGACATGCTGCGAGATAGGTTCGACGCCCGGCACCAAGTCTATGGAGAACTCAATGTCCCTGTCTGGCGGCATCCCTAGCAACTCCTCGGGAAAGACATCCGAGAACTCAACAATCAACGGATGTGGCAAATCCTGCCCTGCCAACAAAGCTCCATAGAATCTAGCCTCCGGCTCCGCTGCTCCTCGAGCAAACTCGATCTCTGGCTCACCCGACGTCCTAAAAAGAACTCTGCCTGCTCTACAATCAATGCTAGCATGGGGCATGCTCAACCAATCCATACCGAGTACCATATCATACCTCGGTAGGGGCATTACGAGCAGACACACACTCAAGTTTCGGCCTCTCAGAGTGACTCTCCGCCCCTTGCAAATATTATTAACCAGGATAATACCTCTCCCGGTCATAATCTTGCAAGTCCTACCCATATATTCAGCAATGATATTATGTCTCAGAGCAAAAAAAACAGACACAAAACTATGGGTCGCCCCAGAATCAAATAAGGCGAAAGCAGGAAAAGAATCTAGGAGAACATGACCTGCTACAATATCTTCTACGGGCTCTGCCTCCTCCTCTGCTGCCAAAGCGAACACACTGCCCGCGGGTGCTCCCCTCTGGTGCTGAACAAAATGTTGCTGCTAGGTCTGAAGTGGAGGACCCCTCTGCTGAACCACTGGTCCTCTAGCCGGCTGTACCCTATTCTGGCCTCCCTTGGCTGCCCGAGCAGGGCAGCCCTTCAGCTGGTGGTCGGTCCCTCCGCAGAATAGGCAAGCGCCTAACCTCCTCCGGCATACGTCTCTGCTGTACCCCATCTTTTCGCAGAAAGCACACTACTGGGTCTGCCTCTGGACCTGACCCTGATGCTGCTGGGCACGCACCGGTGCCTGCTGAATCTGCAACAGAGGCTGTTGCTGAAACAGCCTCTGCTGCTGTTGCTGCTGAATATGGGGGCGCTTGGCCGGTCCCGTACTGGAACTCGCCTCCATAGTATCTTCGCTCCTCTTCGGCTTGAGGCCGAAGTCCTCCTCTGTGATCTGCGCGTCCATCAATATCTGATCGAACGTAGCGTCACGACGACCCGAGGTGCGGGTACGCACTGCATGAATAAGTCCCCTGCGAAACTTACGAGCCTTCTGTCCCTCATCCTGGATCATATCAGGAGCGAACCTGCTAAGGCAGAAAAACTTAGCTACATACTCGTCCATCGACGAGTTCTCCTGCACTAGACTCACGAACTGGCCCTCCAATGCTGTAAGAGCCACGTCCGGGAAGTACTTCTCCTTGAAGAGCCTCCGGAAGTTCTCCCAGGTCAGCCCTCTCATCGACGCATGAGGATCCGTGTGGTACCATGTCAGTGCAATGTCGAAGAATCGGCTGGCTGCGGCCGAAACCTAAAGTACTCTAGGAAGCTCTGCCAGCTCCATGCTCCGCTGTACATCCTCTAGCCAGTCGTCTGCATAAAGGATGCCCTCTATGCCTGTGAAGTCCCTGGAGCTCATCTTCCTGAAGTCCAATACTGTCCCCGGCCTGGACTGCTGCTGGTACGACTGCTGGCCAGTAGGGCCCTGCACCGTACCCGGTGCCACTTTCTCTACTGCTGCCAGGGCAAGCTGATGCGAGTTCTCCATACTCTGCCTCAGCATCTCGATCTGACAGTGTGACACCTCCGACTGGCGCTACGACGCCTCTGCCTGGGCCCGCTGTGTCTCCATCATCTACTGAAGGAGAAGGAACATATGATGTGTATCCGTCGGTATCGGTGGTGGTGGCAGTATCACTGGAACAACGGTCGTAACCCTCTGGGGTGGAGGTGGTAGACCTCCCTGTGCAACTGTCGAGGTCTCTGGAATAGTAGAATCACTGGGGGCAGTCTCGTGAACCTCCTCCTCAGCCTGATCAGATCTCTCAGACAAGCTACTCGATCGAGTGGCCTGCGGGTGCGTCTTCATCATCCTGGAGACGAATTGAAACAAAGAGATCAATATGGCACATGAGTAGATTATCAAAGAAGGACAGTTAATTTAATACAAGGTGAATAATCATGATAATCAAAAGATCAAAAATTTTCTAGGTGTGATTGAGAAACTCCTATCATGTCCTAGGTCCTACGTCCTAATTGCAGGCTCGTAATTAGTACTCTAAGTCGAGCACCATTACGAGATCGCACTAATTGTGTCACTGACCTGCATGGGCCACCACAAAAACGTGTCACAACCCGCACCCTTATGAGGGGCACGAGCACGTGGATACGTCCAGCCTACGCCGCAGAATCGGTGGTAGAATACTGTATATAACGTCTGTAAATACCTACGACTGACAGTTTAAATGTACCTGTACCATATGTACTCTCCGAATGGAGGTGACAAAACAATACAGTCTCAATCACAGAATAAAACTAAGGTAGATAGCTCAGAAGGAAAAACATATGATAGATGAAAGAGTAATAAGTCTACAGTCTAATACAAGCCCAGATATATACAACATCACAGGGTATCAAAATAGAATATAGAACTACAGTCTGATAAAGCTAGCTGGATCGTAGTCAAGTAAAACCTAGCTAACCTACACTACTCTGGAAGTACAAAATCTAGTGGCTCTACTATAAGGCCACGATCCAAGGCTACTCCATCTGACTCGAGCCTGTAATAGGTCGGGCAGTCTGACTCAGACTCATCTGTAATATAACATAACGGTATCCTGTCAGGAAAATGAGCAAATACAAGCACTAACAGCAGTTCCATGTGAATTGACAAGTTCTGTAAGAGACAGTATAATGAACTACAAGGCAAAGATATATGAAGACTTGGGAACCGTTCGGAAGCCGAGTTACAACCCTTAAACCAAACAAGGACCGGGGTTGTAACTCTTCTCCCGAACAGAACTTAGTCTCCAATCAAGATACAATGTAAAGGCATGTAGAGCATGTGAGTAACTGTATATCATGCATGGTGAGAAAGTACTGAATGTAGAACAGAACAGAATATATGACAAGAAAAGTAAATATAAAATGTGCCTCGAACATTATAGCCTAATATAATCGGTATGGGTCAAGAATCAGGCTTACAGCCGACCGGCTACAAGTGCGTGGACTCGGTCCGGCCGGGATGGTAAGCTATAGAGCAAGTAGTAGCACAGGTCAGGCTATACCCAACGTGAGGTGAGGGTATAGCTATGATACAAGTAGTAACTCAAGGTGGGCATTGATCACACAATCTATATTATTCCCCATTTCCCCGAATAGTATACGGATCCGGACATAGCACGTCATGACGCGGGATTCCCTAAGAGGGGAGCAAGTCCTCTTCGGGAATCGGCGTCAATACAAGTATGAGAATCAAGACTAAGCAAGTACCATTATCCCAAGAAATCCAAGAATGACATCTCATGACAGGAATCCGACAATACTAGTCCTTGAACTATCGTGTCTGAGAATCAAGTAAGACACTACAACTGAATCGGATATAGCAAATATTAAGACAATGAAAACTATCAATGAATGTACTCGCCTGCTGTCCTGAGCTGTAGGATATATCAATGATCAGAGCGATATCAGAAGACCTAAATATAAGATACTGTAAGTTAATTTAGGTTTAAACAAGTTTAGGAATAATTTACAATGAATGATATGCATTCTAGGTCAAACTAGGTCTCACTGAGTCACACTAAGTTATGTTAATTCAATCTAGGTCAAATCAAGTTATATCAAGTCAATCTAAGCCAAACCAAGTCAATCCTAGGTCATACCAGGCATCACAGGTCAAAACAAGTCGAAGAAAGTCAAACGGGGTCAAGAGTTGGCCTATAGTTGACTTTTGGTCAACTGGTCAACCCTGGTCAACCCTAGGTCAATGGTGACTAATAGTTGACTTTTAGTCAACTACACAAGTCTAAAGGAATTTGGGACTAAATTGGGTAAAGCGTTGACCCATAGTTGACTTTTGGTCTAAAAAGTCAACCATGGGCAACCGGGGTCAAGACTAGGTCTAGGCGACTATTTCTAACTATTACCAACCTCTACAACCCATATTCAAGTCCATCTTGGACTTTGAAACTCATATCTTGGCCGTAGGCCAATATCCTATTTTACCCTTAAAAAGGGTAAAATTCTGGCTTAGGCAACTATCAAGTTAGCCTACCTACGCTTGGTATTTTGACCCGAGCTCCCTAGAGTAGTAAGGTACTAGCCTATACATATATTACCTACCAAGATACCTAGGGTAAGTGGACATCCAGTCCATCTTACGGCCCGTATCGCCCGTTTACCCGTTATCTTGAATATTTCAAGATATGGGTTGGTACGGCACGATACCGACTCCCTACAACCCCGATTTCCACCCGAAAGCCTACCCACAAAATCTAAATCATGTATTCTTGTCCCATGCCAAGTTTCAACTCATTCCGATATTCCGAGCTCCGTTTCGCCCTCTAACTCGATTTTCTCTAATTTCTATTATAGCCTTCTTCCTATTCTTCTAACTTCTTCCAATCTTTCCTTCTAACTTCTAATTCTTTTCTAACTTTCTTAAACTTCTTCTAATCTTCTCTACATATCTATCCATATATAATACATATATATATATATATATCTATATATATATACATATATACATTTACCAAGGGGGGTTTAATAGGCTAAATACCAAAAAGGGGGGGTTTGCCTGGCAGCTGCTGCTGCCAGGTTGCTGCTGCTGCTGCTGCAGCAATGCTGCTGCTACTGCTGTGCATCTTCTTCTTCATCTCTTCCTCTTCTTCCCTCCTATCTATCCATATATATATATATATATATATATATATATATATATATATATATATATATATATATATATATATATATATATATATATATATCTATATATATATATATAACCATATATATATATTTTTATATATATATATATATATATATATATATATATATATATATATATATATATGGTTATATATCTATCTATCTAACCATCTATATATATATATATATATACACACAACAATCACACATCTATATATACATACATACACACCCATATCCATATACATATATAAATACACACTCATATATATATATATATATATATATATATATATATATATAAAATATATATATATATATATATATATATATATATATATATATATATATATATATATATATATATATATAATACAAACACACACACACCCTCACACAACACAAACACACACATTCTCACCACTCTCATGACACCCATCCTCACACAACACAAACACATCAATATATATACACACACAAAAATACACAAGAATATATATATATATATATGTATATATATATATATATATATATATATATATATATATATATACCACTCTCTAAGAATTAAACCCTAATAAATCCTCAACCTATTTTTCTAGGAAAAACCTACAAATTTGTGGGCAAATGGTGGAGAATGAGCTCCTCTCCATTTATTGTGTGGGACATGAATGCAAATGAGAAATAGATTAGAAATTAAAAGCATACCTAAAATGGAATGGTTGGAGGAAGAAGAAGACTTGAGAGGAAATAAATTTGAAAGAGAGAGAGAGAGAGAGAGAGTTGCTTAGTGGAGAAGAAAGAGGGGGGGGGGGGGCTCTCTCTTGGCCGGCCAAGGGGTGTGGGTGAGGGGCACTTGTAATTACAAGTTTGCCCCTCCCTAAGCCTAATGCTAATTAAATCCGAAATAGGTTTAGGAAGTTGCTAAAAATAAATAAAAATCATAATTAAACTAAATTACTCATGGGGGACTAGTCCAAACTCTTAAACCCTAAAGTTTAGTGTGGTGGGCCATGGTTAGCTAACATGCTAATTACAGCTCAAGTCAAAATTTACCGGGGTCCCGAATTAACTCGGATTGCGATAAAATTCGAACCCGACTCCTATAATAATTAAATAATAATATTCATGAAATAAAATTCCCAAAAATATTATAAAATGGAAAATTACCATTTTACCCCTAACTGGGAAAAGTGAGGGTGACAGATCGGCATCATGAACAAGTCTCCATTGGGTTTTGCAAGTCGGTATACACCATTGGAATACACCGTCTCTACGATGAAGGAGCCTTCCCATTTGGGTTCAAACTCCCCTTGTGTTTTGTTAGTCATCATCATTGGCCTTCTGACAGATAGGACAAGGTCACCCACTTGAAACGTCCTCTATTTAACCTTCTTATTGAAGGTTTCAAAAATGCGGCCTGATCGAGCTCGATGTGCTGTTGAGCTAAGAGACATTTTTTATCAAGCGCCTCTAACTCTTGCAACCGACGATGTTGATAGTCTTCATCTGTTAATTGGCTTGTAATGGCCACTCTTAATGAGGTAATCTGGATCTCGAGAGGAAGGACTGCCTCGTTCCCATACACCAGAGAAAACAATATGTTACCCATCGGAGTCCGAAGCGTTGTACGGTAAGCCTAAAGGCATTCACCTAGCTTCTCGTCCCAGTCCATTTGTTAGATGACACGACTTTCTTAAGGAGTTTGAGGATCATTTTATTGAAGGCTTCGGCCATTTCGTTCTTTGCTGGATTGTGAGCAGTTGACGCTACGTTTTGGATACGATTCTTATCGCAGAATCTGCTAAACGCATGACTTATGAACTGTGGACCATTGTCGTCGATGATCCTTCGGGGTACCCCCAAAATGGTAGATGACGTAGTGCTTGATGAAGCTAATCACCTTTGAGCTCTTTACCTCTAATAAAGGTATTATTTCAGTCCACTTAGAGAATAAGTCAATGGTTGCTAAGATAAAGTAATATCCCCTGGATGACGGAGGGGTAATCGGCCCGACTATGTCCATTCCCCAGGCTTCAAATAACCACGAGGCGACCATAGGGTGTAGGAACTCCGAAGGTCGATGAATGAAGTCACCGTGCAACTGGCTCGCTCGGTATTTCTTGGCATATTTATTAGCATCTGATAGCATAGTAGGCCAGTAATAACCCATGCGTCGGAATCGGTCCAGGAGCTTAGGACCAGGCTGATGTGCTCTGCAGGTACTGTCCTAGGCTTCCTGAAAAGCTTCGGTCGCCTCTTCGTTTGATAAATATAGGAGGAGAAGATCGTCTTATGAACATAGCATTTTAGTAGTTGTATCATAGTAGAACTGAAGAGAGCGTATTTTGATAGACACGACTTCCTTTGGGTTGTCCGAAAGGATTCTATAGAATGCGAAGTCTATAAATAGAAATCGTCAATCCCTTAGGTTGATAGCGATGTCTGTTGGCATAGCATGGTTTAGACACATGCATAATTATTTTTGGGGCACACCAGTTCTTTGTCGATCACTGTGACAAAGTGCTGGGTCCCAAGAGGTGCTGCCAAGGAAGCATCAAGGCCAGCCAGAGCATCGGCCTCTAGGTTTTATAGCCAGGGAATATGTTCTATGAAGAACCTAATAAAGGTCGAGATGATATCCATGGCCGCTTTGTGATAGGAAAGCAGGTATTCGTGACGGACCTTATACTGCCCTTGAAACTGGTTGACTATGAGTTTCGAATCAACATAGGACTCGAGGTATTCAACCCCCAGTTGTCTAGCTAATAGGAGCCCGATGATAAGAGCATTGTACTCCGCCACATTGTTCGAGCATGACTCTGTGAGAGAATAGGTACGCTGGATGACCAGTTGTCTGGAGAGGCCAAGACCAACCCCACTCCCGCAACGATTTGACCTTTAGGGCCTGTTCTTGAGGTACCGTCGAAGAACATCCGCCATAAGGAGTTCTCTTCAGTGATATTGGATTCCAACACCTCGTCTGGAATGTCCTCGAAGAGTTTGGAAGTTTCCGGGATTGGGTGTGCAGCTAAGAGTTGGCCAGCACTTGTCCTTTGACCGCTTTTTGGGGAACAAATACCATATCGTATGGTATTTTCCCATGTAGCTAATCGAGAGTTTAGCGCTTCTCACTTTATCATGAGGACCCTAAGTGGATTAACTCGGGAGATGACATAGATGGTCTGACCCGCTACATAGTAATGACTCTTTTGTATAACAAAGACCAAATCTAGGCACTCTTTCTCGATGGGGTTGTACCAGTGTTTGGCCCAAATCATTGTCCTACTTAGGTAGTATGGCTTGTTCATAACCTGCATCGTTGTTCTGAGCTAGCAAGGCGCCAAGAGAATGGTCTATTGCACGGACATAGGGCATGAAAGGTTTATCCGCAACTGGTGCTACAAGAACTGAGGGATTTGTGAGGTAGGCCTTGATGTCGTCGAACGCCTTTTGACAGTCTTCGTTCCAGACGTAGGAAACTTCTTTCTTCATAAGTTTGGTGAAGGGTTGGCATCATCTAGAGAGATTTGCTATAAATCTTCTGATATATACGAGACGTCCTTGTAGGCCTCGAAGTTCTCTCAGTTTCTTCAGAGGATGCATGTCATGGACAACCTTAGTCTTTTCAGGGTCGATGTGAATACCCTTTGTGATAATAATGAAACCCAAGAATTTACCGCTGGAAACCCCGATGAAGGATTTAGCTGGATTCATCTTGAGTTAATGTACCCGCATGAGATCAAAGACTATCCTCAGATCTTGCAGGTGATCACCCCGAGAGCGACTTTTAACAGCGATGTCGTCAATATAACATTCGACTTTTTACGAAGGTGTTTGCAGAATATGGTGCTCATAGTTCGTTGGTATATTGCACCTGCATTCTTTAATCCGAAGGGCATTACTGTATGATAGTAAACCCCCATTGGAGTTCTGAATGACGTGTGCTTCTCGTCGTCCGGGAACATCTTGATTTAATTATAGCCTGAGTATCCATCCATGAAGGACATACGTTCGTTGCCACATGTTTTGTCATCTTCATGTCGGTGATCGAAAGGGAAAACTCATCCTTCGGACATGCGGAGTTGAGGTCCCGGAAGTCAATGCAGACTCGAATTTTTCTGTTCTTTTTGGTAACAGGGACGATGTTGGCTATCCAATTAGGGTGTTATTCTTCACGAATAAACACACTGGTTATGAGTTATCCACCTCCTTTTCAATAGCGTCCATGATATTAGGGTGGAAGCGTCATTGTTGCTGCTTAACAGACTTAGCATTAGGTAAGATATTAAGTTTGTGCTTTGCAACTTATGGGACCTAGCTTGGCATGTCTTCATAGCTCCATACGAAGACGTTGATGTATTCCTTGATAAGTTGAACCAAGGATTTCTGATCTTCCCAGACAAGCTTTTGCTGATGAAGATGGGTTTAGGTGAGGATTCATTACCTAAGTCGATTTGTTTGACTTCATCTTCGGTGGGAGGTTCTCGTTGTTTGAAACGAGATTCCCATTGAGATCCCAGGTGTTGAGACCATGGTTCTTTTGAGAAGAATTCCAACGTTTGATCATCATCTTCTTCTAGAGGATTTGCAGATGTCATATTAACCGACAACACTTTCCGGAAGACTGGGACGATGCTGGTATCTGAATCCCAAGTTGTAGCTTCAGATGAGTGGGAATGCACCACAGCCTCGGTTTCTGAACTTTCTGGGGTTGTTGTAGGCGTTACGTAACCTACCCCCCGTTAAGTACGGTGGTAGTAGTCTTGAGGCTTCCCCTTTGGAATGGGAAGTCGTAGGAGAAGGCGTCGACCTTTCCCGTAGTTCAAGCCTTAACCGCTATTCAAGTCGTAATCCATCTTTTGGATGAGGTACTTTGCTTGATTAGTGCAACAGTATATTTGTATTCTACCGTTATCGGGTTATGGTTTAATTGAAGGGAGGTCCTGACGATGTTCCACTTTGTGGAAGATAATAGATTTTTTGTCCTTTTTCCTGGATAGAACTATATAGTAGACTCCTCTGTACGGGATAACCCGATTTATATTGTTGACAACCATTACTTGTGTTTGTAATGATACTAATGCATTATCTAGAGTATACATAGCATTCCAATGTGGAAGATTATAGTAGTTCAAAGACAGCCTTTTATTGATAAAATAAGGGATCTTGTCCCAATGAATTACATCATTAAGATAGGGTGCCTCAACGTTGGCAGATATATAATCTCCTAGTTCTTCATCTGTCAAAACTAGAATAGCCTTTGGAGGATGTGCGGGAGCCTTTTGCCGTATCTTGGCCCCTAGCGGAGCTGACGTCTTGGTAGGAGTTTTTGGTGACCTTGTGGGGAGTCTGAACCTGATAGGTTCCTGGGCAATGTCTGGGATTTTGACGATCTCAAGAGGACCCGGAGCTCTCATGCAACTTAGCCATGAGAGAAGTTGATACTTGGGAAAGTTTCCCCTTGAGCTGTACCCTCAATGGTGCTTCAGTACCACTCCTGCTTCTGCTTCAGCCTCTGTTTTGGCCCTCTGCTTCATCATCAGCATCGTTGGCCTCATCGTCCATGTGGACTAACTTGTATAGTTCAGAGTCAGTGAAGTATGCATCGACCCCTCTAAAGGGATCAACATCAGCGAACTCTGTCCTGATGATGCCCTTGCCAACTACATATTTCAAGCACTGGTGGAGAGTGGACGGTATGACCATGTACTCGTGTATCCACGGACGTCCCAGTAAGACGTTGTAGGAGATATCGGCATCGATGACATAGCAGGTTACCTCTGTCTGGAGATCTCCAATGAGGCACGTCAGACAGATCTTGCCCAAAGGTTCACTTTTTTCGATGTTGAAGCCGCTGATTGTAGTATTGGATGCTGTCAGCCGATGGATTAGGATCCCCAAGGTTTGGAGCAGAGTCCGAGGGATGATGCTGAGGAAAGACCCTGGATCAATTTGTATCTGGTCTACCTTGATGGCACCAATGTACCATGTGTAGTACAAAGGTCTGTTATGCTTGTTATTTTTTAGCAGCATGTCCTGCTGAGTAAACGCAATATTAGGGATTATGTTTCCTACACTATCGTAGTATGGACATATGGCTGGGTCCTCTTTAGGAGGCTGTGGGACCTAACTTATGAAAGACTCGACATCCTTCAGTGCCTCACATAGAGCATCCCGAGTGTCTTTGGAGAGTCGGAGAAGCTCAAATAAGGATAGCCGGGACGAAGTATTGGCAAGCTATGCCAATATGTCGAAGTTGTATGGTTTAATCAACCCTGAAGCACCATCTGTTCCTAGGGGATTGTCAAAACAAGCCTCTTTCTGCTTTTGTTTGTCTGCTGCTAGAGGTTGGGATGGATCCTCCCTTGGGCAATAGTAGTGGTGACGGGAGGCGCCTCCTCAGTTGGAACCTCATCCTGTTGAGCGTTCTGCTTTGACCTTGTCACCACTGGAAAGGCTTCTTCCGGAGAGGAAGCGACCATTCGGTAAGACTTGGATTTCTTGCCTTTGGTTTTGGTGGTAGGTCGTACCACCGGTTGAATCAGCTCCGGAGCAAGATCTGGGTGAACCCACATGATCTCACCCCGGGATGTGGTGAGTGGCACCAGTCCTCTCACGTTGTCACGAGTGTAGAAGCATGAAAAATCTCAGCTGAAGACATCCCTTCGCTAAAGCACAGAAGATGAAAAAGACTCAGGCTCAGTGCTAAAAAAACAAAACAGAAGATATGGAGAGAAGTTCCTTCATTGTCATGTCTACCAAAGTCTAGTACAGACACATCAGGACCATACATATGGGACTAATTCTGTTCTTCTACAAAGGATCGGTTACAGATTCGACAGAAGCCTAGAGGGATCTACAAGGGATGCAGTCTTCATCGAAGCACAACCTTCCTTCTTCTCGATACACACACTGGAGGATTGACCTCCACCGAAGCATGTTCTGATATTCTTGTGGACACAGCCTCTCAGAAGCATATCAGCAATCCAGCACTTTGAAGAAGCCAGAGGCGCAGCCATCTCCCTACGCCAACCTCAGAAACAAAATGGTGGTAGGGCCCTCATCCTTTTCTTTTATTCCAGAAGCCAGTGTCTTCACTCCAGAGACGCATCTATCTACCTGTGCCAATCTAAGACACGCAAGGGTGTCATACCCTTCCCTTTTGCAGCCAATGCCATCACTGTTCAGATGCGCAGCTACTTACCTGCATCCGCATGAGGCGCAGGATGACGATATGCTTACACCATCTTCATTTTTACGGCACAGTCATCTGCTCCGGATCAGAAGCTTAAGTCACTTCTCTACAAGAGACTTGGGAACTCCTATCGCAACCAATGCAAGTCAACCTGTCGCTCCAAAAGCACAGTAACCTCGTCAACCTGAAGCACAAGCCTACTTGTCGCCTACAGCACAGTGACTCTGGTAGCCCAAAACACAGCTTCATAAGTTGCTCTATACGCACAGAAGTCTCGTCGTCATTCGAAGCCAAGTCCACTCGTAACCTGAAAGCACAGAGGTTCCGTCATCTCCAGAAGCTCGGTCTACTCGTCGCCTCAGAAGCACAGCAGCACTTAGTCCTCACCAGAGGTGCAGGAAGCTTGGGTCCACACCAATTGGTTTGTTTAAACCACCTCTTGGAGAGAAGATTAGGATTAAATCATGATTTATATCATATCAGATTGATTTAAATCTTAGACGAGGATCAATTAAACTCCTAATCTAGGATGAAATCCTAAGATTTACTCGGCTGTATCCGAGCAAGCAAATCGACACGTGCCACATGTCACCTCCTTCGGTTATGTTTATAACCACTAGAGATCTCGTTTGAGGGGAATCTCGATGTCCGCCACATGTCAGCGCCGCAGAAGCCCACACCATAAAATGACGGCAGATTCTTTTATATCTCAGGAACCCTAATGCACATCGCATATGTGCTCGGTTCTCTATAAATTGAAGGAGTTCTTCTTCTACCGAAAAAAGAAGAAAAAGGGAACATTGACAATCGACAATCTTCAAAGGAGCTGCGATCTCCATCCACGAAGAGTCGACCACCCTCATCCACCTATCAACCAAAGAACCAACCAACCAACCAACCATCTTCAAGGGATCTTCTCATCCAGACAACCTCTTGATTGGTGACCCCAGAGTTCCATCAAAGGCGCCAGAAAGACATAGCAAGGTTTATTCGTCGTCAGATAGTCAACAGAGTAAAGGAGCCGCTGCAGTGGTCGATCTCCACCGTCACACTTTCCCATAAACCTCTTCTTCTTGTACTTAGAATATCCTATTTAGGACTTCCTTCTTTTTACACAGATACCTTATTCGTTCAATAAAGCAAAAAGTTCGTTCAACCATTTGTTACATCGAACAAAATAGCGACTCGGCTAGGGACTACCTTCTCCTCCAACGAGAAGGCGGTGACGCAATCTGATGACAACTTGCTGGGAGCTTCTCAAGACATGTTGGTCATACGCTTTGACCAACAGGCTTTTGAAGATCTCCTCTCTGATGAAAAGTCGAAGACTTTAAAGTGGTTCGTACAACCGAAGAAGAATCGACGTGTCTGGAGTCCTAAGGCGGCTGCAGCCAGCAGCACGATAGCGGGAACTGCGACTCAGGACCCCCTTAACATCAATGCCACAAAGAAGATCCCGACTGCTATAGCCTTATCCCCTCGCCGGATTCCCATCCCAGGAAAGCACTGCAAAGAATATGGTAGTTCCATGGTTGATCTGATGAAGGAACGATACCAAAGGAAGCTCATACCAGTGCCACCCCTCACGATGTGAGTATTGCCGGTAAGGAGATCTGTCTTCTATAGAATCGCTTCCCTTCAGGTAAACCTTCGACGGACTCTGAATATTACTCACCCGCTGGGGGTAGTAGGAAGAGATCCCAGGTGGCTCGCGCTGAGTACAACAAGCGTGCGACACCAACGGCAGACCAGAGGCCCGTGTTGACAGTAACACGTACTGTAACGCCCCAGTCCCAAAATACGTAGGACTAGAAACGTAGACATGCCAGTTGTATTCATACGAAGTACATAGGCCTTGTATGGATACATAAGGTGTAAAATGCAGTAGAACCATACTAATCTCATCCACGCAAAAATATATGAATAATTGATATCATATAATCAACCATAAAATTGTCATTTGGTACATGTAGTTAGACGGAGACAAATCCACTACCAACGATAAAAAGAAATATATAACAAAAGAATTTTGGCGAATGAAGTGAAGACGATCCAAGCGCAATCATCCTCGAAGAAATAGAGATGGTCACCGCTAGAGCTATAACACCTGCGAAAGATAAGAGCACACACCTGGTGAGATAACCAGGTCCTCAGAGGGATGTAACAAGACACATAATATCATGCCATAAACTGAATAAAGTTAGCTCAACAGAAAAGTATATGTGACTACACAAATAAAGGTCCTTAACCATTCTATGTGAAATACAATTTTAAGACAACGTTCCACACAAAGGCCTTCCAAAGCTAGAAACACGGCACGTTAGCGTTTCAACCAAGGCACTAGTGGCGTCTAAAGAAAAGTAAATGCACGGCCCATTAGCACTCGAGTGAGAACTAAGGGGCGTCTAGAGAAAAATAAATGCACGGCCACTAGCTCTTAGGTGGGTCACTAACAGCAGCTAGAGGAAAGTAAATGCACGGCACATTTGTGTTTCAACCAAGGCACTAGTGGCGTCTAGAGAAAAGTAAATGCACGGCCCATTAGCACTCGAGTGAGAACTAAGGGGAGTCTAGAGAAAAATAATTGCACAGCCACTAGCTCTTGGGTGAGTAAGTAACGGTAGCTAGAGGAAAGTAAATGCACGGCATATTTGTGTTTCAACCGAGGCACTAGTGGCGTCTAGATAAAAGTAAATAAATGCACGGCTACTAGCTCTCGACTGAGTCACAAATGGCATCTAGAGAAAAGTAAAGGTGTGAAAGCCCCTGCGCCTAATAACTGTCTTCACCCACCCCATGCACTACTCGTGCTGAATCCACATCACGACATTCCTAATAACTGCTAAGTCGCTAAGTCTTCTAGACAACCGTAACTATTTAGCAGTTATTGCCTATCGTACGGCATGTGCGCACCGATGGCCAGTCGATACGTACGTCCGAGATCTATATGAGACTCGTGACTCGTGATACACAAGTGTCGGGCCAATAAATGCGACACAAACAAAGGTAGTCCCTTAACTCTAGGCCAAATAAAACTAAAATATAATAATTTGCAAATACAGTTTATATTTTCTAGAATAAGTAAAAAAACATGCATGATATTGAGCAAGAAATTAAACAGTAAAGGCAATGTGTCTTGCCTGGTAGAGCGCCTGGTGTACTGCGATGATCAAGCTGGCATGAACAGTGACTTCGGTACAACAACTATACATGGTGACCTCAGGTGGTGGCACGGACGGTTCCATTGGGTCCAGAAGGGTCAAATTAGCTAGGGCTGACATATGGTAGTATAGAATTGGGTAAAGGAATAGGAAAGATGGACTGCGTCATGGATAAGAGGATATTTGATAGAAATTTACGTTAATAAAACTTATACTATTTTTAGAAAATTATTTTTAAAATATAAAAATAGTTTATAGATATATATTAGAAAATACAAAATTTTAGCAATACAGTTTTGAGATATAAATAATATTAGTTAAAACATATGAGAAATACCAAAAGTTTACTTGAAACTACAATTTAAGGGTCAAAGTATTTTAGGAATAATACATTGAAAAATCGAAATTATTTTGGGGTAAACTCTAAGTTGTAAAGGTAAGTTTTTTCGTAGAATCTATTAGTAAAAATATTTTCAAATAAATATATAACAAGTCTAGGAAAATAATTTAGGTCGAAACTCCAAATTTGAAAGTACCTATATAGCTCTATCCCTTTTTAAAAAAAATAATAATAATACATATTCTAAAAACGATAAAATACAAATAATAATAATAATAATAATAATAATAAGTATGATGTTAGCAATAGTAATACAACATAGCAAAACATAAATACTAATAATAATAATAATAATAATATTAATAGTAATTACTAAACAGAAACTAAACAGAAAGTAAAGTAAAATTAAAAAAATAAGAAAATTACAAACAAAAGTTGCTGTTCTCTAATAGGTAGGGGAGAGAGAGAATGAGAAAAGAAAAAAAGGAAATCGAGAGGGGAATCAGCAGAGGGAAGGAGCCAGAGTTCGGGGAAAATCGAAAGAGAGAGAGCTGTGAGAGGGAGGCTCGAGCTAACCTAGGGGACTCCAGTGTGGAGGCGGAAAAGGGTTTGAGGGAGTAGAGGCGACGGTGGTTTCCGGCCACGGCACGGCGGGAGACGGCTATTGCGCGGAAAGGTGGGGAAGAGTGGGTGAGGGGTTTCCCGGGGAGGTCGATGCGCGCGCCTGGGCGGATCTGCCGACGTCGAGGCGGTGGTCTCACGGAGGAGAAATGAAGAGGCGGCTAGGGGACGAAGGGCGGAGGTCGGAGGAGGAAAGGCGCGGGTGAGGGCTTTTGCCGGTGGGGCGGCTCGGCGGAGGAGCTCGTCTCCGGCGGGCGGGCTACGGAGGGGAAGAGCGTAGAGGAAAGCTGGGGTCGGTCGGCCGGAGCTGAGGAGCTGGAGGCTGGGCACGGTGGACGGCCTGGTGGCACGAGCGGAGGACTCGGCCATGGAGGAGTAGGGCGGCTAGGGCTGACGGCCGGTGGTTCGACGGACGCGGCGATTCGACGGCGACGAGGGAGGTAAGGGTTTGGGTTTCCTTTTCATTTCTTTGTTGGGATTATCGGGATGGTGGCGGTGGTAGGCTGTGGTGGTGGCGACGGTGGTAGGCTGTATCTTGCTTCTGGTAGAAGGAGGAGCGAGGATGGCCGGGGGGTTCTGGTGTTCGTCGGGGCGCAGCGGGTGGTCGTAGTGGGTAGTTGTTGTTAGGGTGATGCGGGATTAGTTTAGGATTAGGGATCAGAGAGACTGGGTTGCTATGTCGAAATCGTGTCCGACTTGTGGACACGAAGAAGGTGAAATGTACATGTAAATAAAATAGTGCAAAGGAAAAAGTAAGGGCACGGACACGATGCACGGGATTAGGGTTTGTGGAAAAAAAATTTTGTGGGAGAAATTTTGGCTTGTGGAGAGATGATGGAGGAGTACCTGCCTATTTATAGGATGTGGGAATTCCCATTAAGATAAAGTTTAGGCTTTGTTTAAACCCAAAATAGATAATTCAATACTTAATTTAAATCAATTTAAATCCAATATCCAAATACAAATCAAATTTAAATCTAATTAAATTTTTGGTTTAAAATCAGTAGGATAAATCAAATTTTCTAATATTTAATTATTTAAATAAATCCAAAAATTATATCAAGGTTTAAATGGCCACAATAACTTCCAAATATTTTTTTCAAAATACCAATAATAATAATTTCTAAAATAATAAATAATTTTAAATATCTTTTTGAATAATAAAATATTAATATTAATAAATCTCGAAAATTACATTTTTATTTAAAATAGACTAATAAATAATTACGAAATATATATGTAGATACAAAATGATGTTCTCATAATTATACTTTTCTAGCATACAATAAAAATATTATTTATTATTAATAATTATGAGAAATGAAAGACTTTATAAATAAAATAACAAACCTGAAAATTTTTGGAATGATAACAAAATAATTATTATGTATATTAGTTTGAAACTTTAAAAATAGAAAAGTAATATTTTCAAAAATATGTTCGCTCGCACATAATCGCACTCGTCGAGCAATTTCGAAAAATAAAATTTCGCGCACGACGTAAAATACGACTACGCGACATACAATACAAAATTTTAAATCAGTACTAAATTTAATAAATAAATAATAAAAAAAATAGTATAAATTTAGGGGTTTTACATCCTACCCAACTTAAAAGAATTTCGTCCTCGAAATTAAGAATTTGCAGGGGTGAGAAGACACAAGGGGTATCGATGGGGGACAATCAATAACAGAATATTGCCGTAAGAAATTGTGATCTAGATCATAGATAAAATAATACGGTATGGTCATGGGTAGTGAATGAGGGTCATAGTATGGTCGAGAAGAAGGACGAGGAGTTTAGGAAGAAGATATAGCTATATCGGGTGATAGTGGTCATAATCATTAGGAAGGCTAGAGGAAGTTCTAGTATAACGCCTTCGTCCCTCTAAAATAGGTGAAGGCGAAAGCAATAAAGAGTTCGAAGACGATGATATCGAATACGATTACGTGGTTCAAAGACGGCCGAATAATTCAAAAGGAGTTGCCAAGGCAGTCGCGGATGGGACTCTAGAGGACAAATTTAGCTCTGTCCCCATCCACGTAGAATAATAGACAAAAGCAAACCAAAGTGCACTTGGTTGATCAGACTATTATGCACTGGTTCTGATTAGACAATAGGCTAGTGAGCGCTCAATGGCATATGTCATGAACAAACTCGATAAAGAATAAGCTTACGAAAACTAGGCTACATTAGCATCATTAGTCAAAATGGTAAATACATAGGTACGAGAGATTTAAGATTTAAAGAAGGTAGAATGATTCTAAGTCATACAGTCGTCCTATAGTCTTCTTGTCCAAGTCCTTGGTTGGCTAGACGAGTTAGGTCCTCTAGATTCTAGGATCTAAATAAGCTTGCTAATATAGGTCACTAGGTCAAAGGGGTTGCTAGCTCATATGGTATTCTACCCAACTTAAAGAATTAAACTAATGGTGTTTTAGGACAACTAACTAGTAGGGTCAATCTCTAGCAAGCACGAAGGGAAGATAAGAGTAGGGATGGAAGAAAGGAAGCAAGATACAATTGATGAGTCAAACGGTAGATAAAATTAAGGAAGGAGGTCAAGTATGTGGATGAAATCTTAGACTTCTAATCCTATACGCAGGCTTGCTTGGTAAGATAAAGTAACCAAACAATTTATCTGACCTGCATGGGCCACCACAAAAACATGTAACACTCCAGTCCCAAAATACGTAGGACTAGAAACGTAGACATGCCAGCAGTATTCATACAAAGTACATAGGCCTCGTATGGATACATAAGCTGTAAAATGCAGTAGAACCATACTAATCTCATCCACGCAAAAAATATGAATAATTGATATCATATAATCAACCATGAAATTGTCATTTGGTACATGTAGTTGGACGGAGACAAATCCACTACCAACGATGAAAAGAAACACATAACAAAAGAAAGATTTTTGGCGAGTGAAGCAAAGACGATCCAAGCGCAATCATCCTCGAAGAAATATAGATGGTCACCGCTAGAGCTATAACACCTGCGAAAGATAAGAGCACACACCTGGCGAGATAACCAGGTCCTCAGAGGGATGTAACAAGACACATAATATCATGTCATAAACTGAATAAAGTTAGCTCAACAGAAAAGTATATGCGACTACACAAATAAAGGTCCTTAACCATTCTATGTGAAATACATTTTGAAGACAACGTTCCACACAAGGGCCTTCCGAAGCTAGAAATACGGCACGTTAGCATTTCAACCAAGGCACTAGTGGCGTCTAGAGAAAAGAAAATGCACGGCCCATTAGCACTCGAGTGAGAACTAAGAGGCGTCTAGAGAAAAATAAATGCACGGCCACTAGCTCTTGGGTGAGTCACTAACGGCAGCTAGAGGAAAGTAAATACATGGCACATTTGTGTTTCAACCGAGGCACTAGTGGCGTCTAGATAAAAGTAAATAAATGCACGGCCACTTGCTCTCGACTGAGTCACAAATGGCATATAGAGAAAAGTAAAGGTGTGAAAGCCCCTGCGCCTAATAACTGTCTTCACCCTCCCCATGCACTACTCGTGCTGAATCCACATCACGACATTCCTAATAACTGCTAAGTCGCTAAGTCTTCTAGACAAACATAAATATTTAGCAGTTATTGCCTATCGTACGGCATGTGCGTACCGATGGCCAGTCAATACATACGTCCGAGATCTATATGAGACTCGCAACTCGTGATACACAAGTATCGGGCCAATGAATGCGACACAAACAAAGGTAGTCCCTTAACTCTAGGCCAAATGCAACTAAAATATAATAATTTGCAAGTACAGTTTATATTTTCTAGAATAAGTAAAAAAAATATGTATGATATTGAGCAAGAAATTAAACAGTAAAGGCAAGGTGTCTTGCCTAGTAGAGCGCCTGGTGTACTGCGATGATCAAGCTGGCATGAACAGTGACTTCGGTGCAACAACTGTACCTGGTGACCTCGGGTGGTGGCACGGACGGTTCCATTGGGTCCAGAAGGGTCAAATTAGCTAGGGTTGACATATGGTAGTATAGAATTGGGTAAAAGAATAGGAAAGATAGGCTGCGTCATGGACAAGGGGATATTTGATAGAAATTTGCGTTAACAAAACTTATACTAATTTTAGAAAATTATTTTTAAAATATAAAAATAGTTTATAGATATATATTAGGAAATACAAAATTTTAGCAATACGGTTTTGAGATATAAATAATATTAGTTAAAACATATGAGAAATACCAAAAGTTTACTTGAAACTACAATTTACGGGTCAAAGTATTTTAGGAATAATACATTGAAAAATCAAAATTATTTTGGGCTAAACTCTAAGTTGTAAAGGTAAGATTTTTCGTAGAATCTATTAGTAAAAATATTTTCAAATAAATATATAACAAGTCTTGGAAAATAATTTTGGTCAAAACTCCAAATCTGAAAGTACCTATATAGCTCTATCCCTTTAAAAAATAATAATACATATTCTAAAAACGATAAAATACAAATAATAATAATAATAATAATAATAATAATAATAATAATAATAATAATAAGTATGATGTTAGCAATAGTAATACAACATAGCAAAACATAAATAGTAATAATAATAATAATAATAATAATAGTAATAGTAATTACTAAACAGAAACTAAACAGAAAGTAAAGTAAAATAAAAAAAATAAAAAAATTACAAACAAAAGTTGTTGTTCTCTAATAGGTAGGGGAGAGAGAGAATAAGAAAAGAAAAAAAAGGAAATCGAGAGGGGAATCGGCGGAGGGAAGGAGTCGGAGTTCGGGGAAAATCGAAAGAGAGAGAGCTGTGAGAGGGAGGCTCGAGCTAACCTAGGTGACTCCAGTGTAGGGGCGGAAAAGGGTTTGAGGGAGAAGAGGCGACGATGGTTTCCGGCCACGGCGCGGCGGGAGGCGTCTATCGCGCGGAGAGGTGGGGAAGAGCGGGTGAGGGGTTTAGCGGGGAGCTCGATACGTGCGCCTGGGCGGATCTGCTGGCGTCGAGGAGGTGGTCTCACGGAGGAGAAGGAAAGAGGCGGCTAGGGGATGAAGGACGGAGGTCGGAGGAGGAAAGGTGCGGGTTAGGGCTTTTGTCGGTGGGGCGGCTCGACGGAGGAGCTCGCCTCCGGTGGGCGGGCTACGGAGGGGATGAGCGTAGGGGAAAGCTGGGGTCGGTCGGCCGGAGCTGAGGCGCTGGAGGCTGGGCGCGGTGGACGGCCTGGTGGCGCTAGCGGAGGACTCGGCCATGGAGGAGTGGGGCGGCTAGGGCTGACGGCCGGTGGTTCGACGGACGTGGCGATTCGACGGCGACGAGGGAGATAAGGGTTCGGGTTTCCTTTTTCTTTTCTTTGTTGGGATTATCGGGATGGTGGCGGTGGTAGGCTGTGGTGGTGGCGATGGTGGTAGGCTGTGTCTTGCTTCCGATAGAAGGAGGAGCGAGGATGGCCGGGGGGTTCTGGTGTTCGTCGGGGCGCAGCGGGTGGTCGTAGTGGGTAGTTGTTGTTAGGGTGATGCGGGATTAGTTTAGGATTAGGGATCAGAGAGACTGGGTTGCTATGTCGAAATCGTGTCCGACTTGTGGACACGAAGAAGGTAAAATGTACATGTAAATAAAATAGTGCAAAGGAAAAAAATAAGGACACGGGCACGATGCACGGGATAAGGGTTTGTGGAAAAAAAATTGTGGGAGAAATTTTGGCTTGTGGAGAGATAATAGAGGAGTACCTGCCTATTTATAGGATGTGGTAATTCCCATTAAGATAAAGTTTAGGCTTTGTTTAAACCCAAAATAGATAATTCAATACTTAATTTAAATCAATTTAAATCCAATATCCAAATACAAATCAAATTTTAATCTAATTAAATTTTTGGTTTAAAATCAGTAGGATAAATCAAATTTTCAAATATTTAATTATTTAAATAAATCCAAAAATCAAATTAAGGTTTAAATGGCCACAATAACTTCCAAATATATTTTTTAAAATACCAATAATAATAATTTTGAAATAATAAATATTTTTAAATATCTTTTTGAATAATAAAATATTAATATTAATAAATCTCAAAAATTACATTTTTATTTAAAATAGACTAATAAATAATTACGAAATATATATGTAGGTACAAAATGATGTTCTCATAATTATGCTTTTCTAGCATACAATAAAAATATTATTTATTATTAATAATTATGAGAAATGAAAGACTTTATAAATAAAATAACAAACTTGAAAAATTTTGGAACGATAACAAAATAATTATTATGTATATTAGTTTGAAACTTTAAAAATAGAAAAGTAATATTTTCAAAAATATGTACGCTCGCACATAATCGCACTCGTCGAGCAATTTCAAAAAATAAAATTTCGTGCGCGACGTAAAATACGACTACGCGACGTACAATACAAAATTTTAAATCAGTACTAAATTTAATAAATAAATAATAAAAAATAGTAGAAATTTAGGGGTTTTACATCTAATAAATCTCGAAAATTATATTTTTATTTAAAATAGACTAATAAATAATTACGAAATATATATGTAGGTACAAAATAATGTTCTCATAATTATGCTTTTCTAGCATACAATAAAAATATTATTTATTATTAATAATTATAAGAAATGAAAGACTTTATAAATAAAATAACAAACTTGAAAAATTTTGGAACGATAACAAAATAATTATTATGTATATTAGTTTAAAACTTTAAAAATAGAAAAGTAATATTTTCAAAAATATGTACGCTCGCACATAATCGCACTCGTCGAGCAATTTTAAAAAATAAAATTTCATGCGCGACGTAAAATACGACTACGCGACGTACAATACAAAATTTTAAATCAGTACTAAATTTAATAAATAAATTATAATAAAAAATAATAGAAATTTAGGGGTTTTACACGTACAGCCGACAGAAAGCTATACAAGACTGGATCTCGCGCTCCGATGCCTCAATGAGTCGAATTTCCCTTCCACTAGGATACTCCTATGCGTAAGCCAAGCCAGGGGTACTTCCCACGGAGAGGGAGCCATGCAAGCAGCGTTCCCACAGGAGCGACAGGCGGCTTCCTCGCCAGACCCGCTCTGACCGTGCTTACATGCAGCTTCCCTGCATGTACAATGGGAGTGCTACGACATAAGATCCAACCCTCTCCCAAGCGAAAAAAGAATCAGTGGCACAAGACATGCCTAAATCAAGGCACTCTTGTAGCCAGATTACCATCAACTGCTTGTACCCAGATTACCATCAACTGCCGTTATCAGCAGATGGCTGCGCCATCGTCGAGCAGGCGTTCCGTCTTCCAGAGACTCTACTCTATGCTGACTCCACGTTAGAGGCCTAACAGGGGTTTAGTAAGACATAAAGAAGACGAGCCCCGCATCACCACATGCTATACGACGCAGGGTTCCAAAACTTTCAAGGAGCCTTCCCATAATATTTCCATATCGGTTGCTAAACCGAAGAGGAGCTCAAAGAAAAAAAAATCTAAGGTACCCGATGCAGGTGTGTTACAAGGCACTCATTCCAAATTTGCATTGGGTGCCTTGTCAAAAATTAGGGGTAGCCAGCCTCTTACCATGCACAACAACCCTGAGTTCCAATCTGACAAGGCACAATATGACATAGATGTCTCCATTGGCGCAGCTAGACACCAGACCGAGGGTAGCAACCATACTAAGTCCGAAGAAGATCACAATCTTACGGTATATCCTCAGGTCAGCAAGACTCAGGCATCTGAGCCAGAAAGTGAAGGATCTACGGCTCCCTCGAGTCACCCACACACTCAGTCCGTCTTCATAGCCGATGGTAATGAGGAAGACAACAACGAAGCTCTCAGGCGTATCGAAGTCCTCGAGACGAAGTTGGATACGCTGACGGACACCATGAAGACCCTGTCTTCGATCATAATCGACCTCAAGTGTAGCATGGCCCCCGCTGCCACTACACATGTACGTGATCTGCCAACCAGTAATGAATCTAGCAGGTTGCCTACTGACAATCAGGCAGGACCATCCTCGTCTACTCTATCGGCTCCAAGCTCCGCAGTGCCGACCAAGATACTGCAGGCCATCAAGAAGCTGTATGCTCGTCATGATGCCAAGGTGAAGCAAGCAACGCTTCAAAAATGGGGATCCGGCAGCCATACCCTACCGAGTGGGACAGCGTCGTCTATCCTCCCAAATACAATCCACAGACGCTTATACCTTATGAAGGAAAGGGGTCTCCCCGACAATACTTGAGATACTTTGCTTCAGTAACGGGGCACCTGCCAAAAGATGACGCCCTCCTGTCCAACATATTCATAGGAGCCCTGCAGGGGGTAGCCTATAAGTGGTTCTGTAGTGGTCCGAACTACTGTATCTCGTCATTTGAAGACCTGAAGACTCGGTTTGTGGATCGGTTCTACGAGGTGGCATGAATATGACCATATCGACCCTCATGGAAATTCTCCAGAGGAAAAAAGAGCCTGTCCACATATACATCGAGCGCTTCCGCCAGATAGCCCTCAGATTACCACCCGGCATGTCCGAGCCTATGCTTATGGATTTCTGCCGCAAAAATATGTTGTCCGCTATAAAATTATGGCACAGTGCTCCCTGTACAGAGTGGACGCCTTTAAATACAGAGGCAGATGCCGCACAAAGGAAAGCCCAGGACGTGCTGCTCCTGGGGCTACATTTTCTTGTGCCCGAAGATAAGGGAGACGCTCGTACAGAAACAACCCTAAAGACGGAAAAGACAAGCAAGCCATGACCGTCAACATCTCCAAAGGCTCAGCATGTGCGAACCCCAAGTCTGCGAAAGCGCAGAGGCCGAGGGAGACTTACTTTTTCATTGACGAGGATACATTGGAGCTCTTCGAGATCCTTACAAAGAGTGGCAAACTGTCCATCCCGGCCCCCAGGCGTCCTGATGAAGTGGAAAGGGTAGACCATCCTAAGTACTGCCATTATTACTGGTACGTCCATTACTCAATACAGGACTGCTATGTGTTAAAGGAAAAAATTCAGCGCCTCGTTAACGCCAATGTTATATCGTTGGATTACGAGGAGAAGACCATCACAGCCAACATGATTACTCTCCAGTTCGGGAGTTTTCCAGCCACAGAGGTACAAGATGGCGTCATCCCTATTCCAAAGGCGACAATAGAAGTAGTCAACCTTTCTCCAGCACAGGACAATGCGCAAGGGCTCGTTCCGTTCTCCACGCCTCGAGGCGAAGTCATGTGGATACGTCCTGACTTGGTTTCTGACAAGATGACATCTACGACCCTTTCGGCCAAAAGAAAGAAAAGCAAGGCATGCCACATGGTCTCGATGTCGACCGACGATGCTTTGGTTACCACCCGCTCAGCGCAGAGGCAAGAGGAGAGCCAGGCTCTAGACCAGGAGGAGTCTCCACCAAATACTCCCTATGTCCCAGATATATCAGGTGCAGGTCCACCTCATATCCCTGAGACACCAGAAGCGGGTCCATCCCGGGCCCCTACCATGGACAAGTAAAAACAGAAGGAGGTTTATTTCGACAAACCTCTTAGGAAGGACCCGACAATCGGGCCCATAAAACCCTACAACTTCGATTTTCAAACGCAGCTAGCCAATACTCTGGCTAGATTGTCACTTTTCGAGCTCCTCCACCTCTCTAAAGAGACACAAGATGCGCTTAGTGAAGCTTTACAGAACATCGAGTCCTTCCTCACCCAGGTTCAGCCACCGAAAGTAGATTCTACAGCTTTCCATAGCGTGGTCGAAGTGATTCCCAGTATCACTTTCACCCAGCAAGACATGCTGCTAAAGAATAACCGGTACAATCGTCCCCTATACTATACGGGGTATATCGGTGCCATTAAGGCCGATCGCATCATCGACCCAGGTTCCTCTTTGAGGATTATCCCAAAAAATTTGCTTCAATCTTTAGGGGTTCTGATGCATCAGTTGACAGCTTCTAACACAACAATCAGTGGCTTCAACGCGGGAAAAAGCGAGCCCTTGGGTAAAATCTGCCTGAAATGTCAGATCGGCTACCTTCACACTGAAGTGACTTGCTATGTCATTGATGCAGACATAAATTACAAAATGCTGCTGGGGCAACCATGGATCCATGAGTACATGATTGTCCCTTCCACCCTATATTAGTGGATGAGATATCGGGCTAGCGACGGGACTATTAAAACAGAGTTTGCTGATATTGACCCGTTCTGAGGACTTGAAGCCTACTATACGGATGCTGATCAATACAAGTCAGTCCCCTGGGATGACGACAGCAATGATGCTGACGACGAGGCAAATACAGCTTCAGAAAGTGCAGCTGTGGCCGAAGAAACTTTAAAGGTTCGACTGAAGGGGAGGCCTCCCAAGGTGTCAGCGCCTCTTGTTGTTAAGCTTCGGGGCAAAGCTCCACCTTCGCCTCAAGTGATGATAGAAGATGGTCAAAAGCCTATAGGAATGAAGTTACCCCAGAGGTCCCCAAGGCAGACCATGAAGGCGTAGGAGCATCTGACCACCATTCCCTTGATGGTCAAGATGAAAGAAAGGCATCCTCCTTCTCCTCCGACGGCAGCTCTAGCCCTCACTGACGAAGAGCTAGAAGATTACGTCTGCGCCAATACAGAGGCCCATTCTTTCGATGACATAATCCCTCAGGACAAGATATCCCACTTCATCAACAAAAAGTTGTCATCGAACTACTTTGGCGCATGTTGGAACACCAAATATTTCTTGGACAATTTTATGTATAAACTACAGACGCAAGTGACAACTACCAACCATGTGAGCCGAACTGTCCCTGTCCGAGATGCCTACTTTGTAGTTTCAGCCAGGAAAAGAGAAGAGAAACCCATCATATTCGGTCGATTGGAGCATCCGCAGCGAATAACGCCGGAAGACCCAGACCTCGACATCGGCAAAATGCCGTTCTACCGCTACATGGCCTAGGCCAAAAACCATATCCAGAAGATGGGCTACGACCTGAATAGAAACAAGGGGCTCAATTATGGCAAAGGTCGGCATCTTTCCATATGGATTCACGCTCCAAAGGAAAAAGCTAAAAATTACTACCAACGTACTCGTCGAGGGCTGGGGTATGTTACACCTACGACCACCTCAGAAGATATAGAAGAAGTCATGGGGCACTAACACTCTTCTGACTCCTCAACTTGGGACTCCGATACTAGCATGGGTCAAGTCTTTAAGAAGATGTTGTCTACTAATATGATTACTAATTAGTTAACCATCGAAGACAATCAGCGCAGGTGGTTACAAGAGCTATAAGCATTGGATAAAAAGCGCTTGCTCGTGCAGCAAAGGATTAAGCTTTACCAAGCTCGCATCTCTGGGTCTTTAATAAAATGGTCTACGAACGATCCTACCAGGTGGACTACCTTGTCTTGGCAGTACGGAGAC
Organism: Iris pallida; assembly: GCA_029216955.1. Lineage (NCBI taxonomy): Eukaryota > Viridiplantae > Streptophyta > Magnoliopsida > Asparagales > Iridaceae > Iris > Iris pallida. The sequence continues at coordinate 9,682,046 of JANAVB010016600.1, read as the reverse complement.
CGATGGTGATGACCCACAAGACGGCTGGGAAGTTCAAGCCCAAGTGGGAAGGACCATTCGTCATAGAAATAGTGTACTCCAACAGTACTTTTCGACTAGCTAAGCCTAATAGGGACTTGCTAATGATGCCCATTAACGATAAGTTCCTAAAGAAGTATTACGTCTGAAGACAGAACCAACATAGGCACCCACGTCCCCTGAAAAGGGTACCCATGAGTTCTGGTAAGGGATATCCTGCTCTCCCTCCTATATATTCTCTCAAGTTGACGAAGCACTTCACGTCCACATTACCTCTAGATTGCTCCTCTACGCCTGAAAGATGCGACTACTATGTTCATATTACCTCTGAGTAGTCGTTCTTCTCGTATCATTTCTATGATTATCCCGGCGGCCTAGAAAACAGTTTATATCCATATTACCTCTGTATTATTGTTCTATACCCGACAAAGATCAAGCCTACCACATCTATATTATCTCTGGTCAGGCAAATCTATTATGAAGACTCCCTCTTTATTCTGGAGAGAAAAGCAAAAGAAACAAGAAAGCTTCCATATATAAAAACATGTGGCTACAAAGACCTATTACATACTCTTCATAGTTACATACAAAGAAGCAAAAAAGCTGAAATTATGGTACAAGCTCTCAATAGCGCAGATGAGACGGTGACATAGACAGTCACTTCCTGGTCAAAAGGAAGCCACCGCCCGAAGCTGCTACTGGCCCGAGCCGGGGATGAAGACCAGCACAGGACTTCTCTATCTCTCCAGCTGGTCGGTGAAAGCAACCACAGCAGCAAGCCTTGCTATTCCTCGATCAGAATAGCAAGCCATCCTAACCTAGGAAGCAGAGGTCCGAGACGCCATTGACGTCGATGACATCCAGAACGTAGGACATCTCAAGATCTAATGGTAGTTATACTACAGCTTCTTTGGATAAAAAGATTTGCCACCGACGGCCACCTCAAACAAACTCCAGGGGTCATCGGGAGACGAACATCTGGCAAGAAAGGCCATTATTGAAGCAGCTGAGTCTTCTTTTGAAGGAGGATAGTCCTTTATGTAGGCTGTTCGCATGGTTCAAGCATGAGACCGACATCGGTCAGAAGAAAGCTTATAAGTTAAGCTAAAACTCTACTCCATGACAGACGGCAGTACTGCGAGTGACCAAAGGAACGTAACTCTGAACCTCCTTTGCTAAAGAGATTCGTGATCCCTGCAAAGACGCAAGAGGCTCCAATATCAAGAAGCCGCAAGGAGCCCATGCAGTGGGCGACAAGTAGGCGTGACACCAGCCATCACACAGCTCGTATAGTTCTGACACGTGTTCATGCTTCTGTTCAAAGTATCCCAAGATTGACTCAAGTTTGGGACACTTTGAAGGGGGTCTTGTAGAAGCATGAAAAATCTCAGCTGAAGATATCCCTTCGCCAAAACGCAGAAGATGCAAAAGACTTAGGTTCAGTGCTAAAATGACAAAAAAAAGATATGGAGAGAAGTCCCTTCATTGTCTTGTCTACCAAATTCTAGTACAGACACATCAGGACCATACATAAGGGACTAATTCTGTTCTTTTAAAAGGATCTAGTACAGATTCGACAAAAGCCTAGAGGGATCTACAAGGGATGCAGTCTTTATCAAAGTGTAGCCTTTCTTCTTCTCGATACATACGCTGGAGGATTGACCTCCACCAAAGAATGTTCTGATATTCCTATGGGTGCAACTTCTACGAAGCATATCAACAACCTAGCACGTTGAAGAAGCCGAAGCCTTTAAGCCAGAGGCACAGCCACCTCCCTGCGCCAACCTCAAAAATAAGATGGTGGTAGGGCCCTCCTCCCCTTCTTTTATTCTAGAAGCTAGTGCCTTCACACCAGACGAATAACTATCTACCTGCGCCAATCTAAGACATACAAGGGTGTCATACCCTTTCCTTTCGCAACCAACGCCTTTACTGTTTAGAGACGCAGCTACTTACCTGCGTCCGTATGAGGCACGGGATGGTGATATACTCACACTATCTTCATTCCTACGATGCAGTCATCTGCTCCGGATTAGAAGCTTAAGTTACTTCTCTATAAGAGACTTGGAAATTCCTATCGCAACCAATGCAAGTCAACCTGTCGCTCCAAAGCACAGTAACCTCGTCAACCTGAAGCATAAGCCTACTTGTCGCCTACTGTATAGTGACTCTGGTAGTCCGAAACACAGCTTCATAAGTTGCTCTATACGCACAAAAGTCTCGTCGTCATTCGAAGCCAAGTCTACTTGTAGCCTGAAAGCACAGAGGTTCCGTCATCTCCCGAAGCACAGTCTACTCGTCGCCTCAGAAGCACGGCAGCACTTAGTCCTCACCAGAGGCACAGGAAGCATGGGTCCACCCTAATTGGTTTGTTTAAACCGCCTCTTGTAGAGAAGATTGGGATTAAATCATGATTGATATCATATCAGATTGATTTAAATCTTAGATGATGATCAATTAGACTCCAAATCTAGGATAAAATCCTAAGATTTACTCGGTTGTATATGAGCAAGCAAATAGGCACGTGCCATGTGTCACCTCCCTCGATTATGTTTATAACCACTAGAGATCTTGTTTGAGGGAAATCTCGATGTCCGCCATGTGTCAGTACCGTAGAAGCCCGTACCGTGCAATGACGGCAGATTCTTTCATATCTCAGGAACCCTAATGCGCATCACATATATGCTCGGTTCTCTATAAATAGAAGGAGTTTGTCTTCCACCAAAAAGAAGAAAAAGAAAAAGAAAGAGGGAATATTGACAATCGACAATCTTCAAAGGAGCAGCGATCTCCATCCATGAAGAGTCGACCACCCTCATCTACCTATCAACCAAAGAACCAACCAACCATCTTCAAAGGATATTCTTATCCAGACAGCCTCTTGATCGGTGACCCCAGAGTTCCATCAAAGGTGCCAGAGAGCCATAGAAAGGTTGATTCATCGTTAGATCGTCAATAGAGTAAAGGAGCCGCTGCAGTGCTTGATCTCCACCGTCATACTTTTCCAGAAACCACTTCTTTCTGTACTTAGAATATCCTGTTTAGGACTTCTTTTTTGTACACAGATACCTTATATGTTTAATAAAGCAAAAAGTTCATTCAACTTTTTGTTACATCGAATAACGAGTCGGTAGAAGGTTGGTTACTTCCATTGTCGTCTTTGGGATGGGGACAACGCCATCTTGAGCCTCAGTTGGCGGCAGGATGCCAAACTGAAGAGACACCATATTTACGGAGCTCCTCATAGTCGAGAGAGGACATTCGCATTGATCATGCGTTGTATATAATTCTTTAGTATGTAGCAGTCCCGTGTTGGGTGTCCGACGAACCGATGGTAGTGACAATACTTCGGATCGCCTGCTCTGTCAACCCCATCAGGGCACATAGGATCAGGCAACTTGATCTTGTCGCCTTACATAAGCATCTCGAAGAGCTGTAAAGTATATTCATCATTGAATGAGTATACCTCCTTCTGTCTTGGTATGGTTGGTGGCTTCTTAGCCGGGGCTGACATACCCTTGGAGGTATTGAGAGTCAGCGCCTGCTTCCCCTTGGACTTGTGCCCCCTATTATTATTGTTGGAGGAGCGTTTCCCTTTGTCGTCGAATGAAAGGAAGCTAAGCCCCAAGAGACGAGCGTCTCGGGCCTTCATTTTGGTGCTTTCAGCACCGATAATGAGCGCAATCCAGTCTTTGTACTAGGTGGAATCAACCCAGAGTTTAACTATTGGTGTCATATTCTTGTGATAGGAATCCATCAACACTGGTTCAAGAATACCGGGTGGTAGCCTTACAGATACTTGACGGAAGCGTTCGATGTAAGCTCAAATTGTCTCCTTTTCTTTCTTGTGATTTTTATGAGGGAAGACATGGTCATATCTATTCTGCCGTCATAGAACCAGAAAAGAAAAAGATGCTTCAGAACCTCGAAGGAGGATATGCAGTTATGTGGGAGGCTACAAAATTATTCGCAAGCCACCCCCTTCAATGCCCCAATGAATAGATTTGTCAGCAAGACATCGTTCTTCGGCAAGTGCCCCATCATGGAGGTAAAGTATGTCAAATATCGACGCGAGGGCCTCCTCCCCATTAAATAATGTCAATATTTGTGGTTTTTACTTGGGAGAATAAATCACATTATTCTACTCAAGAGGGTGGGTTGTCGAATTTTGAGCTTCTGACGCTCTTCTTTTTGTCTTTAGCTTCTACGCGAGCGCGTAGATCCCTCACAAGCTCGAATAGGTCCTCGGTTGATGCGGGAGTAGATGACCAAGGCAGGACATATTGATTAGTCCCTAAGGGAGTAGATGACCGAGGGAGAGTGTGAAGGTCAGTGCCCGAGGGCCCTCGTTGGGGCGATACATTCGATTCTCTATTGGTTCCTGAGTCAGGACAGGGGGAAACAGGTACCCTTGTCGAAGGTTGGGCAGCTAAAGCATTTTGGATCTCGAACACCACCTGCGTCAGGGACTGCATAGAGGTGGAGAGAGTTTTAAGACCCGTCTCCAGAGTATTAATACGATTTAGAAGGTCCGGGGCCAAAGTGTCTCCCTTTTCTTCATCCCCTCCTTTCATACATATAGGCATAAAGTGTGACGAAGTGGATGGAATAGTGGACCTTTCACTTTTTGCCTCACTGTCTTGCGGAAGGATTGAGACTTCTTCCTCCGACTTTCAGACTTGGCTATCCCCAGCTTCCTTAACATCGATCTGTTGAAAGATATCCTCATCCTCAAATGAAAGATTATTATAGACAATCGGGGTCTGATTACCCCCGATCGATGAGACCTTCACGTTCGATCGGGTATTCTGGAATACCCCGGCAGTAGGAAGTATTGCTTTTTTTCCCTCGCGGTCGGCTCTTTGATGTACTAGTCGAGGTCGGAGGGTTATTGGTTTTTAGATTTCTCTTAGGAGCAGGAGAACTGGATATGACATGGCACGAGGCGACTAAGAGTTCTTCCTCGCCTTTAGTTGGCAGCCTCTTTCCGAGACGATGTCGAACATATGCGGCAGACTGCACTCGCTGAAACATAGACTACCTTGACAGTAGGACCACTATTTTGCCACAATAGCAGTTGATCGTGCCATAGCACAAGTATGCCCCATGAGGGATGAGTTGTACGTGGTGGTCATCTCTTCCGATCTGTGTTTGTGAGTGATCACATCACCTAAATCGTATGAAGAGAGGTTTACATTTATATCCTCTTCAGGCGCATGGCAAAGCTAAGTGTCAGGGTATGTATGTAAGTAATGCGCCCCCTGATTCAGTTCTAGCGTATAAAATGCACCCAGATCATTGGTGGAAGAACAACACGTATTGGGAGTTGAATCCACTTTATATGTACAGCCCACGTGGGCGCATGGGTTCGACACCACAAGATTTGTCCCCTAACTTAGTTAAAGCGCATGAAATATAATCAAGTGGGAGGCGGACTTAAGAGTTGACTCATTTTGGATGTATAAGCATCTGAGTCAACTCTATACAGCTTACCATCATCCGCACACATGAATTTCAGCATGCATTTTTGGTTTGCTGGTGGCATAGCACATTGAGGGCGCATGACCCGTGTTGCCTTGGAGTTCTTTGTACCATCCCACGAAGGTGCATGGCACTCAGAATCTAACTTTTTCTTGCCTTGATTGCAAGCAATTCTATCAAAGACAGAGAGCTTTTCCTGAGTAGTAGAGCTCATACGCGGGAGAGTAGCTACACCCTTGTTCCTTTCGTGCATCTTCTTTGATTGGAAAGAAGTGGGTTGGGAGTTGCAGTCAGCACTGCGCTTCCTTGGCAGATGCGCTGGCCTTGGAGCAGCATTTTATTTGCTGATGATATCGCAGCAAAGAATGGCTATGGCAGTGCAATCCCTACAGTGTTGGTGGTTGGTGCATCACCCTTGGGCACCCAGTCTCGACGAGTCTTCTTCGGCTTTGGAAGCCACTTCAAAGAACTCACGTTGCCATCAGAGATAAACTCCTCATATGCTTGATGGTCGAAATGTACAACTAGCATCTTCTAGAAGGAGCTGAGCTTGACGTCGTCAGATTGCAACACAACTTTCTCGTTGGAAGAGAAAGTACATCTCTAGCAAATTCGTTAGCTTGTTTGCCATTAAAAAGTATTGGAAGAAACTTTTATAAATAACAAACGAAACAGAGTATAATTTTGGATCCTCGATGGAATCCTTCAAGTACACTTTTGTTTTTATCTGGGAACAATGGTAATGGAGAGTTGATTCTTTACTCCATTGACGATCTAATGACCATCAGGATGAGAATGTAAGGCTTCGGCTAGACGGCGATTCGTCTTTCTTGAGGTAAGCTCTAGTTCTTTGAACATCTGAAAATATGGGGGAATGGAAAGCGAAGAAACTGAGTGAAGGAATGATCCTTCTATTTATAGGTGGTGGAATAATCCGTTCATACGTGCATATGCGATGCGTGTATGGAAATTTTGTACGTAGGACCGCTACGTGCATGACTTGTTGGGCGCAGGGGCACTACGTCCTGGAGGCTCGAACTGAATATGGTATAACTGCATTATTGTGCTGCGAATGAGCTGACACATATCAGTTGTTGAGATTTGTTTGTTGCTAAGATCTTGGGTGGTTAGCACCCATTCATGAGCAGAACTGAGCCAATGACACATGGCGTGTGCATATTGCTTCAAAGATCTTGATTTGTTGAGAAAAAATGGATTTAATACGCCTGGAAAATCTGGCGCATTAGAAGACTTGGCGTATGACTTCTGGGGATCAAATAGTAAGTCTGGTCGCATGGCTTTCGGGCGCATACTAGGGGTTAGTCGGCTGTCGTTGCAGAGCACAGCTGTAATGATAAAATAAGTAATGATTACACTGACGTCGGCGTCTCTTCGTTTTCTGTGAAAGCTTATTTTCAACACGCGTGCGTGTTGACTTCTGTTGCTTATTATTAAATGCTTTGATGGGCGACGAGCTTTGTATATGCACATCATTTGTGGAGCATATGTACCACAGAGCGCATCGGGTGTAGAGCGTATCTATTGTAGGGTCAATCAAACTGAGGGGCGCATCAGCTGTGAAGCGCATCACCTTCGATCAACCTTTTTAAGCATTTCGAGGCTCGAAATAACTTGGTTGATTTCGACATAGCAGATTTATTTCCATTAACGCTAGGTTCATCGCATTAATGTCGGAAAGGCTGCCACTTGGCGCGTGGGTTTTGTCCACACTTTTCCTATAAATATAAGTGTTTATAGAAAAGAGACTTTGTTCGTTCTCATTTGACATGACTTCTCATCGAGAATGAACTCATCCGATCCTCCTACTTGCCAGTTCGTATGTTGTGGGTTGTGGATCTCCTCATTCGAAGAAGCTTCAATTTTGACGACAAACTTCATCAGAGAACTGAGATGTGCCTAGTTAGCTATGGGCAGAGCAGTTCGTTCGTACTCGTGCACTTTACTGGCCATTATCTTCTCCGATACAACGTCGAGTGTCAAGTTGAATACAGGGTTTGGGGTTGATGTGCCCAACCCTCGTTATACTGGAAGAGCCACAAGACGGCATATGATGTGCCTATATAAAGACGAGGAAGTGATTTGCTCATTGAAGAGGAAGTGATTCGCTCACGACGAGGAAGAGATGCGCATATGATGAGACGTCAAAGTGATGCGCCTATCCGTAGAGTTTATACTAGGCTATAGTAGACTTTCTATGTAATAAAAAGCCATGTGATATATTTTTACTATTGAATAGAAATCTTGTTTTCATGCACTTTTATCTGTTTGTCTATTCTGATGTGCTGACATTGCTCTGTGTCCTCGGCGCATACTGTTTGTGGCGCATAGGAATTTTGACCTCTATGGCGCATGAAATTCTATGCTTCTACAATGTGTGTGTAAAATCTTAGCCTCCTTTGATATACAGCACAATCAGGCCTTTATTGCATAACTATGCATTTTGTCATCCAATCTTTCTATTTGCATGAAGGCCTATAATTTTCACATGGTTGCTGTTAGAATATATGGATATATAACCTTTAACCTTTACCGTGACTCTGAGTTTGTGTAGTAGCTGCGAGTTACTTTAACATCTTATCAGAAATACCTAGGTCTTTAAGTAGATTAAAATAAAGTATATCACTGTACAAATCCAATTCTTAATCGATAAAATGGGCCCTCGATCTGCAGGAGTGTGTTAGAATAATATAAATGTGTGACATCAACCCTTACTTCAACTCTAGTGTTTAGGTGTAGTGACAAGGACTTTAGTATGTGTAAATCCTTTTTAGTGATCTCTTGAAATTCATATTTGACTGATATTTTAGATATATAGCTTTTAATCGAAGTTTAAGTCCTATATATGGCATCTAATATGTATGTGGAAAAGTATTAGATTCTACTTCACCAAAACTCTAAAGTTATAGGATTGAGGGTTATATATTATTATTATTCTAACAAACCTTTGAAGGTGGTTCCCTTTTAGGTAGAGAGCTTGATTAGCATAGTGATATAATTTGTCTAATAAAATTTGTCTAAAATTCGAGCTAGAGGATATTTGAACATACGGTTGCTTTAATACCATGTTAAAGTCCCTACCATTGCACCAAAAGCCTAAAGTTGTCTTGAGGTTTGAGGGTTATATATTTATAATATTCTAAGAAGAACAATTGTATCTTTATTGCACAAAAGTGCATTTTATTGACCAATCCTTATATTTAAATGTTTTAGAACTTTCACATAGTGGCAATCTGTGTTGCATGGACACAAATATGATAAGGCACAATATGGACATGACGCTTGTTCTGTCAGGTCATGTCTATATTGTTCCATATCATATTTGTGTCTAGAAACTACCTATGGCACTCAGTCTTACCAAGGATGAAGTTATGATCCTATATGATAAGGTTGACTGTGATATTCACGAAGTTCAAAGTATCTTTGGTTGCAGAGGTAAAGGGACCTAAGCTCTAATTTATGACATTAGGGTTAACCATCAGATTCACATACTTGAGAATGTGTAGGAATGAGAGGAGAAAGATTAAACTGAAAAAAAAAGACATGTCAAATGTTGCATAAGTATAGTCCATAAATTGACAAGCTTCACTTTCTTAATCCTTTTATTCTAATAGGTTTTAGGGCAAAATAACTTGTATTTGAGATTGATTGAGCCCCCATGCTCAGCATGGCTTGGACAATGGCATAGTACTTGTAACCATTGTTCCGTTATATGCAGCCCATGCGTAGGATCTCCCTGAGTGTGTAAAAACCGTGAACTGTGGTAACCTTTGATTGGTGTAGGTGAGACAGTTCTACCATGTGGCTATGTGCATATTCACCACAGCTGTTCTTTGACACTCCTGTCACTTCACATTTTTTGCCTCTTTTTTTATAGTTTAGATAGTTCTTTAATTTAAGTGTTTATTAGTTAAGTAAAGTGATTTGCAGTCATGGTTTAGTGAACACAAATTTATAGAATTTGGAGGTATTTTGTTGAGAAATGAGATACATTAAGTTGTTATTTGGCAGAATGAAGAGGATGAGACCTTAAGGCGTAATTCCTATATATGATGGAAAGTTAGTGTTGATTGCATGGTTAACTGAATTCATTGTTTCGGTATTGTTCCACAATTGGGAAACACATGATTTACTTTATCACTATTGTTCCATACATGGGGAACACATGATCAGGGAACTCGCAATTGTCGATCAGGAACACGCATTTAGGAATGTGAAACACCAATGAATTGGAGCGTGAAAATCTATGTTCCGACAAGCAAACACATTAGATAATTACTTTGATTTCTAGCTAAGTTTTAAAGGGAAGATATAGTTTTATTGTTACTTTTGTTAAGTTTTTAGAATCCAAGACAGTTCTTTTTGAAAAACATTATTGATAGGTTTCTTTGAAACTTATGATTTTTTTAAGTTGCAAGCTGTATTATTGTACTACTTTGAATTATAAATATATGTTATATGTTATATTACATAAAATGTACAAGTTATGGATAACCGTATTATTTAAAATAAGTCTAGCCCCAACATACCGCATACTAGGATCCTCTGTTAGACTCGTCTCACAATATCAGTATTTATTTACGGATACGTATTTTGTACTGTATTTTATATTTTATTGGTTTTCGGAACGCTTTAAAGAATTTTCCAACTTATAAATTTTCTCCTTAATCGGCATACCGCCAGAATACCAGTGTATACCGACAGCATACCTATCACTCCCGTTTTTCGTTATATGTATTTTCAGTATATATATGTGTTCGAAATTCTGACATTTGTCAGGTGACTCATGTTTTGACTTGTCTTTCTTAGCCTTGCCTTGGTTTAAACTTGACTTGGTTTAGTTTGGTTTGGTTCAACTTGGCATGACTTGGTTTGGGTTGATTTTAGATGATAAGAGTTTTGTATAAAAACCAAATTCTCTCTCTCTCTCTCTCCTCAATTAACATCTTTTACTTTTCATCTTCTTCTACATTTACATCTCCACCAACCCTAGGTAAGTACATCTTTCCAAATCATGAACAATATTGTTTTGTTGTCATTTTTGTTTATTCTAATCTCTTCCTTACATGATTCTAAGCCTCTTTAGAACTTGAAGTTTTTGGTTTTGATGGTTACATTTTTGTAGAACTAAGTTTTAAGATTTTTCTTGTTTTTCTTGGTTTTGATCTTCTAAAGTTTCTTATTTCTGAAATCTTATGGTCCTAAGTTGTGGAGAATTTTATTCTACCCAAATTTGACTTTTGAACCGCTTGATTTTGATTTATTTTGAGGAAGTTATGACATTCCTTGAGTTCATGGGTTCCCTATGCACTTCGGTTCTGATTTGGGGAAGATGAACAGCCTACACCTGTGCACTTGCGCACAGCCTGCACATTCCTGTACAGCTTGCGCACCTTCCAGCATAAACTGCACAGTCTGCGCACCTTTCTGTACAGACTGCACCTGCGCTTTGCTGCACAGACTGTACCTACACTTTTCTGCACAGACTGCACCTGCGCTTTCCTGCGCAGACTGCACCTACGCTTTCCTGCACAGACTGCACTATGCTTTCCTGTATATACTACACTGCATTGTGCTTTCCTGCACAGACTGTACTGCAGTGCGCACTTTTCTGCACGTGGCTGTTTTTGCATATTTAAGCTATTTTGTAGCTAGAATCTTGTAAAACTCAAAACATAAAAATTGTAGATCGTTGTCTTGGCTAGAAGAATCATCTTATTTTACCTTAATTGGAGTTCATATGCGACTGATAATTTCAATCATAGTTTTAATTTTTTGGCATATTTTCTGTACTTGGTCGTTTTATACTTTCTTCGACTGCAATAAATTCTTAACAAGATTAAATGATCTTGTATAGTTAGAGAATGATTGTACACCCTATATACATTTGACATTAGCACATGTTCAATTATTATTCTATGTCATGTACTTACTTTTATTTATTCCTTTTCACATGCCATGATATGTCTTTCCTTTCGATTCTTTCTTATATGCTATGCTATGTATTGCCAAGCCTTCCCAGATTTATTGTACTTTGCAGTCTATGACAGTCTAGAATTTCTTTGTTGTGGTTCGTCGTGGCGCACTCTTGTTACATGCCATCTTTGCTTACTAGATAGTGACCCGTCGTGGTGCACTCTTGTAAATATCTTTCCTTGCTTATATGATAGTGGCCTGTTGAGGCACACTCCTAACCAGTACTCTTGACATGACAAGTAAACCCGACATGATATATGAAATCTTGATTGTTATTATGACAACCAATCCTGACTTGTTAAGTGTAACTCTTGTCTGGATATCGTGGTTGATTTTTTTATTGTGATTGTACAAGCTATATGTATCATTTTGCATCATGTCTAGGATATGGATTCTTGGTTACCACGGTCAGGGATTCATAATGAACCTGACTAGGTTAAATGACTAGATTAATCAAGTAATTCATATAGAGAGATTTTTTAATTACATGCGATCCCGTTATCCCTGCCACACCAGTGGACTTGTGGCATGCCATCCAGTAGGACGTATTTCCAGCACACTATCATGTGTTACACTCTAAGTCACCTAATAATTCTTGGTAACTCTTATAACCTCACCTGGATAACCTGGGTAGTCTGCAGGGCTTGTGACTGCGGGAATATCTCAACTACATCTTGATAGTAATTAGAATTGTGATAACCCTAGTTAGCTAATGTATAAAGCCATACTCATTGCTTGGCCGTGATTATTGTATGGAGTCCAGTCTAGTCTAGTTTTGTCTAGGCAGTGTCTGTATTTGTTTATTTCAGTACATCATTGTTTATGCTTTATTTTTGCCGGTAAATGATTAGAGACTAAGTTCTGTTCAGGTGAAAGGTTACAACCCTGGTCCTTATTTGGTTTCCGGCTTGTAACTTGGATTCCGGAATACTTTCTAAGTCATCTTGTCATTTGTTATTCTATTCAACACTCATACGCTATACATGATCCCTATGCTGTACATTGATTAGAGGCAAAGTTTTGTTCAGGAGAAGGGTTACAACCTCGATCCTTGTTTGGTCTACGGGTTGTAACTTGGGTTCCGGATTCCTAAGTTATCTTATCATTAGTCGTTCTATATAGTTCTAACATGCTCATATGTTCCAGTTATCTAAAATGCTCACATGTCCAGTTATCTAAAATGCTCACATGTCCAGTTATCTAACATGCTCACATGTCCAGTTATATAACATGTTCACATGCACCATTTCTCTTACATTGTTCAGTTTATGTCAATATGTTCACATACTTCCGTTTAATTCATATGTCCATAGTTTACTTTATGTCACATATTATTTACTTTATGCTCTATGTTGTTTGCTTATTGTCTTTTCTATTCTCGGGATAAGTGCATTCGAAGTGCACGAGTCTCGATCCATATTTACTTATTATTGTTTCTATCCATTGATATGTTAGTTATTGTGGTTTTAGTTCATAGTTTGGCTTCCTTTGTGGTACTTGCTATTGGGGGTCAGACTCTACTGATTTTGCTTGGCAAGATCTGATAGAGGAGCCCGAAGGATCTTCCGTACCATCTACTCGATGGTGACTACCCGGAGCACCAGAGTACCTTAGTGGGTTTTCATGTATCATCCTCCTACTAGTTATGTACATTATTCTTTTGTGGCGTTTAGCCTCCAAGCACTTGTTTAGCTCGTGTTTTGGATCTTGACATTTAGCCTACGGGCTTAAACATGATTTGCGTATTCTAGACAATAGCTAGAGCTTATCATGTATGATTATTACTCTTGCTAGTTCTTTACTTTGTAATACTAGCTTCATGATCATCCATGTATATATAGTTTGGGACGCTTTACTATTTTATGTTTGATGATCATACTTCTTATACTTTGCATATTTACTGTCACGTCCCGCTCCCAAAATAAGGCGAGCGAGTACGTAATATTATCCTCAGGCTACACGCCATACGAATACTCCAGTATTCATATTCGCGATTGTCGCCCGTACAGTTCTAGGATAGCATTTCTACAGGTCATAGGGTACATAATACAAATAATTAACAATTTGATTACATGATATTCTAAACTATAAATAGAAAAATATTATTATTCTACCAGATTACAACCTTTAACCCAATATACATATAATACATAACCAACTACATAATACTACTAGCTGATGCCAAGGTCGACTTCCTATTTGTCATATTCATTAAGCTCATCTTCAGTGTACATTGGCATTCTCTCCTGACCTTCATCAAAACCTAGTGTACAAAACTAGGTCGTCAATACGACGAGCATGCCCTCAGTCAAAGGAGTAAAGTGGGTAAAGTAAGATGATAAAATTATCGAAATTGAACTAGAGGAAAGAATAATTTGAAAAGTAGATTTACTGATAAGAATTTTCTTATGGTATTAGTATCTTTTCCCAAAATAATTCAGGTGTCAGGTATAAATGTGTAAACCTCAGACAAATCTTGTATGTACATGCAATATTTAGAGAAATACTTCTGGATCACACAGCATCTATTATCTCAACAATAATCCCATTTACCCGGGATCAGGCTTATACTTAATAGGCGGTGCTTAGATTTATCGGTCCCATTAGTATCAGGAATCACATAATGATGTGATATAATCTAGATAATACATGAGTTGTTTTCCGAGTTATCAGAGAACCACAATTATTAGAACCATAGAGATAAACAAATCCAACATCTAAACTTTTATAACTATTTAGATAACATTCCAATTTTTAGTTATTATTTGTAAAATATTTATTAGGAATCTCTAGGTAATTCTTTCTATGAAAATTTCCAAGTAAATAATAATTATCGAAGAATATGGAAAACCTTGGTCCTTTAATAATTTCTAAAGTCTCTAGTCCTAGAGTAAGTATAGAACTATCATTTACAATCAATCTTAGAAACACCACATTCATTTAGGAACAATCTCAAGAACTCCACACTAGAGTGTAAGCCAATTATAATTAAACTACAAACCAATAGAATCTAATTCAAATTTTATACCTGATTCGACCTTTAACTTGATACTTAATGTTTCATTCTAATACTTCCTTATAGTCAATTCTTTTGGATCGAAGTACAAGTAAGTAATTGTAGAAATTATAAACTAATTTGTTTATATCATAGTTTATAACTCAAGGGTCCAGAATAGTCTATGCCGGAATAAAGTTTCAAGCCAAAGTTACCTATGTATTGAGGTGTCTATAAACACTGCTATTGTTAGTAATGATTCATGCTAATTTAATCTATTCTAAATTTAGGACAAAATTTAAATAAATTAAAAATGTTATGAACAATATTATTCTATAGTAATTTCCATATTTTAGGCTAAGTCAAAGTTATCAAATATGTACAAGATGACAAGAACTAAGTGACTCTTTTCTTTTCTTTTTAATAGAAACTATATTACAACATTTTTAAGTTCAAATTAGAAGTTGTGTATACCTTTCCTTTACTCCGTAACAACTATATAGATCAGGTTGGATTTCCGTATTGGCTATAAGCTATCACATATAAATTTTCATACCGAGTTATGCTAATAACCATAAC
Organism: Iris pallida; assembly: GCA_029216955.1. Taxonomy (NCBI): domain Eukaryota; kingdom Viridiplantae; phylum Streptophyta; class Magnoliopsida; order Asparagales; family Iridaceae; genus Iris; species Iris pallida. The sequence goes on along the minus strand of JANAVB010016600.1, from coordinate 9,666,979 downwards.
CATTTAATAATCATACTCGTAGGTGAAACGTTAAAACACTTTGTGTACATGTAAGATGTATTCCCATTTGTCTAAACATATTCCTATGGCCCTAATATCATGCCAAATTTTCTTATGTGGAATCAAAATATAATTCAAAATTGAACTATATTATGCAGTCAAGAGATAATAATAAATAATTGAAATAAAATGAATGAAAATATGGAGGAATTTTGGTTGAGGACTTGCCTTTGTTGTAGAAGACCTAGGTGTTCTCCCAACTTTTCCTAACATACCAAATCAAGGAGTTTAAATTATATATACATTCATATATAATTAAACCCAAATTTTGACCTTAGTTTTGAAATTTGAAAGAAAAGGGAATGAGGGCCTTACCTAGATTTGGGGAAATAGAAGAGGAGGAGGAGGAGAAATTGGTGGTGCCACTACAAGAAAAAAGGGTTTTAACGACACTCAAAAAGTGTCGTTATTTAGTTTCCATGGTACTTTTCAAGTGTTATGTAGAGGGGTGTCATAGAAAGTATTTTTCTGTCAACGGCACTTCGAAAGTGCCAAGTAATCCATTTATGATGACACTTTTTGAATGTCATATAATGTTCATTTTATGGCATGATGTTGGTGTCATCTTTATGTGTTTCAATGACAGCTTATAAGTGTCATCATAATTTTTTTTTAGCTTTCTACAACACTCGAAAAATGCCATATAATAACTTTATGACGACATTTTCTGAATGTCATATAATGTTCATTTTATGGCATGATTACAGTGTCATCTTTATGTATTTCAATGACAACTAATAAGTGTCGTCATAATTTTTTTTTTTAGCTTTCAACAACACTAAAGAAATGCCATGTAATCCATTTATGATGACACTTTATATGTGCCATCTAACACCCTTGAACGACACATTTTAATTGCCACTAAAATGTCATTAAAATATATGAAATATAAATCATTTTATTTGTAGATATCACATTAACCAAAATCAATTTCACACATAATAAAATTTTAATGCAACAACATAAATATATATTAAAATATCTCAAATCCCTACAAGGTCCCAATATGTTGTTCTCAATACAACAAAGTCTATTACAAAACAAAGTCTATTACACAAAAGATAATATTACTACTAGTACTACTTAGTCTCCAACTCTTTCCAGCATCAAACTCGAACATAATCCGAACTCATCAATTGACCTGCACACAAAAAGATGAGAATTAATACTTTATCTTTCAAACTGACAATGCAAATGCTAATGGAAGACAATATGAAACCAAACTATAGGTGTTTGCACTAGAAAAAACTATGAAGACACTTATAAGCTGATCTGCCATATTTTTAAGCAGGAAAGCGTTAGCCTCTTATTCTAACATGTAAGCAGGATTTGAATGTGAAATAGGAAATTCCAAACAAAAGGAATATCATGGTTACAAAACTAGGATACTCTAGCTCATCATATGAAGTTTCAATATGTTTCAATTAAATGCAAGCAGCAGTATAATGCTAAAGATAAAATACTTAGCAGGTACAACATCCCAGGGAATGGGATTTATGCCTGTGCCAAATCCATGAATGGGATTTATGTTATTCACCATGAATGGGATTTATGTTATTCACTGAATGGGATTTATGTTATTCACAGAACTTATACATATTATACAGAACTTATTCACCCAGGGAATGGGATTTGGCACAGATGGCTCCCATTCATTGTGTTTATGGGTGAATTATAGGGAATGAGATTTGGCACAGATGGCTCCCATTCATTATTTCGACATATGAGTACCTGATCCCATTCAATAACATGTTCTGTATTGATGGCTCCTATTCAATATGTAAAAACAATGATGGCTCGACATATGAGTACCTGCTCACATTCAATAACATGTTCTCTAGCTCATAACATGTTATTCACCCAGGGAATGGGATTTGGCACAGATGGCTCCCATTCATTGTGTTTATGCCTGTATAATATGTATAAGTTCTGTAATGATGTTCGTCTTTCTCTCAATAACATTCACCATGAATGGGATTTATGTTATTCACATTCACCAGATTTGGCACATTTTTCCAGGTTTGCACAATGCAAAAGAAGTGTCATGTGTATTAGTGTGGAGTAGGACATATAGAAGAATCTCCAAGGTTTGGAAGAAACGATACAAATGCTTAAATAGCAGGTCAATTGAATTTGTATTACCTTGAATGAGAAGGAGCGAGATACTGAGAACTTCATACCCTATATCATAAAGATAAAAAGAATCTGCCCATTTGAATATGTATCAGAAGTTAACCCTCTCTTTGTTATTTCACAGACCCATGGGTGTAGCAATGACAGCATAGATGAGCAGATTTCTGCAGACGTGTTGGGAACGTGGTGTGACCCGATCCGAACTAGAGTTGGCCCATGAGATGAGATATTGGATTGGGATTATATGCCTTAAAATAGAATTCCCTTGTAAGACATGAATCAATTTCAATTGGATTGGGCTCATATGCCTTTAGAACTATAGCTGTGTACATGTGTATAGGTGGTGCAAATATGTGAGTGGGTATCTGAGTATCTGTGTTGTGTGAGCTTTGGTGTGTAACAACAGTGTACTGCAGTGTGGTTGCAGTCATGAACTGCAGTTCTTGTAGGGAAATTTTCTAAACTTCAATACACTGCACAACAACATGCATTATAGGAATTCAGCACTAGAAGCAGCTCATACCAGTATAATACGTGTGTGCGTGTGTCTTCAGAGTATAACAATAGTTAGTAATGACAAACAACAGTTAGTATCAATGAGTTAAGTTCCCAATTGAAGTTGATAGGACTATCTCCGGTCTATATAGCCTCATCAAAATATTACTTATCTTCCTCCAAATGTAGGAGCATGTTGAAGGGTACCATGAGCTATCTGCCAAAACAAAGATATTCTTTTCAACCGCAGTTGCCAAATGGGATGCTGAGTTCTATATAAAGGTGGATGACGATGTCCATGTAAACTTAGGTATGTCTATCGACTTGATTTAGTTTTTCTAGAAAAACTAAAGTTGAACAGCCAGTTTTTGTTACATTCAAGACTTCAATGTAATTTTAGTACACTTTATTGCAACATATTGTCATTTAGGATTGCTGGGACCTGAATTTGTGTTTGAGAAATAGTTACGAGCTTATGTGTTTCAGTGTGTCTTGGTTTGTTTAAGAAAAAAAATGACCTGCAGTTCCTATCTTGATCACATCTCAAATTTCACTCTATATTGGAGTTAGCAGTAATTTCCACTCCCCCATTTTTTGGATCCTGTAGTCAGTAGAGATTATTTATATTCTAGTCCAGTTTGAGCACTACTATCCGTGTTCCATCTTAAGTTATAGGTTTTCTTGTGTATTCTTATTTCCTGTGTTTTCAGGAATTACAACTTAGAAGATAGTCTATCAATACATGAACCTGGCTTCTAGGTTAATGGCAAATCACTTTCTTGCTCATAGCTATTTTATCCAGGAATTTGACTTTGGCACAACAATTTGATTACTGTGCTAAAGCTTTGCCAATCCTTTTATGGGCCTTTCTTGTGCTACATACATAGTCAGTTCACTATGATGGGAGTAGGCATGGATTATGATGAACTGATGATGATTATGATGATGAGAGATTGCAACGTAGCAGTAGGAAACTACAGAAACAAAATTACTTTGCAACTTAAAAGCATGAAATCATGAAAACAAAATTTTATTAACTGTGAGATGACCTTTAAATTTGTGGTCAAGCTAGGAATCACAATTACTCGGTCTTTAAATATCTACCTTATTGCAGAAACCACAGTTGGTGATTATTAATTGAATCCACAGGCATGCTAGCGGCAACTCTTTCCAGACACAGATCAAAGCCCAGAGTCTATATTGGGTGCATGAAGTCTGGTCCAGTTCTCTCTAACAGGTAATGGTTTTCTACCTTTTACTCTAGACTGTTCATCAAACGAACTAAAACAGGTTGCTAAATACAAAACTTGTGAAGAGTTGGATAACATCAAACGAACTAAAACTAAACCCTAATAAAAAAACATGGGGTTATGTTGATGTCATGAGAATATTAAGATTATGACTTGCATTAATTTGTCAATTAAATGTACATAATCCGTCTCTAAATAAAGTTTGGATCTGTTGCACTAGGAACACCATTATTAGGTTGACTGACATCCCAATCTTAAAGAAAGAGGACAATTGGTTTGCAAGGCATGCTATTTTAAACATACACACAGGTGCAGAACACAACTCACTTCCTGTACTACACAATAGGTATCTGTTACCTGTCCACACTGCCATCTACCTATCTATCTATCCACTAATGTTGCCTGCACACAAGGCCTATAGGAGCCCCATGCCCTGTACCTTCTAGTGCCTAGGTGTGTCCCTGCACATATATCACATATATGTGCACAGGGTATACATACACCTGCAGTCGAGCAGTTTACCTTTCTGCTATACAATTCCTTCTACATACTCACACCTGAACTCATGTTATACACATCACACACTGCTCTAACAGCACCTATACTCACAGCACCTATCTATCCACTAATGTTGCCTGCACATAAGGCCTATAGGAGCCCCATGCCCTGTACCTTCTAGTGCCTAGGTGTGTCCCTGCACATATATCACATATATGTGCACAGGGATATACATACACCTGCTGTCGAGCAGCTTACCCTGCTGCTATACAATTCCTTCTACATACTCACACCTGAACTCATGTTATACAATTCCTTCCAGTGATTGCCGAACCTTAAAATCTTCTCAGTACGCCCAAATCCTTAAATTGTTAAAAGCTGAGGGGTGGATATCAATAAGAGATTTTACTCGTGTTAAATTGTATTCCAAATCTATGTTCTATGTTGGGTGGCAAGGACACTATTGCAGAATAACATATAATTTGTGTATAGTCCACCAATTTTACATGATTAATGAATGAAAAATGAAAGTTATGTATAGCTTTACTAACGAGTAATTTATCAAGAATGGGTCTAGGAAGCATTTTGCCAGGTGATTATTTTTAAGATATAGTTTTTATGCATGGACAAAAGGGTAAAACAATAAGAAACCACTACCCTCAAACTTTATACTGATTACAAATTCCTAATACATCTTGAGGGCAGCTAAGACATTAGTCACACCTAACAAATAAAAGAACAGTTAAGTATTCTCACCAGAAGGAGAGAATCTCAAAATGTTTACAGCACAAGCATGGTAGGACAAGTTGCTCTTGTAGGAAGCTGTTGGAAGTTTCTTTTCTGATTCAACCGGAGCTATCACCCAAAGCTGCAGGTTGAGTGGAAACAGTAAATAAACAAATGTTCACTTTTAAGTGATAAAAAGACCAATCATATATTGGGCTTAGCTGAGGATTATATTTTCTGCCAAGATTCTCGGCGCTCTTTGGGCCTGCCACATGACCGGATACCTCTTATGTTGATGCTGATTTTAAGAGTGTCCAGTATTGAATATTTTTGGTTAGAGATTGAAGCCAAATCCACTTTGAAGAAAGTTACTTTTTTTTTTTACTTTTTCTTTAATTGTTACATAAATAGTGGAACAAAGGTTATATATAGTTTCCCTTATTTCTATTTTTCTTTCTTTCAGATCTGGTTTGCTTTACCAATGTAAACCTCACTGTAATGTACTATAAATAAATCGATATCCATCTTCTGAAAAAGAAGAATAAAGAAGACTCATAATTCCATTAGATATAGTAATACATGATAGACTATATTACAAGCATGAAGGGTTGAAATAGAAACGGGATAGAAGCAGGAAAAGGGGAAGCCAAAAGTCAACATTGCAAAAATCACTTGGATACCAATTGGTGGGAACCTAAACATTAGAAACTTATTAAAGAGTCAAAAACCTGTGAACTTCTTCACAAAGTTTAATTGCATTTTAGAAATTTCATGCATAATTTTTTTTTTCCAAAACTATAGTAAAATGGCCAAACGGTAAACCCATAGTCAAACTTTAAGCTGCAGGACATAGTCAAAACATTTAAATTCGTGTGAGGATTGATCAAGATTCCCAAATACAAAATAATAAAAATGGCAAATTTGCATATAGAACTAAATTACTTCCACATCCTTCATCTTCATCTATTTTAGAATAAATCATTGTGTATAAACACTAATCGGACTTCTAGACATTGGAAAAAAAAAACGTAATCAAGTTCAAATTCATAAAAAGCACCAAGACATGAATATGAACTGTTCCAAAAAGAGAAACCCTAGATATTGATTTCTTCCACTAAAGATTGATTAAGAAAAAAATATTACAAATGTGGGAATAGAGACAATTTATTACAAATTACAAAAACCCTAATTATTAAACCCTTAATATTACAAAAACCCTAATTTCTTCCACTAAACCCCTAATAATCCAGTATCCAGATGAAAGAAAAATCTAGATAATGATCCATTCTATTTTGATAATGATCCATACTGTTTTTATCATAAATCAAAAAAATAAAACTCATAAAAATTAAAGGGCGGAGATGAAGGATCATACCTAGACGACGGCGTCGACGATGGTGACGGCGTGACCTAGATGACGGTGCCGACGGTGGTGACGGGAGAGGAGTTCTGGATCGAAGTCAGCAAAGGAAAAAGCAACAGTTAAAGCATAGGAATCGAAGACAACAAAGGAAAAAAGAGAAGGGAAGGAGAGACATTCTGACCTCTTCGATGGAGAGGAGTTCCGAGCCCTTTAATGGAGAGGAGTTCTATTGAAAAGGAGTTCTGACCTTTTCGATGGAGAGGATTTTGCAGAGGAGTTCCGAGCCCTTTGATGAAGAGGAGCTTCGATGGAGAGGCGCTCCGACCTCTTTGATGGAGAGGCGCTCCGAAGGGTTCTTTTGACCTATGAAATTCTGGAAAGAGACTTTGAAAGGAATTCTGAAAGGAATATTTTAGATGGCCAATATTTTGGCTTAGTGCCAATATTTTGGCTATACCGCCAATATTTTGGCTACAGCGCCAAAGTTAAAAAAAAATTTGTAGGAAATAAAAATTTAGACGACACTTTAAAAATGTGGTATTTTATAAATAATTATATACAACATTTTAAAAGTGTTGTAGTTAATATATAATTATTTACGACATTATTAAGTGTCCTAAAATATGTCGTTAAATTTATATTTACGATATTTTTTAAAAGGTGTCGTAGACTATGATAAATACTTAATTACAACGACACCTTTTAATAAAGTGTCCTCAGTACATCAAATTAACGGCACTTATTTACAAAGTGCTGTAAAAAAAGTGTTGTTATAAACCTTTTTTCTTGTAGTGCTTGGGGGGGTGGCCGGCGGCAGTGGGTGGCCGGCGGTGGCAGGTGGCCGACGGTGGCAGCAGCGACAGCCGCGGCAGTAGCAGTAGCATGTAGCAGAAGTAGAAGTAGCAAGAGGAATGAGGGAGAGGTGTGGTGGTGGTGAAGGGAAAGAAGGGAATAGGGAGAGAAAGAAGAAATAAAGGAGGAAGGACAAGAAAGATGGTGAGGTGGCTTATGAAGAAAGCTCATCTTCATACATCCAACCCATATGGCATCATTAAGTTTGTCACGCCCCAGAACCAGAATACTGGAGAGCGGGGCGAACATAGCCAGCTACGTATATTGAAATGAAGTCCATCTCGCTATACGGTCACGACTGTCTAGATATGAGGGTTTACTACAAGCCAACAGTCTGTTAAGGTCAAGCCTACCGTCTCAATCTCAAGCAAATAATATAACCACAAGATGTTTGACCACCAAATATACTATAAAAGGCGTCCCAAATATTACATATCAGCTGATCATGAACCTAGTCGTACAAAATGCTAGGACTAGCAAGAGTTAAGTCATACATGATCAACCCTAGGATTTGTTAATCATGTTTACGGCTCGTAGGCAGACAGTAAGTAAAAGTGCATTGAGCTAACAGGTGCTCGTCGGCTAAACGCCTCAAAAGAATAAATTTACAATAGAGTGAGCGAAACAAAATAGAAAATGCACTCGTAGCCCGGGTTCCTTCTAGTCGCCACCATCGGGCTGGAGGTTCGGTAGATCCTCGGGAGCTGCTCCGAAATCTGGCCACACAAAACCAGCTGGGTCAAACCCCAGAAAGAGCAAGTGCCACAAAGGAGGCCACAAAATAAAAACAAAAGCCAGCATATCCGAACATAAGAAATGGAAGAAAAGTACAAGTAATAAAGAGCACGTCAGGACAATAAACGACTAGGGACGTGGAACCATTCTGGGAGCCAGGTTACAACCCGTAAACCAAACAAGGACCGGGGTTGTAACCCTTCGCCTGAATAGCTCATTGTCTCTACCCAATTATTGTTAAAGCAAGTAAAACAATCATGTTCAGGAGTACCAGGTACAGGGACTAGATAAGATTTAGACAAGGCTGGACTCCATCCATTCATAAGCGGCCAAACAATTACTACGGCTTACTACTTTAACTAACTAGGATTGTCACAAGCCTAATTACTAACAAGATGCAATAAGAATTTCCCAGTCCCAAGCCCTGCAGACCATCCAGTTATCCTTCCGCGGGTTGAGAGTATGGTTGGGTACATCGCCCCGGAGACGATATACCCTTAGGTGACTTAGAGGGTGCAACACATGACAGTGTGCTGGAAATGTGCTCTACTCATCGGCAAGCTACAAGTCCAATTAAGAGCGCCCAGATAACGAGATTGCCTGTGACTGAAAATTCTCCATGAACTATAGTTTGATCTAGTTATTAGCCTAATCCATATTCGGTATGAATCCCTGACCGTGGGAACCAGGGAGTCACGTCCTAGACATGATGCAAGACAAGACACGTGGATTGCACAAGCAAGCAAGCAGGAACACCCACGGTGTCAAGTTGATTATACGAGTCAAGTTAGCCGTCGCAACATTATCAAGATAAATCATGTCAGGGTACTTGTCAGGAGTGCGCCACGACGGGCCACTATCATGTCAGGTTGGTCATGTCAGGAGTGCACCACTATGGGTCACTGTCGTGTTATGCTAGTTCCTTGACATACCATGCCATGTACAATAGTCATTCCAAACATATCAAATAAAATCAAGTTCATGACAAAAGGCGTAAGGATATAAAATGGGCATAAAATATCAATATACAGGGCTATAGAAGAGCCAAGCTTAAGAAAAAATAAAACCAAATCTCCATGATTGGACAGATTGCGCAAGGGTCCCTGGGGTCGGGTTTCGCAGGAGTCAAGTGCGCCAGGGGCCAACTGCGCAGGAGTGAGCTGCGCAAAAGTCGGCTTGCGCTGAGCCGGTTGGCGCAGGGGTCAGATTGCGCATGAGTGAAGTGCGCGGGAGGGATGGCGCATGGGTCAGATTGCGCATGAGCGAACTGCGCATGAGTCCCTGCACGCTGGGGTTGAACGCAGTTCACCATGGGACAAGCTGCGCGGTCGACGCTGCGCTAAAGAGCGCAGGCCGAGAGGAGGATGCGCAGTCCAGCACTGCGCTAAAGAACGCAGGCTGCAGTCTGCTACTCCAGGCCGAGAGGAACTCTTCAAGAACACCAAAGTTCGAATCTTCATATCTTGGTCAAATCAAAACCAAATCTAGATTTTCAAAGGTCTAACTTGAGTAAAATTGAATTTTCTTCCAATGCATGCATAAAAATCCACAAAAATCCAACCAAAATAGATCAAAACCATATAAATCCAAAAATAGTTAAAACCTAGATCTAGAATAATGGAGACTCCAAATCATAAAATATCAAGCACTAATGTTGATCACCATGGCCTAATCTAGCTAATGAATAAATAAAATGTGGTTCTCATGTGGTGGCAAGGTGCACTTGCCTATGGTGTTTGGTGTTGTGTAGAGGAAGGAAGTAAAAGAAGATGGAGAAATAAATAAGAGGATAAAGAGGAGAGAGAAAGGTTGGTGGGGATTAAATGAGGGTGGTTGTGGTGTATTGAGGGTGGAGCATAGGCTAAGGTGTCCCAATGCATATTGAACCAAACCAAACCAATTCTCCTCCACAAAATAAAACCAAGTCATGTCAAAACCCGTTTTACGAGAAAACCTAAAATTCCACAAGTCGAGCCAAAATACAATTACAGGCCTGAATCTGAGAAAATAAAATACAGGTCCAAGATACATGCAGGCTTAACCAAAATACGTGTTCTGAGATATGGGTGTTACAACTCTACCCACCTTAAAAGAATTCCGTCCTCGGAATTTAAATCAAGATACTAAAGGTGTAAGAGCCAGCTATACTATTCACCAATAAGCTAAACTAAACAATCAATCAAGCAATCACACATGCAAGCAAGGGATGGAAGGCATAAGGCATAAAGAAGACGTTATACCTTACGAGTCAAACAGGTAGGGATATCGCGATCAGATGTCGTCCTCACGCTCCCACGTTGACTCACCTAGAGAGTAATGACCCCAAGCAACCCGGACTAAACTAATAGTCTTGTTCTTGAGTATCTTCTCTCTCCGGTCCAATATAGACACGGGTCTTTCCTCATACGAAAGGTTGGTACCAACAACCAATTCCGAATGGTCTAGGATATTGCTCGGGTCCGGGATATACCATCGTAATAGGGACACATGGAATACGTTATGCACCTCACTTAACGACGGCAGAAGAGCAAGACGATAGGATACATCTCCTACTCGCTCCAGGATATCGAAAGGCCCTATATACCTAGGACTAAGCTTTCCCCGCACGCCAAAGCGAATGACGTCACGGTTAGGCGAGATCCTAAAGAATACATGATCGCCGATAGCAAACTCTAAGGGTCGACGATGAGCATCGGCCCAATGCCACTGGCGATCTTGGGCAACTCGAAGACAATCTCTGATCCTTCTGACCACTTCAACTGTCTGGACAATTATCTTTGGACCGAGCATCTTCCTCTCTCTAACATCATCCCACGCTAGCGGGGATCTGTACTTCCTTCCGTACAGAGCCTCGAATGGTGCCATCTGGATGCTGGCTTGGAAGCTATTATTGTACCAGAACTCCACCAGATGCAGGTGATCTTCCTACGAACCACCGAAGTCAAGGGTACAAGATCTCAGCATGTCTTCAAGAGTCTGGATTGTGCGCTCTGACTGGCCATCTGTCTGCGGATGATAAGCTGAACAGAACTGAAGATAAGTTCCCAAACTCTCTTGCAGGCTGTGCCAAAAGTGTGACGTAAACCTCGAATCTCGGTCCGAGGTGATACTGACGGGCACACCGTGAAGCCTGATAATCTGCCAGAGGTACTTCTCTGCCAACTGAGCCGTTGACTGCCCAACTCTGAATGGGAGAAAATGAGCCGCCTTCGTGAGCCTGTCAACTATAACCCAAATAGCATCTCTACCAGCTGGGGATCTAGGCAATCCAGTCATAAAATCCATGGTCACATGCTCCCACTTCTATTCTGGAATCGGCAAGGGCTGAAGAAGTCCAGCGGGCCTCTGATGTTCAGCTTTAACCTGCTGGAAAACCAAACACCAAGAGACAAATCGGGCTATCTCCCTCTTTATGCCATTCTACCAGAAGTGCTGACGGATATTACGGTACATCTTCGTGCCACCGGGATAAATAGAATACTGTGAACTGTGAGCTTCTGCCATGACTTCTTGTCTGATATTTCTACTGGGTACACAAAGACGAGAGCCGTGTCGAAGTGTACCATCTTCATGAATGCACAACTCTGGCCTTCTTCCTGCCTCATACTCTTCTCTGAGCCGCTGAAGCTTGGAATCTGTAGACTGTGCCACTCGAATCCTCTCAATTATGCTGGACTGAACCTGTAGACTGGCCATCAATGCCATGTTGGAAGGAAGAACCACTTTAATTCCCATCTTCTGAAAATCTGCTAATAACTCTGGTTGCGCCGTTAGAAAATAAACTCCGGCTCTCCGGCTCAACGCATCTGCTATAACGTTGGCCTTCCCTGGGTGATACTACAAATCTACATCGTAGTCTACCAGTAGCTCGAGCCATCTTCTCTGCCGCATATTAAGGTCCTTTTGGGTGAAAACATACTTCAGGCTCTTGTGATCAGTAAATATCTCTACTCTATCTCCGTACAAGTAGTGCCTCCACAACTTAAGTACAAATACTACTGCTACTAGCTCCAAGTCGTGGGTCTGGTAACTCTTCTTATGGTCACGAAGTTGGCATGATACATAAAATATTACCTTTCCATGCTGTATCAAGACACATCCCAATCCTCTGCCTGAAGCCTTGCAATAAATTGTGAATCCTCCGGTCCCATCTGGAAGTGTGAGAATGGGAGCCGTTATTAAACCTCGCTTCAAATTCTCAAATGATTCCTGGCACTCTGCTGTCCAAGCAAACTGCATATCCTTGCGGGTCAACTGGGTCATCGGCGCTGAAATCCTTACAAAATCTGAAATAAATCGTCGGTAGTAGCCGGCTAATCCAAGGAAGCTGCGAACTTCTGCCACAGAGCTGGGTACCGGCCATGACTCGATAGCCACAATCTTCTGGAGATCCACTTCCACTCCTCCTCGAGTAATGATGTGACCCAAGTACGAAATACGATCGAGCCAGAACTCACATTTACTGAACTTGGTATACAACTGATGCTCCCTAAGCGTCTGAAGGACGACTCTGAGATGCTGCTCATGCTCTGCTTCGCTCTTGCTGTAGACCAGGATATCATCTAGGAACACGATCACGAACTGATCCAAGTAGGGCATAAAAATGCGATTCATGAGGTCCATGAATACAGCCGACGCATTGGTCGCTCCAAAGGGCATAACAAGGAACTCCCAATGTCCATACCTCGATCTAAATGCTATCTTCGGGATATCCTGTTCTCTGACTCTGATATGGTGGTATCCTGACCGCAAGTCTATCTTCGAGAACAGTGAAGTCCCTTTGAGTTGATCAAACAATTCATCTATCCTCGGGAGAGGGTATCTGTTCTTGATTGTTACTGAGTTCAAGGTACGATAATCTACACATAGCCTGGACGTACCATCCTTCTTTTTCATAAGAAGCATCGGGGCTCCCCAAGACGATCCACTTGCACGAATGAATCCCTTGGTCCTGAGTTCTTCAATCATTTTGTACAAAATCTCCAACTCTGAAGGCGCCATCCTGTAGACTCGCTCTGATACTGGTGCTGTTTCGGGGACCAAGTTTATAGTGAACTTGATCTCCCGCTCTGGCGGCATCTCTGGAAGTTCCTCTGGGAAGACATCTGGGAACTCTTCAACTATCCTAGGCAACTGCATTGCTGCTACTGCCATCCGCAATATTGGAGAAGATGGCTCCACCGTGCCTCTGGAAACGGAAAACTCTGGCTCTCCTGGAATGCTGAAAACAACTCTGCCAACATGGCAGTCTATCCTAGCATACTGGTTCCTCAACCAATCCATGCCTAGGACTACATCATAGTCTGCCATTGGGAATTCTATAAATCTAGCGGAGAACTCTCTACCGCTAACTACGATTCGACACGAGGAACGTGTCACGACCCGCACCCTAGAGTAAGGGTACGAGACGTGGGTACGTCCAGCCTACGCCGCAGTGTCGGCGGTAGATCGCTGTCCTAGGTCAAACATCTAACAATATACTGTACAGTATATACTCTCCGAATGGAGGTGACATAGCAGATACAGTCTCAATCACAACTAAGGTAGAGCGAGATAAAAGATAGATAAAACAAGAAATCCAAAAGAGATATAGCAGATAGAAGTCTAAGTGTCTAAGATACACAAATCCAGAAAACATCTCAAAGCTCAATACAGTAATCTATAGAATAAATACAACTCAATACAACTGAAATAACTAACTATACAACCTCTACTGTGTCTCCTCTAGGCTAGCAGGCAACCTCCAGGCTATCTGTAAAATTTATCAACAGGTCCAGTCAGGACAGGAACGAGCACATCTCATCTAGAAAACCCAAGTAAATGACAGAGAACTATACAGCAGTTATAGACAGTTATATCGATAAAAATGGCAGTTTATATTCAGATGATGGTAAGAAAGAGAGATAAAGTGCAAAGAAAGTAAATACTAAACAAGAGAAGAATTATAGCAATGAAGACTGTAAAAATAGAATTAGCTGAACCAGGGTAATATGATATAAAGTCCAGACAGAAAATGTAACCAGTATAAAACCTATGTAAATCCAGTACGGGATGAATCTAATACAAGATGAATCCAGTAAGGAACGATTCCAGTTATAGTGATCAACGATTCCAGGGTGAGTCCAGCCTATACTCTAGCAGTGTATTTTAAAATACCGAGTTCGACATGTAAACGGCTGTGGGTAATCAGGCACATCCCTCACTGATCAGGCGAGAGATGGCTATGCTTCCAGTAGATTCCAGTAGGGAGATTCCAGATTGGGGTATGTCTACATATCTCACTCTAGTATTTCCCCTTCCAGCAAGTGAATCCAGAATTCTGACACAATGATTCAAGATGAGTCCAGCCAAAATATAATGATACCAGTAAATGATTCCATTAAATGATTCCAGTAAAATGATTCCAGTTAAATAATTCCAGTAGGTGATTCCAGTAATAGAGATGATACCAGTAATAGAGGCCAAAAAATAAAAGTGTACCGTATACATGAATCCAGAAATATCCATAAGTGTTATAACAGAGAATCGCATACAACTAACTAGAACTGAAGTACAGTAATTGACAAGTAAATGAGAGAACTATCAGAGAATGTACTTGCCTGATTTCTGAATGTCCAAGGTAAAGATACTGTCCGAGGAGAGGTGTCTGGCTCCTAATTAGAATAGCACAAGTCACAACATGTCCAGAAGGGTAATATAAAGCACTACAATGCATTCTACATGAATCTAGGTCAAACTAGGCCAAAGTTAACCCTTGGTCAACTCTGGTCAACTGCACTAGTCAAACTAGGTCATGTCCTAATCCAGTAAGTCGTACTAGGCCTAACCAAGACTATCCTAGCAAGCACACATCAATACAAGGCTATACAAGCCAACATACACCCAACTCTATATAGCATGCAATTATTCAATACTCAAATAGGTAAGAATTCACATTAGATATACACTAGGTAATCTATTACTTTAAGCTATATATGTCTACACATATATACACATGCATATATTGGTATTCAATATTAGGTCTATAATCATGGCATTTCAAATGGTTATATAAACTTATATATTACAACACAATATGCTAATATATATAATATACATACATAGTTAAGTTAACTATATTCATAATTACTTATTTAAGAGGCTATGTGGGTGTATGAGAACATGGCAAAGGGGCAAGTGAGGGTTAAATGGGCATACATAGTATATACATATCAAAGAGTGTCAAAGTGTAAGTGAACAATGTGTCAAGTGTGATAGTGTCAACATAGTGTAAGGGGGTACATGAGGTAATATAAGATTTGTGTTAACATAGAACATTACATCTCATTAACTTGTATATTGCATACATTACATCTATTATTACATTACATTCATGCTTGCATTCATTCATCATTCATTTATTCTCTTGCACCACTATATGTACCATACATTACATACTATGGAACCTACATATTCATTACAAGCCACACTTATACATGCTTATATTAGATTGGATACTTACACCTCATACATCATTTATTTAACCATTTACTCATGCTTGCATTCTTTATTTAATTACATAATATATATACATTAACATGGGTTAAAATCAAATAGAACATTATATTACACACAAGGGTACACAAAATGTATATGCCGAATAGTAACTTCTACTAATAATCAATACTGTACCATCTCAGCATGAATTAAAATCTAGGATTAAAGTATGTTATAGATCTATGTGTTAGCTTTCCGAAACTTCAAACGGATCGCATTTTCGTTTCCGAAAACTCCCAGAATCGCAAAAACACCGAGAACGCGTTTGTCCTTCGTACAGCTGACACTCAAATAATTCTCCAGAAAGTTACAGAAAGAATTAGGCCCATTAATATATGTTTTTGGAAAGCTAACTTCAATACGCTTCTTTTAAAAAAAATAGAAGATTAAACCGAGCTTTGAGCTAGAAGTTATGATATTTCTAAGTTAGGGCTGAAATTAAAAACGTGGATAAAAATTATGACGGATTTAGGTAGTTTGAGACAAAAGAACACAAGTATATAACATAATATATCAAGAACTCACTCTCTACACTAATATATATGAGACACTATAGAACACATCTTCAATACAAAAATATGAGATTAAACATGTAATAATTCATTCATACATAACAACAACACATAGTGTGTCCAAATTTGGGATTTTCCTACATGGACACAACCACAACACAAAGGACACTCCTATGACCTCCAAATGGACACGAAATGGACACAAATGGAGATACAACCATGGGGGTCATTTCTATGGGTTCAAAATAGACCTATATGCATAAAGAAATGAAAAGGAGAAGGGATTTATACCTCCCGGTAGATCGAATCGAAGAAAAGTCTTCCCGGAGCGACACCGACACGTAGAGATTCCAAAAGGACACGAACGAGCTCCGAATCCTCCCAAACTTGGGTAGCTTCCTCCTTGGCTAGAATGAAGAAGGAAAGAAGAAGATTTGGTGGTGAAATAGAAGGATTTGGTGGAGAAATTGCTAGGAATTGCTCTCTAGGAATTTGGGGAAGAACAAGAGAGAGAGTGTGGATGAGAATAATGAAATGAACTTGAGCCTATCCTCTCCCAAAGTGGCTGGCCATATAGGGCTATTTGTCCTAAATGCCCCCACTAACCTATTCTATTAGTATTAGGAAAGGGCTAATTGGTTGGGGCTAAATTAGTCATTCTAAAGTCTCTAATCACACTAACCTTATCCATAATAATTAGTCTAACCTCTAACTAAAATATTTCTATCATGTGAACTAAAATTAATATCATGTGGGCTATGCCTAACTAGTGTGTGGGTCCCACTAGAGTCAAACTACCCCCAGGTCCCCGTTTCATGTCGGATTGAGTTAAAATTCGAACCCGACTCAAATAATCCCAAAACAATATCATAAATAATAAAATAAATTTCAAAAATATTTTTAAAATACAAAATGATAAAATACCCATGTTCCTGAAAATTGGGGGTGACAAATTCCTCGAAATTAAACCAAACAATAGTAAAATGTCAAAATCACAAGTCATAATTTTAAATAGTTTAAAAATAATTAAAAATTACCAAAAATAATAATATAAAATAATAATCAACAAATAACAATTATAATTACAAAATTTTAAAATTACCCTCATCTGGAAAACTGGGTGTTACAATCCTACCCACCTTATAAAAATTTCGCCCTCGAAATTAAGATGATCGCACCCCCTTCTATGTCAAACATAGTCAAGGGTTAATCACTAGTCAATTTCTCAACATCCAAGTACTTGGTCATCAACTGGTCAACTTCTTAGGGTTTTACCTATGCTAGCTATCTAGGTGTTGGCAACTAGAATTTAGCAAAAGAGAAACTCTATAATAGACTAGCTCTTAACTTTCCAATCCTATCAAGTCACCTATAACAAAATACCTACAAGCTAAGCACATGAATATCAAATACCACATATTATATATATATATATATATATATATATATATATATATATATATATATATATATATATATATATGCTCAAGAACAACAACCCATCACATATATCCTAAGTATATCATCTATATATATATACATGACTGATCAACCAAGGGTTAAGGCAGACTAAACTTATAAGGGTCTGAAACAATGCTTAGAACAAGGCTAAGGATGAATGGTCTGAATGAAGGGGACATGGTATCTAGTGAAGGGTCTGCACACTGCCTATAAAGGTGATCAACACAAAGGAACTCAACACGAAGAGAACTTAACTAAAATGGAAAACTGAACCAAGTATAAGCTAAACAACATGTTTATAACCCTATACAATAATGGCCTATAGATACCAACTAACCTATATCCCATATGCCAATATTATCTGCAATCTATCTATGCAAATAGACCTCTCGGTCTTAGGTGAAACTACAACTATACTCAAAGGCAGGCTCTGGTCATGGGTGCCTCACTGGAAAAGGTAAGGGAAAGTAGTAATAATCATCAAGGCTGTAAGGCATACTAACATCCTATGTGTAACTGGTTGGTATTATAGATAACAGGAGAATTATCAGCAATGGGTTACTATTCTAACACCAATGCTAACTATCACCTCTAGGGTACAGACACTCAACAAGTCATCATACCATTATACTATGAAGGAACTACCTATGAATAAGCTCTACAAAACTAAATATCCCTACTCCTAAGTCATTTATAACAATCAAAAGGGTATGATGTTTAAACCTTCTCAAGATATAATCTGTTAATCATATGTGTCTGTCCAAAATCATGTTGTCCAGAGTCTTCATCATGCTAGTGAGCAAGGCTACGATAATCACAGAGTCCTTGACTAAGGTACGTACCTCTAGGTTCATGGTATTTAAAATTTTTGCACTACCGTATGCGACGGCGAAAACCTTAAATTCCCATACCCGAGAATACATCCAAAATCTGACTATATGTCCTCACTATGCCAACTAACACGACTATCGAGGATTCTAGATCCCATGATTTAGGCGACCTAGCCCATATGATTTTCTCAGAAGAAAAACAACACAACAAAAGAGTAACATGACAAAATTAATCAATCAACAAGGAACAGATGGAATCGAATTTCAAGGTAGTTATAAAAGACAATTGCGGAAATAAAATTGAGAAGAACGGAACTTGCAGCAAGATCTCCAACGGTCTGTGCATTCTCGACTATCCTGACGATAGCTCGCCCTGTTGGTTTCCTCCAGCCTGATGCTGATACTGCACAAATCTCTGCTGCTGATGCTGCATGAATCGCTGCTGCTAAGAGAAACCGAAAACGAAGGGAAAAGTCTCTGTACAGACGGAGGTGCACCTCCAATGTAGCAGAAATGCTAACCTGAGTTGGCACAACAGAAGCTACGGTCTCGAGGCCCTGATGAACAAGACGAGAGGTGGCCAGCCTCTCGATAGTATCCCCCGAACCGAAGCGATGAGATCGTGTCTTCATAACCATCATGAAGACAAATCAAAACAAGAAGCGATTTCTGAGAATGAAGAAAAAATTCAAAGGAGAACAGTTTATATTCAAGGGAAGTCAATAAGCAACAATTTTAGACAAAAGGAATCGGATTAAGAGTTTTTCCTAATGTGATTGAGTACCTCCAAAAATATCCTAATCCTACTGTAGGCTATAGTGATACTCTAGTTCGAATACCACTACATAAACTCGACCTGCATGGGCCACCACTAAAAACGTGTCACGACCCGCACCCTAGAGTAAGGGTACGAGACGTGGGTACGTCCAGCCTACGCCGTCGTGTCGGCGGTAGATCGTTATCCTAGGTCAAACATCTAACAATATAAAGGTACCTGTACAGTATATACTCTCCGAATGGAGGTGACATAGCAGATACAGTCTCAATCACAACTAAGGTAGAGCGAGATAAAAGATAGGTAAAATATGAAATCCAAAAGAGATACAGCAGATAGAAGTCTAAGTGTCTAAGATACATAAATCCAAAAAACATCTCAAAGCTCAATACAGTAATCCATAGAATAAATGCAACTCAATACAACTGAAATAACTAACTATACAACCTCTACTGTGTCTCCTCTAGGCTAGCAGGCAACCTCCAGGCTATCTGTAAAATTTATCAACAGGTCCAGTCAGGACAGGAACGAGCACATCTCATCTAGAAAACCTAAGTAAATGACAGAGAACTATACAGCAATTATAGACAGTTATATTGATAAAAATGGCAGTTTATATTCAGATGATGGTAAGAAAGAGAGATAAAGTGCAAGGAAAGTAAATACTAAACAAAAGAAGAATCATAGCAATGAAGACTATAAAAATAGAATTACCTGAACTAGGGAAATATGATATAAAGTCCAGACAGAAAATGTAACCAGTGTAAAACCTATGTAAATCCAGTACGGGATGAATCTAATACAAGATGAATCCAGTAAGGAACGATTCCAGTTATAGTGATCAACGATTCTAGGGTGAGTCCAGCCTATACTCTAGCAGTGTGTTTTAAAATACCGAGTTCGACATATAAACGGCTGTGGGTAATCAGGCACATCCCTCACTGATCAGACGAGAGATGGCTATACTTCCAGTAGATTCCAGTAGGGAGATTCCAGATTGGGGTATGTTTACATGTCTCACTCTAGTTTTTTTCCCTCCCAGCAAGTGAATCCAGAATTCTGACACAATGATTCAAGATGAGTCCAGCCAAAATATAATGATACCAGTAAATGATTCCAGTAAATGATTCTAGTAAAATGATTCCAGTTAAATGATTCCAGTAGGTGATTCCAGTAATAGAGATGATACCAGTAATAGAGGCCAGAAAATAAAAGTGTGTCGTATATATGAATCCAGAAATATCCATACGTGTTGTAACAGAGAATCGCAGACAACTAACTAGAACTGAAGTATAGTAATTGACAAGTAAATGAGAGAACTATCAGAGAATGTACTCGCCTGATGTCTGAATGTCCAAGGTAAAGATACTATCCGAGGAGAGGTGTCTGGCTCCTAATTAGAACAGCACAAGTCACAATATGTCCAAAAGGGTAATATAAAGCACTACAATGCATTCTACATAAATTTAGGTCAAACTAGGCCAAAGTCAACCCTTGGTCAACTCTGGTCAATTGTACTAGTCAAACTAGGTCATGTCCTAACCCAGCAAGTCTTACTAGGTCTAACCAAGACTATCCTAGCAAGCACACATCAATACAAGGCTATACAAGCCAATATACACCCAACTCTATATAGCATGCAATTATTCAATACTCAAATAGGCAAGAATTCACATTGGATATACACTAGGTAATCTATTACTTTAAGCTATATATGTCTACACATATATAGACAAGAATATATTGGTATTCAACATTATGTCTATAATCATGGCATTTCAAATGGTTATATAAACTTATATATTACAACACAATATGCTAACATATATATAATATACATACATAGTTAAGTTAACTATATTCATAATTACTTATTTAAGAGGCTATGTGTGTGTATGAGAATATGGCAAAGGGGCAAGTAAGGGTTAAATGGGCATACATAGTATATACATATCAAAGAGTGTCAAAGTGTAAGTGAACAATATGTCAAGTGTGATAGTGTCAACATAGTGTAAGAGGGTACATGAGGTAATATAGAATTTATGTTAACATAGAATATTACATCTTATTAACTTGTATATTATATATATTACATCTATTATTATATTACATTCATGCTTGCATTCATTCATCATTCATTTATTCTCTTGTACCACTATATGCACCATACATTACATACTATGGAACATACATATTCATTACAAGCCATACTTATACATGCTTATAATAGATAGGATACTTATACCTCATACATCATTTATTTAACCATTTACTCATGCTTGCATTCTCTATTTAATTACATAATGTATATACATTAACATGGGTTAAAATCAAATAGAACATTATATTACACACAAGGGTGCACAAAATGCATATGCCGAATAGTAACTTCTACTAATAATCAATATTGTACCATCTTAGCATGAATTAAAATCTATGATTAAAGTATGTTATAGATCTATGTGTTAGGTTTCCGAAACTTCAAACGGATCGTGTTTTCGTTTCCGGAAACTCCCGGAATCGCAAAAACACCGAGAACGCGTTTGTCCTTCGTACAGCTGACACTCAAATAATTCTCCAGAAAGTTATAGAAGGAATTAGGCCCATTAATATATGTTTTTGGAAAGCTAACTTCAATACGCTTCTTCTAAAAAAATGGGAGATTAAACCGAGCTTTGAGCTAGAAGTTATGATATTTCTAAGTTAGGACTGAAATTAAAAACGTGGATAAAAATTATGACGGATTTAGGTAGTTTAAGACAAAAGAACACAAGTATATAACATAATATACCAAGAACTCACTCTCTACACTAATATATATATATATGAGACACTATAGAACACATCTTCAATACAAAAATATGAGATTAAACATGTAATAATTCATTCATACATAACAACAACACATAGTGTGTCCAAATTTGGGATTTTCCCACATGGACACAACCACAACACAAAGGACACTCCTATGACCTCCAAATGGACACGAAATGGACACAAATGGAGATACAACCATGGGGGTCATTCCTATGGGTTCAAAATAGACCTATATGCATGAGAAAATGAAAAGGAGAAGGGATTTATACCTTCCGGTAGATCGAATCGAAGAAAAGCCTTTCCGGAGCGACACCGACACGTAGAGATTCCAAAAGGACACGAACGAGCTCCGAATCCTCCCAAACTTGGGTAGCTTCCTCCTTGGCTAGAATGGAGAAGGAAAGAAGAAGATTTGGTGGTAAAATGGAAGGATTTGGTGGAGAAATTGCTAGGGATTGCTTTCTAGGAATTTGGGGAAGAACAAGAGAGAGAGTGTGGATGAGAATAATGAAATAAACTTGAGCCTATCCTCTCCCAAAGTGGCTGGCCATATGGGGCTATTTGTCCTATTATGGTAAGGTCCAAAATGCCCCCACTAACCTATTCTATTAGTATTAGGAAAGGGCTAATTGGTTGGGGCTAAATTAGTCATTCTAAAGTCTCTAATCACACTAACCTTATCCATAATAATTAGTCTAAACTCTAACTAAAATATTTCTATCATGTGAACTAAAATTAATATCATGTGGGCCATGCCTAACTAGTGTGTGGGTCCCACTAGAGTCAAACTACCCCCGGGTCCCCGTTTCATGTCGGATTGAGTTAAAATTCGAACCCGACTCAAATAATCCCAAAACAATATCATAAATAATAAAATAAATTTCAAAAATATTTCAAAAATACAAAATGACAAAATATCCATGTTCCTGAAAACTGGGAGTGACAAATTCCTCGAAATTAAAACCAAACAATAGTAAAATGTCAAAATCACAAGTCATAATTTTAAATAGTTTAAAAATGATTAAAAATCTCCAAAAATAATAATATAAAATAATAATCAATAAATAATAATTACAATTACAAAATTTCAAAATTACCCTCATCTGGAAAATTGGGTGTTACAGAAAACACTCGATCTACTCCCACAAGACCATTACCAGTAAGTATATTGAGCCTCAATGATAATGACTCGGGCTCCAATCCTATCCGTGTCACGAATCGTGCAGACATGAATGAATGCGATACACCAGAATCAAATAATACCAATGCTAGAAAGGAGTTGACGAGAATAGTACCTGCCACTACCTCACCTGGTACAAATTCTTCTTCCATAGCCATCATCATGGCCTGACCTCCAGCTGCGGGTCCCCTCTGCTAGAAACCTCTCTGCCTGCTCTGCACCTGGGCTTGGGTATACTGCTGCTGGTTCTGCTGATGAAATGCCTGGGCCTGAGGCAACAATGGCCTCGGGTACTGCTGCTGCTGCACAGGTGCTGGTCCCCTAACTGATGGACTGGTTAGGTTGGAAGAGGAAGAACTACCCCTATTCGGGTAGGCTCCTATCTTGTGATCTGTCGCTCCACAAGCTAGGCACAATCCTTGTGCCCTACGACAATCTGCCACCACATGGCCTGGCTTCCCGCAATGAGAACATCCCATCGCGGAAGTCTGCTTCTGCTTCTGCTGATGCGGGTACGTCGGGGCCGAATGCTGAACCGACGTCACTGAGGCCGCCCGCCTCGGAGTTCCAATGGTCAAAATTCTAGCTGTCGGGGCTGGGACTGATGATTGGTGCATCTGACTGTGGGACCGCTTCCTACCTCCGGTCCTATCCACGATCCTCTGGAAGGTGTGCTCATGCCTCCTAGCTGCTCTCAAAACTGCATCGAACGTCTGGTGCTCGAACTGCTCAACTGCCAACAAAATCTCCAAATGCAGTCCTTGCTGGAACCGCTGGGCCCTATCAAACTCGGTCGCCACCAAGGTGGGGGCAAACCTACTGAGCCTAGAAAACTCAGTCGTATTGCCATCGACTGTTCTGCCTCCTTGCTTCAAGTTGGTAAATTTGGTCTGCAGGTCGTACCGAACCACAGCATCGAAATACTTCGTCTGGAACCTCTCTCTAAATACTGCCCAAGCAATGGGTGCCACTAATCCCATGGCTTGCGCCGCCCACCAACTGCGAGCCAAGTCCAACAACTGCAGGCATACCACCGCCACCTTCCCATTCTCAGGGGTCCTTGCTGCTTCCAGAATCACCTCGATATCCTGAAGCCAAGCGTCCGCGGCAATCGCATCCTCGCTGCCGTCGAAGAAGGAAGGGTTCAGGCGCTTGAAGCTGTTGGCCGCGCTGTTCCCTGGATGACCGCCTCTGGTCAAAGCATCTGCCACAGTCTGGTGTAAGGCGTCTTCTCTGCGATCCTAGGAAGCTATCAAGGTCCTGATGAGACCTACCAAGGTACAATCATCAAGTTCCACAGGCTGGACGGGCCGAACTGGGGGTTCTCCTCCAGTAGGTATAACTCTGGAGGCTACTCCGGAGTGCTGGGCTTGATCTCCAGGTTGCTGCTGGTCCACGGGAGGTGCTCCTCCTTGCTGATCGGCAGGGTCAGGTACAGCGCCGCTAAGGAAGACGACACAGGGAAACAATAAGGAAGGACCAGGACAGATCAACGATGCAAGCATGTAATCAGGGCAAGAATTCCAGTAATTTAAAAATACGGGCGGAGATCAAGGGCGAATACTGATTGAGACATCTATTCGGTAAACCCTCACATATCTTAATTCACAGGACCTGCATGGGCCACCACTTAAACCATGTCACGTCCCAGAACCAGAATACTGGAGAGCGGGGGCGAACATAGCCAGCTACGTATATTGAAATAAAGTCCATCTCGCTATACGGTCACGGCTGTCTAGATATGAGGGTTTACTACAAGCCAACAGTCTGTTAAGGTCAAGCCTACCGTCTCAATCTCAAGCAAATAATATAACCACAAGATGTTTGACCACCAAATATACCATAAAAGGCGTCCCAAATATTACATATCAGCTGATCATGAAGCTAGTCGTACAAAATGCTAGGACTAGCAAGAGTTAAGTCATACATGATCAATCTTAGGATTTGTTAATCATGTTTACAGCCCATAGGCAGACAGTAAGTAAAAGTGCATCGAGCTAACAGGTGCTCGTCGGCTAAACGCCTCAAAAGAATAAATTTACAATAGAGTGAGCGAAACAAAATAGAAAACCTACTCGTAGCCCGGGTTCCTTCTAGTCGCCACCATCATGCTGGAGGTTCGGTAGATCCTCGGGAGCTGCTCCGAAATCTGGCCACACAAAACCAGCTGGGTCAAACCCCAGAAAGAGCAAGTGCCACAAAGGAGGCCACGAAATAAGAACAAAAGCCAGCATATCCGAACATAAGAAATAGAAGAAAAGTACAAGTAATAAAGAGCACGTCAGAACAATAAACGACTAGGGACATGGAACCATTCTGGGAGCCAGGTTACAACCCGTAAACCAAACAAGGACCGGGGTTGTAACCCTTCGCCTGAATAGCTCCTTGTCTCTACCCAATTATTGTTAAAGCAAGTAAAACAATCATGTTCAGGAGTACCAGGTACAGGGACTAGACAAGACTTAGACAAGGCTGGACTCCATCCATTCATAAGCGGCCAAGCAATTACTACGGCTTACTACTTTAACTAACTAGGGTTGTCACAAGCCTAATTACTAACAAGATGCAATGAGAATTTCCCAGTCCCAAGCCCTGCAGACCATCCAGTTATCCTTCCGCGGGTTGAGAGTATGGTTGGGTACATCGCCCCGGAGACGATATACCCTTAGGTGACTTAGAGGGTGCAACACATAACAGTGTGCTAGAAATGTGCTCTACTCGTCGGCAAGCTACAAGTCCAATTAAGAGCGCCCAGATAACGAGATTGCCTGTGACTGGAAATTCTCCATGAACTATATATTGATCTAGTCATTAGCCTAATCCATATTCGGTATGAATCCCTGACCGTGGGAACCAGGGAGTCACGTCCTAGACATGATGCAAGACAAGACAAGTGGATTGCACAAGCAAGCAAGCAGGAACACCCACGGTGTCAAGTTGATTATACGAGTCAAGTTAGCCGTCGCAACATCATCAAGATAAATTATGTCAGGGTACTTGTCAGGAGTGCGCCACGACGGGCCACTATCATGTCAGGTTGGTCATGTCAGGAGTGCACCACTACGGGTCACTGTCGTGTTATGCTAGTTCCTTGTCATACCATGCCATGTACAATAGTCATTCCAAACATATCAAGTAAAATCAAGTTCATGACAAAAGGCGTAATGATATAAAATGGGCATAAAATATCTAATAAAATATCAATATACAGGGCTATAGAAGAGCCAAGCTTAAGAAAAAATAAAACCAAATCTCTATGATTGGACAGATTGCGCAAGGGTCCCTGGGGTCGGGTTGCGCAGAAGTCAAGTGTGCCAGGGGTCAACTGCGCAGGAGTGAGCTGCACAAAAGTTGGCTTGCGCTGAGCTGATTGGCGCAGGGGTCAGATTGCGCATGAGTGAAGTGCGCGGGAGGGATGGCGCATGGGTCAGATTGCGCATGAGCGGACTGCGCATGAGTCCCTGCGCGCTGGGGTTGAGCGCAATTTACCATAGGGTAAGCTGCGCGGTCGGCGCTGCGCTAAAGAGCGCAGGCCGAGAGGAGGATGCGCAGTCCAGCACTGCGCTAAAGAGCGCAGGCTGCAGTCTGCTACTCCAGGCCGAGAGGAACTCTTCAAGAACACCAAAGTTCGAATCTTCATATCTTGGTCAAATCAAAACCAAATCTAGATTTTCAAAGGTCTAACTTGAGTAAAATTGAATTTTCTTCCACATGGATGCATCAAAACCCACAAAAATCCAACCAAAATAGATCAAAACTATGTAAATCCAAAAATAGTTAAAACCTAGATCTAGAACAATGGAGACTCCAAATCACAAAATGTCAAGCACTAATGTTGATCACCATGGCCTAATCTAGCTAATGAATAAATAAAATATGGTTCTCATGTGGTGGCAAGGTGCACTTGCCTATGGTGTTTGGTGTTGTGTAGAGGAAGGAAGAAGAAGAAGATGGAGAAATAAATGAGAGAATAAAGAGGAGAGAGAAAGGTTGGTGGGGATTAAATGAGGGTGGTTGTGGTGTGTTGAGGGTGGAGCATAGGCGAAGGTGTCCCAATGCATATTGAACCAAACCAAACCAAACCAATTCTCCTCCACAAAATAAAACCAAGTCATGTCAAAACCCGTTTTACGAGAAAACCTAAAATTCCACAAGTCGAGCCAAAATACAATTACAGGCCAGAATCTGAGAAAATAAAATACAGGTCCAAGATACATGCAGGCTTAACCAAAATACGTGTTCTAAGATATGGGTGTTACAAAGTTCCACATGTCCTAGAAGATGCCACCTAACTATGTATGAATGCCACCTACTCTCACTTGTTGACACCTAACCCGATGAGTTGGCAAGTCTAAAAATGCAATTGCAAAAGTTTTCCTAGGGTCGTAACGCAAATATATATATGCATCATGCCATATGCCTACTAGTATGAAGGACATTCATCTTCATTTAGTGCCACCTAGTCCCTTTTGTTGCCACATGGCCTATGAGGTGGCTTATCCCTCTATGAAATTACAAAATTTTCTTTAAGATTATAATATAAAATTTTATATAAAGAATTTTAAATAAAAACGTTATTGTTATTATTATTATTATTATTATTATTATTATTATTATTATTATTATTATTATCATTTGTTATTAATATTATTATTAGGAAATTAATTAGGGCAAAAATATTTAAAATAAAAATGTTTAATGGAGTATGGCTATTACATTCTACCCACCTTACAAAAATTTTGTCCTCGAAATTTAAATTTAAAGGTAAGCTTTTCAAAAATAATTATAGAGAAAAATGAAATATTCTACCCACCTTACAGAGATGAAATAGTAATAAATGAAATATTTTGAAACATATTTAGCAAAAGCATTACGAAAATAAGGACAATTCAAAAATATTTGAAATTATCAAGATTCTTAAGATTCCATAGAGTCAAATAAAATTGTCAGACACCATAACCGTGTGTGTTCTACAGAATCAAAATCATATTCCTCATTTCTCGTTTTATTGACGTGATAAGTAATCTTGTGCCTCGCCATTGCGCATATGGCTGCAATCAAGATACCATTTCACTATCAGGATTTGCTATCTCTTCCTTGATAGCCATATAATGAGTAGGGATTATGATTTTGGAAGTAGCCTTACACGTTAGGGTATGCTTGGAAATTCAAAAGGTACTCAAGAACTAATACTTAGAAATCATTTTTTTTCCTTCTTTATCTAAATGTCAAAGTACTATATAACATCATAATATAAAATATTCTGACAAACTTTAGTACGAAATCTCATATATCTATGTTATCAAAATTACTGAATAGCATTTTAAGTTATTTAGGATATTGGTTTTCAAATCCAAACGGTGGTAAGGCAAAATCAATTTTTTTTAAATCCATCACAGAAGAATTGTCTTGGTCCCCAAAATTTCATTAAATTCTTGAATCATGTTTCGAAAATATGTGCCTCGCCAATCTGGATGGCCAGTCCGAATGGCTATAACAACTTCTCTTTCACAATTCAATCTAATTGACTGTACGTTTTTTCGCATTGTCAATTCAGCAAATAAATTATCGAGTTCTTTACATAAATAAATAAACAATCATTCACGTAAAAATTTATTCACAAAAACTTAATTCAAAATTGTTTCATAATAAGTCTAATAAACGATCAACAAGAATTGCATATATGGGTATTTAGAGGGGTGCCAATTACCAAAATCAGATATACTATTGAAAAATACAATTGAATAGAGAGGCAAGAATATAATTCAAGATTCTATGTCAATAAAATATGGAAGAAATAAGAAGATTAAGAAATTTCAAGAAAGTTGAAATTTGTGGAAAATGGATATAAGAAATTTGACAAGGAGGGGAACGAATCAGGATTTTAGAACATATATGATCAACAAACAGAGGAGTCATATTCACAACAAACTATATATATATATATATATATATATATATATATATATATATATATATATAAAATTCAAGATTCTACATCAATAAAATATGGAAGAAATAAGAAGATTAAGGAATTTCAAGAAAGTTGAAATTTGTGGAAAATGGATATAAGAAATTTGACAAGGAGGGGAACGAATCAGGATTTTAGAACACATATGATCAACAAACAGAGGAGTCATATTCACAACAAACTATATATATATATATATATATATATATATATATATATATATATATATATATATATATATATATATATATATATATATATATATATATATACATATATATATATGTATATATATATATATATATATATATATATATATATATACATGTATATATATATACATATATATATATATATATATAAAAAAAAAAAATATATATATATATACATATATATATATATAATACTTATTCCTTAAGTAAGATTACTGCTAGTACTAGATCACCATTAGCTCTTCTAAGCTTTATTTATATATATGTCACTCCCACAGGACATAGTATACCCAATCTAAATAGATGTCCGTAATCCTCATTGGCCTATTGACTTCATAATCCTTATTCTTGATTTTTAACTATATATTAGTTTTAGATAATCTGAACCCTTCTAGATAAGTCTGAACTCTAGGTTTCCTAAGGATACCCAGTTTGAGATCCTTAAAAGATTTTCTAGATCCTTCACCAATTTAAATGAGATTACTTAGTGTTTAATGCTCTCTGAATTAGTTAACCTAAAAAAAATTTGTTTCTTTTTCTCTGGTTATGTCTAGGCTTATACTACCCTTGAGTTCCTGAATATTATCTACATTCTTAATGGCAGTCATAGGTTAGTATTTTAAACTATGTGGAATCGCTATAGGAAAACCATTAGATAAGGAACTATATAATGAACAGAATGAAACACAGTCTAGGGATGAAACTTGTGGAGTATTCCCTAACCTACGGTTCTTTGTAGGATTTTCCTAAGAACATATCTTAGGTTCTATAGCTTAACCTATATAGGTCTACTCAAAAGTTTGACCTCAATCCTATCGTAGGTTTTCTATTTTTTTCGAGACCTGCATGGGCCACCACTAAAAAGACGTGTCACGCCACGCTCCCAAAATACGGCGAGTCGAGTATGTAACACCATCCCCAAGCTACGCGCCATACGAATATTCTAGTAAACATATTCGCGATTGTCGCCCGTACAGTTATAGGATAGGATTTCCATAGGTCATAGGGTACATAACACAAATAATTATCAATTTCATTACATGATATTCTAAACTATAAATAGAAAAATATTATTATTCTACCTGATTACAACCTTTAACCCAATATACAAATAATACATAACCAACTACAAAATACTACTAGCTGATGCCAAGGTCGACTTCCTCTTTGTCATATTCATTAAGCTCATCTTCAACGTACATTGGCATTCTCTCCTGACCTTCATCAAAACCTAGTGAACAAAACTAGGTCGTCAATACGACGAGTAAGCCCTCAGTCAAAGGAGTAAAGTGGGTAAAGTACGATGATAAAATTATCGAAATTGAACTAGAGAAAAGAATAATAATAAAAGTAGATTTACTGATAAGAATTTTATTATGGTATTAGTATCTCTTCCCAAAAGAATTCATGTGTCAGGTATAAATATGTAAAACTCAGACAAATCTTGTATGCACATACAATATTTAGAGAAACACTTTCGGATCATGCAACTTCAATTATCTCAACAATAATCCCATTTACCCGGGATCAGGCTTATACTTAATAGGCGGTGCTTAGATTTATCCGTCCCTTTAGTATCAGGAATCACATAATTATGTGATATAATAAGGATAACACATGAGTTGTTTTTTGAGTTATCAGAATCAAGTGTTATAACAATTGTCGTATGACTTGAAATTTTTCAAGAATATCGGAACCAGGCTACATTAGATATTACAGGGCCGAATTCGGGGACTCGGAATCCAATGGAAAACATGAAACAGGAAAGTGAGCTAAGCCTCACCTTGGACATTGTATGGCCGTACGGATGTCGATAACAGGAACTGATCAGTTTTTAAAATATAATTATTGTAAAGAATTCGAAGGTGTGATCCAAATGTGTTCTCTCCCATCCCAATGCAATTCTTACCAAAATGTTACTTAGTTAAAGTACAATCGATTTTGTATCTCATTTTTCGTGTGATAGAAAACACACATTAAACGAGAATAAAGTTAACCAGGAGATTCCGTCTTAGCGAAAATAAAATGTCAAACAAGAATTTGTGTGCCTAAGGCAACACTTTCAAGGATTTTGGGATTAGAATTATATTAGAAAATTTGATAAAATTAGGAACTAGGGTTTAACCATTTCGGCTTTCCAAATGGCTAACTCTAGAATTTTTAAAAATTTTGGCAGAGTCTCCTTTGTATTTTGAAGCCGGAAATTTTATACTAAACAAAATATATGAATATAGGCCCCGGGTTCACCGACCCCTTCAGTAGAGCAACCCTCAACACCGGTACCATGCAATATATAAAATCTCGGGTATGCCGACCCCTTCGGTGGAGCAACTCTCAACCCCGGTAACCATGCAGTATAAGTATATACATAATTCAAGAAAGAACATCTCTTTATTACCTTGATAAGCAAGCTATTTATCTTGTCTTAGATATTGTCAAGAATGTTATGTCAAAATCAGATAACCACAATTATTAGAACCATAGAGATAAACAAATCCAACATCTAAAATTTTATACCTATTTAGATGACAATCCAATTTTTAATAATATTTGTAAAATATTCATTAGGAATCTCTAGGTAATTCTTTTTATAAAAATTTCCAAGTAAATAATAATTATCAAAGAATATGGAAAACCTTGGTCCTTTAGTAATTTCTAATGTCTCTAGTCCTAGAGTAAGTATAGAACTATCATTTATAATCAATCTTAGAAACACCACATTCATTTAGGAACAATCTTAAGAACTCCACACTAGAGTGTAAACCAATTATAATTAATCTACAAACCAATATAATCCAACTCAAATTTTATACCTGATTCGACCTATAATTTGATACTTAAGTGATTCATTCTAATACTTCCTTATAGTCAATTCTTTTGGATCCAAGTACAAGTAATTGTATAAATTATAAACTGATTTGTTTATATGATAGTTTATAACTCAGGGGTCCAGAATAGTCTATGTCGGAATAAAGTTTCAAGCCAAAGTTACCTATGTATTGGGGTGTCTATAAACACTATTTTAGCTATTGTTAGTAATGATTCATGCTAATTTAATCTATTATAAATTCAGGACAGAATTTAAATAAATTAAAAATATTATGAACAATATTTATTCTATAGTAATTTTCATATTTTAGGCTAAGTCAAAGTTATCAAATATGTACAAGATGACAAGAACTAAGTTACTCTTTTCTTTTGTTTTTAATAGAAACTATATTACAACATTTATAAGTTCAAATTAGAAGATGTGTATACCTTTTCTTTACTCTGTAACAACTATATAGATCAAGGTCAAATTTCTGTATTGGTTAAAAGCTATCACATATAAATATTCAGACCGAGTTATGCTAATAACCATAACCATTTAATAATCATACTCGTAGATGAAACGTTAAAACACTTTGTGTACATGTAAGATGTATTCCCATTTTGTCTAAATATATTCCTATGCCCTAATATCATGCCAAATTTCCTTATGTGGAATCAAAATATAATTCAAGATTGAACTATATTATGTAATCAAGAGATAATAATAAATAATTGAAATAAAATGAATGAAAATATGAAGGTTGAGGACTTGCCTTTGTTATAGAAGACCTAGGTGTTTTCCTAACTTTTCCTAACATAACCCAAATCAAGGAGTTTAAATTATATATACATTCATATATAATTAAACCCAAATTTTGACCTAGGTTTTGAAATTTGAAAGAAAAGGGAATGAGGGCCTTACCTAGATTTGGGGAAATAGAAGAGGAGAAGGAGAAATTGGTGGTGCTTGGAGGAGTGGCCGGTGACGGCGGGTGGTCGACGGTGGCAGCTACGGCAGCCGCGGTAGTAGCAGCAGTATGTATCAGCAGCAGTAGTAGCAAGAGGAAGGAGGGATAGGTGTGGTGGTAGTGAAGGGAATAGGGAGAGGAAGAAGAAATAAAGGAGGAAGGCGAAGAAAGTGGGTGCAGTGGCTTATGAAGAAAGTGCCTCTTCATGCATCCAACCCATATCGCATCATTAAGTGCCACATGTCCTAGAAGATGCTACCTAACCATGTATGAATGTCACATACTCTCACTTGTTGACACCTAACCCAATGAGTTGGCAAGTCTAAAAATGTAATTGCAAAAGTTTTTCTAGGGTCATAATGCAAGTATATATATGCATAATGCCACATGTCTACTAGTATGAAGGACATCCATCTTCATTTAGTGCCACCTAGTCCCTCTTTTTGCCACATGGCCTATGAGGTGGCTTATCCCTCTATGAAATTACAAAAATTTATTTACGATTATAATATAAAATTTTATATAAAGAATTTTAAATAAAAACAATATTGTTATTATTCTTATTATCATTTGTTATTAATATTCTTATTAAGAAATTAATTAGGGCATAAATATTTAAAATAAAAATGTTTTATGGAGTACGACTATTACATTTACCTATGATTGAGATACCTAAGATAGCTTGACCTAGGATTGACTATTGGATTGTTGTAGTAATCCCCATGTCTATACAGCTTATATGTTATTTCGGGGTACTAGATTACTTTGGAATACGTAGCTGGCCTAGTTCGTCCCTACTTGCCATTATTCTAGTTCTGGGGCATGACATCGGTTTTAGTAGTGGCCCATACAGGTCTGATTTATAAGATATGTGGGGGTTACTGATGTATAGATATCTCAGTCATAATTCTTCCTTATTGATATCCTTCTTATTATTCTATACCTCTAATCCTCTGACCTGGTATCTGCCTTGATCGTTGATTTTTCTTGTTCCTTCGATTTGATCCTTTTATCATTTAACTTTCAGAGACACTATTCTTAATCCTTCCGATCATCTTGTTTGGGTTCTGCCGAAGGCAGGTCAATAATTTTCTGTTAGGCCAGCTTTGGAGGACCAGTCTCCACATTCAGGAGCAGAGTCAAGAGTCGACCTAAGGGTAGTGATGTATGTCCATCTCGATCAGCCAGCTGTGCGCGTGTACTCAGTATTTCCAGTTTAGCTAGAGTCTCATCAGTCAGTACTAGTGATAGATCATCATCCAGACGAGACATCGCCAGAGTCAGGGCATCCTGTATCACCAGTACAGTCAACAGTCAGAGCAGAGGTAGTATCAGATCATCCCGATGTGCATTCATTCTAGAGATCATGAAGGATATGATGGAGTCACAGCAACAATGAGATCTCATTCTCTAGCAGAGTATTCAGATGTTGATAACCGTAGTAGGCAAGGAATACCAAAGGTATTTCAAGCCGAGGACCTGCAGCCAGAAGGAGTACAGATTGGAGCTAGGCAGTACCAGTTATCCAGTCAGTCAGCATATCGAGCCCGACCTTCTGTAGAGGCAGTATGAGAGCACGAACATATAGCCAGGAGGACTACATCCAAAACTGAAGGTCGTAAGAGGTACCATGCACCGTGTCAGGCTTTCTACCTCGATATCCCTCACCGGTACTAGCATACAAACCTCCATACCAACACCAGGAGTTACCAGTCTTATGTTCCTTCTGTGGAAGGGGAAGGCACACTCATCTTACATATCGAAGGGCCAACTTTCTATGTTTGTCATACGGATCACCAGACCACATGATAGGGATTTATCCTCGGAGGAGTTTAGCTGGATCTTCATCCTTCCAGTCTACAGTTACCCAGTTCGGGATACCAACACCAGTTCAGCAGAAGCGAGCTTAGAGGCCTTCATCGATACAGTCCCATGCATTCCAGCAGGAGGGGCCTCAGTAGTATATGCAGGCCCAGTCTCAGAGTTAGATAGACCAGCAGTATCAGGAAGAACAAGAAGCATGGTCCTATTGTGGCAAGATAGGGCATTTCAGATTAGTTTGTTGGATGGCCAATAGGCGATGCTTTCGGTGTGGAGCGGAGGACCATTCAGTTAGCACTTGCCCCTATCCGACATCTCGAGGATGGCTAGCTACACCAGATATACCACCTATGTCCTTTCAGTCGCATCATTCATCGACCCCAGCAGTGGACGAGCAGTTAGGGCCAATACTAGATATTCAGCCATTGGTACAGTATCCTCCGCCATCACGAGCTCAGAAGGTCAGGCAGCACAAAGCATAGTTGTATGTGCAGTCTCAGGGGCAGCTCTAGTATCAGCATGAGGGTGGTACCTAGGGAATCTCAGGTATCGTCTTTATGGTCTTCTTCAGTTATGTCCTTTTGATTTATCCTTCAGTAGCAGGCCAAGTAGTGGCAGTATATCTTGGGTTCTTGTTGGCAGCTTTGTATTCCACCGATATCAAAAGTACAATGGTCGGCTTGACTTATTTGGTGAATGAATGAGAGTTTCTCATCCCACTCTTCTGTCTTCGTATCTTGAGATACATGATATCTATCACGTGTCTCTACTACAAAGATACGTCCTAGGTAGAGTCATGTCTTAGACTAAGTCATTGGTACCAACTTACTTTGAGACTTGACCCCTATCTATTTTGGGAGTCAGCGTAGGCCAGCGAGGGTGGGTCTCTACTCAACTGACTCCGAAGACATATTTATTCATATGCCTCCAGCCCTTCTTGATTGTGGTTGTGTTATTGCTTACGTATTTATTTATATTACTGTAGCCTTTATTTACCTATATGGTATGTCTTGTTTTATTGAGATAGTTGTATTTTCTTGAGCTTTTGTTTTGCTTATCATTCTTGACTAGCTTTAGGAAATTTTGAGGACGAAATTTTTCAATGGATGGAGAGTTGTGAGACTCGTCTCACAGTATCAGTATTTATATACGGATATGTATTTTTGTACTATATTTTATATTTTCTTGGTTTTCGGAACGCTTTAAAGATTTTTCCATCTTATAGATTTTCTTTTTGACCAACAAACCGTCAGTATACCAGTGTATAATGACGGCATACCTGTCACTCCCGTTTTTCGTTATACGTATTTTTAATATACGTGTATAAAATTCTGACATTTGTCAGGTGACCCATGTTTTGACTTGTCTTTCTTAGCCTTGCCTTGGTTTAATCTTGACTTAACATAGTTTGGTTTGGTTCAACATGGCATGGCTTGGTTTGGGTTGGTTTTAGATGAGAAGGATTTTATATAAAAACCAACTTCTCTTTCTCTCTCCCTCCTCCATTAACTTTATTTACTTTTTATCTTCTTCTACATTTACTCCTCTACCAACCCTAGGCAAGTACATCTTGCCAAATCATGAACAATATTGTTTTGTTGTCATTTTTGTTTGTTCTAATCTATTCCTTGCATGATTTTAGGCCTCTTTAGAACTTGAAGTTTTTGGTTGTGATGGTTACATTTTTGTAGATCTAAGTTTTAAGATTTTTCTTATTTTTCTTGGTTTTGATCTCTTAAAGTTTGTTATTTCTGAAATATTATGGTCCTATGTTGTGGAGAATTTTATTCTACCCAATTTTGGCTTTTGAACTGCTTGATTTTGACTTATTTTGAGGAAGTTATGGCATTCCTTGAGTTTATGGATTCTCTATGCACTTTGGTGCTGATTTGGGGAAGATGAACAACCTGCACCTGCGTACTTGTGTGCAGCATGCACAACCTGTGCACTTGCCAGCACAAACTGCACAGCCTGTGCGCCTTCCAGCCAGACTGCACCTGCGCTTTCCTGCGCAGACTGCACCTGCGCTTTCCTGCACAGATTGCACCTGCACTTTCCTGTACAGACTGCACCTGTGCTTTTCTGCACAGACTGTACTATGCTTTCCTACGCCGACTGCAATGCACTGTGCTTTCCTATACAGACAACATTGTATTGCGCACTTTTCTGCACATGGATGTTTTGCATATTTAAGCTGTTTTGTAGCTGGAATCTTGTAAAACTCAAAACATAAAAGTTGTAGATCTTTGTCGTGGCTTCAAGAATCTTCTTATTTTACCTTAATTGGAGTTCATATGCGACTGATAATTTCAATCATTGTGTTGATCTTTTTGCATATTTTTTGTACTTGGCCATTTTTTGATATTTTCTTCGATTGTAATAAATTCTTAACATTATTAGATGATCTTGTATAGTTAGAGAAATGACTGTACATCCTATATATACTTGACACTAGCACATGTTCAATTTTTATTCTATGTCATGTACTTACTTTTATTTATTCTTTTATATATGCTATGATATGTCTTTCCTTTCGATTCTTTCTTATATGCTATGCTATCTATTGCCATCTCTTCCTGGATTTATTATACTTTGCAGTCCATGCCATATCTAGAATTTCTTTATTGTGGTCCGTCGTGGCGCACTCTTTTTACTTGCCTTCTTTGCTTACTAGATAGTGACCCATCGTGGAGCACTCTTGTACATGTCTTTCCTTGCTTATATGATAGTGGCCCGTCGAGACGCACTCCTAACTAGTAATCTTGACATGACAAGTAAACCCGACATGACATGTGAAATCTTGATTGCTGTTGCCACAGCCAATCCTGACTTGTTAAGTGTAACTCTTGTCTGGACACCGTGGTTGATTTTTTTATTATGATTATACAAGCTATATGTCTCGTCTTGTATCATGTCTAGGACATAGATTCCTGGTTACCACGGTAAGGGATTCATAATGAATCTTACTAGGTTAAACGATTAGATTGATCAAGTAGTTTATATAGAGAGATTTTCCATTTACATGCGATCCCGTTATCCCGCCCACACTAGTGGACTTGTAGCCCGCTGTCCAGTAGGACGTATTTCCATATGTTGCACTCTAAGTCACCTAATAATTCTTGATAACTCTTATAACCTCACCTTGATAACCTCGGTAGTCTGCAGGGCTGGTGACTTGTAACACCCAATTTTCTAAATAAAGATAATTTTAAATTTTTGTGTTTTTAATTATTTAATTATGACATTTAAATAATAATATAATTTTTGGTGATTTTTAATCATTTTAAAACTATTTAAAATCATGACTTGTGATTTTGGTGTTTTGCTAGTGTAACCCTAGAGACAGTTTGACCTAGAGCCTAGCCATGTGATTATGGTATTTTATTTATTATTTTTAGCTTGAGGGTATTTTGGTCATTTTGAATTATTTGAATTTAATATATATTTTATTGGAATTTAATATGATTAATGGGATGGTGTGATTTAATCATTAATTAATCAATTGCCTTGTGTTGTGTTTAGCCCTAACCTAGATTGACCTAACCTAGATTAGTCATACCTAGACTTAGCTAGCCATGGTTAGTGATGGTTAGTATTGATTGTTTTGATTTAGTCATGTTAGTTAGAGTTAACTATGTTGCATTTAAGTCATGTGTGTGTAGGCCCTTGATTTGACTAGGAGGAATGATAGCCCTAGATCAAATCCCAAAAAACCCTAACCCTAGAGTTTTGGTCAGCCAACATAGGGAATCCCACCCCTATATAATGCCTCTTCCATTAGTTGTTGCCTCCTTAAGAAAGTTTCCAAATTTAGAAGAAGGAGAGGTATAGAAATCTTCCTCAAGCCCTAGTTTCTTCACTTTAATTCCTTTTCCATTCTAGTCTTTTGCATTTGTTCCTAATCCATCTCTATTTCATGTCCATGGAGAGAAACCTCAGCTTTGGAGCAAATTGGAGCATTTGGCTATCAAGGAGAACACCCCCCATTTGAGGCTTTTCTTGCAATTTGCACCTATAGGTAAAATCCCTTAAATTGTATTTAAATTCCGATTTCTTTGCATATTAGGCTAGCCCTAAGTGTCCCCTAGCTTTCCCTAGAGTTTGGGTGAATTTTGTGTCCGTTTGGTATCCGTATCGGACACGTATCATGATGTGTGTGTAGGTGTTTGTTAAAATGTTACAAAGGATTTTATTTTCGATTTTTGAAAAACTAATTACATGGAATTATAGATCTATGTGTGTATAATATATTTCATGAAGACTGAAAGTATTTTGGTGTCATTTTTCTGTCACAATTGGTGTCGGACACGCTGTACCGGGCGTCGGCTAGGTGTCATGTATATCGGGCCCTACTGCTCACTGTATAGGACACGTCGGGACACAAAATTTTGTAGAAATGATGGGGCAATCACTGACACTATGCTCCTAAAATTTGGGAGCATATGGTTCACTACACGAGGAGAAATCGCACGCGTACGGGACACGCACTGCTGCACACGCGCGAAAAAGTAAGTCTGATACGCTCAATTTTCTTGGACACGACACGTGTTGAGGGCTGTGTAGACATGTGGACACACACCCCTCTATTCTTCCTTCACGTGTGCACAAGCACGACATATCTCGAGCTCTGTATCGAGCCCAATCGAGCTCGACACAGCTGCACGAGGCCACGTTGAGTCACTGATTCACTTATTCTTTATTTTCATTGTTTGGACACTTCGTGTCCAGTTTCCTGGACACAAATGGACCCCCTAGACACGTGTACACATGGGGGACACATCCATATGCCTGATAGTTGGTTTTTCTTAGGTTTTGGTTTTCGAAATAGGAAAAATCCCTATTTTTTGATAAAACTGTCACTTCCTGATACCTACTGTTCTTCTCTTTTTTCCATAATTTAAATTCGATTTTGTTGTGATGTTTAATTGCCTTGTTAGATCATTTACACATGTTTGGTTTTGTCTAAATGATTGGTTGTGATTAGCATTAGGAGTTCGGGTTTTGAATTGGAGTTTTGGACTGTGTTAATTATCATTTTACGAAAACCTGAGAAACATTCTAAAAACTGAGTTGGTGGTTGATTTTTGAAGTTTAAAGCAATTGTTAACTGATTTTGATACTTAGATTCAATGTTGATCCAATTACATGTTGCTAATTCACTGTTAGTTTATGTTGCATTCAAATGGTTTCAATGGGAAGTTGATTTCGAAATTTGGTTGGGAGGTTGTGCTATCAATTTGATAACCTATATGAACTGTCATTTGGTTCTAGTTATAAACTGTCAATTGACTTCCTTTAATTCCCTGTTTTCAAACTGATTTTGATGCTTAGAATTGCCTTGTTAAACTCAGTACATTAGCTAGCCACTGTTGGATTGAATTCATGATTAGTTAGGTTTCGTGATTGAATGTGATGTTGAATTCGAAATTAATTCACTGTTTGTTATATTAGAACTGTCACAGGGCCCTTAAAACCTGAGAACAGGTTTAAATTGGTTTATGTAGACTGAATAGCTAAGAATGATTCCACACATTGGTTCAATGGTTGCAAACGCACTGATTTGAATACTTTCACACACACTCAGCTCTGTCCTACGTTCATTCACTGATACATATATTCTTCAACTGCATATTCACATTTTTCTCTATTACCTATCTATCCACTGCATACCACACACCCTACTGTCCATCTCACACACATTGTCACGTAGACACACACATGCATTTGCATTGCTTCCCTTCTCTGTTTTCACCAAGACACTGATTCCTGAGAGCCACATTGGTTCATTGAACACACATGCACATTTCACTTAAACTGAAACCTGTGATAAATATGTTGCACACAGCCCCCTCACATGTTCACTCACCCACACACACTCCTAAACCTGTAATTGACACATATACACACACTTTTCTCTATTAATTTTCTGAATAGTCTACACACACATGTAGGCACACACATACACATGCCATTACCCTACCATTCTATGTAAATATATATATGCATATATATCTATCTTTATGTTATAATATGTGTGGCCTATAGGTAATTATACATTACCTATACTCTTGAATATAGGATGTGGTATGCATATATATAGATGTATATTATAGTTAGCCATGCATGCCATGTGTGTTGTAACTTATAGCTAGTGTTTTGATACCCCTCTCATGTACACCTCCATGTGCACACACACATAGCCTTACATGCTAGTTCCCTCTCTAACTTTATCTTATTATATAATGTTGTAGATTTATGAAATCCTATATACATAAAGCTATATATAAATTCCATGATAAATAGCTAAATGTGAATGTGCCTTGATGTGTGGCTTGTGTTGGCTTGTATATCCTTGTGATTGGTGTGTGATTGCTAGACTAGACTTGGTTAGGCCTAGTGAGACTTGTTAGACTTGTTTGGGCTAGGACTTGACCTAGTTGACCTAGTTTGACTAGTGTGGTTGACTAGAGTTGCCCAAGTGTTGACTTTA
This sequence comes from Iris pallida, assembly GCA_029216955.1. NCBI lineage: Eukaryota > Viridiplantae > Streptophyta > Magnoliopsida > Asparagales > Iridaceae > Iris > Iris pallida. The sequence continues at coordinate 9,625,483 of JANAVB010016600.1, read as the reverse complement.
GTCTAGTTTGACCTAGACAGCATACAGACGCATCGTAGATTACATTTATCATCTCCTGTATACATCTTGACTTGTGTTGCGCTAACTAGGAGTCAGGTACCTCATCTCGGACAGTACATTTTTATAGCTATTCAGATAACAGGCGAGTACATTCTCTGATCATTTTATAACTTGCTTAGAATTATATTCCTGCTCTAGTTTACCTTATTTGATGCTGTCACGATATTATCACGGATTTCTACTATATGGATCCTTTCATGTAATATTATCCCCCTCGGGAGCATCGGATACATCATGTCGTGTGTTTCATGTACATCGTGTATTCCTCGCTCTAATGTTATTCATGTTTCTCATGTGCTTCACGCTCGTTCATACTCGCCGTGTACTCTCATGTGCTATCATGTTCGGTCGTGTTTTCCATGTATCTCATGTATAACCTATACTTCATGTGTACTCATTTATGAGCCTTCATGTGAATTTTATGTGCACCCATTTATGGGCCCCCATGTGAACTTCATGTGCACTCATTTATGAGCTCTCATGTATACTTCATGTGCACCCATTTACGGGCTTCATGTGAAAACCATGTATGTAACATAACTTGTCTGGATCCTTGTGTATTGATTGGGGTATGGGGGTAAATAGTCATGTGAACAATTCTAAAGTAGTATAGCCATGTACGCCTCTTTAGTATAGTCATTTGCAAATCAAGCCTTTCACATGTCGACTTTGTACTCTAAATCACTAGTCACTTGTAGCTCTCTACTTATGGTTGATATTTCTATTACAGTTCTCTCCCTGGTTACATCATATACTTTCTTTCAGTTTTATGTATCGTACTCTCTTGTATGTTTATATTCTCTAACCTGTTATGATCTGCGTGAGATGTATTGTGCTCGCTCCCGTTCTGACTGGACCTGTTGAAAATTTTATAGAGGATGATGAGGAACCCTGCACCCCTTACTCTGGAGCTTGCCTAGATGACACTCGTGACCTGGACCCCTGGGGAGGATCAGGCAGCTGCTGAGGATGATACCCATTGCATAGTTTAGATAGTCTAGATTGTTTCCTTTTTCATGTTTAGTTGTTTTTCTTATTTTTAGAGTTGTATATTTAGAGATGTTGAGACTGGTAGTTATTGACTTATGTTATTTCATTTCTGTCGTACCTCAGTTGAGGATTTTCTTATCTATTTTATCGTGCCATATTCTATCTCTAGTTGTGATTGAGTTGTACCTTCTGTGATCAGCCTCCAGTTGGAGATTATTCTATATTGTGTTAGTTATAGTTCATGACCTAGAACAACGTTCTACCGCCGACAGCGGCATAGGCTGAACGCTGTTACGTACTCGTACCCTCACGGTGGGTGCGGGTCTTGACACGTTTTTAGTGGTGGCCTACGCAGGTCGAGTTTATGTAGTGGTATTCGAACTAGAGTATCACTACAGCCTGCAGTAGGATTAGAATATATTTTTGAAGGTACTCAATCACAGTTAGGACTCCTTGAGAGATTCCTGGGACGACCCTTGAGAGATTCCTGGGACGACCCTTGAGAATTTTATTTAAACTTCAATTTAAAATCCTTTCCCTTGTTTTGTTCGCTCTCACTCCTTGATTATTGAATTTGATTTTGATGGATCGTTGTTGATTTTGATTTTCCTATCGAGATGAATTTTATGGCCTGAGTTACGATATTTTTTGATAACATATGTTGACAGAAATAACAGGGATGGTAAATGTCTACTTGATTATGGAACCTATAGTTTATCGCAGCAATATTAGCTGGCGTGGCAGAAACATAGAGACCTGACTTCGGATGTACGTATCTTGGTTATGAGATTTGGAATTTCTCGCAGCTATACTAGTCGGCATAGCGATAATTCCAGACGACATGATTATAGAGGTGCATGCCCCAGTTATGGAATCTATCGTTTATCACAGCCTTGCTTACTGGCATGGCTAGGGCTCTGAGTAACATGATTTTGGACAGACGTATATGATTATCAGACTGTATCTTGAGAAGGTTTTTAAACATATCATCTCTATCCCTTCTGTGGTTATAATTGTATTCCATCATCAAATAATTTAGAAGTAGGGATATTTTAGCTTTATAGAGCTTATTCATATGTGGTTCTTTCATAGTGTAATTATATGATGACTTGTAGAGTGTCTGTACCCTAGAGATGGTAGTTAGCATTGGTATGAGAATAGTAACCCATTGTAGATGATTTCCCTGTTACTTATAATACCTACCAGTTTTCATAGAGGATGTTAGTCTGCTCTGCAGCCTTGATAATTTACTATTATTTTCCCTTGTACTTTCCAGTAAGGCACCCATGACCAGAGCCTGTTCTTGAGTATAGTTGTAGTTCACCTAAGACTGAGAGGTCTATATATATAGATAGATTGCATATGGTATTGGCATATGAGATATGGGTTGGTTGGTATCTATAGGCCATTGTTGTATAGGATTATAGACATGTTGCTTAGCCTATATCTGGTTTAGTTTTCTATTTTAGTTAAGTTCTCCTTGAGATTAGTTCAGGCATGATAGATCAACCTTTATAGGCAGTGTGCAGACCCTTCACTAGATGTCCTGACCCTTGTTTATAAATTCAGTCTCCTTAGCATCATTTCCTTTTGCCTACATTGATGTTTCAGACCATTCATCCTTAGCCTAATTTCTGAGCATTTGTTCAATTCCTTATAAGTTTAGTCTACTTTAACCCTTGATAATCAGTAATATATGTATGGATATATAGATGATATACTTAGGATATATGTAATGGGTTATTGTTCTTGAGCTTATGTATGTATGGTATTTGGGATTTGTGTGCTTAGATTATGGGTAATTAGTTATGGGTGATTTGATAAGATTGGGAAGTTAAGAGACTAACCTTGATAGCTAGCATAGGTAAAACCCTAAGAAGTTGACCAGTTGATGACCAAGTACTTGGATGTTGAGAAATTGACTAGTGGTTGACCCTCGACTATGTTTGACCTAGAAGGAGTACTATCATCTTAAATTTCGAGGACGAAATTTTTCTAAGGTAGGTAGACTTGTAACAACCAGTTTTCTAAATGAGGGTAATTTTGAAATTTTGTGTTTTTAATTATTTAATTATGACATTTAAATAATAATATAATTTTTGGTGATTTTTTAATCATTTAAAACTATTTAAAATCATGACTTGTGATTTTGGTGTTTTGTTAGTGTAACCCTAGAGACAGTTTGACCTAGAGCCTAGCCATGTGATTAGGGTATTTCATTTATCATTTTTAGCTTGAGGGTATTTTGGTCATTTTGAATTATTTGAATTTAATATATATATTATTGGAATTTAATATGATTAATGGGATGGTGTGATTTAATCATTAATTAATCAATTGTCTTGTGTTGTGTTTAGCCCTAACCTAGATTGACCTAACCTAGATTAGTCATACCTAGACTTAGCTAGCCATGGTTAGTGATTGTTAGTATTGATTGTTTTGATTTAGTCATGTTAGTTAGAGTTACCTAGGTTGCATTTAAGTCATGTGTGAAACCTAGGTTGTAGGCCCTTGATTTGACTCAGAGGAATGATAGCCCTAGATCAAATCCCAAAAAACCCTAACCCTAGAGTTTTGGTCAGCCAACATAGGGAATCCCACCCCTATATAATGCCTCGTCCATTAGTTGTAGCCTCCTTAAGAAAGTTTCCAAGTTTAGAAGAAGGAGAGGTATAGAAATCTTCCTCAAGCCCTAGTTTCTTTATTTTAATTCCTTTTCCACTCTAGTCTTTTGCATTTGTTCCTAATTCAGCTCTATTTCATGTCCATGGAGAGAAACCTCGGCTTTAGAGCAAATTGGAGCATTTGGCTATCAAAGAGAACACCCCCCATTTGAGGCTTTTCTTACAATTTTCACCTATAGGTAAAACCCCTTAAATTATATTTAAATTTCGATTTCTTTGTATATTAGGCTAGCCCTAAGTGTCCCCTAGCTGTCCCTAGAGTTTGGGTGAATTTCGTGCCCGTTTGGTGTCCGTATCGGACACGTATCATGATATGTGTGTAGGTGTTTGTTAAAATGTCACAAAGGATTTTATTTTCGATCTTTGAAAAACTAATTACATGGAATTATAGATCTATGTGTGTATAATATATTTCGTGAAGACTGAAAGTATTTTGGTGTCGTTTTTGTGTCGCAATTGGTGTTGGACACGCTGCACGGGGCGTTGGCTAGGTGTCCTACATATCGGGCCCTAGTGCTCACTTTATAGGACACGTCGGGACACAAAATTTTGTGGGAATGATGGAGCAATCACTGACACTATGCTCCTAAAATTTGGGAGCATATGGTTCACTACACGTGGAGAAATCGTACGCGCACGGGACACGCACTGCTGCACACGCGCGGAAAAATCGCGTCTGATACGCTCAATTTTCTTGGACACGACATGGGTTGAGGGCTGTGCAGACATATGGACACACACCCCTATGTTCCCCCTACATGTGTGCACAAGTACGACATATCTCGAGCTCTGTATCGAGCCCAATCGAGCTCGACATGGCTGCACGAGGCCACGTTGAGTCATTGATTCTTTATTTTCATTGTTTGGACACTTCGTGTCCAGTTTCCTGGACACGAATGGACCCCCTAGACACGTGTACACATGGAGGACACGTCCATATGCCTGATAGTTGGTTTTCCTTAGGTTTTGGTTTTCAAAATGGGAAAATCCCTATTTTCTGATAAAAAACTGTCACTTCCTGATACCTACTGTTCTTTTCTTTTTTAGAATTTAAATTCGATTTTGTTATGATGTTTAATTGCCTTGTTAGCTCATTTACACATGTTTGTTTTTGTCTAAATGATTGGTTGTGATTAGCATTAGGAGGTCGGGTTTTGAATTGGAGTTTTGGACTGTGTTAACTGTCATTTTACGAAAACCTGAGAAGCATTCTAAAAACTGAGTTGGTGGTTGATTTTTGAAGTTTAAAGCAATTGTTAACTGATTTTGATACTTAGATTCAATGTTGATCCAATTACATATTGCTAATTCACTGTTAGTTTATGTTGCATTCAAATGGTTTCAATGGGAAGTTGGTTTCGAAATTTGGTTGGGAGGTTGTGCTATCAATTTGATAACCTATATGAACTGTCATTTGGTTCTAGTTATAAACTGTCAATTGACTTCCTTTAATTCCCTGTTTTCAAACTGATTTTGATGCTTAGAATTGCCTTGTTAAACTCAGTACATTAGCTAGCCACCGTTGGATTGAATTCATGATTAGTTAGGTTTCGTGATTGAATGGGATGTTGAATTCGAAATCAATTCACTGTTTGTATATTAGAACTGTCACAGGGCCCTTAAAACCTGAGAACCGGTTTAAATTGGTTTATGTAGACTGAATAGCTAAGAATGATTCCACACATTGGTTCAATGGTTGCAAACGCACTGATTTGAATACATTCACACACACTCAGCTCTGTTCTACATTCATTCACTACTACATATATTCTTCCACTACACATTCACATTTTTCTCCATTACCTATCTATCCACTGCATACCACACACCCTACTGTCCATCTCACACACATTGTCACGTAGACACACACATGCATTTGCATTGCTTCCCTTCTCTGTTTTCACCAAGACACTGATTACTGAGAGCCACATTGGTTCATTGAACACACATACACATTTCACTTAAACTGAAACCTGTGATAAATATGTTGCACACAGCCCCCTCACATGTTCACTCACCCACACACACTCCTAAACCTGTAATTGACACATATACACACACTTTTCTCTATTGATTTTCTGAATAGTCTACACACACATGTAGGCACACACATGCCATTACCATACCATTCTATGTAAATATATATATATATGCATATATATATATATATCTCTTTATGTAATAATATGTGTGGCCTATAGGTATTACCTATACTCTTGAATATAGGATGTGGTATGCATATATAGATGTATATTATAGTTAGCCATGCATGCCATGTGTGTTGTAACTTATAGCTAGTGTTTTGATACCCCTCTCATGTACACCTCCATGTTCACACACACATAGCCTTACATGCTAGTTCCCGCTCTAACTTTCTCTTATTGTATAATGTTGTAAATATATAAAATCCTATATACATATAGCTATATATAAATTCCATGAAAAATAGCTAAATGTGATTGTGCCTTGATGTGTGGCTTGTGTTGGCTTGTATATCCTTGTGATTGGTGTGTGATTACTAGACTAGGCTTGGTTAGGCCTAGTGAGACTTGTTAGACTTGTTTGGGCTAGGACTTGACCTAGTTGACCTAGTTTGACTAGTGTGGTTGACTAGAGTTGACCAAGTGTTGACTTTAGTCTAGTTTGACCTAGACAGCATACAGACGCATCGTAGATTACATTTATCATCTCCTGTATACATCTTGACTTGTGTTACGCTAACTAGGAGTCAGGTACCTCATCTCGGACAGTACATTTTCACAGCTATTCAGATACCAGGCGAGTACATTCTCTGATCATTTTATAACTTGCTTAGAATTATATTCCTGCTCTAGTTTACCTTATTTGATGCTGTCACAATATTATCACGGATTTCTACTATATGGATCCTTTCATGCACTGTTATCCCCCTTGGGAGCATCGGATACATCATGTCGTGTGTTTCATGTACATCGTGTATTCCTCGCTCTAATGTTATTCTTGTTTCTCATGTGCTTCACGTTCGTTCATACTCACCGTGTACTCTCATGTGCTATCATGTTCGGTCGTGTTTCCCATGTATCTCATGTATAACCTATACTTCATGTGTACTCATTTATGAGCCTTCATGTGAATTTTATGTGCACCCATTTATGGGCCTCCATGTGAACTTCATATGCACTCATTTATGAGCTCTCATGTATACTTCATGTGCACCCATTTATGGGCTTCATGTGAAAACTATGTACGTAACATAACTTGTCTGGATCCTTGTGTATTGGTTGGGGTATGGGAGAGTATAAATAGTCATGTGAACAATTCCAAAGTAGTATAGCCATTTACGTCTCTTTAGTACAGTCATGTGCAAATGAAGCCATTCACATATCGACTTTGTACTCTAAATCACTCTTTACTGGTAGCTCTCTACTTATAGTAGATATTTCTATTACAGTTCTCTCTCTGTTTACATCATGTACTTTCTTTCAGTTTCATGTATCGTACTCTCTTGCATGTTTATATTCTCTAACCTGTTATGATCTGCGTGAGATGTATTGTGCTCGCTTTCGTCCTGACTGGCCCTGTTGAAAATTTTACAGAGGATGATGAGGAACCCTGCACCCCTTATCTTGGAGCTTGTCTAGATGACACTCGCGACCTGCACCCCTGGGGAGATTCAGGCAGGTGCTGAGAGGTATACTCATGCCTCCTAGCTTTTTTTCGACCTCCGGCCCTATCTACAATCCTCTGGGAGGTATACTCATGCCTCCTAGCTGCTCTCAAGACTGCATCAAAAGTCTGATGCTCAAACTGCTCGACTGCCAACAAGATCTCCAAGTGAAGTCCCTGCTGAAATCGCTGGGCTCTATCATACTCGGTTGCCACCAAGGTGGGAGCAAACCGACTGAGTCTGAAAAACTCGGTCGTATATCCGTCGACCGTCCTGCCCATCTGCTTCAGATTGGTGAACCTCGTCTGTAGATTGTACCGAGCTACAGCATCGAAATACTTGGTCTGGAATCTCTCTCTGAATACTGCCCAGGCAATGGGTGCCACTAATCCGACGGCCTGCGCTGCCCACCAGCTGCGGGCAAGATCCAATAACTGTAAGCGCACCACGGCTACCTTCTCATTCTCTGGAGTCCTGGCTGCTTCGAGAATCACTTCAGTATCCTGAAGCCATGCATCCGCTGCGATAGCATCTTCACTACCGTCAAAGAAAGGTGGGTTCAAGCGCTTGAAGCTGTTGGCCGCGCTGTTACCCTGATGACCTCCTCTGGTCAAAGTATCCGCCACTGCCTGGTGCAAGGCATCTCCAAGCCGGTCTTGGGAAGCTATCAAGGTCCTGACGAGACCTACCAAAGTGCCATCATCAGGTTCGGCAGGCTGAACTGGCTGGACTGGTGGCTCTCCATCAGAAGGCACGACTCTGGAGGCTACTCCGGAATGCTGGGCTTGATCCCCGGGTTGCTGCTGATCCACGGAAAGTGCTCCGCCTTGCTGACCGACAGGTCCAGGAACAATGCCGCTGAAGAAGACGATATAGGGAACAATAAGGAAGGACCAGGACAGATCAATGATACAAGCATATGATCGGGACAAGAATCCAGGGATTCAGAAGATACGAGCAGAGATCAAGGGCGGATACTGATCGAGAAATCTATTCGGTAAACCCTCACATATCTTGATTTACAAGACCTGCATGGGCCACCACTTAAACCATGTCACGCCCCAGAACCAGAATACTGGAGAGCGGGGGCAGACATGGCCAGCTACGTATATGAAATGGGATCTATCTCGCTATACGGTCACGGCTGTCTAGATACATGAGGGTTTAACTACAAGCCAGAAGTCTCCTAAGGTCATGAACAAGTCTAGTGTCTCAATCACAAGTAAATAAGTAAATGTTACAAGATGTATGATCATTAAATATACAATAATAAGGCGTCCCAAATATTACATATTCAGCTGATCATGAAGCTAGTCGTCACAAAATGTTAGGACTAGCAAGAGTTTAGTCATACATGATCAACCCTAGGATTTGTTAATCATGTTACAACCCGTAGACAGACAGTAAGTAAGTGCAATCGAGCTAAACAGGTGCTCGTCGGCTAAACGCCTCAAAAGAATATTTTTACAATAAAGTGGGAGATCAAAAATAAACCCACTCGTTGCCAGGGTTCCGTCTAGTGGCCACCATCTGGCTGGAAGGTCGGTAGATCCTCTGGAGTTGCTCCAAAATTTGGCTACACAAAACCAGCTGGGTCAGACACCATAAAGAGCAAGTGCCACAAAGGAAGCTTCACTTAGGAACTAAAACCAGCAATCAGCACAAGAGTATAAATAAAGTAAGAACTGAAAAATAAAGAAAATACATCAGGATGATATACGACGAGATAACCATGGAACTATTCAGATAACCAGGTTATAACCCGTAAACCAAACAAGGACCGGGGTTGTAACCCTTCGTCTGAACAGAACTTGGAATTCTCACCATTTATCGGTAAAATAAATACAAGCATTCCGGTCATGCAGTAATCAGGATCAGGGCAAGACTAGACTGGTTAGACTCCATCCAATCATTTCACGGCCAAAAAAGAATTACGGCTTGATACTTTAACTAACTAGGGTTGTCACAAGCCTAATTACTAACAAGATGCAGTGAGATTATTCTACAGCCACAAGCCCTGCAGACCATCCAGGTTACCCGGGTTGAAAGATTAGAGTTGAATTCAGGTGGGTACATCGTCCAGGAAACGAATGTACCCTTAGGTAGCTTGAAGGGTGCAATACATGACAGTGTGCTGGAAATATGCCCTACTCGACGGCTGGCTACAGATCCCAAGGCGTGCCCAGGTAACGGGATTGCCTGTAGCTGGGAGATCTCTTTATGACTAATGTATTAATCTAGTTATTTAGCCTTAGTCTATTTCAGTAGTCACTCCTGACCGTGGTACTCAGGAGTCCCCTCCTAGACATGATGCAAGACAGGACTGGATTATTTGTACAAGCCCAATCGCCCACGGTGTCCAGATTAATTATACAGGTCATGTCATGTCAGGTAGCCGTGGTAACAGCTTATCAAGAAAATTATGCCAGGTTTAACATGTCCAGTTTACTGGTCAGGAGTGCACCGCGACGGGCCACTATCAGGTCATGTCAGGTTAGTCATGTCAGGAGTGCACCACTATGGGTCACTGTCATGTCAGGCTCAATTATCATGTCCAAATATATCAAGCAAATTCGTGATTATCAAGTTCATGACAAAAGGCGTAAGGATATAAAATGGGCATAAAATATCTAATAAAATATCAATACACAGGGCTATAGGAGAGCCATGCGGCTAAGGCATATGCGGCCAGGAATGATCTCATGCGGCTGGAAGAGAACAGCCCATGCGGCTAAATAGGGTCAGGCGCATGCGGCTAAAAAGGGAAGGGCTTATGCGGTCAAAGGGGTATCAGTCATATGCGGCTCAGAGATCCACTCAGTCATGCGGCTGAGAAAGGCAAGACATATGCGGTCAGGAAGATAAGGAACTCATGCAGCTGGCGAGGGATGGGTCCATGCGGCTGGCTGACCAATCAAGTACATGCGGCCGGGCAGGAGCAACCCATACGGCTGCGGGGAGCAATGACTATGCAGTCAAGGGAAGCAAACCCATGCGGCTGGGAGACTGCGGTCTATGCGGCTCGCGAGCGTTAAGTTCATGCGGCTCCGGGTTGCTGAAAATCCATGCGGCCAGGAAGGACTGGATCTCAGTCATGCGGCTGAGAAGGAATACTTGCCGCATGAACTTGTCATGCGGTCAAGTCAAGGCAATAGCGCATGCGGTTGGAACTGACTTGCCGCATGAATGTTCATGCGGTCAAGTGCTACCATGCGGCTCGGGACTGTGCTTCTTCTCCAAATTTTCGAGAAGAAGTACAACATAAGCCATGGCTTCCAAGCTACATAACTCTATCATCCGGAGCCCAAATTCGAACTTCCATAGGTCAAAATGGGGTAGAACGAAATTCTTTACAACGTGGAACCCTCAAAACTCGAAAATAACAAGATTAAATAGATCAAAACCCAATAAATCCGAAAATAATATAAATATAGATCTACAAGAATCTAGTCATGGAAAGTGAAAATGCCAAGTTCTAAAGTAAGTTAGAATGCTGTAAGGAAGAGAATGAAGCAATAAAATTGGAGTTCCTCCATGAAGCAAGTTGTACTTGCCTAGACCTCTCTCTCCCTCTCTCTGGTAGGTGAAGAATTAATGGAGGGAAGAAGGAGAGTAATGAAGAGAGAGAAGGAAATGGGGTTAATAAATGGTAGTGGTGGTGGTAGGTAGGGGGTTCACCCTTGGTTCATAATAAACCAATAGCAATCCCAAACCGAACCAAGCCAACCCGAACCAAGAATAACCAAGCCAAACCAACCCAAGGAGATATGCAATTACAAGATAAAATACGTATACGTATTCCAAATACGTAATACGAACAACAGGCATTACAAGTACCTTAGTGGGTTTTCCTATATTATCCTCCCACTAGTTATGTACATTATTTTTTTGTGGCATTTAGCCTTCGAACACGTGTTTAGCTCGTGTTTTGGATCTTAAAATTTAGCCTACGGACCTAAACATGATTTACGTATTCTAGACTATAGCTAGAGACTATCATTTATCACTATTACTCTTGCTAATTCTTTACTTTGTATTACTAACTTGATGACCATCCATGTTTATATAGTTTGGGACGCTTTACTATTTTATGTCTGATGATCATACTTCTTGTACTTTACATATTTGCCTGTTATTAAGATACCTAGATTGTTTGACCTAGAATTGACTGTTGGATTGTAGTAGTAACCCCCATGTCTATACAGCTTATACGTTATTTTGGGGTAGTGGATTACTTTAGAGTACGTAGCTGGTCTGGTCCGTCCCTACATGCCAATATTTCGATTCTGGGGCCTGACATCCACAGTGTACCGAGTTTTCCTTTTTTCTTCCTTGTTCCTAAGCGTTCTACGTTTCATGTGGCTATGGTTGATTATTATCCATCATCTTCATCCAAGCCTCCTCTAATCATAATGGAGTTCATTATAAAAAAAGCTCCATAAAAGAATTAATTAATTTTTTCAACCGGATCTCGACTTGACGGTTGGTGCCAAATTTCTTGCTGAGGTATCTTTGAGCATTGTTATGTATAGTCCCTTGTTGAGTGAAGCATAATATAGCCGAGGTATCTATAAGCATTGTTTAGTATAGTACCTTGTTGATAGAAGCATAATGTAGCTGAGGTATCTATGAGCATTGTTTGATATAGTGCCTTGTTGATGGAAGCAAAGTGATGATACCTCTTTCAATTGAAGCATTGAAGTTATCATCTTCCTCTTCCATCGAGTCTTTCTTTCCGAGGCCTTTACAACTTTTAAAACTTGTTCTTTTTCTTCAAAATTTTTGCAGACCTTTGTTAGTCCCGGGGCGTAATTTTTTATAGAAAACTGAAATTATGCAACACTTTAAAAAAGGTGCACGACAGAGATCCCGGAGGATTCAGAGAAACGAATACTAATGTGTCACTTCGAAGAAGGCACAGAAGAATTCGTAGCAGTAGCAGCAAAATTCCACTAACCGTTTCTGATTAGATCATAATTGTTCTCGTTCTGAACGAGTTGCAAGTGGAGTAAAGATGAACAGAAGGTTCTAATTAGATCAGAAAAGGAAAAAACCTGTTGGGGTGAATTATCACCGGCGCTCAAAGCTTGATTCGCCCCACACGAATAGCTTCCAGAAACCAGCAAGTTCGACAGAACTTCGGAACACTTCGCTCTTCTGACTCCTCCGATGGCACGGACTTTGGCGCTGGCGCACAGATTCTTTCCTCTCTTGAACTCTCTGGAAATTAGTAAAGATTTGTTTTGAACAACACTTCACCTCTGAGAGAGAGAGAGAGAAGAGAAGCTTATATAGGCTCGCACTGTAACCGCCCAGTTAGCAAAATATTTGGGACGTGGGAAAAACGTTCTATAACCGCTTAAATGTCATGCCCCGGTCCTGTATGACCGATCATCCTCGCTAAGGCATGTTGTCGCGTGAGCCTAGGTTACGCTCGCGCAAGTCGGGTTCCATAACAACCGATTATAACAGCTTGCGACGGGGTCATCGCATAGAAGTCCCAAGCAGAAATATTGAACAAGTAGTATTTTGCCAGCGGAAAATTGAAACCAAACACAAGTCATATAAAAGATGCTCTTTATTAATATATTGAACAAGGATTACAAATGTGGCACGAGGCCATGATTACAATCACTCAGTCTCACTCTTATCTCAAGTTACAAGTCGCTCTGCTCTCTCTCTCTCTCTTATCTCTCAGTACAATTTGACGAGCAAGCGGATGCTTCAGATGGACGATGTCCATATATTATGTCACGTATAAGTCCAAACTTCATGCGGCCACATGCCTCGAAACGCCAAGGGACTCCATGCCTTGGCGCATCCAAGTGAGCTCCGTGCCAACGAGCTTCTACCTGTGACTGCTCATGAAAACTGTGTGGGTGTCAGTACTCAACTATATATGTGGGAGTGAGCTCCTCTCCCACATATATAAACCAACACGTTTATTTACTTTATGCAATATAAACCCTTTATGATTATCTTTCTATTCTTGTCTAGGATCGATTTTAGGACATAGACGCCTGTCTCTAGACCATCATCGTGCTATCGCACCGACAACTTACTTATCTTCCCTCTAGGCCCTTTTCATGCCAACAACATCAACTTATCGACTCGTGCTCGCCTTTTTGGCTCAGACTTAGAGACGCAACTACATGATATTACCCAATTTCTATGTGACCGTGCTACAAGTCAATTGTGCTAACATCATGGTCATATCATGAGATCTATTTGTGTTTCCATATTTAGGTCTTTCCTTGCAACTCAGTGTGACTTAACCATATTGTTGCCTTGTGGCCCTTGCTGTTTTGATCACCAACTGACTCAATCAAAATTTATGAACTAGTATCACTTAACCAACTTTGCCTTACGGTGCTTCCTGACTTAAACTCGAAACGACTCGAATCCAACTTATGCAACTCTATGCCAACAACTTAATACTCGACGCCATATCTTGTGCCGAAGCACGTGTCTGTATTGTAGACAAATCTTAGGCCCAAACAGCGTATTCCAAATTGTGCATGCATTCAACTTGACTCATTGGTACTATGTACACCATACTCGACTCAATCCAAAGGCATGTGCACTGATCGCCACTAATATGTCGACTCATCTATATGAAATAGTCACTATCACCATAAGCTATCCTGGACTTATAGCTTTGTTATTCGGTGTCACTTTCAGCGCAGGTAGCGAGCCCTGCTGAAAGCTTTCGAATAACCTGAGCGGTACTCCCAGCTCGGCTATACCGTGTTTCCCTCTAGGCCGAAACGGTCCCGTGGCCCCGGGTTGTTATTCGAAGAAACTTTTCCTTGTCGACAAGTTGTCCAATGACCATGCAAGACTCGACTCGAACTAACATCTTACACATTCATTCTTTTTCTAGTGTTACATCTTTTCAGGACCATGTTTAAGACTTCTAATATTTGAGACAGCCTCGCCGGTCAATGGTCGCAACTATTCTTTCATGTTGCCCTATCATTTTACTCAACTCAGGAACGACTATTTGATAGCCCTTTTTCCAAACTCAATTTGAATCAACCGTGGCTCGTGCCTTAAAACAATAAGTCCATGACATCGTGTCTTAAGCCAACTTGTGTTATATGCGACACTACCGCCCAAGTCACACTTTATATGATGAGCCTTGAGACCGTAGGACAGTGTGGCTACAACCAGCCACAGAAATCGTAGGACCATCCTCGCTACTACTTTGATAGCCCTTGGCATAACTTTTGCCTAACTCCATCGTACGATACAACTTAATCAGTAGGATTACCAAGGCTATGCCAAGCCCTTGCACCGTAGAAATGTACACTGAGACATGTAGGACACTTTTGCTATGCTAAGCATTGGACCGTGGGATCGTGCCTGCTTTGTCAAGCATTTATACGTGTGACGCCTATGACTTAGGCTAAGTTCATAACTTTGTGGCAACTTAAACCAACTTTTCTTCTCCCAATCCATGGGACGAAGGATCGAATGTCATTTTGAAAGCACATCATGCAACACTTATAAGACGACCGTGGGACCTTTCCATATTCTAATTCAGTTTGACCCAACTTGGGATTATTCCCTTAGCTATGTGGATTTGTCTATTTTATTATCAAGCCTACTTGTGCAGTTGAAAACTTTCGTTTTATTAGTATGAAGGCCAAGCTGAGGCAAGTTCACCGAAGCCACCCACCTAAACGAGGAGTTGTCTCGACCGAGCAGAGCTACGAGCAAGTCATTGCATGGCTAAGTTCGAACGCCGTTGGTGTTTTGATTCCTCTGATTGACAGAGCGGGATGAGACATTACACAAATTGTGTACAGACACGATTTGAGCCAACTAGCGCACAGTGTGCACCAATTGTGCCACCTACACCCATGCGTACATGTGCAACACGTACACCACACATACCGTACACAAACCGCATGCCAACTGCAGCACCGACTCCTGCACCATCTGCCTGCACCAACTGGTGTGCCATCTGGCTACGCGATTAGGCTGTACCATCTGGCCACACCAATTGGCGTACCATCTGGTCGCGCGATCGAGCAGTATATACAGGCACGCGAACGGCTGTACAATGAGCGTAACTTAAGTGCACTATGAGCCTAGCGACGATGCTGACATGCTAAGTGCACTGTATGCCAACAAAATGCCATATTACACATATGAGCCCATGAGATCGAGTCCAAGTCCGAGACCGAGTCCGAGTCGCTAAGCCCCTACGGGGCTTAGCTCCAATAGAATAAATTCCAAGAGCAAAAAGCATTAATGCTTCCTTGTTAGTTTAGCCTTTTTCCCACTAGAAAAACACTCCCACATGGCACACCTATGTGATCCTCCACACCATATGTGCATCTCTAAACAAGCACAGTTTATTTATAGAGATACTCCTCATTTGGCCTTGCCAATGTGGGACTATCCTTTATTGTGAAAAAAGGCCAAATACCAACAATCCCCCCCCATATATATATATATATATATATATATATATATATATATGGGTTTGAGTGTTCTCCAACGACTTGAATCTTTCCGCATGGCTCAAACAACAAACTATAATACAAAAATAGACTACGCCTTGAATTCTGCACAATAGCTGCAATTCTTTCCACTCACATAATGTAGTTACATGTGCTTCTGGCTGTACATAAAATGTCCTATGCCAGCCTTGTTTCAGTGTATTATGTTGGGCGTCTACAAGTTTACCATCAAGAGAGCCTGATATCTCTGTCCATACACTATAGGTGAGTTCTTTATTAATGTGACATGGCATGAAGCCTTGCGCTTCCCTTGCGGTGCTACGCCGCTATGACATAGCCTAAAGCCAGGGTATTACCGCTACCCGGGAACCTCATCGTAGTGTTATAATATTATAGCATGAGGTCACAAGTCTTTTTGTAGTACCAAACTACCCAGTATAAAGCCTTAGGCTTCCTTGCGGTGTTACGCCGCAATGACATGGCTTGCAAGGTCGAGGCTTTACCCCTATCTGGGTACTTCATCGTGGTGTCGTGCCGTTGTGACATCCTCTCCTTTGTAGTATTTTCTACAACCCTTTAATTTTATCATATAATATTAGGCTACCTGCCTATTTGCGGTGCTACGCCGCTGTGACTTGGCTTGCAAAGTCGAGACATTACCCATACTTGGGAACCTCATGGTGGAGTCAGCCACTGTAGAATGACGTTACACTCCTTGTAGTGTTGTGCTGTCGTGCTTTATGTAAAGCACACCATGCATTCACTCTGCTTGAGAACTCATTAATGCGTTCAAGCCATCCTCATCACAGGAACTATTTTCTACAGAAATCATATAGTAGACAATAGTGGTTGTAGGTCCCTAACATTTCCATGCCATAGAGGATATGTACCCACTATTCTTGATATTTTCCAGTTAGTGGTCCTTCCTTAAACCAAAAGCTAGATGCCTAGTATATTTCTCTTTGAACTAATAGCATAAAACTTTATGGTAGGATTACAATAACATAATATTAGAATGCCTTTAAGCCCATTTTACAAGCTGTGTCATCGACCAGCTAGCGCTTGAGGCCCTTAGTGAATGGATCTACCAGGTTCTCTTGACTTCGAACATCAATCACTGTAATAACACCTCTCTTGATGAGATCGTGCACTGCCCTATGCTTTAACTGCACAGTTCTCTTCTTTCCGTTGAAGAGATCATTTGGTACCACGTCGCAGTTACCTAGATGTCACAGTATATCAGAATTGTCGATATTTGTGCCCCAACCACTGGAAGATCATACATGAGCTTCCGAAGCCATTATGCTTCCTCCGCTGCGGTATCAAGTACAAAGATCTCAGATTCCATAGAGGAACGAGAGAGCATAGTCTGCTTCCTCGACTTCCAGAGCATAGTCTGCTTCTTCGACTTCCATGATATAGCAGCTCTATCCATTGTGAAAATGAATCCACCTGTGGACCTTTCACTCTCCAACTCTAAGCACTAGCTGGCATCACTGAAGCCTTCTACTACCGATGGATCTCGGTTGTAGTTAAGTACATATGTCTGAGTCTTCTTGAGATGTCTCAATACCCGTTTAATAGCTTTCCAGTGCTCAACACCTGGGTTGCTATGTCAGGCCTTGTGGTAGTAGTATCATACATCAAACTCCCGATGATGCTTGTATACTCCAACTGCCTGACGATTTTCCTCGAATTAGGCTTCAGCTTCAGATCACACTTATAAGGCGCATCGATCACTGGAAGTTCCTGATACCCGTAGCGTGTGATCTTCTCAATATAATGAGACCATGACAGCGCTAGTCCAGTGTTTGTCCGTATGATCTTGATCCCTAAGATCATATCAGCTTCCCCCAAGTCCTTTATACTGAACTTAGTTGAGATGAACTTCTTTGTCTCCGTGACATAGCCCATATCCGTACCTAGGATCAGCATGTCATCCATGTACAGACAAACGATTACACCTCTTCTATCAGTGAACTTTGTGTAAACACACTTGTCCGTCTCGCTAACCATGTAACCATTTGCCCTTATAACCTTGTCAAACTTCTCATGCCACATTTTGGGAGCTTGTTTATGACCGTACAAGGATTTTACCAACTTGCAGACTTTGTTTTCAAGACCCTTGATGACAATCCTTCTGGTTGTTGCATATAAATCTTTTCGATCATCTCGTCATTCAGAAAAGCTATTTTTACATCCATCTGATGTATCACCAACTTATGCATTACTGCAAGTGCAATTAACATTCTCATGGTGTTCATTCGGACTACTGGAGAATATATGTCAAAGTAGTCGATCCGCTGCTTCTGAAAAAATCCCTTGGCTACTAGCCTAGCCTTGAACTTCTCAATAGTTCCATTTGCTTTCATCTTCTTCTTAAAGATCCATTTGCATCAGATGGATTTTGCCCCTTCCGAAAGATCAACCAACACCCAAGTATTATTTGAGGTGATTGAATCAATTTTATTGTATATCGCCTCCTTCCAAAAAATAGCGTCTCTGGTCTTCATCGTCTCATCATATGTAAGCGGATCTGCTTCCACATGATAGGTGACAAAGTCACTTCCGAAGTCCTTCGGCCTCCTCACTCACTTAGTTGACGGCTCAACGAGCTCTAGTTCAACAATTGTTTCGACAACAACTTCTTTATGGATTATATTTTTATTGGAAACTTTAGTTTTTTGCACACCCTCATTGTTCTTCGAAATATTCGTAAGAACAATATTTTTGTACCGTATAAACTTATCTTCAAAATATTCTGCGTCACGAGATTCAATGATATGATTTGATTCAATATCAAGAAATCTCCGAGCATCACTCTTCTCGGCATAATCTAAGAAGATCGTCTTCGTAGTCCTTATCCCGAGCTTCTGAATCTTCAGATCTGGAAGCTTCATATATGCCAGACATCCCCACACTCGAATGACATTCAAGTTTGGTCTGACCTTGAACCAAAGTTTATGAGGAGCCGTCGAATGACATTCAAGTTTGGTCTGAAGTTGCATGTGGCACTCTATTCAGAATAAAAGTAGCCGTCAATGCAGCTTCTTTCCAGTAGCATTTTGGAAGACCCGCAGTTAACAATATTAAGTTTATCATTTTTGTCAACGTTCTGTTCTTCATTTTCGCTACTCCGTTAGATTGATGAGAGTACGGAGCAGTAGTCTCATTGATAATTCCATATTCTTTGTAGAACGATGCAAATTCATAAGACCGATACTCTCCACCTCAATCACTTGTATTCTTTTGAGTTGTTGTCCAGTTTACCGTTCAGCCTCGGCCCTGAACTCTTTGAACTTCTCGAACGCTTCGTCTTTAGCCTTGAGCAAGTAGTCGAACACATACTTTGAAAAGTCACCGATGAAGGTTATGAAATACTTTATCCCGGCCTTTGTAGAGAATTGTTTGAAGTCACAGATATCGGAATGTACCAATTCCAGAAGATCTGTGCTTTGATTAACCCGAGTAAAGGGTTTCCTAGTTATCTTCGTCTGAGCACATACTTCACACTTTTCTACCTTACCCCCATATTTGGAGATAAGTCCTAGACTAGACATTTTGTTTAGTCTTTTACAATGAACATGTCCTTGTCTATTATGCCACAACTCAAGAGTATAAGCAGAACGAGCGATTGCATTAATAACATTGGACTGATATACAAGCTGAACTTTAAACGTTCCTTCGATATAAAATGCTTTTTCGAAGTATGTTCCCTTTATGGACATCACCATCTGGCCAGCATTGATATTCATCCTTAGGCCTGCGTTACAGAATAGGCCCCTAGAGATCAGGTTCTTTGTGATAGCAGGTATATGCTTCACACCTTGAAGCGTCATAGACTTCCCTGAAGTCAGCTTCAACACCACCATCCCGATCTCTTGCACTTCAACTTGTGTCTTGTTCACCACCATAACAACTTTAGAACTTGGTGTTATATGGTGAACCGTTCTGAGCTTGAGAAGACATGGCAGGTGGCACCAGTGTCTACCCATTAGTCAGAGTCAGCCTCTACCGTATTGACCTGCACAATCATTGTAACAACGTCAGTGGTCATTAAAACCATACTAGGCTCACCTTGCTCTGATTGCTTGGGCTTAGATTTGTATTCACTCTTGAAGTGGCCCTTCTTGCCACACTTAAAGAAAGCCAAATGGGACTTTGGCTTCTGTTGCTTGAAAAAAGTCCCCTTAACTTTCAAATTGTTGGGGTCCTTCTTCTTACTGTGGGAAGCCGTCTGCTTTCCCTTAGATTCCTTGGTGTGAACCAAATTGGCATTAGCCACATGTTTGGACAGAGCGTCCACCTTCAGTTGAGCCCTTATCTGGTCCTCAACATAGATTTCTTGCAGGAGATCTTCGAGAATGATCTCCAGTTTCTTCCTATGCATGTTTGTATAGAACTTGCTCCAACCAGCGGGGAGCATAAAGACGATCCCTCCAACAAAAAACTTGTCGGTAAGAGGCATCCTCTCATCTTCCAACTTTTGTCGCAGCTTCAGGAACTCCTTCACCTGCGGCAACATAGTCTTCTCGTCTTCAAAGAGCCATTTGCGATATTTTTTAACAATAAATACCTTGCTCATATTCTTGTCATCTTTGTACAATTTTTTAAGTGACTCCCACATATCTCTGGCAATTATCTTCATAGAATATGATTCTGATAGGGAGTCCTCCATAGCATTTAGAATGAGAAGCCTACAGAGGATATTCTTGCTTCTCTATTTGGTCTAACTTTTAGTAGTAGCAGTAATTACGGCTTTAGACCCAGTTTTTGGAATAGTCGGTTCTTTCTCGGTTAGCACACGGTCAACTTCAGAAAGTTGAAGATTGAGGCCAACCTTTCTTTTCCACACTTGATAGTGATCTCCATCGAATTGCTCTAACTTGTTGAAGTTAGGATTGATGAGTGAAGCAAGAAAGTTTTTCATCTTATGAAATCAAGCTTTGAGATTGTTAGTCCCGGGGCATAATTTTCAATAGAAAACTAAAATTATGAAACACTTCAAAGAAGGTGCACGACAGAGATCCCAAAGGATTCTGAGAAATGGATACTAATGTGTCACTTCGAAGAAGGCACAGAAGAATATGTAAAAGTAGTAGCGAAATTCTATTAACAGTTTCTGATTAGATCAAAACGATTCTCGTTCTGAATAAGTTACAAATGGAGTAAAGATGAACAGAAGGTTCTGATTATATCAGAGAAGATAAAAGCCTGTTGGGGTGGATTATCACTGGCACTCAAACCTTGATTTGCCCCACATAATAGCTTCCATGAACTAGCAAGTTCGACGGAGAACTTCGGAACACTCCGCTCTTCTGACTCCTCGGATGGTGCGGACTTTGGCGCTAAATGGCACGGGCACACAGATTCTTTCCTCTCTTGAACTCTCTAGAAATTAGTAAAGAATTATTTTGAACAACACTTCACCTCTGAGAGAGAAAGGAGAGAAGCTTATATAGGCTCGTATTGTAACCGCCCAGTTAGCAAAATGTTTGGGACATAGGAAACAACCGCTCCGAACATTCTGTAACCGCTTAAATTATGCACAAACACGATTTGAGCCAACTGGCACACAGCGTACACCAATTACGCCACCTGGTCCCAAGTACAACACGTGCACCGTGCGTAAACCGTGTTATAATTGCAGTGCCAACTGCTGCGCCATCTGGCAGCGCCATCTGGCTGTGCCAACTGGCGCACCATCTGGCCACGCAATCCGGCCGCGCCATCTGGCGAGCCATCTGGTCATACGATCGGACAGCGCGTACAGGCACACGAACGGCTTCATAAGAGGCTCGTGTAATGAGTGCAACTTAAGTGCACTATACGCCTAGCGACGATGCTGACGTGCGCCAACAAAATACCATATTATGCCTCCGGAGCCCATGAGGCCGAGTCCAAGTCGTTAAGCCCCTGCGAGGCTTAGCTCCAATGGAATAACCAAGAGCAAAAAACAATAATGTTTTCTTGTTAGCCTTTTTCCAATAGAAAAACACCCCCACATGGCACACCCATGTTCTCCCCCACACCACATGTGAATCTCTAAACAAGCAAACCTTATATATATATACTCCTCATTTGGCCTAGCCAATGTGGGACTATCTTTCATTGTGACAAAAGGCTAATTACCAACAACCTTTTCTTGACCATGACCACAACCATTGGCACGCTTCCATAGCCTCAGTCTCTGTATCGTTGCCACCACCTTGACTTCTTTCTTTGTATTCTTATCATTTTTGTTCAATTTAAGCCTTCTTTGAAGCTGCTTTCCCCATCTTTTTTTTTTGCTATGGTGATTTCATTAGAGATGTCACATGCTAGCTATTATATAGTTGCCAACCTTTACTTTATGGTCTTGTATCTTTATTGTAACATCTTAGCGTTAAGCTATGTTGCACGAATATGGACAAGGATATGTATAAGGACATGATACAAATACGGGATATGTACATTTTCAAATAGGTACAATAGTGACTATGTTGCATAATATGAACACAGATAAGTTAATGAACACGATACATATATAAGGACACCATTTCCCCATGTTTGTGTAACATAAGCATTGAGCATAACGAAATCAATCCTTTCATGAATTCTAACAAGATGAGAGGGCCATGAAGCTTTCATGCTACATATGCATTTGTGCTGAACATTGTCAGTCAAGTCATCTATCTGTTCTACAATGTTACAGTTTTAGGAATGTACTTAATTTTTACATGTAGACTATCATAATGCTTTCCTTTACACTTAACGCTCCATTCATTGTTGAAAGACTTGAAGAACATGATGAAAGAATCACAAACAATACACATATTGTATAATACACTACTAGCCTGTCTCGTTAGGTTCAAATTAGGGTATATAGTATCGGTAGCAGCACCTTCTTATGAGTGTTAGTGTCATTAATTTCAAGGGTTTTAGTGATTTTGATTGGTCGGTGTCAGTAGTTTTGGTATCACTGTTGGTAGATACTGTAAAGTTGGCTCGAAGGGTCTAGTTGGACTTGGATTCATGCAGAAGAATTACTTTAGAGATCTATATGATCGGGACGGAAAGACACTTTATGAAATGGTGGATGATTTTGATCATTCTCTCCTTTACCTTCGCACTTTAACAAAAAGAACTCTTCGTGGTCTTTTTTTCTAAATTCTATAACACTAAATAAAATAACAAGAAATAAAAAAGAGTAATCTTATTATTGTTAACTTGTTATATAAAAATATGGAATATTATACTATTGTTACAAAGTAATGGAATTATAGAAAAATATTTGTGACCATTGAGTCGCAAGTGTACTAATCCTTGGATTGGGAATAATCAAGTGTGAAATTCTTGGATCGGGAAGAATGAAGTTACGTGCGACGGCTCAAGGAATATGGAAGCACAAAAGAGAATGTGTTACATAGTTATTTCAAGTTTATATTATCATGCATGTTATGTATTAATAGCTAAGTTATATATGCATGCAATGATCAAGGACAACTTGTGCGCACAATGTTTAGTTTCTCAAACGGTATCCACGGCCACGGAATTGATTCGTCCCAGGAGGAACAAGGATAACTGGTGATGATGTATAAGCACAGGTAATCCGGGACCTTCAATAGGGCTAGCTATTTGCACTGGAAGGATCACCATCTTACCATAAATAGTTCAAAATTGTTTTGCATGCCTAACCAATTGTTTGCAAGGACGGACTCGTGATACATTATATATATTATAAATGCTAATCAATTAATGCAGTGACGAACTTATGACACATTTATATATTATGGATGCTAATCTACATTTTGTAGGGAACTATGATGGCCTTGGGTAAGATTCACTGTGCCAAGTGACTATATATATATATATATATATATATATATATATATATATATATATATATATATATATATATATATATATATATATATATATATATATTGATATATATATATATATTTAGTCACTGTGTATATATATATATATATTTTTTTTTCACTGTGTATATATATATATATATATATATATATATATATATATATATATATATATATATATATATATATAATATATATATATATATATATATTTGTTTGAAAGAAGGTAATTGTGGTGAACGCTCCCAATGACCCTCTAGCCTAGTGGTAGTGCTGAGGCATGCGGCCTGAGTGGTTACATTCTTTCAAACAAATATATATATATATATATATATATATATATATATATATATATTTCAAGAGAAAAAAAATTTATTGATAAAAGGAAAGCTCAAAAAGAGCATACAAGGGGTGACAGAGCCGAGAAACACAAAACTCGCTCTGCTAAACATGGTTGCAGAAATAAACAAAAAACTGGAAAATTAGTACGTAAGCCGCGGGTGTGGGCGCTCGGCCCTAGGGATATATATTTTTATTTTTTTTATTTTTTTTTGAATTCAAAATTTGAAAAAGAAATTCAAAATAAGAATTTTGAACTCGACGGTTAGGGGGATAGCGCCAGGCGCGCGTTCCGAAGGAGGCACGTGGCCTACAGGGGGGGTGTGTGCGCGGGGCCCAAGGAGATGGGCATGGGGCCCTAGGTGGACGGCGCGGGGCCCGGAGCACGGCGCGAAGCACGAAGCGGGCGGCGCGAGGGTCCGCGAGCCCCCCGCCGGCGAGACGCCGAGGGGCCACCGGAGGGAGGGGGCCGACGCGATGGAGGAGGGGGCGTCGGCGGTGGCGGAGCCACGGAGGCGGGGGAAACAGCCCGGAGGAGAGGGGACATCGGCGGTGGCGGAGCCACAGAGGCGAAGGGAACAGCCCGGAGGAGGGGACTGAACCATCAGCCGACGGAGGGAGGAAGAGCGCTCAGCCCTGGCGGAGGGGTGGGTGTGGCTCGGCGAGAGCGCGGCCGGAAAGGGGGGAGGGGGGCTCCCGCCGCCTGCATGTAGGCCAGAGAGCGCCACCGGGAGTCGGAGAGACGCGGAAGGCGCGGGCCGCTGACGGGCGGGCCCAACCATAGGCTGTCGGAGGAGCCAGAAGACGTCGACGTGCCGACGGGTGAACCGGCGTGGGAGGCCGGCGCGGGAGCGGACGCCGGCCAAGGAGAGGGGGAGAGCCGGGAGGCGCCCATGGGGGTTGACGGGGAGACGAGGAGGCGGGTCCGGCGAGGGATCACGGGGCGGCACGGAGGCCGCTGGAGCCCGCGAGACGGGCCGGTCAAGAGATGCGGAGGGGGGGAGTGGCCTCCAGCGCTCGCCGGAAGCTCCTGAGGTCGTATGGCGGTGGAGGAGCCATCCACGCAGGGGGGCGGATCTCGCAGGAGGGAGGGCTGCGGCGGAGAGGCCGCCGCAGGACGTCAGCGCTTCGACGGAAGGAGACGAAGGCGCCGACAGGGACGGACCGCCAACCACTGGTGGTCGTCGAGCGGCCACGAGGGCCTAGGAGGTGGGCTCGCTGCACGGAGGAGCGCCGGAGGAGGACGGCTCTGCAGGGAGGGCCGCGAGGGGGGTGTAGTAGGGGGCGTCGGATCTGGAGGGGGCGGCCAAGAGAGACGAGCGGCGAACGGAGGAGGCGCCGGGGAGGAGGAGACCGACGAGGAGGGGAGCGCTCCCGGCGGAGCAGCGGGGACCGCAGGAGATGGGGGAGCTGGAGCGGGCTCACCGCAAGGTGGAAGAGGGCCGCGCCGGTTCCGGAGCTTCCGCTGCCGCCGAGGACGGCGATGGCGCCGATGGGGTTTGGGAGGGTGGTTGGGCGGGAAAAGGGGGACGGCGGGCGACGGAAGGCCGGAGAGGAGGGGGGCTTCCATTGGGGCGACGCCGGAGTGGGCCAGGCGGAGCCAGGCCAGCCTGGAGTGCCGCCGGTGGGGAGGAAGAAACTCACGGGAGTGGCCGGGCCGGCGAGGCCGACCGGCCACCCGAACCACCAGATCCCGAGGGGGACCGGCGGAGTCGCCAGGAGAGGGCTCTCCGGCTTCCTCTTCCTCAAATGAGCCATCATATATATATATATATATATATATATATATATATATATATATATATATATATATATATATATATATATATATAATATATATATATATATATATATATATATATATTAAAAATATATATATATATATATATATATATATATATATATATTCGGGAACCCCGTCACCCTCGACCGTTGGATCGAGTGGCACACGCACGAGCCCCACGCGGGCCCCCCGATCCGATCGTGCAGGTGAGGCGGGGCTTTGGCGGGGCTCCCTATATATATATATATATATATATATATATATATATATATATATATATATATATATATATATATATATATATATATATATATATATATATGTATGAATTCTAATTGGTCCTAGAGAAAGTAGAAAGACCAAATAATAATTTTACCCGTTCTCACATGATTACTGTGTTGATTTAGCTAAGTCGGGTTGAGACCGCTCGTATCTGTTACCCGACTCTCCAATTTAAGAAGAAGTACCCATGTCGACCCGATAGGACATGGGTATGGGTATGGGATCCATATCCGATCGTCCATGGTGACAATCGGATCATTCATAGTGACAATTAGGAGATGTGACAATCGAGAGACTGGTTGTGAACTAGATAGTTTATTTTAATGTAGTAGTAAAGTAGACAGTTTATTTAATATGGTAAACTGATAGTAAAGTAGTATGGGAGGTGAAGGGACGGTCCCTTAGGGATTTATTCAACTAGTTCAGTAAAGTGTACTTGTAGTTTATAACTACATGTTGTCTTTTTATGAAATATTACAAATTTAATTACATGATATCTTTTTATGAAATCATGCAAATTTAATTAGAGGCTATGTCTTTTTATGAAACCGTACAAATTTAATTATGTCTTTTATGAAGCCATACAAATTTAATTACTGATGTGTCCTTTTATAAAATTATGCAAATTTAATTACGATATTATCTTTTTATAAAACCATGTTCATATATATTTATTTTAATAGTCATATTCTCGTACCCGTATCCAATATTTGGATCCTTTTTAGCTGAGTCTGTGTACCTTTCAATTATGAGTTTGAAGGACCTGGATATGTACCCGTTCCCGACATGTGCCCGAGTCTAGGTAACATAGCCGCTCACCATTGCATTCACAATATGTTGACCCTCTCCTCCACATCTATAGAAGTTGCTTGGATGTTCTGAGGCATTAGAGCTCGGTTGACAACTTGAAGATTTTCTCCTGAAAAATGTTATATTTTGTTTATAAAGGACATAATGTATGAAACATTGTTGATTGTATGAAAGTCGCTTGGATGTTCTGAGAGGCATTGGAACTCGGTTGACAACTTAAATATTTTCTCCAGAAAAATGTTATATTTTGTTTATAAAGGACATAATGTATGAAACATTATTGATTGTATTATTTTCACGAGTTGTAAGCCATGTGGCATCGTTCATTGAAATCAAATATAATTATATACCTTTTAATTAGCCATACAAATTTAATTACTGATGTGTCTTTTTATGAAATCATGCAAATTTAATTACGATATTGTCTTTTTATGAAACCATGTTCAAATATATTTATTTTAATAGTCATCTCCCCGTACCAGTATCCAATATTTGGATCCTTTTTAGTCGAGTCTGTTTGCTTTTCGATTATGAGTTTGAAGGACCCGACTCTTAGATATGTACCCGTTTCTGACACATGTACCCGTGTTCAGATAACATAGCTGCTCACCAGTGCATTCACAATGTGTTAACCTCTACTCCATATGTATGGAAGTCGCTTGGATGTTCTGAGATATTAGAGCTTGGTTGACAACTTGAAGATTTTCTCCTAAAAAATATTCTATTTTGTTTATAAAGGACGTAATGTATGAAACATTATTGATTGTATGAAAGTCCTTTGGATGTTCTGAGGCGTTGGAGCTCAGTTGACAACTTGAAGATTTTCTCCTGAAAAATGTTATATTTTGTTTATGAAGGACATAATATAGAAACATTGTTGATTGTATTAGTTTCACGAGGTGTAAGTCATGTGGCATTGTTCATTGTAATCAAATCTATTGTTGATTGTATTAGAGGTTGTTTTCTATGATAATTTGTTTCAGAAATCTACATTGTTGTTCTTTTGACTTTTATCTACAGATTGTAGTGTGATTCTTATTATCATTTTTACCTTACACAGTGGTATGGCAAGTTGCCAAGATATAGGCGAAAAACTCCTTGGTGGAACACCTTGGTGAGTGGGTTTACCATGTTCATTTTTGCTAGGATCAATCTCGCTTCTTTTTGTAAAACCCACAAATTTGCATTTTAATTAATAAATGGGTTTTGTTATAATTGGTTGATTGTTGGTTAGTATTATTATTATTATTATTATTTTTATTATTATTATTATTATTATTACTATTATTATAGTCGGAATATGGGAAATATATTTTTTATTTATCCATAAAAGATTAACTAAATTGTAATGTTTATTTAATTATTGATTTTAATTAGATCCTATTAGCTAAGCCCACAACTTAAGCCCGTAGTTGAGCCCTCTACCCATTAGTGCAACCCAACAACCCGTTCCCTATTCAAACCCCCAATTCGAAACCCGTTTAACTAAACCCCTACCCGTTCAACCCACTCCTCGGTCACTCATCAGATCCGCTCCATACGTCGAAATGCCCCCCCCCCCCCCCCACATAGCCAACATTCTCCTTCACGTACCTTTTACTCTCAGAAATCTTTTTTCCACAGAAATATCCTAGAAACATTCATTTTTCCCCCACCTTCACAAACCCTTCGTACCACCACCCACACTCTATCTCTTCCAAATTCGGTCGCACCACGGCGCTCCCCGTAACACCCACTCCATTTTAACACCTCCCTTGAGGCATTTCCGTCGCGATCCCCAACCGCCGACCGGCCAACTGCTCCTGTGTGGCCTCTCCAGCGCGTCCAGCACAGCCCCCATGTGGCCTCTCGCGTGCTCCCATGTGTTCCCCGTGTTTGCCCGTGTGCCGTACTGATCCGGTTCGCATACCCCTACACGAGTGTTTCCGCGTTTTGTCATCTTACGTAACCCCAAGGCCGAGGCAACCCTGCAGTTCTCCTACGTTAGACTCCTGTAGGTTCTCCGGAACTTCTGAGTTAAATTCCAGTAGAGAAACCTTATTCTTGTCCGACAAGAATTGACAGAATGAAGCTTTGCCAATTCTGGGATACTTAATTCCATTATTTAGTTAATAATTATGTTAGTTTAATTAGTTAATTAATGGTTATTACGCGTTAGTCAAATATTAGGATTATTAGCGATTATTCAAATTATTGTAGAATTGTCAGATTAAACAGATAGTTATTATAATAAATGATCTACGTAAATGATTATTTATTATCTAATGTTACTGCTAGCTTATTAGGTTATAATTTTTAAAAGGATATTTTAACACGGTTTTTAGTAAATAAAATAATTTCAAAATAAAATATTATCGTGATAATCATAGCAATAAGTTTAGAGGTTTTTACTAATAAGTTGCATTATTTTACGTAAATTAAACGCTAAATAGCTTCAAACAGTATTTCCATTACAAAAGAGATATTTGATTATAAGTAAATACAAATAAAATATTAGCTTTAAATTATTAAAGTAAAAATCTATTTATTTTTTATTTTGGATAAAATATAGTAATTTTCACGTTAATATAATAAATGGTTTTATTTAAAAGATAGTTTATCACTAGTTGATAATTACGAGTATTTTGTTAAAAAGAGCATTTTGGATTAATTATTTGCATAAATCGTAAATAAATACTAGGTTGCCACCATATTAATATTAACTGAATTAAATGATAATTTCATCTAGGAAAATAATAAATTTTATTACCTTAGTATTAAAAACTTATTTTAATATATTCTCACTTAGAGTTCTCTAAAATATTTTATAATTAAACATTTGCCTATTAATAATTAGTAGTGAAGTTAGAGCTCGATAATTACCGTATTACCATTAAGTTGAGTAACTAGAATTATAACAAACCTTAGACTGGCAACTAAGACATGTTTCACTAATGTAGGGTCCAGTTCCGGGCTTAGCAGAGTATTTCTCCTATCGTCACCTACAACACCAAAAAACTAAGGCAAGTTTCATATTATTCAAACTTATATTTTAGTTGACAATTAAATACATTGTATCGACACTTGACTCACGGGATCCCTTTCGGATCCAATTGATTGCTTGATTGACTTATTAACTCATTGCCTTGGGATTGGGGAGTAGTGTTAGCACCTGTGGTCAATGTCCCCTTATTGCCTCATTGTGGACAGCTGAAGCCCCACCTCACTCGGACTGAAGACGGACCATCTTCACTAGAACACAAACTGCCTCCATCCCCAGCCGGACATGGGATGCTACACACTCAAAACATTATTGCTAAATTGTAGATTGCATCCCTACTGTTTCCAAATTTTTTTACTGCTTCACTTATTTTTTATTATTATTTAGAAAGATAATTTATGTTCTAAAACTGCTTCTCGCATCTTTAGTTGTTTATTAAAAATACTGGAATTGATATATATGTTATTACTCCCCTCCTGACTGGAGACCAATATTTTAGGTGACTACGACGACGAGGAGCTTGCTTTTGTTCTTACTACGGACTCGACCTCGGTTCTGAGGAGATAGTTGAACCCGGACATGGGACCCAGGAGTTCTAGCCGTATTTTGTTATTAGTGTCTTTTTCCTTAAATTATAATAAATGAACAATTGTAATAACTTAATACTCTTCTGGTTGTGTTTTTTGTTTCCAGTTAGACCTTGGTTCCAATTTCAATGATTTATATAAAGTTTTATTTCCATATTTTGAACGTTGTGCTTGAGTTGCTACTGATTGATACAGCTTACTGCCGCCGTCTCACAATGGTGCAGGCTGGGCATGTTTCGATTGGACCTGGTATATTAGGATTGGGTCATGACATGTTTTCAGTTATGGCCCATGCAGGTCATTCTACAAATTTGGTCTAGTCAACTTAGTCTAGACAAACTTGCAGTCCTACAATCTGACTTTAGATTTAAGAATGACTAGAAAAACAGACTCTCTAAACAATTAGAACACTTAGACTATTTCCAACCTGTCACAACATAGGACCGAATTTATCTATTTATATAATCTATTTTTGCTTGCTTATAGTTTCGTAAGTTGCCTTGCTTACGTTTGTTACCTAAACCTTTCAAAGGATGGCAAAAGGAAAGACAACCCGCTCTAGGCATGTTGTCGAAGAGATTTCATCCTCTGAGCACACCCCAACTCAGGTCCAATCTAACCTTTCTCATCTGCAGCTTACGGATCGTTCTCATGCTGCACATGCTCCCCGCACTGCTTATACTTCTACAGTGCATGCAGCATCTGCGATTCCTCCGAGGACCACACCACCACCTGCTGATATGAATCCTCCCACTGCTCCACCTATCCCAGTGGACCCTACCGAACTGTTGGCCTGCTACGATAAGTTTTTGAGGCCCAGAGGGCCCAAGCTGATGCTAATCGTGAGCAGGCTACGATTATGAGAGAAGGCATGGAGAATATCCATGATGTGGCTATGGCAGCACTAGACTCATCACAGTCCGATCAGAGGCCTGCCCAGGTAAATAAGAATTTAAAGTTTTAAGTTGTATCGGAGAAATTCAAGACTGACAAGAAGTCTGTTGTCCAGGCAAAGGTCGAGAATATTGAGAACTTCAAGAAGTTGGGTCCGCGCCTTTTCAAAGAAACAGGTGGCATCATCTACGCGGACAAATAGCTTGATGATATGGAGTGACTTCTTAGCGTCGCTCGACTCCCTGTCGACCTCATGGTCGAGGTCGTTGCTCTACAGCTCAGGGATTTGGCTAGTATTTGGTACAGAATTAAGCCAAGATTCTAGACTGGAGGAACCTCCTAGCGTTCCTTGAAGAAGAAGTTCAAGTGGAAGTTATTCCCGGAAGCCGCCCTAGAAGCTACGGGAGGCAATTTCATGATCTGAAGTAGGAAGATCGTACTATCGAGTAGTATACAGCCGAGTTCAACCGGCTCAGCAGATTTGCCACCTGCCTGGTGGACGACCCAGTGGAGCGTGCCAAATTTTTTTTACACAGGTTGAGAGAGGAGATCCGCACTCTAGTAGTCGCAAATGGTGCAAAAACTTATGACAAGATACTGAAAGTGGCCCAAGATATTGAGGCCAGCTCACATGCCCGACCCAAAAGGAAGCATCCAGGATCCAGCAACAACTACCAAGGCAACAACAAGAGGCACAACAACAACAACAATAACAACAAAAACAACAACAGCTAGCAGCACCCAACAAAGCGCCCCAGTACCATCAACAAAAGTCGGCCAACTGTGCCTATTACAAAAGGCCCGGTCATACAGAGGATAATTGCAAAAAGAAGTTGGAACATTGCCTTGTTTGTGGATCTGCCACCCACCAAGTGAAGGACTATCCAACGACATTCAATAGGACTGGAGCTGGACAACAGAGAGGTCCACTACCAACCCAGCTGCAGCGTTACAACCAGCAGAGAATCAGGCAAGCTTTTGCCTTGGCCGTTGAGGAGCCAGAGACAGAGACAGAGACTGAAGGAGATGTCATCGCGGGTGCTATTCTATTACATTCGCACCCGGTATTAGCTTTATTTGATTCTGAAGATTCACAAAGCTTCATATCATCAAACTTCATTACTGCATATCACTTAGATGTAGGATGTAGTAAGATGATTTGTAGAGTAATAATCGAAGGTGGACCTATTCCGATCACGGAGACTTGCTCCTGCCCTATCACTATCATAGGTCATACTTTTTTATCACCCCTTCTAGTAATGCCTCTCCCTAACTACGATATAGTCTTGAGGATGGACTGACTGAGTAAGCAACATGCCTTGATAGACTGTCACTGGGGTTACGTCATATTTAGTCCACTTGGAGGACCCAGGTTCGAGGTGGTTCGAGCACCGAAAAGCATTGGGTGTGTCTCCTACACCTTCATCACAGAAGATACCGGACCCCCACATCCCCTTATAGCAGAATTTTTAGATGTCTTCCCTGACAATCTTCCAGGATTACCCCCTAATCGAGACGTAGAGTTCACTATCTACCTAGTACCTGGCTCTTCACCCATCTCGCAACGATGCTACAAAGTCAACCCCAGGGAGGCCAAGGAGATGAAGGACCAGATTGACGAGCTCAAAGCCCAGGGATACATCAGGAGTGGAGCTTCACCCTGGGGCCACCAGTTTTATTTGTGCCAGAGAAGGATGAAACCGTACGAATGTTTATAGATTATCAGAAATTGAACAACATCACTATCAAGAATAAGTATCCTCTGCCCAGGATTGACGATATCTTCAACCAGTTGAGCGTAGTGAAAGTTTTCTCGAAGATTGATCTTAAGTTCGGATATTACCAAGTTAAAATACAGAAAGAAGACATTCCAAAGACGGCATTCAACACCAAATATGGGCAATATGAGTTCTTATCATGCCCTTTGGTCTTACAAATGCCCCAGCAGTGTTCCTGAACCTCATAAACAAGGTCTTCTATGAGTACCTCAACAAGTTTGTCGTAGTCTTTATCGATGACATTCTGATCTACTCCAAGACCAAAGAAGAACATGAGCAGTACTTGCGAATAGTCTTGGAGACATTAGGGAAGGAGAAACTATATGGTAAGATGTCCAAGTGCGAGTTCTTCTTAGACAATGTAGATTTTTTTGGCCGCGTTATCACAGGAGAAGGCATATCAGTTGATCCCAAGAAGATAGCAGCCATGGAGTCATGGATGACACCCAATTCAGTTGTAGAGATCAGAAGATTCTTGGGCTTAGCTGGGTATTACAGGATGTTCGTGAAGGACTTTGTAAGGATTTTTGAGCCTATGACAAAGCTAACCAGGAAGAATAAAGAATTTGTCTGGACCGAGGTATGTCAGGCATCAATTGAGGAATTGAAGAGAAGGTTGACATCAGCACCAGTATTATCGCTACCCTCAGGAACAGGTAGATTCTCTATCTATAGCGATGCTTTCGACAAGGGATTGGGATGTGTACTACCGCAACATGGAAAGGTAATTGCTTATGCTTCTCGGCAGTTGTGAAACCATGAGAAGAACTACCTGACGTATGACCTGGAGCTAGCAGCGATCATCTTTGCCTTGAAGCTTTGGAAGCACTACCTATGCGGTGAAAAGGTAGAGTTATATACAGACCACAAAAGTCAAAAGTATATTTTTATACAGAAGGAGCTCAACATGCACCAGATGCGATGACTATAGCTCATGAAGGACTTTCATGTCAATTTACAGTACCATCCGGGTAGGGCTAACGTCGATGCTGATGAGCTTAGTAGGTACCTGATGGCTATGTTTCTAAGAAAGGACATGTTGTCCCAAATTGGATCACAGTCAACCTAATTTAGAGAATTAACAAAAAGATATCTGATATGATCCAATACGACACTTCAAGCTCAAGACAGAACATCATCTACGATCCAATACAACATATCAAGTTTAAGACAGACGTCATAAACAAAGTTGTTACATTGCAAATGTATTTATTCTCAGATTTTAATTTTTTATTTTATTGAGTCTAGGTAAATGTACGTTGAGTCGCACTGAGTCATCTCAACCCCTAGACTTATTACTCCAAGCTCCACCATACAATCCCTGAACCAAACCACACCACTCTAGCCTATATAAAGCTTCTGGCCCAAGGTAGACAGAGTTCGGGCCGAACTCTGACCCCTGAAAATTAGCAACCTAATTTTTAGGAACACATTGCTACGAGCTCTCCAACGTTCGAAGTTTTGAATAT
Source organism: Iris pallida (assembly GCA_029216955.1). Taxonomy (NCBI): domain Eukaryota; kingdom Viridiplantae; phylum Streptophyta; class Magnoliopsida; order Asparagales; family Iridaceae; genus Iris; species Iris pallida. The sequence continues at coordinate 9,590,848 of JANAVB010016600.1, read as the reverse complement.
TTGGGACAGAATTCTGGCCGAACTCTGCCTCCCCTAACTAGTATATATAGGGCTTGATTTCTCTCATTTCAAAATATCTCTCACTCTTAATCTTCTAAGCCATATACATTCTAAGCCTTACTCTTCCAATCTACTAGCCACAAAACTTTCTAAGCCCCAAGGTGCTCAGTGCGATTTAGCTAGACATTTCTGTACAAGAGTAGAAAATAAGTCACTTGGACAATTCTATGTTTCGCCTCTACGAAGTTGTAAGAAGTTGGCATGCTCTTTTGAGTAAAGGCACGTGTGTACCCTATTTTACAAATAGTACATTTCAATCCTGAGCGAGAGTTCTCAGGCCTGAACTAGTCCTCCACGAGGAAAACCAGGTTATATCGCTATATTTGTGTGTGCTCTTCTGAACTCTTTTAATTTTCGCATTATCACTTTTATTATTTATTCTCTTGGTAGTTGCTTTCGGGACTTAGCATACAGTTGATTTTTTAATTGGTTCTTATAGTCACAAACTCTATTCACCCCCCTCTAGAGTTGTCTATGTTGGCCCATTGGTCATATGGTCAACCTAATTTTAATAATTGATCAAACTCTGTCTCGATATGTGAAGCTAGTCAAGATGTATCGGACTCTTGGACATGAACAAGAACAGCTATCTACATAGTTCAAGACCGAAGCTATGTTTGCCTGCTCGAGTATGTATTTTCTTTGAGCTATGTATTTTTCATTTTATTGAGTCTAGGAATACGTTGTACACCGAGTCGTACTGGCAAATAGGCTATTCTAAAATGTTTTCAAAACACTTTTAAAATGTCCTTTATTTTGAAAAACATTCTTTTAAACAAAAGCTTCAAAACGGTTTTCAAAAAGGTTTTCAAAAATCCCCAAAAATTGTTTTTAAAAACCCTAACCTAACCCTGACAGAACTCGGCCAGAGTTCGGCCAGAGTTCGGTCGGTGGCCGTTTGATTTTTGAATTCTCTGGAACTTGGTCCTCCTGCAGTTACGGATTTGACCGAGATTTCCTCATAGAGTTCTGTCCGAATTTTGCCCAAATTCTGCCAGAAATCTGTCTTTGGAATTCCTATAAATAGAAAAGGATTTCGATCATTTCAACTCACTCATTCAGTTTCAATCTTCTATCTATCTAAAGCTTTCAATCTTCCAAAGAGTTTTTCTTGAGCTTTAAATTTCAGATCCCAAGCCAATTACAATCCTCTAGTCGATTTGCCAGTGCGGTACGGTCTAGAAGTTTCTGAGAGATTGTAATCAGAAGGCTTGATTGAAGAATACCTCTTCACATTTGAAGTTGGACGAGTTCTTCGTATCAAAGCTCGCGTTGTAGAAGTTACAAGGACTTCGTAAGAAAACTTGCGGTTTACCAATAGTGGATTCAACTGGTAGTAAGAGTTCTACCGACTGGATTAGTCCTCAACAGAGGGAAACTAGATACATCGCTGTCTTTGCTCTGCCTTTACTTTACTTAGTTGTGATTATTATTCTGTGATCTTGCTGCTAACATTTTTTAATTAGCATTATTCTGCTGCCTACTCTATTCACCCCCCTCTAGAGTATTATGTTTTACGATTTCGTTCCTACAGTCTACACGTTCCTTCAATTGGTATCAGAGATCCGGTCTCTTGATAAAGGATTAACATCCTAAGAGCTGATCCATGACAACCACACAACCCATTTTCCCCAACTATGGTGAAGAACAGTCCACTAATAGGCCACCCCTATTTGATTGATCCAACTACACCTAATGGAAGACACGAATGAGTTCTATCTGGAATCACTAGACTTTGACTTATGGACCATATTCATAGATGCTTATAAGAAGCCTGCTAAAATTGTTGTTGAGGAGAATCTCATAGAGAAATCCCACGACAAATACACTGATCAAGAAAAGAAATATGCTAGTCTAGATGCTAGGGCTAATACTGCTTTCTTCTGTGCTATAGACAGGACTGAATTCAACAGGGCATCTATGTGTTCCACTTTTTACAAAGTATAGAACCTTCTAGAAGTGACTCATGAAGGAACCAGTCAAGTCAAAGAATCAAAAATCAGTCGGCTAATACAGGAGTACGAAGCATTCAAGATGAAGCCCAATAAGACGATCAAACAAATGATTACTAGATTCCTCGACATCGTCAACCCTTTATCTTCCCTCGATAAGGACTACTCCAACCATGAGAAGACACGCAAGGTGCTAAGGGGACTAACGAAGAACTGGAACACCAAAGCCATGGCAACCATCGAAGGCAATATTCTCACCACCATGTCTCTAGAAACTCTGGTGGGCAAACTAATGACACATGAGCGTGACCTCAAGGACTTTGAAGAATCTGCTCCAAAGGAAAAAGAAATCGCTCTAAAAGATCATCGTCGAAAGGCTACTCCAGATGAAACAGACGATGATGACTCCGATGGTGATGATCAAGCGCTCATGGTTTGCAACTTCAAGAAGTTTCTACGTTTTAACCAAAGAAAAAAGGAACAACACAAAAAAGACGATGAAGAGCCTATCTGTTTCGACTGTAAAAAGACGTGGCATGTCAAAAAAGACTGCCCTACAGCAAAGAAAGAGAGCCGATATGAAAGATCATACAAGAGGCCATCCTCTCAAAAGTATGCAAAAACAAGCATTTGGCACGAAAGCGAAGCCAGTGACTCAGAAGAATAAGAGGATACTCCCCAAGATACTGCAAACGTCTGCATAATGGCAACGTCCGACAAGGTAACAAATGATCCACTTGATGACTTTATTTTTGATGAACTTTGGGATGCTTTTAGTGACTTACTTGAAGATCCCAAGAAGTTACTTAGCAAGTACAAATATGAAAAGGATAAAATCAAGACTCATGAAGGCGGATCTTCATAGACTATCATGCTTGCTTGATAATGTTAGAGACACATCTCCCACTGATAATACTGAGGAATTATCCAAGCTTAAATTAAGCTTATACGATGCTGAATCTTGTATTGAGAAACAAATACATGATCTTACCGTACTCAACAAATAGCTCACGGAAGAGAAAAAGAAGTATAATGCTGCAGCTGTAAGAATTAGTGCCTTGACTGCTAAATATGATGAAATGTATACTGCCTCTAAAAGATTAGAGATCGGGCTGGGCAAACAGGTTATTCAACCTCAAACTCAGTCTCACAGTCACAGCACTCACATGAGACACAAGACCACTCAACACAAGAATACACGACATAGGAAAAACATACATACACATGCTACACACAAACACGCTTTTATGTACACATACTCTCATGCAACACGTCAATCACCCACACATAGACATCATTATCATCCTGCTCCTAGCACAAACATGCTACATGTCACTACTGTGGTAAGTATGGACACACTTCACCACAATACAGATTCAGAAGATTAGTTGATTTAAACTTGTATGCATGGGTACCAAAGACTAACATTTCAGGACCCTCAAGAATTTGGGTACCAAAAGTCACATCTACTCGTGGTGTAGGTGGACCTTCCTTCATCTTATAGAAGCAAATAGATTCTCGATAGTCGGTGCTCGCGACATATGACTGGAAATGTAAATCTTTTCGTAATACTATCGATGAAAAGGAAAGGATATGTATCCTTCGGTAATAATTTAAAAGGTTATATTATAGGTAACGGTACTATTGGTAATCCTCCATTTCCTGTCATTAAAGATGTATGTTTAGTTAAAGAGTTAAAGCATAACTTGCTCAGTATTAGTCATCTTGCTGACAATGGATATGATATTAACTTTAGGAAAACTAAATGCTCTATATATGATAGATCAACTGGGGGCATCACTTTTGAAGGGATAAGGGAAGATAATATCTATATATTCTATCTCTCGAAAGATACTAACAATGCAGGAAGATGCCTCTACGCTCATAAGGATAAAAGATTACTATGACATATGCGTCTTGGACATGCAAACATGGATACCATATCAAGACTGCCAACCAAGAAGCCAGTAAGAGGATTACCAGATATCACATTCAAAAAGGATATGTACAGAATGTGAGAAAAATAAGGTGACTAAATCCTCTTTTAAATCCATCAACTCTGTAAGTACTACTAGACCCTTACAACTTCTTCATATGGATTTGTTCGGTCCCAGTAGAGTAGCCAGTCTTGGTGGAAAACTCTACGCCTTTGTGATTGTTGATGATTTTTTTCGATTTACTTGGATTTTTTTTCTTTCAAACAAAAGTGATAATATTTATGTTTTCAAAATTTTTGCTAAAAAGGTTCAAAACGAAAATTGCTTCATGATTACTCGAATCCGAAGTGATCATGGGGGCAAATTCGAAAACTCTGATTTCAAGAAGTTTTGTGATTCAAATGGTTTTAATTATGAATTCTTGTGTCCTAGAACTCTCCAACAAAATAGTGTTGTGGAGCAGAAGAATAGAACTCTTGGCGATATGGCCAGAGTCATGTTGAATCAATTTTTACATCCAAAATATTTTTGGGCAGAAGCTGTAAGTACAATATGCTATATCTTGAATAGGGTTTTGATTCGACCTATTACGAAGAAAACTCCCTATGAAATTTGGTTTGGTAGAACACCAACTATTTCTTATTTTCGAGTGTTCGGTTGTCGCTGCTTTATCCTGAATACCAAAGACAACTTAGGCAAGTTTGATGCCAAAGCTGACGAAGGTATTTTTTAGCTTATGCTGCCAAGAGTAAAGGATACAGAGTGTTTAACAAATGCTCCATGATTGTTGAAGAATCTGCTAATGTTACTTTTGATGAGAACAATAGTTCAGCAACGGTTCTTGATGACGACGATGATGTCCACATCAAATCTATAACTCCTATCCCTAAGGATATAACATATGGAACCAGTTCTCTGGATAGCTTACCAAAGAAGTTTCACTTCACACCAGAACATTTGAAAAACTTAGTAATAGGTGAGGTATCAAAAGGAGTAAGTACTCATTCATCTGTTAGAGACTCTATAACTAGTACTGCTTTTATTTGTCAAATAGAACCCAAAAATATTTTAGAAGCTTTTTTTGATGAAATTTGGATATCTGCAATGCAAGAAGAACTCAACCAATTCGAAAGAAATCAGGTTTGGGAACTTGTTCCTAATCCTGCTGATCATTCGATCAATGGTACTCGATGGGTCTTTCGTAACAAAGTTAATGACGGTTCAGTCACACGTAACAAAGCACGTCTCATAGCTCAATAATACAACCCAGAGGAAGGTATCGACTACGATGAGACGTATGCTCCTGTTGCATGACTTGAATCAATCCGCATGCTTTGTGCCTTTGCAAATTTTCAAAATTTCAAACTCTTTCAAATGGATGTTAAAAGTGATTTTCTAAATAGTTTTATTAAAGAAGAAGTTTTTGTAAAACAACCACCTGGTTTTGAAAACTATAAGTTTCCTGATCATGTTTTCAAGCTTAAGAAAGCTCTTTACGGCCTCAAACAAGCCCCTCGAGCTTGGTACGAACGCCTAAGAACTTTCTTACTTTAAAAGGGCTTTACAAGAGGGAAGATTGACACGACACTCTTTATAAAATCAATTGATGACATAATTCGATTAGTGCAAATTTATGTAAATGACATCATCTTTGGGTCTACTAATGAGGTATTATGCCAAGAATTTGCCAAGTTTATATAGAATGAGTTCTAGATGAGCATGATGTGGGAGCTTAACTACTTCCTTGGATTGCAAGTCAAACAAAACTCACAAGGAGTCTTCATCAGCCAATCAAAGTATACAAAGGACATGCTGAAGAAATTTGATCTTGACAACATCAAACCAATCAATACTCTGATGGCTACTACAACTAAATTAGAACCTGATGAAAGCGGCAAACCAGTCGATCAACGTAAGTATCGAGGTATGATTGGTAGTCTACTCTATTTAACTGCTAGTCGTCCCGATATCATGTTTAGTGTTTGCCTATGTGCTATCAAGCCAACCCTAAGGAATCACACATGACCGAAGTTAAGCGTATCTTTCGATACCTTAAAGGCACTGGTACGGTAGGCTTGTGGTATCCCAAAACCACATCCTTTGACTTGATCGGTTATTCGGATGCCGATTTTGTTGGATGTAAAGTTGACCATAAAAGTACTAGCGGTACATGTCATTTATTAGGCAAAGCTTTAGTCTCTTGGTTTAGCAAGAAGCAAAACTTTGTTGCACTATCTACAACAGAAGCTGAATACATAGCTGCAGGACGTTGTTATGCTCAGATTTTGTGGATGAAGCAAACCCTAGCAGACTATAATTTATCTTTTAAGCACATACCTATATTCTGTGATAATACTAGTGCTATTAACTTGACAAAGAACCAAATATGTCACTTACACACTAAGCATATAGAAATTCGACACCACTTTCTAAGAGATCATCAATTGCAAGGCACTATTAATCTAGAGTTTGTTGACACTGATCATCAGCTAGCAGACTTTTTCACTAGACCACATGCCGAAGAGCGTTTCAACTTTTTTCGTCAAAAATTAGGAATCTTTGATGAAAATGTCATACAATAAGTCTTACCTGTGCAAATACTTGTTAAATCAAAGTCGTACATGTTGCATTGTTTTGGGTATAAGTCGAAGGGGCCCTTCTGACAACAAGGCGTAAAAGCCTAAGCAACATGGTGCCTAGTGTCTTCGGACTACCGCTAGGTCGCATGTTCATTTATTTTATGGCTAATAAAATCCATTATTATAGACCATCTTCTCTCTTTTTGTGACCATTCCTGAACTGTTTGGAGTTCTGGACACAACAGAATTGAACTCGGGCCGAGTTCTACCTATGGTAGAACAGAACTCGGGTCGAACTCTGTCTAGTGAGTTCTAGAACTCTCAGCCCTCCTGGATGTCCGATCTGCCTTGATCAAAACAAATTATCCCTTATAAGCAGCCGGCCCTACATATTTCTTACCCGAAAATTATACTCCTTCTTCATCTTCCACCTCTTTCCAACCTATTTTCTCCAAACCCTAACCCTAGTTGTCACGACCCACACCCTAGAGTAAGGGCACGAGAAGTGGGTACATCCAGCCTACGCCGCAATATCGGCAGTAGAACGCTGTCCTAGGTCACAACATCTAACAATATAATGCTAAGCAGTTTATACTCCCCGAATGGGGGTGACATAGCAGAATGTAAACTCAATCACAACTAAGGAAGAAGAAGTACGATATGATATAGAACTCAAAATAAAATACAGATGATCAGAAGAGTCTAAGTGTCTAAGATAACAACTCAGCAGCATCCAAAATACAAAGTCTCAACTACAGAATATGAATGAATATATACAATCCAGATCTCAAATAACAGAATAGAGCCTAACTAAACTAGTCTAGGCAGTAGGGGTAATGTCATCAGCTAGAGCTGGGTCCTCCTGAGAGTCCAGCTCACAAGTGTTGTCTAGATGGGCTCTATAGTAGGTCGGGCAGAAGTCCTCAGTATCATCTGTAATATTTTTAACAGGTCCAGTCAGGACGGGAGCGAGCACAGTACATCTCATGCAGTTCATATCATGGCAGGAAATATAAAACAAGCAATAGAGTAAGATACATAAAACGCTGTAAGAAGATGTACATGAAAACAGGAGAGATATTTGATAACTGGAAATATATACATGATAAGTAAGAACTGTAAGCGACTAGTAATTTAGAGTACGTGATGGCATGTAATTAGTTTGGGTTGAACATGATAAAACATGAAAAGTAATAGAGTGGACATGATGGATAAATCATATGACCATTTATACTCACCCCTACCCACAATCAATACACAAGGATCCAGTCAAGTTATGTTACGGACATGATATTTTGGTTACACACGAGACGCATGAGGAAACATGAACGTACACAAGAGCACATGAAAGTACATGAGCATACATGAAAGAACATGAGAGAACATGAGTGTACATGAATAACGCAAGAGCAAGGAATACATGATGTACATGAAACACACGACATTAAGTATCCGATGCGCCCGCTAAGAGGGATAACATCCCAAGAAGAGATCCATATAGTACCAATCCGTGATGATAACGTGACAGCATCAAGTAAAGTAATCTAGAGCAAAAATATAAGTCGTGACAAGTATGAAACGATCAGAGAATGTACTCGCCTGTATCCTGAGTATCTGAAGAATATCGAGTGGTGTCTATCTCCTATAGAACAGTACAAGTTACTATGAGTCTAAAATGATAATAAGATGCAATTCAATGCATTCTACATAAATCTAGGTCAATCTAGACCAAAGTCAACTCTTGGTCAACTCTGATCAACCCTAGAAGTCAAACTAGGTCAACTAGGCCAAACAAGTCTATACTAGTCTATTCTAGGTCTAATCAAGACTAAACAAGTCTAACTAGACTCTATACTGGCATTCAAGCCACACCCGTTGGCTAAGAGTCCTAGGCTATAGGCCATTAGGCAATATCATGCCTAAAACCTACCACATATCACATCTTAATATATATACCTAGTACAAAATAGTACACTCAATGATACATAGGATACATGAATATGTGAATCTCACATTCATATATATATACATAGAAAACAAGGAAAGGGAATATGATTGTGTACATGTGTGTGTGTGTGTGTGTGAAGTGGAAAACATAGTTGTGTGTGTGAGGGTTTTAAGGTGTAACAGTGAAACAGTGGAGTGAACTAAGGAAATCAATGTTTGAATACATGTGTGGGTGTTAGGTAAATGAAATCAGGAACTCAGGAATTGTGAACTCATGTGATAGTGATATCATGTGTAATCAAGTTGACAGTTAACATTAAACCAGTTTGACATAGGAAACTAACATTGGAAATCAACATAGGAACTAAACCTGGGATTGAACACTTCAATTTAGTTTCAGAGCTGGAATTAAATGACAGTTCATGAGAAATAGGACTGCAACATTGGCAGCTAAGTATCCTTCCAACCAAAATCAAATCCCATTCAACAACACTAATATGTGATGCTTTAACAAAGTAAAATTACTTTGAATCTCAGAAATTAAACTAGAACCTCTTATTAGAATTCAAAATAGGTTTTTAAAAAGGAAAGGAAATCAAGGACAGTGATAACAGTCCTACCTATATCATTTATCAACGCAAATCCAAATTGAAATCTAAATAAAACAATACTAACCAAAAATCAACTTAACAACAGTCTAATTCACATGTGCAAGGATTTAAACATGGAATTAATCATTTAGAAATCGGGTTAGACAGGAATTTAAGTGACAGTGAAATAATAAATCAAATGACAGTTCTACATAGGAAAATCAAATTCGAAATTAAATCACCAATGAATTCTAACTAATCAGTGAACTAACAATGGAAGTAACAAAGGGAAATGAACTTACAATTTCAGTCATAACAGGATTTAGGGAAATCAAGGACAGTTCCTAAGATACCAATCTACAGTTAACCAAGTGAACTAGTTGACAGTTCAACCATCAACCCTAACACCAATTTCGAATCTATTTCCCATTGAAACCACTTGAAATGCAACATAACTAACAGTGAACTAGCAACATATAATTTGGATCAAACATTGAATCTAAGGATCAAACATCAGTTTTAAAAACAGGAAATTAATGGCAGTTTAATAGGAAATAAATCATTCAAAACTAGATGTGAGTATCAGTCAATACATAACAGCCCAATCCCATTGTCTAATTTCCATTCCATGACATAAAGCCTAATCTAATATGTAAAACCTATCTAACATGAACCAATACATATGTAGGATCAATCAATATGACAAAATCAATAATTAGACAGTTAAAAATAGAATTAAACTCAGTGAAAAATAGAAATTGAAACATGTGTATCAGTTTTCATGGGAAACTAATTTTCGAATATGAAAAACACATTAATATGTTAAACTACGGATTGGTAATCAATATACTATATGTGCACGTGATGTACACCCCGTGTCGTGTCCCAAACCTGACACAAACGTGTCCAGAACTCGCACGTACCCATCAGTGTTCTGTGCACGCACAGAAGAGAACCCGTGCACTCACAAATACGTGTCCGATACGACATGAGGACTCGTGCAACTTGGAGAGCCTCGTGTCAATGTCCGCCCCAACGTGTGTAGCCCCCTTCCCGAAATTTTTGAAATATTTTTTTTATTTATTTAATTGATTAAAATGGTGATTTTAGAAGTTTTATAGATAATTATTTAGTTAATTATTATGGTAGATGATTTTATCCATGGTTGAGTTTTGAAGTACCAGACGACTATGAATTATGGCACGGATAGTGCAGTGGCATGCTTTGACTAGTGTTTAGCCATGGTAGGGGAATGCCGAGCCATATGAGTGTCCTAACTAGGAAAACCAGGCCAAGTTATAGCATGACCATTATAAATAAGTTTAACTAATATTTATTATATTTTTGACTTGTAAAAGACCCGTTTGTGTCGATGTAGCCTGAGCTGAGCCTGAACCGAATCCAAGCCTATGTGGGCATGTAGTGAGATCAAATGCACCCATGTAGTCATATTTTATGTGTGTACAAATATTCCTGCAATTATTATTAGGTATTGAGGTACAATTTTAACTATTTGAATATTTGTACAAAACTGGTATTTATTACTAAATATTGTTTTACAATGTATGTACAATTTTCTGGACTCAGACAAAGGTGAATGGTGTAGATTCACCAAACCACCATTTAATTATTTTAGTATTATTTTATTATTCTGGGTTATTAAATAAATATATTATTGCTATTAGATATTATTATTTGTTAATTGAGTATTTATTGGTATAAAATATATGGGGTATATATGTATATGAATGTGTGAAAATATATATATATATATATATATATATATATATATATATATATATATATATATATATATATATATATATATATATATATATATATATATATATATATATATATATATGTGTGTGTGTGTGGTGTGTATAAAAAATATATATATATTAAATGTGTGTATATATGTACAAATGTATATTATGAAGGTATATTTGTATGTATATATAAATATATTATATTTATGTATGTATGCGTACGTATATATAAATATACATATATAGGTGTGTGTGTGTGTGTGTATGTATAGATAAATATGTGTGTATGTATACGTATATAAATTATATGTATATAGATACATAGGTATTTATATGTATATGTGTATATAGAGTTTATATATAATAATAGTAAAAGAAATCAAAGAAGAAATAAAAACCCCTAACCCAGCCACTTGTCCTGGCCCAAGTCATCAGCCCGGCCTGGACAGCCGAGCTCGACTCCCTGCAAACCCAGGCCCAAGCCAATGCATATGCTGCACAGGCCACTCTCCAATTGGACTATTACATAAACCTAATAGCACCTATAAAAGCCCCTGATAGCCTCCAAGTTCAAGGGACGAAATAGTAGCCGCCGCCACCATCTTCTTCACATCTCGAGCCACCACTCTTCCGTAGCCTCTCTCTCGCGCTTTCTATGGTTGCTGCTTCTACCTCCCCCTCGTCGTCGACCTCTTAACCTCTCCTCTGCCGTAGTATGATCAGGTGGCCCTGCTTGAACGGGATAGTGAACTGCACTTCGGTGCTGCTCGACATGATGGCCAGGCACGGACTAGTCCGGGACGACGAGTGCTGCTACGAGATGTTGATCATTGCACTCTGCAGAGAGAACAGGTTTGAAGACGCCATGGGATGGTTCGATAGAATGTTGGTCCACCGAGCTGTTAGAATTTCAAAAACTTATATAGCAAAGCTGTCGGTAGAGCTCTCCAGAAGTCAGGACTATGAAATTGGTGATGGTACAATTGGAGTAATGGTATGGCTGGCGTGCTGCAGGCGGAGAACTTCTCGAACGGGACTTGCATAACCACCTTGTCATCAAAGATTGTTAATCGCTGCGAGCGAACATTAGCCGAAATAGCTGATAAAGCAGTCCCAGCAGTTGCAGATTTGGCGAGTGTTTACTTGGATAAATGCTCTGCACGAACTCTCGGAACACGAAATCTTGAGATGTAGGCATTTTTATCTTAATCAAATCCACAGGAAGCTGGCGTTGATGTCGACCCTTTGGGGGACTTGAACACAGAGACAGAGCTGCCACATTTTCTTGGAAGTTTTGAATGCGTTGAAGAGTATAAAAGAGTCTTTGATTTATTACTTGAATGTGTGGAATTGTCCTACAGACATGGAACAATAAATCGTGGTTGTTCCTTCAAATTAAGGTAATTATCACTTTAAACCCTCTATACCTTTAGTATTTTCCTTTTAACCATAAACAATAGGTAATTGTATCAAGTGGGTCCCATTCATGATTCATAATATGACAACTTTGGCATAGGCCCCTAAAAGTTTAGACAATTTGTAACTAATCCTTATACTATTATTCTTAAAATATACATATGATATATAATTTTATGTTAGGATATTTTGTAGGTACTATTAGTTTTACTTATGATATTAATATAATAAATTTTTCAATAATATTTACAAATAAAATATGGAATATATGGTAAGCTACTATTTAATAGTAAACGGATAAAACTTTCGCCTTAACCCTCATGAAATTGGTATTGCCTATACAAATAAATAACCAACATATTAGTTAGATTATAATATAAATTTATATTAATATTGGGCTTCCTTTGGATTTATTTAGGCTATTGACCAAGGTTGTTGTACCCACAAGTTCAGCACAACACCGGACAAAACCAGGCAAGTATACCTTGCCAACTTTACAGTATAATTTATATGCATGTTCATTATCTCGCTGCTCTTCTTTTCCCTTACATTCGTGATTGCTTGTTCCATGTCTAGTACACTCATCCTGTTATAGATCTACTTTACATGTTTTTAGTTGTCTGCACATTCTCGTTCCTTTCGGTTATGATATTTCTATCTGTTACACTGTGTTAGTTTCATATGTATTTCTTGATAGAGTCGTCTAGTCCTACACTACGATTCCCTCGACTTGAATATAACTTGACTTGACTTGACATGACTTGAGTAGGACTTGACTTTGACATTCTACAGATTGGGAGTACTTACCTTGACTACGGTCTATAGGATTTTATACTAGGATTGGCTACTGTCTTGGTTGTGAGTACTTGCCTTGACTGCGATTGAGACACTATAGATTGTGAGTACTTGCCTTGACTGTAGTCTATAGCTTTGACCTATTAGCCATTTCTAGTATGGCATGCCAGTGTCTTAGGATCTTTGCGTTTAGATCTTGAGTCTTGGTTCATTTAGTCTTGTTGGATCCCTTGATTGTTCTTTACTTCTTGGTATATTTGTACTGTTACATGTTGGCTTGTATATTATGTATCTTGCTAGTTCTCTGAGGACCTGATGATCTCTTCAGGTTTAGCGATTGCATGGAGTTAGTTAGCAGAGCAGGATTGTAGAGGATTGCGATCTATGATACAGGTATTTGCTTGTGATACTTCTTTATTATCCTCTCGTACTTTATATTCAGTACCATGATATTCTGCTTACTTTATGGACTCATATCATTCTTGGAGTCTAATCGAACAATATGCTAATGGGCTGCAGACCATGACCCATACTTGTTCATTCCTATTTTATATGATACATGTGGATTGAGATATAGTTTAGATTAGATATGATACCTTGCCCTGGACAGCTTATACGTACTCGAGTCGGGGCTGGAGTCCGCTCGATACGTAGCTGGCTTGCTCACGGGCTCGCGTCCGAAAAGCGGGTGCGGGTCGTGACAACGTGTGTGTCAAAAATCTCGCGTCCTAGTGGCGTGTCCAACGAGTAATTGCCCCCGAGTAGCAGGGGACTGCTGCTGCGTGTAGTGCGCGTGGAAACAATGTGTTCCCGTATCCATTCAGACACGACACGACACAATGGACACCTCAGTCCAACAGAAATTGATAAGCGAGACCAAACCCTAATTTCCTATTTAAACCAAAATCGAAAACAAGGATGAAATACCCAATGTGGCATTTCATCGAACACCTATGCGTATCCACTAATACGTGTCCGATACGGACACGTATTGGACACAAAAATTAACAAAGCCTAAACCAACAGTGAGGGTAGACCTAGGGCTTCCTAATCATGCAATTAAAACACTATTTTATGGAGGGGATTAGAATTTACCTAGGGGTTTGAAATGGCTCAAGAAGCCCCAAAGTGAGTTGTTCCTCAAGCTACCCAAACTCTTCCAAATTGCCCATTCCCTGAAATTTCTCACCATAGCCATCAAAAATACAGAGATTAGAATCTATTGCAATAAATTAGGAAGAAAAAGGAGTTGTAATGGAGGAGTTATGGATTGGGGAAGAAAAGGTTTACCTCTATTTTCAACTTGCTATTTTTTCTAAAGAGGCTCGCCCTAAGTTTGAGGAGACATTAAATAGGGATGTGGATCCCTAGGTGGCTGGCCATAAAAGCTAGGTTTTGGGGAATAAATCAATGGCTATAAATCAATCTAACTAATCCAATGGTTCACAAGCCTAGGTTTCACACTAGTCAAGTTGTGACCTAGTTGTTCCATCTAGTCATGACTTAACCAAGGCTAGCAAATTCTAACTAACACTAACCATGGTTAGCTAAGACTAGCTATGACTAATCTAGGTTAGGTCAAATCTAGTCTAGGGCTAAACACACTACAAGGCAATGAATTAAATAATATTAAAATCACACCATTCTTAATAATATATTAAATTCCAAATAATATATTAAAATCACATACCTCTAGAATCATGGTATTTAAAATTTTTGCATTGTCGCATGCTTGGCAGCAAAAATCTTAAATTCCCATACCCGAGAAATACGTCCAAAATCTGACTACATGTCCTCACTATGCCAGCTAACATGACCCAGAAGACTCTAGATTCCATAATTGAGGCGACCTAGCCCATATGATTTGGTAAAAGATTAAATCAACAACAAAACATCCAGATTTAAATCCATCAACAAAATATGAGAGATAGGAACAGATGTAATTGAATTTCAAGATGGATATAACGAGGCAAGGTAGGAATGGAATCGAGAAGAACAAAAACCTGCAAGCACCTCTCCTACTGCCTGAGCATCCTCAAATGTCATAGCGTAAGCTCGCCCTTGCTGGCCTCCTCTAGCCTGCTGCTGGTCTACTGGAGCCCTGGCTCCTGCTCCCTGAGCTGTCCGTCCCGCAGACTTGGGACACTCTCGCAACTGATGATCTGATGATCCGCAGAGTAGGCACTTGCCTAGCCTCATCCGGAATTTACCCCAATCGTGTCCTGGTTTCTTATAGAAAGGGCAAAAGATAACATGCTGCTGTCTAGGAGCCTGCTGCTGTCTCTGCTGCTGCTGATGTCTCTGCTGGAACGGCTGCGGCTGGAACTGCCTCGACTGCTGGTGCTGAAAGTGAGGCCTCTTGGCCTAGCCTCCGCTGCTGCTGCCCCCAACAGGGTCTCGCCCCCTCTACGAATCTGTCGAGGCGGTCGAACTCTCCAGCGTACTCCTCTACTGACAGGCTCCCCTGAACTAAGCTCTCAAACTGCGACTCCAAGGCTTGGAGCGCTGCATCTGGAAAGAACTTCTTCTTGAAGAAGCCCTTGAACTCCTCCAGGTCTGTCTAGCTACCCCCACCTTGGGGTCTGACTGATACCAGGTGCGAGCAAGATCTCGTATCCGGCTAGCTGCTGCCTCTATCTGGAGATCTGCCGGTATCCGGGCCAGGCAAAAGATCTCCTCTATATGCTCGATCCACTCGTCAGTATATAAAATCCCCTCCGTCTCCAGGAAGTCTCTGGGGCTCATCTTCTGGAACTGCTCTATCCCAGGTGTCTTCGGCTGCTGGACTATTGGTCGAGCTGTGACTGTAGTAAGGGCCAACTCCATGCCCCTGGCCTGTCGGGCCTGCTGTGCCTCCATAAACTGCTGAAAGTAGGTGAACATCTGTGTCGCGTCTACGTATCCTGTAGGCGGCGGCTGCTGGAAAGGCACCTCTGGGATGACTGGGTCCTGCCTTCGAACTGTGGAGGCATACCCACTGCTGCTGGTGGAGGGGCTCCTCCGAACGCAGCTGAAACGCCTACCCCAGCTGGCATGACTGGGGCTGCGGTACCAGGGGCTGGCTGGGTATGAGAGGTGGCAGACCTCCCATCGGTGTCCCCCTGGCCCTGGCGATGTGATCTTGTCTCAACCATCCTGGAGACAGATCAAAAGAAACAATTAATGAGAATGAGTCGAAATAGCAAAGGAGGACAGTTATATTCAAAGGAGAACAATATCAGCAAGAACTGAGATGGTATGAATTAGATAAGAGTTTTTCCTAATGTGATTAAGTACCTTCAAAATATCCTAATCCTACTGCAGGCTGTTGTAGCACCCAGTTTTCCAAATAAGGATAATTTTGAAATTTCGTGTTTATAATTATTTTAATAATGATATTTAATTCATGATATGATTTTGGTGATTTTAAATTATTTTAAAATTATTTAAATCAATGACTTGTGGTTTTGACATTTTGCTAGTGAAACCCTAGAGACTGTTTGACCTAGAGCCTAACCATGTGATTATGATATTTTAATATCATTTTTGGCCTAAGAATATTTTTGTATTTGATCTCTTTGAATTATTTTGATATTATTTATTATTTATGATATTGTTTTAGGGTTATTTGAGTCGCGTTCGAATTTCAACTCAATCCGACTTGAAACGGGGACCCGGGGGTAGTTTGACTCTAGTGGGACCCACACTAGTTAGGCATGGCCCACATGATATTAATTTTAGTCCACATGATAGAAATATTTTAGTTAGAGGTTAGACTAATTATTATGGAAGGTTAGTGTGATTAGAGACTTTAGAATGACTAATTTAGCCCCAACCAATTAGCCCTTTCCTAATACTCATAGAATAGGTTAGTGGGGGCATTTTGGACCTTACCATAATAGGA
Source organism: Iris pallida (assembly GCA_029216955.1). Classification (NCBI taxonomy): domain Eukaryota; kingdom Viridiplantae; phylum Streptophyta; class Magnoliopsida; order Asparagales; family Iridaceae; genus Iris; species Iris pallida. The sequence goes on along the minus strand of JANAVB010016600.1, from coordinate 9,573,920 downwards.
CAAATAGTCCCATATGGTCAGCCACTTTGGGAGAGGATAGGCTCAAGTTCATTTCATTATTCTCATCCACACTCTCTATCTTGTTCTTCCCCAAATTCCTAGAGAGCAATTCCTAGCAATTTCTCCACCAAATCCTTCCATTTCGCCACCAAATTTTCTTCTTTCCTTCTCCATTCTAGCCAAGGGGAAGCTACCCAAGTTTGGGAGGATTCGGAGCTCGTTCGTGTCCTTTTGGAATCTCTACGTGTCGGTGTCGCTCCGGGAAAGCTTTTCTTCGATTCGATCTACCGGGAGGTATAAATCCCTTCTCCTTTTCATTTCGTCATGCATATAGGTCTATTTTGAACCCATAGGAATGACCCCCATGGTTGTATCTCCATTTGTGTCTATTTCGTGTCCATTTGGAGGTCATAGGAGTGTCCTTTGTGTTGTGGTTGTGTCCATGTGGGAAAATCCCAAATTTGGACACTATGTTGTTGTTATGTATGAATGAATTATTACATGTTTAATCTCATATTTTCTATTGGAGATGTGTTCTATAGTGTCTCATATATATAATATTAGTGTAGAGAGTGAGTTCTTGATATATGTTATATACTGTGTTCTTTTGTCTCAAACTACCCAAATCCGTCATGATTTTTATCCACGTTTTTAATTTCAGCCCTAACTTAGAAATATCATAACTTCTGGCTCAAAGCTCGGTTTAATCTCTCATTTTTTTAAAGAAGCGTATTGAAGTTAGCTTTCCAAAAACATGTATTAATAGGCCTAATTCTTTCTGTAAATTTCTGGAGAATTATTTGAGTGTCAGCTGTACGAAAGACAAATGCGTTCTCGGTGTTTTCGCGATTCCGGGAGTTTCCGGAAACGAAAACGCGATCCGTTTGAAGTTTCGGAAAGCTAACACATAGATCTATAACATACTTTAATCCTATAATTTAATTCATGCTGAGTTGGTACATTATTGATTATTAGTAGGAGTTACTATTTGGCATAGGTATTTTGTGCACCCTTGTGTGTATAATGTTCTATTTGATTTTAACACATGTTAATGTATATACATTATGTAACTAAATAGAGAATACAAGCATGAGTAAATGGTTAAATAAATGATGTATGAGGTGTAAGTATCTTATCTAATGTAAGCATGTATAAGTATGACTTGTAATGAATATGTAAGTTCCATAGTATGTAATGTATGGTGCATATAGTAGTGCAAGAGAATAAATGAATGATGAATGAATACAAGCATGAATGTAATGTAATAATGGATGTAATGTATGCAATATACAAGTTAGTGAGATGTAATGTTCTATGTTAACACAAATCCTATATTACCTCATGTACCCCTTACACTATGTTGACACTCACACTTGACACTTTGTTCACTTACACTTTGACACTCATTGATATGTATACACTATGTATGCCCATTAACCCTCACTTGCCCCTTTGCCATGTTTACATACACACACATAGCCTCTTAAATAAGTAATTATGAATATAGTTAACTTAGCTATGTATGTATATTATATATGTTAGCATATTGTGTTGTAATATAAATTTATATAACCATTTGAAATGCCATAATTATAGACCTAATGTTGAATACCAATATATGCATGTGTATATGTGTAGACATATATAGCTTAAAGTAATAGATTACCTAGTGTATATCCAATATGAATTCTTGCCTATTTGAGTAATGAATAATTGCATGCTATATAGAGTTGGGTGTATGTTGGCTTGTATAGCCTTGTATTGATGTGTGCTTGCTAGGATAGTCTTGGTTAGATCTAGTAAGACTTGCTGGGTTAGGACATGACCTAGTTTGACTAGTGCAGTTGACCAGAGTTGACCAAGGGTTGACTTTGGCCTAGTTTGACCTAGATTCATGTAGAATGCATTGTAGTGCTTTATATTACCCTTCTGGACATGTGACTTGTGCTATCCTAATTAGGAGCCAGACACCTCTCCTTGGACAGTATTTACCTTGGACATTCAGATATCAGGCGAGTACATTCTCTGATCATTTCATATCTTTAGGATTATATTTCCTGCTTTAGATTACTTTACATGATGCTGACACGTTGGAAACACGGATTAGTACTATATGGATCTTGTTGTGCGATGTTATCCCCTTAGCGGATGCATCGGGTATTCATGTTCGTGTACTTTATCGTGAGCATCGTGTACTCCTTGTATTCATGACATTCGTGTACAAATCGTGTGAAATCGTGTATATTCATATATTCACATGATCTCGTGTGCGACTATACTTCGTGTGCAATAACATATCATATCTAGATCCTTGTGTATTGATTGGGGCGGAGGAGTAGAAGTGGTTATGTAATCAATCCAGTAGATTACTCGTGTACAACCTCTGTAGATTACTCGTGTACAACATCGTGCCGTTTATATAACCATCTTGTGCTCTGAATCACTAGTCACTTATAGTTCTCTAAATAGTGTAGCTATTTACTTACAGTCTCTCTCTTTTTTATCATGTTATTTCTTCAGATCCTGTATCTTACTCTCTAGCATGTTTATTTTCTAACCTGTTATGATATTGTTGAGATGTACTGTACTCGCTCATGTCCTGACTGGACCCGTTGATAAATTTTACAGATAGCTTGGAGATTGTCTGCTAGCCTAGAGGAGACACAGTAGAGGTTGTTTAGTTAGCTATTTTCAATTGTCTGGAGTTGTATTTACTTTATGGATTACTGTATCTGAGTTTGGAGATTTGAGATATATTTTTGGATTTATGTATCTTAGACACTTAGATTTCTCTCTGTTGTACCTCTTTTGTATTTCATGTTTTATCTATCCTTATCATGCTCTACCTTAGATGTGATTGAGTCTATATCTGCTATGTCACCCCCATTCGGGGAGTATAAACTGTTTAGCCTTATACTGTTAGATGCATGAAACCTAGGACAGCATTCTACCGCCGACACTGCGGCGTAGGCTGGACGTACCCACTTCTCATGCCCTAACTCTAGGGTGCGGATCGTGACACGTTTTTAGTGGTGGCCCATGCAGGTCGAGATTCGCATTAGTGCGATTTCGTAGTAGCACAACGACTTAGTTGTACTACTACGAGCCTGCTATAGGATATATAAATTAAGGTGTTAGGATGAGAGGATACTCAATCATTGTTAGGATTCTTTGAGAGATTCCTGGGATGACCCTTGAGAATCTCATTTTGAATTCCGATTTAAACTCCTTTTCCTTGTTTTGATTCACCTTTTTCCTTGATTTGAATTTGATTTTGTGGATTCATTGTAGAACTTTGAATCCTGGTATTAGTTGATAATTTTGATAAAATTTTGTAGTTGTTGATTTAATTTTGTATTTAGATTAATATTTTCAAATCCAAGGTACTCAATCACACTTAGGATTCTTTGAGAGATTTCTGGGACGACCCCTGAGAAACTCATTTTGAACTTCAATTGGAATTCCTTTTCCTCTTGTTTGGATTCACCCTCATTCCTTGCTATTGAATTTCAGCTTGATGGGTTCCTCTCGTTTGAACCGATGAGAAGGAACATATCTTCATTATTCTTTCTCGCCATTATTCTCTTACTTTCTTATTTACCTTTATCTTAAACTCTATCTCATTACATTAATTATATCTTGTCATCCCTACCAGATGTACTTCGAAACTCTTGAATCTTCGTATCTTTTGCATGGGGAAGGCTAAGGAAGTGACGTAAATCATGTAGCTTATGAGATTTATGAGAGATTATAGTATCAGCCTTGATAGGATATACTAGTCTTTTGGTGAGTATAAATTGTTATGAGAGATAGGGGCCTATATGTCTTAGTAATGCATCGTCATATGGTAATAGAATGTATTAATAGATGGTTAATAGGAAGATAATAGTTTGAGCATACCTATAGCCTATGATCAGTTCCTTTCCATCCTTAGTTAAGATCACTTTAAAATAGGTCCAGTCCCTTGGATATAGGTTCCAGTCCATATTTTATTGAAGTTCCATTACCGCAGTACAGCAGAGCAGTGTTGGAGGTATTCCTAGATTGATACTATCTAGATGTCCGTTTATTATTCCAGTGTTAGGAAGTGTTACCTTAGATATTGGGTAGGTTAGAGGCTCTAGAAGGAGTACTATCGATCTTAAATTTCGAGGACGAAATTTTTCTAAGGTGGGTAGAGTTGTAGCACCCAGTTTTCCAAATAAGGGTAATTTTGAAATTTCGTGTTTATAATTATTTTAATAATGATATTAATTCATGATATGATTTTTGGTGATTTTAAATTATTTTAAAATTATTTAAATCAATGACTTGTGGTTTTGACGTTTTGCTAGTGAAACCCTAGAGACTATTTGACCTAGAGCCTAACCATGTGATTATAATATTTTAATATCATTTTTGGCCTAAGAATATTTTTGCATTTGATCTCTTTGAATTATTTTGATAATTTTATTATTATTATATTGTTTTGGGGTTATTTGAGTCGCGTTCGAATTTCAACTCAATCCGACTTGAAACGGGGACCCGGGGGTAGTTTGACTCTAGTGGGACCCACACACTAGTTAGGCATAGCCCATATGATATTAATTTCTGGAAATTGCTGAGAAACCCAATTTCGGGGTGGGCTTTTATGAAATGCCCACCCGCTGGATAAGTTTTATGAAATACCCAGAATTAAGTATTTTCACGTTAAATATTCCAAGATTCCCTTTTAGATGTCACCCGCTAGAAACTGCTATTTTTATAATACCGAAACTACCCCTCCGCGCAAATTGGTCATCTATATGTATTTGAATTCAAAAAACTCAGATCTGGATTACGATTTTCGTCTTCTTCTTCACGGGAAATCTGAATTCCATTGCTCTCATATTCAGCAGAGATCGCAAAGATCGTTCGTAGTTCGGTGTGTTTTTCTTCAGTCGAACTCAGATCATCGCTCGTCATCATCACCATCATCATCATCTTCATCGTGGAGACATTTGAACTCAGATCTTCAATTGTGGAGAGAAGATCTTTCTTCTTCTTTTCCATAAGAATTATCATCGCTTTGAAAGAAGAACGAAACTCTTTATTCCTGAAAAAACTAAATTACACGTTTTAACACTGGAAATGACCATTCTCCGTCTTAATTAGGACGGAGAATGGCATTCTCCGTCTTAATTAGGACGGAGAATGCCATTCTCCGTTTTATTTAAGACGGAGAATGCCATTCTCCGTCCTAATTAACACGGAGAATGACATTCTCCGTTTCCGTCTTAATTAAGATCGAGAATGTCATTCTCCGTCTTAATTAGGACGGAGAATGGCATTCTCCGTTTTATTTAAGACGGAGAATGGCATTCTCCGTCCTAATTAACACGGAGAATGGCATTCTCCGTGTTTCTAACACGGAGAATGGTCATTCTCCTGCGTTTTAACACTAGAATGACCATTCTCCGTGATAAATTACACGGAGAATGGCATTCTCCGTCCTAATTAAGACGGAGAATGGTCATTCTCCGTTTAATTTAGCACGGAGAATGGCCATTCTCCGTCTTAATTAGGACGGAGAATGCCATTCTCCGTCTTATTTAACACGGAGAATGACATTCTCCGTTTCATTTAACACGGAGAATGGCATTCTCCGTGTTTCTAACACGGAGAATGGTCATTCTCCTGCATTTTAACACTGGAATGACCATTCTCCGTGTAAATTAAGACGGAGAATGTCATTCTCCGTCCTAATTAAGACGGAGAATGGTCATTCTCCGTGTAAATTAAGACGGAGAATGCCATTCTCCTGCATTTTATGGTTAGCTGAAACTTTGGAGGGCCATAACTTTTGACTGGGAGGTCGAAACGAGGTCCCGTTTGTCGCAAAATGAGCGTATCGTCGAGGAGACTGAAAGTAACCATTTCATCGTTAGACGGCCTTCCGAAATTTTAGATTCGCAAAAAAATGATGTTTGGACCTCCGTTTTAGCACTTTTGTCGTTCGTCCCGGTCTTTCCGAAATTTTTCGACGAGTTTTGAAGATTTTGAGGAGAAAACCTAGATTCGAAAGTGAGCAGCGTATGGAAGAAGATGGAGTATTGAAACATTTTTTTAAGAGCAGTTTTGTGGGTGTTTCCAATAAATTAAAAGGAAGTGGATAAGTTTCTCTAATTCTGGGCACGCGATGAAAGTTTTTTTAGCGGTGGGTTTTACATAAAACTTTTTTAGTTTTGGGCATTTCATAAATCTTCCCTATTAATTTTAGTCCACATGATAGAAATATTTTAGTTAGAGGTTAGACTAATTATTAGGATAAGGTTTGTGTGATTAGAGACTTTAGAATGACTAATTTAGCCCCAACCAATTAGCCCTTTTCTAATACTCATAGAATAGGTTAGTGGGGGCATTTTGGACCTTACCATAATAGGACAAATAGCTCCATATGGTCAGCCACTTTGGGAGAGGATAGGCTCAAGTTCATTTCATTATTCTCATCCACACTCTCTCTCTTGTTCTTTCCCAAATTTCTAGAGAGCAATCCCTAGCAATTTCTCCACCAAATTCTTCCATTTCGCCACCAAATTTTCTTCTTTCCTTCTCCATTCTAGCCAAGGAGGAAGCTACCCAAGTTTGGGAGGATTCGGAGCTCGTTCGTGTCCTTTTGGAATCTATACGTGTCGGTGTCGCTCCGGGAAGGCTTTTCTTCGATTCGATCTACCGGGAGGTATAAATCCCTTCTCCTTTTCATTTCGTCATGCATATAGGTCTATTTTGAACCCATAGGAATGACCCCCATGGTTGTATCTCCATTTGTGTCTATTTCGTGTCCATTTGGAGGTCATAGGAGTGTCCTTTGTGTTGTGGTTGTGTCCATGTGGGAAAATCCCAAATTTGGACACACTATGTGTTGTTGTTATGTATGAATGAATTATTACATGTTTAATCTCATATTTTTGTATTGGAGATGTGTTCTATAGTGTCTCATATATAATTAGTGTAGAGAGTGAGTTCTTGATATATTATGTTATATAGTTGTGTTCTTTTGTCTCAAACTACCCAAATCCGTCATGATTTTTATCCACGTTTTTAATTTCAGCCCTAACTTAGAAATGTCATAACTTCTGGCTCAAAGCTCGGTTTAATCTCCCATTTTTTTAAAAGAAGCGTATTGAAGTTAGCTTTCCAAAAACATGTATTAATAGGCCTAATTATTTCTGTAAATTTCTGGAGAATTATTTGAGTGTCAGCTGTACGAAAGACAAATGCGTTCTCGGTGTTTTCGCGATTCCGGGAGTTTCCGGAAACGAAAACGCGATCCATTTGAAGTTTCGGAAAGCTAACACATAGATCTATAACATACTTTAATCCTAGAATTTAATTCATGCTGAGTTGGTACATTATTGATTATTAGTAGGAGTTACTATTCGGCATATGTATTTTGTGCACCCTTGTGTGTAATATAATGTTCTATTTGATTTTAACCCATGTTAATGTATATACATATGTAACTAAATAGAGAATGCAAGCATGAGTAAATGGTTAAATAAATGATGTATAAGGTGTAAGTATCCTATCTAATGTAAGCATGTATAAGTATGGCTTGTAATGAATATGTAAGTTCTATAGTATGTAATGTATGGTGCATATAGTAGTGCAAGAGAATAATGAATGGAATGAATGCAAGCATGAATGTAATGTAATAATAGATGTAATGTATACAATATACAAGTTAATGAGATGTAATGTTCTATGTTAACACAAATCCTATATTACCTCATGTACCCCTTACACTATGTTGACACTATCACACTTGACACTTTGTTCACTTACACTTTGACACTCTTTGATATGTATACACTATGTATGCCCATTTAACCCTCACTTGCCCCTTTGCCATGTTCACATACACACACATAGCCTCTTAAATAAGTAATTATGAATATAGTTAACTTAGCTGTGTATGTATATTATATATGTTAGCATATTGTGTTGTAATATATAAGTTTATATAACCATTTGAAATGCCATAATTATAGACCTAATGTTGAATACCATATGCATGTGTATATATGTGTAGACATATAGCTTAAAGTAATAGATTACCTAGTGTATATCCAATGTGAATTCTTGCCTATTTGAGTAATAAATAATTGCATGCTATATAGAGTTGGGTGTATGTTGGCTTGTATAGCCTTGTATTGATGTGTGCTTGCTAGGATAGTCTTGGTTAGGCCTAGTAAGACTTGCTGGGTTAGGATATGACCTAGTTTGACCTAGTTTGACTAGTGCAGTTGACCAGAGTTGACCAAGGATTGACTTTGGCCTAGTTTGACCTAGATTCATGTAGAATGCATTGTAGTGCTTTATATTACCCTTCTGGACATGTTGTGACTTGTGTTGTCCTAATTATGAGCTAGACACCTCTTATTGGACAGTATCTTTACCTTGGACATTCAGATATCAGGCGAGTACATTCTCTGATCATTTTATATCTTGTTTAGGATTATATTTCCTGCTTTAGATTACTTTACATGATGCTGACACGTTGGAAACACGGATTAGTATATGGATCTTGTTGTGCGATGTTATCCCCTTAGCGGATACATCGGGTATTCGTGTTCGTGTACTTTATCGTGAGCATCGTGTACTCCTTGTATTTGTGACATTCGTATACAAATCGTGTGAAATCGTGTATATTCATGTATTCACATGATCTCGTGTGCGACTATACTTCGTGTGCAATAACATATCATATCTAGATCCTTGTGTATTGATTGGGGCGGGGGAGTAGAAGTGGTTATGTAATCAATCCAGTAGATTACTCGTGTACAACCTCTGTAGATTACTCGTGTACAACATCGTGCCGTTTACATACCCATCTTGTGCTCTGAATTACTAGTCACTGATAGTTCTCTAAATAGTGTAGCTATTTACTTACAGTTTCTCTCTTTTTCATCATGTTATTTCTTCAGATCCTGTATCTTACTCTCTAGCATGTTATATTTCCTAACCTGTTTATATTGTTGAGATGTACTGTACTCGCTCCTGTCCTGACTGGACCCGTTGATAAATTTTACAGATAGCTTGGAGATTGCCTGCTAGCCTAGAGGAGACACATTAGAGGTTGTTTAGTTAGCTATTTTCAATTGTCTGGAGTTGTATTTACTTTATGGATTACTGTATCTGAGTTTGGAGATTTGAGATGTATTTTTGGATTTGTGTATCTTAGACACTTAGATTTCTCTCTGTTGTACCTCTTTTGGATTTCATGTTTTATCTATCCTTATCATGCTCTACCTTAGATGTGATTGAGTCTGTATCTGCTATGTCACCCCCATTCGGGGAGTATAAACTGTTTAGCCTTATACTGTTAGATGCATGAAACCTAGGACAACGTTCTACCGCCGACACTGCGGCGTAGGCTGGACGTACCCACTTCTCATGCCCTAACTCTAGGGTGCGGGTCGTGACAGCTGTAGTGATACTCTAGTTCGAATACCACTACATAAACTCGACCTGCATAGGCCACCACTAAAAATGTGTCATGACCCGTACCCTAGAGTAAGGGCACGAGAAGTGGGTACGTCCAGCCTACGCCGCAGTATCGACGGTAGAACGCTGTCCTAGGTCACAACATCTAACAATATAATTCTAAGCAGTTTATACTCCCCGAATGGGGGTGACACAGCAGAATGTAAACTCAATCACAACTAAGGAAAAAGAAGTACGATGTGATATAGAACTCAAAATGAAATACAGATGATCAGAAGAGTCTAAGTGTCTAAGATAACAACTCAGCAACATCCAGAATACAAAGTCTCAACTACAGAATATGAAAGATATATACAATCCAGATCTCAAATGACAGAATAGAGCCTAACTAAACTAGTCTAGGCAGTAGGTAAAATGTCATCAGCTAGAGCTGGGTCCTCCTGAGAGTCCAGCTAACAAGTATCGTCTAGATGGGCTCCATAGTAGGTCGGGTAGAAGTCCTCAGTATCATCTGTAATATTTTCAATAGGTCCAGTCAAGACGGAAGCGAGCACAATACATCTCATGCAGTTCATATCATGGCAGGAAATATAAAACAAGCAATAGAGTAAGATACATGAAACGCTGTAAGAAGATGTACATGAAAACATGAGAGTATTGATAACTGGAAATATATACATGATAAGTAAAAACTGTAAGTGACTAGTGATTTAGAGTGCGAGATGGCATGAAATTGGCTTAGGTTGCATAAAACGTGAAAAGTAACAGAGTGGACATGATGATAAATCACATGACCATTTATACTCACCCCTACCCACAATCAATACACAAGGATCCAGTCAAGTTACGTTACGGACATGGTATTTTGGTTACACACGAGACACAGGTAAAATGAACGTACACGAGAGCACATGAAAGTACATGAGCGTACATGAAAGAACATGAGTGTATATGAATAACACAAGAGCAAGAAATACATGATGTACATGAAACACACGACATTAAGTATCCGATGCACCCGCTAAGGGGGATAACATCCCAAGAAGAGATCCATATAGTACCAATCCGTGATGATAACGTGACAGCATCAAGTAAAGCAATCTAGAGCAAGAATATAAGTCGTGACAAGTATGAAACAATCAGAGAATGTACTCGCTGTATCCTGAGTATCTGAAGAATATCTACTGTCCGAGGAGTGGTGTCTGTCTCCTATAGAACAATACAAGTCACTATGAGTCTAAAATGATAATAAGATGCAATTCAATGCATTCTACATAAATCTAGGTCAATCTAGACCAAAGTCAACTCTTAGTCAACTCTGGTCAACCCTAGAAGTCAAACTAGGTCAACTAGGTCAACTAGGTCAAACAAGTCTATACTAGTCTATTCTAGGTATAATCAAGACTAAACAAGTCTAACTAGACTCTATACTGGCATTCAAGCCACACCCGTAGGCTAAGAGTCCTAGGCTATAGGCCATTAGGCAATATCATGCCTAAAACCTACCACATATCACATCTTAATATATATACCTAGTACAAAATATTACACTCAATAATACATAGGATACATGAATATGTGAATATCACATTCATAATATATACATAGAAAACAAGGAAAGGGAATGTGATTGTGTACATGTGGTGTGTGTGAAGTGGAAAACATGGCTGTGTGTGTGAGGGTTTTAAGGTGTAACAGTGAAACAGTAGAGTGAACTAAGGAAATCAATGTCTGAATACATGTGGGTGTTAGGTGAATGAAATCAGGAACTCAGGAATTGTGAACTCATGTGATAGTGATATCATGTGTAATCAAGTTGACAGTTAACATTAAACCAGTTTGACATAGGAAACTAACATTGGAAATCAACATAGGAACTAAACCTTGGATTGAACACTTCAATTTAGTTTGAGAGCTGGAATTAAATGACAGTTCATGAGAAATAGGCAACATTGACAGAAGTATCCTTCCAACCAATATCAAATCCCATTCAACAACACTAATATGTGATGCTTTAACATAGTAAAATTACTTTGAATCTCAGAAATTAAACCGGAACCTCTCATTAGAATTCAAATAGGTTTTTAAAAAGGAAAGGAAATCAAGGACAGTGATAACAGTCCTACCTATATCATTTATCAACCCAAATCCAAATTAAAATCTAAATAAAACAATACTAACCAAAAATTAACTTAACAACAGTCTAATTCACATGTGCAAGGATTTAAACATGGAATTAATCATTTAGAAATCGGGTTAGACAGGAATTTAAGTGACAGTGAAATAATGAATCAAATGACAGTTCTACATAGGAAAATCAAATTCGAAATTAAATCACCAATGAATTCTAACTAATCAGTGAACTAACAATGGAAGTAACAACAGGAAATGAACTTACAATTTCAATCTTAACAGGATTTAGGGAAATCAAGGACAATTCCTAAGATACCAATCTACAGTTAACCAAGTGAACTAGTTGACAGTTCAACCATCAACCCCAACACCAATTTCGAATCCATTTCCCATTGAAACCACTTGAAATGCAACATAACTAACAGTGGACTAGCAACATATAATTTGGATTAAACATTGAATCTAAGGATCAAACATCAGTTTTAAAAACAGGAAATTAATGGCAGTTTAATAGGAAATAAATCATTCAAAACTAGATGTGAGTATCAGTCAATACATAACAGCCCAATCCTATTGTCTAATTTCCATTCCATGACATAAAGCCTAATCTAATATGTAAAACCTATCTAACATGAACCAATACACATGTAGGATCAATCAATATGACAAAATCACTAATTAGACAGTTAAAAATGGAATTAAACTCAGTGAAAAACAGAAACTGAAACATGCGTATCAGTTTTCATGGGAAACTAATTTTCGAATATGAAAAACACATTAATATGTTAAACTACATATTGGTAATCAATATACTATATGTGCACATGATGTACACCCTGTGTCGTGTCCCAAACCTGACACAAATGTGTCCAGAACTCGCACGAACCCATCAGTGTTCTGTGCACGCACAGAAGAGAACCCGTGCATGCACATATACGTGTCTGATACGACACGAGGACTCGTACAACTTGGAGGGCCTTGTGTCAGTGTCCGCCCCAACGTGTGTGTCAAAAATCTCGTGTCCTAGTGGCGTGTTCAACGAGTAATTGCCTCCGAGTAGCAGGGACTGCTGCGTGCGGTGTGCATGGAAACAGTGTGTTCCCATGTCCATTCAGACACGACATGACACAATGGACACCTCAGTCCAACAGAAATTGATAAGCGAGACCAAACCCTAATTTCCTATTCAAACCAAAATCGAAACAAGGATGAAATGCCCACATTGGCATTTCATCGAACACCTATGCGTATCCACTGATACGTGTTCGATACGGACACGTACTGGACACGGAAATTAACAAAGCCTATACCAACAGTGAGGGTAGACCTAGGGCTTCCTGTTCATGCAATTAAAATACTATTTTAAGGAGGGGATTAGAATTTACCTAGAGGTTTGAAATGGCTCAAAAAGCTCCAAAGTGAGTTGTTCCTCAAGCTACCCAAACTCTTCCAAATTGCCCCTTCCCTGAAATTTCTCACCATAGCCATCAAAAACACAGAGATTAGAATCTATTGCAAGAAATTAGGAAGAAAAAGGAGTTAAAATGGAGGAGTTATGGATTGGGGAAGAAAAGGTTTACCTCTATTTTCAACTTGCTACTTTTTCTAAGGAGGCTAGCCCTAAGTTTGAGGAGACATTAAATAGGGGTGTGGATCCCTAGGTGGCTGGCAATAAATGCTAGGGTTAGGGTTTTGGGGAATAATCAATGGCTATAAATCAATCTAACTAATCCAATGGTTCACAAGCCTAGGTTTCACACTAGTCAAGTTGTGACCTAGTTGTTCCATCTAGTCATGACTTAACCAAGGCTAACAAATTCTAACTAACACTAACCATGGTTAGCTAAGACTAGCTATGACTAATCTAGGTTAGGTCAAATCTAGTCTAGGGCTAAACACACTACAAGGCAATAAATTAAATAATATTAAAATCACCCATTCTTATAATATATTAAATTCCAAATAATATATATTAAATTCAATTAATTTCAAAATGACAAAAATACCTTCAAACTAGAAATGATAAATGAAATACCCTAATCACATGGCTAGGCTCTAGGTCAAGCTGTCTCTAGTGTTACACTGGCAAAATACCAAAATTACAAGTCATGGTTTAAATAGTTAAAAATGATTAAAAAAATATCAATAATAATAATTCATTACAAAATTTCAAAATTACCCTCATCTGGAAAATTGGGTGTTACACTAGTTCTCTCCAATCTTGTGCTAGTTACTCTCCAAACTCAAGAATCAAAGCTTTTGGATGATTCTCTTCCATCCTTATTACTTATTTTTGAGGTATATCTCTTGTACTTCTTTATCTCTATTTCATTATCTTCTTTTCAATGGCACCTAGACTTTTCAATAGAGGGAAGAGGATTAGGAGTGGAGCTTCATCATCCAATCCTCCTTCTCCTCCTCCTAATGTAAATCTCCCTCACCCATTATTCAATCCACCTCCTTCTTCCAATGTCGACACCTACAATGAGCAAATCTTTGTTTCATTAGAAGCCTCTAACGAGTGGTATTCCGATTTTGCTCACGTAGTGTGGTGCCGGGACATCCCATCAATTTCACACATATTTTCTGAATTTGATCCTAATTTTAAGGATCTTTCTCTTGATGAACTTGTAGCTACCTCTTCAAGAATTTATTAATGCAATTCAAATGTTCTATTGCAATCTTATGTATGATGACCATAAGATTTATTCTAGGGTAGTCGGTATCAACATTGAGTTTGATGACTTCGACTTGACGGATTGCTTACAACTCCATGAACCTAATTCTTGGGAACGTCTTGTTGATGCTCGTGAATTCAATTTGTTGGCGATATCACCCTAGAAGGCTTTAAGGACATGATATGTGCACCAAATACTCATCCTCGTAAACTTCGTGCCAAATATCTCAACAACCACTTTTATGAACTTTATCGCATCATATTCTCGTCTATCCTGCCCAAGCCGGATCTACTGATGAAGTCACTTACCTTGAGATTACGGCACTATTCTATCTACACTTCACCATCCCTTTCAATTTTCCACGCACGATAATGGACTGGATGATTCGTGCAAGAAAGAAGCCCAAAGCACTTGTCTATGCTATGTACCTTCCTATGATCTTTTCTATCTTTAATATTCTTTTAGACGAGTGTCAGTTTCTAGCAGCTCCGTCATATCTCTCTAAGGCTCGTAGGACTGTTCCTGCTCCTGTTCCTCCTGCTCCTATTGAGGAAGAATCTTCTGATTCTGATGCCCCTCAACCCGATCCTCCTGCCACCCTAGATTCCATCAGAGACATGTTGTACGACCGCTTCTGGTTGGAAGACGATCGCTATACTCAGCTGGACTATCGGACTACTCTTCAGATGAGCGCCATCAGCAACACTCTTTATGACATCCAGTACAATATGGCACGACATCCTACTATGCCGTTTCCTACGGGTCGGGACCCTTCTCGCGAAGGCTACCGGATTGATGACCCTTGGGCCATGAGGTATCTGGATCCTGTTACTGCTTTTGTCGATCCTCGTCGCTCTGCCAGCGAGCCGTCTGACTCTGCCGGTCCATCACATCCTAGAGTTAGGGCACGAGAACGTAACAATGCCCAGCCTACGCCGCAGTGTCGGCGGTAGAACGCTGTCCTAGGTCTCAATGCATCTAACAGTATAAGACTAAATAGTTTATACTCCCCGAATGGGGGTGACATAGCATAATGTAAACTAAATCACATCTAAGGTAGAGCATAAAGAAGATAGATAAAACATGAAATCCAAAGAGATACAACAGATAGAAGTCTAAGTGTCTAAGATACAAACTCAGAATACATCTCAAAACCCAAATACAGTAATCCATAAATACAACTCAAGATGACTGAAAATAAACTATAAGCAAAAACCCTAGCTATCTATGCAAACTCTACTGTCTCCTCTAGGCTAGCAGGCAACCTCCAGGCTATCTGTAAAATTTATCAACAGGTCCAGTCAGGACAGGAGCGAGCACACTACATCTCAACAAGTCATAACAGGAAAGAAAATGTAATCATGCTAGAGAATAAAATACAGGATCTGAAGAAATAGTATAATGTAAAAGAGACTGTAAGTAAATACTATGATATATAGAGAGAGACAGTGCTAGTGATTCAGAGTACAGGATAAACATGTGAATGGCATGGGACTGATTCATGATTACACTACTTGGAATTGATTCATGATTACACTACTTGGAATTATTCACATGTTCATTTATACTCCCCCATCCTCAATCAATACACAAGGATCCAATTAAGTTACGTTAAGATTCATGATTATACTACGTTGCCCATAAAGGGTGATTCATGAATTGATTCGTGAAGGCTCGGTGATCATGAGGGTACATGAGTCACTAGCTGATTCCTGAAGATTCATGATAATAGAAGCATGAGATACGTGATGTAAGTGAAACACATATAAAAAATATCTGATGCTCCCGAGAGGGATAACATCTCATGAAAGGATCAATATAGTACCAATCCGTGTTACCAACGTGTCAGCATCAAGTAAGATAGTCTAAAGCAGGAAATATAATCCTAAACATGATATGAAATGATCAGAGAATGTACTCGCCTGATATCTGAATGTCCAAGGTAAAGATACTGTCCGAGGAGAGGTGTCTGGCTCCTAATTAGAACAGCACAAGTCACAACATTTCCAGAAGGGTAATATAAAGCACTATGATGCATTCTATATGAATCTAGGTCAAACTAGGCCAAAGTCAACCCTTGGTCAACTCCGGTCAACTGTACTAGTCAAACTAGGTCAAACTAGGTCATGTCCTAACCCAGCAAGTCTTACTAGGCCTAACCAAGACTATCCTAGCAAGCACACATCAATACAAGGCTATACAAGCCAACATACACCCAACTCTATATAGCATAAAATTATTCAATACTCAAATAGGCAAGAATTCACATTGGATATACACTAGGTAATCTATTACTTTAAGCTATATATGTCTACACATATATACACATGCTTATATTGGTATTCAACATTAGGTCTATAATCATGGCATTTCAAATGGTTATATAAACTATATATTACAACACAATATGCTAACATATATATATACATACATAGCTAAGTTAACTATATTCATAAATACTTATTTAAGAGGCTATGTGTGTGTATGTGAACATGGCAAAGGGGCAAGTGAGGGTTAAATGGGCATACATAGTGTATACATATCAAAGAGAGTCAAAGTGTAAGTGAACAAAGTGTCAAGTATGATAGTGTCAACTAGTGTAAGGGGTACATGAGGTAATATAGGATTTGTGTTAACATAGAACATTACATCTCATTAATTTGTATATTGCATATATTACATCTATTATTACATTACATTCATGCTTGCATTCATTCATCATTCATTTATTCTCTTGCACTACTATATGCACCATACATTACATACTATGGAACCTACATATTCATTACAAGCCATACTTATACATGCTTACATTAGATAGGATACTTACACCTCATACATCATTTATTTAAACATTTATTCATGCTTGCATTCTCTATTTAATTACATAATGTATATACATTTACATGGGTTAAAATCAAATAGAACATTATATTACACACAAGGGTGCACAAAATGCATATGCCGAATAGTAACTCCTACTAATAATCAATACTGTACCATCTCAGCATGAATTAAAATTTAGGATTAAAGTATGTTATAGAGCTATGTGTTAGCTTTTCGAAACTTCAAACGGATCGCGCTTTCGTTTCCGAAAAGTCCCGGAATCGCGAAAACACCGAGAACGCGTTTGTCTTTCGTACAGCTGACACTCAAATAATTCTCCAGAAAGTTACAGAAAGAATTAGTCCTATTAATACATGTTTTTGGAAAGCTAACTTCAATACGCTTCTCTAAAAAAAACGGGAGATTAAACCGAGCTTTGAGCTAGAAGTTATGACATTTCTAAGTTAGGGCTGAAATTAAAAACGTGGATAAAAATTATGACGGATCTGGGTAGTTTGAGACAAAAGAACACAAGTATATAACATAATATATCAAGAACTCACTCTCTACACTAATATATATATATATATATGAGACACTATAGAACACATCTCCAATACAAAAATATGAGATTAAACATGTAATAATTCATTCATACATAACAACAACACATAGTGTGTCCAAATTTGGGATTTTCCCACATGGACACAACCACAACACAAAGGACACTCATATGACCTCCAAATGGACACGAAATGGACACAAATGGAGATACAACCATGGGGGTCATTCCTATGGGTTCAAAATAGACCTATATGCATAAGGAATGAAAAGGAGAAAGGATTTATACCTCCCGGTAGATCGAATCGAAGAAAATCTTCCCGGAGCGACACCGACACGTAGAGATTCCAAAAGGACACGAACGAGCTCCGAATCCTCCCAAACTTGGGTAGCTTCCTCCTTGGCTAGAATGGAGAAGGAAAGAAGAAGATTTGGTGGTGAAATGGAAGGATTTGGTGGAGAAATTGCTAGGGATTGCTCTCTAAAAATTTGGGGAAGAACAAGAGAGAGAGTGTGGATGAGAATAATGAAATGAACTTGAGCCTATCCTCTCCCAAAGTGGCTGGCCATATGGGGCTATTTGTCCTATTATGGTAAGGTCCAAAATGCCCCTACTAACCAATTCTATGAGTATTAGGAAAGGGCTAATTGGTTGGGGCTAAATTAGTCATTCTAAAGTCTCTAATCACACTAACCTTATCCATAATAATTAGTCTAACCTCTAACTAAAATATTTCTATCATGTGGACTAAAATTAATATCATGTGGGCCATGCCTAACTAGTGTGTGGGTCCTACTAGAGTCAAACTACCCCCGGGTCCCCGTTACAAGTCGGATTGAGTTGAAATTCGAACTCGACTCAAATAACCCCAAAACAATATCATAAATAATAAAATAATATCGAAATAATTCAAAGTGGTCAAATGCAAAAATATCCTTAGGCCAAAAATGACATTAAAATATCATAATCACATGGTTAGGCTCTAGGTCAAACAGTCTCTAGGGTTTCACTAGCAAAACGTCAAAACCACAAGTCATTGATTTAAATAATTTTAAAATGATTTAAAATCACCAAAAATCATATCATGAATTAAATATCATTATTAAAATAATTATAAATATGAAATTTCAAAATTACCCTCATTTGGGAAATTGGGTGCTACAACTCTACCCATTTTAGAAAAATTTCGTCCTCGAAATTTAAGATCGATAGTACTCCTTCTAGAGCCTCTAACCTACCCAATATCTAAGGTAACACTTCCTAACACTAGAATAATAAACGGACATCTAAATAGTGTCAATCTAGGAATACCTCCAACACTGCTCTGCTGTACGGCGGTAATGGAACTTCAATAAAATATGGACTGGAATCTATATCCAAGGGACTGGACCTATTTTAAAGTGGTCTTAACTAAGGATGAAAAGGAACTGATCATAGGCTATAGGTATGCTCAAACTATTATCTTCCTATTAACCATCTATTAATACATTCTATTACCATAGGAACGATGCATTACTAAGACATATAGGCCCCTATCTCTCATAACACATTTATACTCACCAAAAGACTAGTACATCCTATCAAGGCTGATACTATAATCTCTCATAAATCTCATAAACTACATGTTTATAGACACACATCCCCACATCAAGGATTAACCTATATATATATATATATATATATATATATATATATATATATCTACAACTGATACTAATGGGGTGACGTCCCTATTTCCCAACAATCAAGGTCTTAAAAAATTTATCGAAATCATGCAATTTGAAGGAATAGTATACAAGGTCAGGGCATACCGTAGCAGTTGGAAGTCTCACCTAGGTGCACTGGTCATTCTAGGTCAAAACAGTACTATGGTATCAATACACAAACAATCTAGGGTGTCCTAATTGGGAAGGTAAGGGAACAACAATCATCAAGGTTGTAGGGCTGTCTACCATCCTATATAAAAATTGGTCATTAACAAGCAACTAAGAAATTATTAAAAGGTTATTATTCCATAAATGGCAAAAATTAAAAATTTAGCCACAACAAATCACAAATAGATTTTTGTCTTGACACGATCTAAGTTGATCAATTTCGGGATAAAACAAGATTTGGGCAAGAAGGGAAATCAATGAAATCAAAGTATGAGCACGAGCATCCAATGATAGAGGTTCAGGTCATGATTAAATTTAATTCGACTGAGTACGAATACGAGGTTCATAGGCGATGAAAAGATTTCAAGGAGAATTATCAAGGCTGTCGCGAATGAGACTCTAGGGTCAAGTTTAACTATGTCTCCATTCTCGTAGATTGTTACATGAAAAAGCGAACCAAAGTGCAATAGGTTGATCAGACCATCATGTACCGGTTCTGATTAGACAATATGTTAGTGGGTGGCCACCCAATAAAATATGTCATGACCAAGCTCGAAAATAGATAAGCTTGCAAAACTAAGGCTAATTTAGCAGCACAAGATATAAGGGTGGTAATGATGAAATGAATTACATAGTCCAAGTTTCTTAACCAACGGGTCAAGTAATCAGATAAGGTACAAGGTTAAGCATCTAAGGAAACAAGTAGAACACCATCACATGTCGGGTCGAAAGAATTGAGTCAAGGCTGGATTTCTAATTGAAATAAGAAGAAATTTAGTATAATGGTAGAGGTTATAGTTTAGCCAGTTGACCAAAAAATTATATCAAGAAAATAGAGTACAAGAAGACGGGTTTTAGTGGGACATGATATACCTACACGAAGGTGAGCTCGTCTAGGTCTTGCATATAAGATTTGTTGGAGGGTAACAGCTAGTATTACATTCCGAATATCAAAGTCACGATAAGGAACGTCAAGGATCTCAATTAGAAAGTGGGAGTTCAAGAGGTGGTAATTAATGCACAAAAATAATGAAGATCGAGTTAGTCATCTGCTTCTGATACTCTTAAGTTCATCTGGTCATAACTTGCCAATCATATCTTTACCTCACTAGTTTCCATATGAAAATTTAACCTTTACTTAAACCCTTACCATGACTACCGTAGGCAATTTCCAAACATCACTCTTGAAGCACAACCCTCACATTTAGGAATCAACATTAACCATTTATTTAAATTTCCAAGTTCTTTCACCTTGTCTTAAA
The DNA here is from genome assembly GCA_029216955.1 of Iris pallida. NCBI lineage: Eukaryota > Viridiplantae > Streptophyta > Magnoliopsida > Asparagales > Iridaceae > Iris > Iris pallida. The sequence continues at coordinate 9,553,120 of JANAVB010016600.1, read as the reverse complement.
TTTGACCCAAAACCTTTAAATCCCGTTTACGAATTCCTTGAACTTGTTCAAATTGTTCTCCTCGTATTATTTAATTTAAATCTCTAGGCCTTATAAAACTTATCTTCCATCATAAAATCAACTTCCGTATTTTCTTCGACATACACCCTTGAATATTATTCTCCTAAAAATATTTCACAACAATCTCTAAACTTCCATAACTTTGTGTTCTCTCTATCCCTAGTCATTTCCTTGCAACATCTTGTTTAATATCCTTATTAAACATGATTAACTTCTCTTTTCCATTACTAACCTTCTACATAGCCTCAGAGTAAAAGTTTTTCCCAGAATCAATAACCAAGATTTTCTAAGTTCTCAAAACTAGGTTGACCTCTGATATCCTCATTAGTTTTGAATACACCTATAAACTATCTCATAACCCCAAAATTTCTCTAAATGTAATTGTTTCCAGATTTGTAGTATACATCTCTTTATTCTATTCGAGACCTTCACCACATTTCTATCTCAAGTTTCCATATGGAACACTCCACATTTGATTTCCTTTAGATCATCATAAAATAACCAGTTACGTCTTCTCTGAGCTACATAATTTACGTCACTTCCTTAGCCTTCCCCATTCAAAAGATACGAAGATTCAAGGGTTTCGAAGTACATCTGGTAGGGACGACAAGATATGGGTAATTAATGTAATGAGACAGAGTTTAAGATAATAGGTAAATAAGAATACAAGGGAATAATGGCGAGAAAGAATAATGAAGATATGTTCCTTCTCATCGGTTCAAACGAGAGGAACCCATCAAGCTTAAATTCAATAGCAAGGAATGAGGGTGAATCCAAACAAGAGGAAAAAGGAATTCCAATTGAAGTTCAAAATGAGTTTCTCAGGGGTCGTCCCAGAAATCTCTCAAAGAATCCTAAGTGTGATTGAGTACCTTGGATTTGAAAATATTAATCTAAATACAAAATTAAATCAATAACTACAAAATTTTATCAAAATCATCAACTAATACCAGGATTCAAAGTTCTACAATGAATCCACAAAATCAAATTCAAATCAAGGAAAAAGGTGAATCAAAACAAGGAAAAGGAGTTTAAATCGAAATTTAAAATGAGATTCTCAAGGGTCATCCCAGGAATCTCTCAAGGAATCCTAACAGTGATTGAGTATACTCTCATCCTAACATCTTAATTTATATATCCTATAGCAGGCTCGTAGTAGTACAACTAAGTCGTTGAGCTACTACGAAATTGCACTAATGCGAATCTCGACCTGCATGGGCCACCACTAAAAACGTGTCACGACCCGCACCCTAGAGTTAGGGCACGAGAACGTAACAACACCCAGCCTACGCCGCAGTGTCGGCGGTAGAACGCTGTCCTAGGTCTCAATACATCAAACAGTATAAGACTAAACAGTTTATACTCCCCGAATGGGGGTGACATAGCATAATGTAAACTCAATCACATCTAAGGTAGAGCATAAAGGAAGATAGATAAACATGAAATCCAAAGAGATACAACAGATAGAAGTCTAAGTGTCTAAGATACAAACTCAGAATACATCTCAAAACCCAAATACAGTAATCCATAAATACAACTCAAGATGACTGAAAATAAACTATAAGCAAAAACCCTAGCTATCTATGCAACCTATACTGTCTCCTCTAGGCTAGCAGGCAACCTCCAGGCTATCTGTAAAATTTATCAACAGGTCCAGTCAGGACAGGAGCGAGCACACTACATCTCAACAAGTCATAACAGGAAAGGAAATATAATCATGCTAGAGAATAAAATACAGGATCTGAAGAAATAGTATAATGTAAAGAGAGACTGTAAGTAAATATCTATGATATATAGAGAGAGACAGTGCTAGTGATTTATAGTACAGGATAAACATGTGACTGGCATGGGACTGATTCATGATTACACTACTTGGAATTGATTCATGATTACACTACTTGGAATTATTCACATGTTCATTTATACTCCCTCATTCCCAATCAATACACAAGAATCCAATCAAGTTACGTTAAGATTCATGATTATACTACGTTGCCCATAAAGGGTGATTCATGAATTGATTCGTGAAGGCTCGGTGATCATGAGGGTACATGAGTCACTAGCTGATTCATGAAGATTCATGATAATAGAAGCATGAGATACGTGATGTAAGTGAAACACACATGACAAAAGTATCTGATGCTCCCGAGAGGGATAACATCTCATGAAGGGTATAGTACCAATCCGTGTTACCAACGTGTCAGCATCAAGTAAAATAGTCTAAAGCAGGAAATATAATCCTAAACATGATATGAAATGATCAGAGAATATACTCGTCTGATATCTGAATGTCCAAGGTAAAGATACTGTCCGAGGAGAGGTGTCTGGCTCCTAATTAGAACAGCACAAGTCACAATATGTCCAGAAGGGTAATATAAAGCACTATGATGCATTCTACATGAATCTAGGTCAAACTAGGCCAAAGTCAACCCTTGGTTAACTCTGATCAACTGTACTAGTCAAACTAGGTCAAACTAGGTCATTCCTAACCCAGCAAGTCTTACTAGGCCTAACCAAGACTATCCTAGCAAGCACACATCAATACAAGGCTATACAAGCCAACATACACCCAACTCTATATAGCATGAAATTATTCAATACTCAAATAGGCAAGAATTTACATTGGATATACACTAGGTAATCTATTACTTTAAGCTATATATGTCTACACATATATACACATGCATATATTGGTATTCAACATTAGGTCTATAATCATGGCATTTCAAATGGTTATATAAACTTATATATTACAACACAATATGCTAACATATATATAATATACATACATATCTAAGTTAACTATATTCATAAATACTTATTTAAGAGGCTATGTGTGTGTATGTGAACATGGCAAAGGGGCAAGTGAGGGGTTAAATAAACATACATAGTGTATACATATCAAATAGAGTCAAAGTGAAAGTGAACAAAGTGTCAAGTGTGATAGTGTCAACATAGTATAAGGGGTACATGAGATAATATAGGATTTGTGTTAACATAGAACATTACATCTCATTAATTTATATATTGCATATATTACATCTATTATTACATTACATTCATGCTTGCATTCATTCATCATTCATTTATTCTCTTGCACTACTATATGCACCATACATTACATACTATGGAACCTACATATTCATTACAAGCCATACTTATACATGCTTACATTAGATAGGATACTTACACCTCATACATCATTTATTTAAATATTTACTCATGCTTGTATTCTCTATTTAATTACATAATGTATATACATTTACATGGGTTAAAATCAAATAGAACATTATATTACACACAAGGGTGCACAATATGCATATGCCGAATAGTAACTCCTACTAATAATCAATACTGTACCATTTCAGCATGAATTAAAATTTAGGATTAAAATATGTTATAGATCTATGTGTTAGCTTTCCGAAACTTTAAACGGATCGCATTTTCGTTTCCGGAAACTCCCGGAATCGCGAAAACACCGAGAACGCGTTTATCTTTCGTACAGCTGACACTCAAATAATTCTCCAGAAAGTTACAGAAAGAATTAGGCCTATTAATACATGTTTTTGGAAAGCTTACTTCAATACGCTTCTTTTAAAAAAAACGGGAGATTAAACCGAGCTTTGAGCTAGAAGTTATGACATTTCTAAGTTAGGGCTGAAATTAAAAACGTGGATAAAAATCATGACGGATTTGGGTAGTTTGAGACAAAAGAACACAAGTATATAACATAATATATCAAGAACTCACTCTCTACACTAATATATATATATATATATATATATATATATATATATATATATATATATATATATATATATATATATATATATATGAGACACTATAGAACACATCTCCAATACAAAAATATGAGATTAAACATGTAATAATTCATTCATACATAACAACAACACATAGTGTGTCCAAATTTGGGATTTTCCCACATGGACACAACCACAACACAAAGGACACTCCTATGACCTCCAAATGGACACGAAATGGACACAAATGGAGATACAACCATGGGGGTCATTCCTATGGATTCAAAATAGACCTATATGCATAAGGAATGAAAAGGAGAAGGAATTTATACCTCCCAGTAGATCGAATCGAAGAAAAACCTTCCCGGAGCGACACCGACACGTAGTGATTCCAAAAGGACACGAACGAGCTCCGAATCCTCCCAAACTTGGGTAGCTTCCTCCTTGGCTAGAATGGAGAAGGAAAGAAGAAGATTTGGTGGTGAAATGGAAGTATTTGGTGGAGAAATTGCTAGGGATTGCTCTCTAGAAATTTGGGGAAGAACAAGAGAGAGAGTGTGGATGAGAATAATGAAATGAACTTGAGCCTATCCTCTCCCAAAGTGGCTGGCCATATGGGGCTATTTGTCCTATTATGGTAAGGTCCAAAATGCCCCCACTAACCTATTCTATGAGTATTAGGAAAGGGCTAATTGGTTGGGGCTAAATTAGTCATTCTAAAGTCTCTAATCACACTAACCTTATCCATAATAATTAGTCTAACCTCTAACTAAAATATTTCTATCATGTGGACTAAAATTAATATTATGTGGGCCATGCCTAACTAGTGTGTGGGTCCCACTAGAGTCAAACTTTCCCCGGGTCCCAGTTACAAGTCGGATTGAGTTGAAATTCGAACCCGACTCAAATAACCCCAAAACAATATCATAAATAATAAAATAATATCAAAATAATTTAAAGAGGTCAAATGCAAAAATATCCTTAGGCCAAAAATGATATTAAAATATTATAATCACATGGTTAGGCTCTAGGTCAAACAGTCTCTAGGATTTTACTAGCAAAACGTCAAAACCACAAGTCATTGATTTAAATAATTTTAAAATGATTTAAAATCACCAAAAATCATATCATGATTTAAATATCATTATTAAAATAATTATAAACACAAAATTTCAAAATTACCCTCATTTGGAAAACTGGGTGCTACAGTTCTCTATTAGACGTTTAGTTATGGTTAAAGTTGTGTGCTTGCTCTCTTCACTTTGTCTATTGTTTCTCTCTTTACGGGAGAGATGTGTTTTATTTTGCTAAGTGACAAAGGGGAAGAATAATAGATATTTGATGTGATGATGTATATGATGTGATATTATATATGAATTGTGTTGTACTTGGATAAGAACTTTGTACCAGGACGGAAATGGAAATAACTATTTGAGAGGGAGCCACTTCATATGTGCAAATTATTTTATCTCCTTCAAACATGTGTCCAAGTATGAATATTGAGACATACAAATAACATTTTGTCAATTATCAAAATGGAGAAGATTGTTGACCCAAACTGGATCACAGTCAACCTAATTTAGAGAATTACCAAAATGATATCTGATATGATCCAATACGACGCATCAAGCTCAAGACAGAATATCATCTACGATCCAATACAATGTATCAAGTTCAAGACAGACGTCATCACTGTAATTTTTTAATTTATTGAGTCTAGGTAAATGTACATTAAGTCGCACTGAGTCATCTCAACCCCTAGACTTATTACTCCAAGCTCCACCATACATTGCCTGAAACAAACCAAACCACTCTAGCCTATATAGAGCTTCTGGCCCAAGGTAGACAGAGTTCGGCCGAGCTCTGCCTAAGGCAGAACTCGGGCCGAACTATGCCCCCTAAAAATTAGCAACCTAATTTTAGGAACATCTTGCTACGAGCTGTCCAACGTTCAAATTTTTGAATATTTGGGAAAGAATTCTGGCCGAACTCTACCTCCCCTGACTAGTATATATAGGGCTTGATTTCTATCATTTTAAAACATCTTCCACTCTTAATCTTCTAAGCCTTATACATTCTAAGCCTTACTCTTCCAATCTACTAGCCACAAAACTTCCTAAGCCCCAAGGAGCTCAGTGCGATTCAGCTAGAAGTTTCTGTGCAAGAGTTGAAAAGAAGTCACTTGGACAATTCCAAGTTTCGCCTCTGCGAAGTTGTAAGAAGTTGGCGTGCTCTTCTGATTAAAGGCACGTGTGTACCCTATTTCACAAATAGTGGATTTAAATCCTAAACGAGAGTTCTCGGGACTGGACTAGTCCTCCATGAAGGAAATCTGGTTATATCGCTATGTTTATGTGTGCTTTTCTGAACCCTTTTAATTTTCGCATTATCACTCTGGTTATTCATTCTCTTGGTAGTTCCTTTCGGGACTTAACATACAGTTGATTTTTTAAATAGTTATTATAGTCACAAACTCTATTCACCCCCTCTAGAGTTGCCTATACGTTACTTCAGGACCGACATCTGCTAGAAGACATGGAAAAGCTTGGGCCAGAGATTGTGTTACCAGAAGCAGTGATGTTGAAGCTTGGGAAAGAAGCTACTGTAACAAGAATGGACTCAATTCCAGGATGAGACACTGTGCAAGCTGAGAGACCGAGTGTTAGCCGAAACACTTGAGGGTTTCTCCATAGCTGAAGATGGAGCATTGAGGCATGGCACGAGGCTTTACGTGCCGACTGGTGAATTGAGGAACGAACTGATGCAAGAGGCACACCAGTCGCAGCATTCCATTCATCCAGGAGCAAACAAAATGTATAAAGACATGATAGTACATGTATGGTGGCTTGGAATGAAAAGAGATGTGGCAAAATTCCTCTCCAAGTGCATGATCTGCCAGCAGGTGAAGGCAGATCGTCAGTGGCCAGCCGGATTGCTACAGCCGCTTTCCATTCCGAAATGTAAATAGGAGCACATCACCATGGACTTCGTTACGGGATTGCCTAGATCCTAAGAAGGGAAGAATGCAATTTGGGTAATTGTAGATAGATTGACCAAGTCTGCTCACTTTATCCCCTTCAAGGTTAGTTTATCCACCGAGAGGTTAGCAGCTCTTTACATGTGAAATATCTACAGGCTTCATAGAGTCTCAGTCAGTATCGTATCAGACAGAGATAACCGGTTCACCTCACACTATTGGAAGAGTTTGTAGGAAAACTTGGGTACTCAGTTAAAGTTCAGCACCACATCCACAGTCCGACGGGCAGTCAGAAAGGACTATTTAGACGCTTGAGGATATTATGAGATCATATATTTTACAATTTGGAGGATCTTGGGAAGATCATTTACACCTGGTCGAGTTCTCTTATAATAATAGCTACCAGGCCAACATCACCCCATTTGAGGTATTGTATGGACGTCGTTGCCGCACTCCACTAGCATGGGACGACATAGGAGATCGAGTTATGCTGGGACAAGAGATGGTTACAGATGCTGCGGAGAAAATGAAGATCATTAGAGAGACACTGAGGATTGCACAGGACCGCCAAAAGCATTAGGCAGACAGTAAGCGTCGAACATTGGAATTTGAGGCAGGAGACAAGGTTTTTGTCAAGATTTCCCCTACCAGAGGCACTATCAGATTCGGCGAAGCTGGTAAGCTTAGTCCCAGGTATATTGGTCCATTTGAGGTGCTAAGCAGAGTTGGGAAAGTAGCATACAGAGTTGCTCTTCCATCTAACCTCGAAGGCGTGTACAACATCTTCCATGTATCGCAGCGGAGGCGCTATGTATCGGACCCGAGCCATATTTTGGATCACTCAGAGCTGAAAATTAGGCCAAGTCTCACTGTGCCAGAGCAGCCTGTAGAGATATTAGACCGCATGGAGAAGTGGCTGAGGAACACTGTGATTCCGCTAGTCAAAGTAGCGTGACGTCACCACTCTCCAGACGAGTCTACCTGGGAGCGAGAGGCTGAGATGAGGGAAAAGTATCCTGATCTGTTCTAGATATGTTCTAACCCTCTTTTCATTACTAGTATAAATTTCGATGACAAAATTTTCTAAGGAGGGAAGGTTGTAAAACCCACAAATTTGGTTTTTAATTAATAAAATGGGTTTTGCTATAATTGGTTGATTGTATGTTACTGTTATTATTATTATTATTATTATTATTATTATTATTATTATTATTATTATTATTATTATTATTATTATTATATAGTCGAAATATAGGAAAAATATTTTTTTATTCATAAAAGATTAACTAAATTGCAATGTTTATTTAATCATTGATTTTAATTAGAGCCTATTAGCTAAGCCCACAACTTAAGCCCGTAGTTTAGCACACTACCCATTAGTGCAATCCAACAACCCGTTTCCTATCCAAATCCGAAACCTGAAACCCGTTTAACTAAACCTCTACCCGTTCAACCCACTCCTCGGTCACTCATCAGATCCACTCCCTTCGCCAACCCCCTACCCGTTCAACCGACTCCCCGGTCACTCATCAGATCCGCTCCCTTCGCCAACCCCCCCAACACGTAGCCAACATCCTCCTTCACGTACCTTTTACTCTCAGAAATCCTCTTCCAACAGGAACATCCCAGAAACTTTCATTTTCCCCCCACCTTCACAAATCCTTCCTACCCCCACCCACACTCCATCTCTCCCAAATCTGATCGCACCATGGCGCTCCCTGCAATGCCCCGTCCATTTTAACACCTCTCTCGAGGCATTTTCGTCGCGATCCTCGATCCCGACCGGCCAACTGACCGGTCAACCGCTCTCACGCGGCCTCTCCTACGCGTCAAGAATTGCCCTCGCACGGCCTCTCATGCATCCCCCGCGTGCACCCATACGCCGTGCCGATCCCGCTCGCGTACCCCTGCGCGAGTGTTCCCGCGTTCCGTCATCTTACGTGACCCCGAGACTGAGGCAACCCTTCGGTTCTCCTACATCAGACTCCCGGTAGGCTCTTCGGACCTTCTGAGTTAAATTCTAGTAGAGAAACCTTATTCTTTTCGACCAGAATTGACAGAATGAAGCTCTGCCAATTCTGGGATACTTAGTTCCATTATTTAGTTAATAATTATGTTAGTGTAATTAGTTAATTGATGGTTATTAAGAGTTAGTCAAATATTAGGATTATTAGCGATTATTCGAATTATTGTAGAATTGTCGGATTAAACGGATAGTTATTATAATAAATGATCTACGTAAATGATTATTTAGTATCTAATGTTACTGCTAGCTTATTAGGTTATAATTTTTAAAAGGATATTTAAACACCGTTTTTAGTAAATAAAATGATTTCGAAATAAAGTATTATCGTGATAATTATAGCATTAGGTTTAGAGGTTTTTACTAATAAGTTGCATTGTTTTACGTAAATTAAATGCTAAATAGCTTCAAAAAATATTTCCATTACAAAAGAGATATTTGATTATAAATAAATATAAATAAATTATTAGCTCTAAATTATTAAAGTAAAAACCCATTTATTTTCTATTTTTGATAAAATATAGTAATTTTCACGTTAATATAATAAATGGTTTTATTTAAAAGATAGTTTATTCACTTGTTGATAATTACGAGTACTTTGTTAAAAAGAGCATTTTGGATTAATTGTTTGCATAAATCGTAAATAAATACTAGATTGCCACCATATTTCTATTAAATGAATTAAATGATAATTCCATCTAGAAAAATAATAAAATTTATTACCTTAGTATTAAAAACGTATTTTCCTATATTCTCACTTAGAGTTCTCTAAAATATTTTATAATTAAACATTTGCCTATTAATAATTATTAGTGAAGTTAGAGTCTAGATAATTACCGTATTACCAATAAGTTTGGTAATTAGAATTATAACAAACCTTAGACTGGCAACTAGATATGTTTTACTAATGTAGGTTACAGTTCCGGGCTTAGCCGAGTATTTCTCCTGTCGTCACCTAAAGCACCAGAAAACCAAGGCAAGTTTTATATTATTCAAACTTGTAGTTTAGTTGACAATTAAATACATTGCCTCAATAGAAACATTGTATCGACACTTGACTCGCGGGATCCCTCTCGGATCAAATTTATTGCTTGATTGACTTATTGACTTGGAATTAGGGAGTAGTGTTAGCACCTGCGGTCAGAGCCCCTTTATTGTCTCATTGTGGATAGCTGAAGCCCTATCTCACTCGGACTGAAGCCGGACCGTATTCACTATAACACATATTGCTTCCATCCCCAACCGGCCACGGGATGCTACACACTCAAAACACTACTGCTAAATTGTAGATTGCATCACTACTATTTCCAGAGTTTTTACTACTTCACTGATTCTTTATTATTATTTAGAAATATAAATTATGTTCTAAAACTGCTTCTTGCATCTTTAGTTGTTTATTAAAAATGTTGGAATGGATATATATGTTCTTGCTCCCCTCCTGACTGGAGACCAATATTTTAGGTGACTGCGATGACGATGAGCTTGCTTTTAGTTCTTATTACGGATCCGACCTGGGTTCTGAGGAGATAGTTGAATCCGGACAGGGGACCCAGGAGTTCTAGCCGCACTTTGTTATTAGTTTCTTTTTTTCCTTAAAGTTGTAATAAAAGAACAATTGTAATAACTTAATACTCTTCTGCTTGTGTGTTTTGTTTCCAATTAGACCTTGGTTCCAATTTCAATGTTTTAAATATAGTTTTATTTTCGTATTTAGAATGTTGTGCTTGAGTTGCTACTGATTGATACAGCTTACTATCGCTGTCTCACTACGGTACAGGTTGTTGGTGCTTTATTTACATGGAGAGAGCTTGCTCTCAACATGCCTTGTAAAATTTTAGTCCCATATTGGAAAAGCACCATGAGTTATCTCAACATATATACTTGGGTGTGTTGTTGAGAGATGCACATGGGGTGGTGACCCTAAGGAGGGAACCATGTGGGTGATTTTACTAGGAGGTAAGAATAAGGCTCCAAGGATTAAGCATTAATGCTTTTGTCATTCTCTTGGATTAATTCCACTTGGAGCTAAGCCCCAAAGGGGCTTAGCGACTCAGACTCAGACTCGGACTCGGACTCGGACTCGGGCTCATGGGCTCATGAGGCGTAATGTGGCGTTTTGTTGGCGCACTTTGCACTTAGCACGTCAGCAGTCATGCGGTCTTTATGCGGCTCATATGCGGCCATGCGGTCTTATGCGGCATGCGGCTCATATGCGGCCTCATGCGGCTCATGCGGCCATGCGGTCCATGCGGCTCATGCGGCTCATGCGGTCCATGCGGCTCATGCGGTCCATGCGGCTCATGCGGTTCATGCGGCTCATGCGGCACATGCGATCCATGCGGCCCAAGCGGTCCATGCGGCCAGGCTGCTGCTGCTGCTGCCGCATGGAGGGCTACACTGACTGTGCAGATTTCAAATCGGTTATGAAAAGGGTGAATCTATGCGATTAATTCAGATCCTATCTTTGTGGGATTTGAATTAATTTCGTTACTATATTTGTGGGATTTGAATTAATTCAGATCCTATCTTTGTGGGATTAGAATTAATTCGTTGCTATCTTTTTGTGATTTGATTCAATCTTTCCATAACTGAAGAGGCGGCTAGGGTTTCCACCCTCTCTCTATAAATACTCTCTTCTGGCCTCTTTTGTGACTACTACGAAAAATAGAAGTCAGAAAAGGAGAAAGAGAGAGAGAGTTGCTGCCGCCATTGCAAGTCCATCCGAGGAGTCAGAACAGAGGTGACTTCGAGCGTTCCACAAGTTCTTCAACTTGCTGGTTCCTGGAAGCAGATCGTGTGGGGCGAATCTTGCTTTGAGCAACGGTGTTTTGACACCCCAGCATTGTTCTTCTTCTCATCTCTATCTAGTTTTATTGTAACTCGTTCTGTCCCAATTGCAACACGTTTGCAAGGAAGAACGAGAGATCTTCTCTTCTCTTTTTCCCTCCTTCAGATTGTAATTTGGCTATTTGATTTTTTTATACCATCGTAGATCTTGAGTTTGCTCTCTGCAAAGTTTTGTGGGACATCTCAGATCTCGATTGCATCTGTTTTTCCATCTTTGATCAAGCTCCGGGACTAACAATCTCAAAGCAAGATCCGTATAGATGGAAAACATTAATGCTTCGCTCCTCCAATCGGACTTCTGCAAGTTGGAAAAGTTCGATGGAGAGCACTATCAAGTCTGGAAGAGAAAGGTATACCTAACTCTTCAACTGAAAGATGTTGATCATGTTCTGTTGGAGGAAGAACCCTCTGTTCCAGACACTGGATCTTCTGCCGCCATCAACGCGGCTACCAAACTCCAGGCCAAATGGAGAAGGAAAAATAGCATCTGCAGGCTTATCATCCTGAATGCTATGGAGGACTCCCTGGCAGAATCCTACTCGAAGAAGGAACTTGCCAGAGACATATGGGAGTCTGTGGAAAATCTGTATGAAGAAGACAAGAACAGGAGCAAAATGTTTGTGGTTGAAAAATATCACAAATTGCTCTTTGAGGATGAAAAGTCCATGCTGCCACAGGTGAAGGAATTTCTGAAGCTGCGTCAGAAACTGGAAGACGAAGAGATGCCCCTTCCCGACAAGTTTGTCATCGGAGGGATCGTCTCAAAACTTCCTGCTGGATGGAGTACCTTCTATGCAAGGATGCACAGAAAGAAGCTAGACATTAGCTTGGGAGATCTACTTCAAGAGATCCATGTTGAGGACGAGATGCGTTCTCAACAGAAGGTGGACACTCTGTCCAAACAGTTGGCTAAAGCCAATCTTGTGCAGACGAGAGATTCCAAGGGGAAGCAGGCGGCTTCTCATCCCAAGAAGAAGGACTTCGCTAATCTAAAAGTGAAGGGTCCTTCTTTCAAGCAACAGAAGACTAAGTCCCACGTGACTTGTTATAATTGTGGCAAGAAAGGCCACTACAAGAGTGAATGCAGATCTAAGCCTAAACAATCAGAGAAAGGTGAGCCTAATAAGGTTTCATTGGTTTCTAACGTTGTTGCTATGATCGGACAGGTCACAACTGTGGGGGTTGACTCTGACTGGTGGATAGACACTGGTGCGACTTGCTATGTCTGTTCAGGCAAGGAATGGTTCGTCACGTACCAGCCGATATCTGAGAAGGTTGTCATGGCGAACCAGGCCCAAGCTAAAGTTCTGGGGATCGGGACCGTGGAACTGAAACTCACTTCTGGGAACACTCTGACGCTTCAAGGTGTGAAGCATGTTCCGGCGATTGCCAAGAACCTGATCTCTGGGAGCCTGCTCTGCAACGCAGGCTTGAGGATGGACATCAACGCTGGTCAGGTGGTTATGTCCAAGAAGGGAACATACTTCGGGAAGGCTTATCAAACCGAAGGAATGTTTAAAATTCAGCTTGTCAACCAGTTTGATGACATTAATGCAGTTGCATTTTCGGATTATTCTCTTGAGTTGTGGCATAATAGACTAGGACATGTTCATTGTAAAAGAATCAACAAAATGTCTAGTCTAGGACTTATCTCCAAATGTGGGGGTAAGGTGGAGAAGTGTGAAGTGTGTGCTCAGACGAAGATCACAAGGAAACCCTTTCATCGGGTCAATAGAAGCACAGATCTTCTGGAGTTGGTGCACTCCGATATCTGTGACTTCAAACATTTCTCCACGAAGGCCGGGATGAAGTATTTCATAACCTTCATCGACAACTTCTCAAAATACGCGTTCGTCTACTTGCTCAAGTCCAAAGATGAAGCTTTCGAGAAGTTCAGAGAGTTCAGGGCCGAGGCTGAACGGCAGACTGGACAACAACTCAAGAGGCTGAGAAGTGATCGAGGTGGGGAGTACAGGTCTCATGAATTCGTATCGTTCTGCAAAGAACATGGAATCATATGCGAGACTACTGCTCCATATTCTCCTCAATCCAACGGAGTAGCAGAGAGGAAGAACCGGACATTAACAGAAATGATGAATTCCATGCTGCTCACTGCATGTCTTCCAAAATGCTACTGGGGAGAAGCTGCATTAACGGCCACTTTCATTCTGAATAGAGTGCCATATGCAACTTCGGACGTAACTCCTCATGAACTCTGGTTCAAAGTCAGACCCAACTTGAATGTCATTCGAGTGTGGGGGTGTCTGGCGTATGTGAAGCTTCCAGATCTGAAGATTCAGAAGCTGGGGACAAGGACTACGAAGGCTATCTTCTTGGGGTATGCCGAGAAGAGTGATGCTCGGAGATTTCTTGATATTGAATCAAATCATATTATCGAATCTCGCGATGCTGAATACTTTGAAGACAAGTTCGCAAAAGACAAAAATATTGTTCTTTCGGACATTCCGGAAAATGATGTAGGTACTAATGAGACTGAAATCTCATACGAGCCAGTAGTCCAAGAAGAAGCTGTTGTTGATGAAACAACTCTTGCACCAGAACTCGCCGAGCCGTCAGCTAAGCGAGCGAGGAGACCGAAAGATTTCGGAGATGACTTTGTCACCTATCATGTGGAAGCAGATCCGCTTACCTATGATGAGGCGATGAAGACCAGAGATGCTATCTTCTGGAAGGAGGCAGTGAATGACGAGTTTGACTCTATCACCTCCAATAACACATGGGTGTTGGTAGATCTACCTGAAGGAGAAAAGCCTATTGGATGTAAATGGATCTTCAAGAAGAAGATGAAGGCAGATGGAACTATTGACAAGTTCAAGGCCAGGCTGGTCGCCAAGGGATTTTCTCAGAAACAGGGGATAGACTACTTCGACACGTACGCTCCAGTAGCTCGGATGACCACCATCAGGATGTTAATCGCTCTAGCAGCTATACATAAGTTGGTGATACATCAGATGGATGTAAAGATAGCATTCCTGAATGGGGAGCTGACCGAAGAGATTTACATGCAACAGCCAGATGGATTTGTCGTCAGAGGTCTTGAAGACAAAGTCTGCAAGTTGGTGAAATCATTATATGGTTTGAAGCAAGCTCCCAAGATGTGGCATGAGAAGTTTGACAAAGTTATTAGGTCAAACGGCTACAGAGTCAGCGAGACGGACAAATGTGTTTACACAAAGTTCGCTGATGGAAGAGGAGTCATCGTTTGTCTGTACGTGGACGACATGCTAATCCTAGGTACGGATATAGGCTGTGTCACAGAGACAAAGAAGTTCCTCTCAACCAAGTTCAGTATGAAGGACTTGGGGGATGCAGATGTCATCTTGGGCATAAAGATCATCCGGACAGACACTGGAGTAGCGCTGTCACAATCTCACTATATTGAGAAGATGCTCACACGCTATGGGTATAAGGATCTTCCAGGGATCGATACGCCATACAGGTGTGATCAGAAGCTGAAGCCAAACTTGAGGGAAAGCGTCAGGCAGCTGGAGTATTCTAGCGTTATCGGAAGTTTGATGTACGCAACTACTGCCACAAGGCCTGACATAGCTTTCGCCGTGGGAATGCTGAGTCGGTTCACAAGCAACCCAGGGGTTGAGCACTGGAAAGCTGTGAAGCGAGTAATAAGATATCTCAAGAAGACTCAGACATATGCACTGCACTACAACGGGTATCCGACAGTAGTGGAAGGCTTCAGTGATGCTAGCTGGTGTTCAGAGGTGGAAAGCGAGAGATCCACAGGTGGATATGTCTTTTCCTTGGGTGGAGCTGCTATATCGTGGAAGTCGAAGAAGCAGACTATACTCTCTCGTTCCTCCATGGAATCTGAATTCTATGCACTTGAAACTGCAGTAGATGAAGCAGAATGGCTTCGGGAGCTCATGTATGATCTTCCAGTGGTTGGGGCTCAGATACCAGCGATACCGATATACTGTGACAACCAGGCGACTGCGGCGGTGACATCAAATGACCTCTTCAACGGGAAGAAGATGACTGTGCGGTTGAAGCACAGGGCAGTACACGATCTTATCAAAAGAGGTGTAATTGCAGTGGTTGATGTTCGGAGTCAGGAGAACCTGGCAGATCAGTTCACAAAGGGCCTCAAGCGCCAGTTGGTCGATGACACAGCTTGTAAAATGGGCTTGAAGGCATTCTGATAGTGTGTCTTTGTAATCCTACCATAAAGTTTTATGCTATTAGTTCAAAGAGAAATCTATTAGGCATCTAACTTTTGGTTCAAAGGAGGATCACTGACTGGGAAACTATCAGGTAACAGTGGGTACTTGTTCTCTGGAACATGGAAGGGATACGGACCCATAACCACTGTTGTCTACTATGTATTTTTCTGCGGAAAAACAAATCCTGTGGAAGGTTGGCTTAAAACGCCTTAATGAGTTCTCAGGCAGAGTGAATGTCTGGTGTGCTTTACAGGAAGCACGGTAGAGCAGCACTACAAGGAGTGAAACTCCATGCTACAGTGGGATGACTCCACCATGAGGTTCCCAGGTAGGGGTAATGCCTCGGCTTTGCAAGCCAAGTCATAGCGGCGTAGCACCGCAAATAGGCAGGTAGCCTAATGCTGTATGACGTAATTATAGAGTTGTAGACAGCACTACAAAGGGGAGGATGGCCCCATGTTACAGTGGCACGACACCACGATGAGGTACCCAGGTAGGGGTAAAGCCTCGGCATTGCAAGCCATGTTGTTGCGGCGTAACACCGCAAGGAAGCCTTAGGCTTCATGCTGGGTAGTTTGGCACTACAAAGAGGCTTGTGACCTCATGCTACAGTAGTATGACACTACGATGAGGTTCCCAGGTAGGGGTAATGCCTCGGCTTCAGGCCATGTCATAGCAGCGTAGCACCGCAAGGAAGCGCAAGGCTTCATGCCATATCTCTTTAATAAAGAACTCACCTATAGTGTATGAAAAGAGATATCAGACCGTCTCTTGAGGGTAAACTTGTAGACGCCCAAAATTATACACTGAAACCAGGCTGACACAGGGCCTTTAATGTGCAGCCAGAAGCACACGTAACTACACTTTGTGAGTGGGAAGAATTACAATTGAGGTGCAGAATTTAAGGCGTAGTCCATTCTTGTATCACATTGTTATTTAACCCATGCGGGAAGATTCAAGTCGTCAGCGACATCTATCCTAATGCAAAATGGACAGTTACTGTGGGGAACGCTCAACCCTGGACACATATATATGTTGTGATATGTGGGGGATTGTTGGTGCTTTATTTACATGGAGAGAGCTTGCTCTCAACATGCCTTGTAAAATTTTAGTCCCACATTGGAAAAGCACCATGAGTTATCTCAACATATATACTTGGGTGTGTTGTTGAGAGATGCACATGGGGTGGTGACCCTAAGGAGGGAACCATGTGGGTGATTTTACTAGGAGGTAAGAATAAGGCTCCAAAGATTAAGCATTAATGCTTTTGTCATTCTCTTGGATTAATTCCACTTGGAGCTAAGCCCCAAAGGGGCTTAGCGACTCAGACTCGGACTCGGACTCGGACTCGGGCTCGGGCTCATGGGCTCATGAGGCGTAATGTGGCGTTTTGTTGGCGCACTTTGCACTTAGCACGTCAGCAGTCATGCGATCTTTATGCGGCTCATATGCGGCCATGCGGTCTTATGCGGCATGCGGCTCATATGCGGCCTCATGCGGCTCATGCGGCCATGCGGTCCATGCGGTCCATGCGGCTCATGAGGTCCATGCGGTCCATGCGGCTCATGCGGTCCATGCGGCTCATGCGGTTCATGCGGCTCATGCGGCACATGCGGTCCATGCGGCCCAAGCGGTCCATGCGACCAGGCTGCTGCTGCTGCTGCCGCATGGAGGGCTACGCTGACTGTGCAGATTTCAAATCGGTTATGGAAAGGGTGAATCTATGCGATTAATTCAGATCCTATCTTTGTGGGATTTGAATTAATTTCGTTACTATATTTGTGGGATTTGAATTAATTCAGATCCTATCTTTGTGGGATTAGAATTAATTCGTTGCTATCTTTTTGTGATTTGATTCAATCTTTCCATAACTGAAGAGGCGGCTAGGGTTTCCACCCTCTCTCTATAAATACTCTCTTCTGGCCTCCTTTGTGACTACTACGAAAAATAGAAGTCAGAAAAGGAGAAAGAGAGAGAGAGTTGCTGCCGCCATTGCAAGTCCATCCGAGGAGTCAGAACAGAGGTGACTTCGAGCGTTCCACAAGTTCTTCAACTTGCTGGTTCCTGGAAGCAGATCGTGTGGAGCGAATCTTGCTTTGAGCAACGGTGTTTTGACACCCCAGCATTGTTCTTCTTCTCATCTCTATCTAGTTTTATTGTAACTCGTTCTGTCCCAATTGCAATACGTTTGCAAGGAAGAACGAGAGATCTTCTCTTCTCTTTTTCCCTCCTTCAGATTGTAATTTGGCTATTTGATTTTTTATACCATCGTAGATCTTGAGTTTGCTCTCTGCAAAGTTTTGTGGGACATCTCAGATCTCGATTGCATCTGTTTTTCCATCTTTGATCAAGCCCCGGGACTAACACAGGTTAGACATGATCTGACTGTAACCAGTATATTGGAATCGGGTCGTGACAATTTTAACAGTCAAAACTGTTGTAAGTTGCTGTCCTTTCGTTTCCATTTCTCTTTTCCAACTTGGAAGAACTTCCTGTATGCTAGGCCATCTGAGTAATGTATTCTTACAATTTACAATTTCACTTTAACTATTCTTTAACAGCCAATGGGTCATTTGATTCAGGTGTATCTGTTGCCCACCCGTACGATGGCACTGAATGTTGGCAACTTCAGAGCAACCCTCAAGTTCATGAGCTCGTGTGGGCCTTGTCCTTAATCTCTTTCTTGTTTCTTTATCCATCCATATTCAAACTGTTGGAGGTTACAGGCTTGCAGCAGTTGATAACTTGATAAGTCAAAAATTGACTATGGGAAACTGGACTAATGAGAATTACACCCCGAAGTGCTAGTATTTCTCCAAAAAAAATTGGTCCAAGGGTAGTTCAGTTGGACAGGTTAATTAGGATTTCGTCTTCATTTATACAGATGTGGTTGGCCTGGTGATCTCTCACACCCTTTGGGTCGGTAATTCTGTGGCAGCTGCAACAACGGATGGTTTGATTTACCACCATCTATTTGGCATGTGGAATGGTCCTCCAGAGGCTAAAAATTGTTGCAGTAAAGATTTCTAATTGCTTAAGAAGTGGACAAGTGCGGTTCTTTTCTCCGATATTCTTGATTGGCACCAAAAGCTTCCTAAAGATTACTACAAGGAATTTATCCTGTCTACCTTATCTCATTATTAAGGCATTAGCACTAGGCGCATATTTTGCCCATCCACTCATGAAGTCATCCAGCTTTGTTTGGTCTTCTCGCTGATAGGATGCTGCTTATGCTTTAGTGTGTATATGAACCTTATATTGATATACACATACAAGTGCATAAATGGTAAAAGAATACATATTTGAGGTGTAAAAGAATCTCTAGTTCCGGATTTCTCTCTATGATGTATTACAATGGTAATGAGTAATCTTTTTACACATTGAGGAGGTTAATATGTTGTGAGATGGAAGAGAAGAAACAATGGAAGACAAAAATACACAACCGAAATGTGAACCATGGGAGTACTGGACAAATCAGCTGATTGCTTAGGAGCATTATCTTGTGGATCCATTCCTTCAGGTGACAGTGCCTTTCCGTACCTATTATCGCCCTCTCCAGAAGCATTGTATCTTTGCCATGCATCAGAAGCTGCATACAGAAGAATCAGAGGATTAGAGTTGCATATATTTCCGAAGCCAAGTCTTATTGAGGTACGAATTGATCAAAGACTCACCTTGTTTGGAAACTGTGAAGTTTGAGTTGTCGAAACTGATCGGCGAGAGGAAATAGCCTAACAATCCGTTCCTCAGAGAGAACCTTACTTTCTCTTCAACAACTCGTAGGCTGTCGAAGGTAATCCATAGACCTCCGGCATGGAAATACGCAGTTACCATTTCGTTGTCGTAAGTAATATCAGAGTTGGTGTCCTTCAAGGTCCTTTCTATCTCGAAGTACGCCATTATGCCTGTCTGGTTGCTCATTTTCTCTCTTTGACCTGCTGCTACCACTTGCGCCCCTAGTCCGTTCTTCTCCTTGTTCTTAAGATACCAAGATCTCCCATACAGAGGAATCCCCATTAGTAACTTGCAGGGGGGGATGCCAGCATCAAGCCAAGATCCTATTCCGTAACTCGCAGAGAGGTGGGTGGTTCTGTCGTAGAGAGCAGCATCAGCCGCCGTCACGTCACTGCTCTTGTGGTAGCTGAAGCATACTGCATTGATCCAGTCTAGATTCTTCGAAATAGCATTAATTGGGTAATCAAGATTGTCTCCATCAAACAGATGAACAGAGAAGTACACCGTTGCTGTCAGCAGGAGTGGCGACAACGGATTCTTTGCTCTGTTATTCACACCGTCTCTCCACTCTGCAAGCAAGACAGCGAGGTTGGCCATGTCAGAAGCTGAGGAAGGGAACTGCCAAGCCAAATCCAAGCCATCAAATCCGTGGGCCTCGGCCAGTTCAATAGTGGAGTTGATGAAGACCGAACGGAGATTTGGATCGTCGGCCATGCTGGAGAAGGCGGCATTGGAGGTGTTGGTCTGGCGACCGTCAGTGGCGATTGAGAGTAGGGTCTTGAGGGACGGATTTCGGGATTTTACAGCTGCGGAGAAGCCGGTCAGGAGGGGGAGCTGGTCCGGGGTGGGGAGAGCGGCATGGAAGCTAGTTTTGTCGAGGGGGAGGGAGTAGTAGTAGAGGTGAGTGTAGAGCGAGGAATCGATGTTAGAAAGAGGAGAGTAGCGGTTGGAGCTGGAGAGCCAGAAGCCGGCTCTCACCAAGGAAGGATTGCTGCATTGGCGCTGAGACGACGAAAGATGGATGATTGCGAGGAAGATAATGACCAGGAGTTGGGGGAAGAAGAGCATTTGTTCCATTGGGAGTGCAACTGTTGGGCATTGCTCGAGAGAGGACCTCAGTTTCCAGTGAAGGATGCAAGGGATGATGATGTAAGTGCGAGTTTCAACTCTTGGGGTCAGGTAGAAAGTGCTTATTTTGTTGCGGAGAAGTTGGCAATTATTTGCTACTGGATCTGGAATTATAAACAGGACAGGCTGGTTTTTATGGGGATATGAGATTGAGATTTGAAGCAAGCAGGTGACTTAGCTTCTTGTTAACTAATCCCCAGGCAAGGAAACTGGCACAGGTGCATGTGGTAAGTAGCTCAGAAAAGTGTCTTTGCCTTTATATATATATACAGTGAATTCCTGTGGCAGCTAGTTTTAATAATTATTCACTTCTCATTGTTGAGTTCTTGAACTGGAAGTCCATTTGGAGTGTTGTGTTATTGTTTCAGATTCTGACTATAACTTGATCACAGCTTTAGGTTGCAGTCAGCCAAAGGAAGACCAATTGCAACCCTTGTTAGCAATCACCGGAATAGAACGCGTATTATACGCGAATTTTTGCGTATCTTACATAAACGTATAATACTTACGTACTTTTGAAATTTTTGGATTTTTACGCAAATTTTAAGCATGTGACGTTTTAAACGCGTACCGTACGAATTTTAAAAAAATTGATCAAAAAAATGTGACCAAGAAATCCAATGGTCTGAACTTTCTTGACTCTTCCTGCTATTAGATATTAAGACTGACACAATTCTTAAAAATTATCAAAAGAAAAGAAGAAAATGTCTCACAGTAACCAAAAAAAAAAACCCAAGAGTCTTTGCACATGTTGCTTGCAACAATCAAAGAAAACCTTTCGGTTTTTCATCATCCAACCTCTTCTTATTCTTATACTGAACCCTTATTTATGAATGAGTAGAGGTGGGTGGACCCTATATATGCCGAATTTTTAGTGCCAAATTGGTTCATATGAAACGTACTAAACACGAATTAAATCTGATCCAAATGTTTTTCGTTAGACGAATTTTTTGACCGAATTTTTGACCGTTTTTTACTTATATTGTGCCGATTTATACTCGTACTTTCGCCGTTCAGATTTTTTTTTTCGTTTGCCGAATTGCTAACAAGGATTGCAACTATCGCAAAGCCATTATCAACCGGTTCATATAGATATCACAAAGCCAAGATAAGTTTCATATGCTGATGAAATTTATTGTTAGAAACCATCAATCAAGGAACCCAACCTAGTTTATGAGTAATTCTAAGTTACTTATATTGACTTGTTGGTTATTTATTTATTTGCAGTTCTTGTTGTTCATGTGGTGAACATACTATTGTAGCATCATGCGTTTTTTAAACTTTTATTATTTTTTGCTTAAACTTTCAGTTATATATTAAATTTGACTATTAACTCGCTTGGGAAATTATTCTTTTTGATATTGGGTATAGTGGAAAAGTTCCTCATGATTGTGGGAAAAGAAATAATTTAGAGATCTAAATTTTGATTTTCCATCTTAGAATGTGATATAATCAAAAGAGAAAACTATTAACAAAACAAATAGGGTCATTTCTGCACGTTGAAAGGCTAACTTTGCAAGCTTCCACTCCCCTGATTCATACAGTACAAAGGGAAAAGAGAGAAAAGTGTTATTTCTTTGACTGATTAAACAACCAAATAATACAATTATTCTTCTAAATACTTCTCGTTTTCTTTTAATTAATTGTTTGTTCTATCTTATAATTTTTCACGTTTGCTATCAGGTAAAGGTTAGTAAGAGCAAACAGGTAAAGGTTAGTAAGATCTCTGTCACTGCATTAAAACTCGGAGAGGTTATGTTCCAGTACACCTCACAAGTTGAGCATACCACCATTTTTGGGGCTAAAGTCGAAGTCTTGCAGCATATACTTGGTTTACAGTACGCTTAAAATGGGGTGTATCTGATCCTGGATTTTTCTGAGACCGGATTGAAGTCTCTGCCGATGCACCAAAAACAACATGCATGCATGTGATGTAATTAGTGAAACCTGTAGACTTTCAAGCTGATCAATACCTACCTGGTGGGTGCTCAAGATTTTATCAAGACTATTCTGCATTTGCATGTACTTATTTTGGAATCAATGCCCCAAACCCCAACTGCTTGATTAGTTATCAGGACCATGTGCCTAGTATTCCAATTGGAGATGGAGATAAAAAGTGGAGAAGCTTTTTGGTGGATGTTGGAAGAACCCCACCCATTATCTACAGGCCATACATGGTCAGGGAGAAGGCTATGTATACATCCTTTTGGCATCTTCTTTTGGCCCTCTTCTTCTTCTCTTCTTTCTTTAGTGCTCTTTTCTCGACTCTTTTAGCTGGAAAAGGAAGCTTCATTTGATTCTCCTACTAGTCCTTGTTGGTTATCTGCACATGGAAGAGTATTGCTAAATACTAATGTTGTTGACATGCCAGAAACATATATATGCTGGAGTAATACAACTGATTCACAAATCTGACTATTTTTTGTTTTTCTCTTCTTGACAAATAAAGTTAGTTTGTGAGAGCGGAACCTAGTTTGAGCTTTCTCATGACAGTCATCCCCACTAGATCCTCATATTGCTTTCGATTGTTTTCGTTGTGTTCATCATTATTCGGATTCTAAGTCAGTTTGTTATCAGGCCCCAAGACCACCATTCAACACTATGCATGTCCATATCCCAAATCTTTGCCAACGTTGCTGCTGCCATGGTTGCTATCATCAAGTGTACCCATCCCAAATTTCATTACGATAAAATGATCCGCAGCAGCTAAATTGATCTCGTGGTAACAAAAATGTATTATTATGATGTATATCAAGATACAGTTTCCGATTCATATTGTGTTGACCAATCGTTCATAATTCACCTTTTTGTTGAAAAAATATTCTTTACTAAAAGGATATTGGATCCTCACCCACACAAGCAAATCTCTACTAATATAAGGGGGCTTCAAAACGGCTCAAGATTGAGCCGTCTAAGCCGTGTATATTTCATCAACTATTTTCGTTTAAAAACAAAAAAATTATGTCCCGTAACCGTAGCTATTCTCTCATGTAGTTTAAACTAAAATTAAAACCTAAAATCCTCTTAACTGCATGAATATGTATAAATACTAAATAGTTTTAGAATTTAAATTATATTTAGACTAATTAAATAATATTATCTAACTAAACACATGTCCAAAAGTTTAAAAATATATTTATTATAAATCATAACTAAAATATATTCAAATTATATTTAAAATATTCTAACATAATTTAAATTTTTATATTTCAATTATATGTAGACTTTTCTTCTTTTCTTTTTTAACGTGCAACATAGTGAAAGTAACTACTTGTTAATAAAAAAAAACTACAAAGTCACACCAGCTATACCATTCAATCCTGCCATGGTTACTATCCATCTACACCATTCAATCCAAAATCTTTGCTAAAATTGCGAGAATATTTAGCGAGCCGACCTCACCACATGATAGTCGTGAGATCTTTTTCTCCACCAATAATAGTATTACACATCATGGAAAAAGCCAAGGCATGATACTACAAAAGTGATGTGTGGTGTGTCATGCTGCTATTTGTGGAGAGCAAAGCCATATCACTATTATGTGGTAAGACCAGCCCACTGGATAATTTCTCCAACGTTGTTGCTGCCGCGGTTGCTATAATCACTATGGTCGCATCGATGCCAGAAGCCATGGCATCTATTAGCTTCGCAATCATCTACACCATTCAATCATTGCATATTGGCCGCTATCATAAGCAGTCACTTTCTGTTGTCAAGGTTTGGCTTACCTTGTAATATAGTTGCGATACCTTGCCCCATATTTCCTGTTTCCATCAACATTACACTTTGCTATCATCAACGCTAGCTACTACGCTTTGTTGGTATTTTTGCCTTTAGACTAGAAAAGATAGTCCCACATCGGCTGCACCAAATAGTAAGTATCTCAATATAATTCTTTGTTTGTGTTGAGGTATGCACATGAGGTGTGATGGGGCATAAGTGGATGCCATGTGGGAGTATTTTTCAAGAAGGGAAAAGGAGTAATTCCAACAAGGAAGTAAGTTGATTTTTGTCGTTCGGATTCGGACACGGTCGTACATGCACGGACGTGCTGGGGGTGGGGGGGGTGGGGTGGGGAAGGCGTTGACTGGCAAATGACTATGTTGATTGTGGGATAATATAAAATACCAAACTCTATTTTAGAGTATTGGTATTTTAGTCCCACGGTCGTACATGCACGGACATGCTCGGGAGGGGGGGGTTTGGTGGGGAAGGCGTTGACTGGCACATGACTATGCTGATTGTGGGATGATCTAAAATATCAAACTCTATTTTAGAGTATTGGTATTTTAGTCCCACATCGGATATGAGAAAAGGTGAAGTCTCACTCCACTCTATAAATAGAGCCCCCTGATCTCCTTTGTGAGATACACAAGTAGAAAGCAAAGGGTCGTTTAAGTCATAAAAAGTTGACTAACGAGCGTTCCAGAAGTTCTTTCAAACTTGCTAGTTTCTGGAAGCAGATCGCATTAGGACGAATCTTGATTTCAACAACGGTGATCTTCAGCACCCCAGCAGAGTTGCGTCTTCTCCTTCAGTTCCGTCTCACAAAGAGAGAGTCTTCAGCTCCGTCTCACAAAGAGACAGAATCTTCGTTCTTCCATCTAAGATCTGTTTCGGGAATAGTAATCTCAAAGCATGATTTAGATCTGATGGAGAATAACCGTGCAAACCTTTTCGACACAAGTTTTAACAAATTTGACAAGTTTGACGGGGAGCATTACAACGTCTGGAAGAGAAATATCAGCCTTAATCTTCAACTCGTGAACGTCGACTATGTGTTGACCGATCCTGAGCCTTTGATTCCAGAGGAAGAAAATGTTCGAAGGGTTGCTGAAGCCACAGCTCTGCAGTCGAAGTAGAGGAGAGATAACAACCTCTGTAAGTTGCTTATCTTGAACTCTATGGAGGACTCTCTGGCGGAGTCTTACAGTAAGTTGGTCAATGCAAAGGACGTCTAGAAGTCTGTAGAGAATCTCTACAAGGCAGATGAAAACAGAAACAAGATCCACGTGACCGAAAAGGTCTGGAGGATGTGATTTGGGAACACGATGCTGCCTCGTCAAGAAGTTCCTCAAGTTATGTCAGAAGATGGCGGATGATGACATGCCCTTCGTCGATGCATTTGTCGTCGGGGGTATTGTCGCTAAGCTTCCACCTAGGTAGAACAATTTTATCGCGGACATACACAGCAAAAAGATGAAAGTGGATCTGGAACGCCTCTTGTATTGGATTCATGTTGAAGACGAGTTGAGGGCTCAAATCAAAGTCAACACCTTGTCCAAACAGATGGCTGGGCCAATCTGGTGCAAGCTGGAGACTCCAAGAGGAGGCAAAAGGCCTCTTACAAAAAAAAGACGTTCACCAACTGAAGGTGAATTCGAATCAGTTCAAGCCAAAGTCCAAAGCACTTGGGACTTGTTTCAACTGTGGCAAGAAAGGCCACTAGAGGAAAGACTGCAAGGAAAAATCTAAACAGAAATAACAAGGTGAGGCTAACTTTGTTGCTATGATTGCGCAGGTTGACTCGACTAGTGTTAATACGGACAAGTGGCAGACACTGGGGCATCCTGCCATATTTGCTCTAAGAAATAGTGGTTCACCACATACAAGCCTACATCTGAGAAGGTTATGGTGGCAAACCAAACACAAGCTGAAGTACTGGGGATCCCTACATACAAGCTCAGGATGGTGGTACTGAAACTGACTTCGGTGAAGTCGCTGACGCTTCAGGATGTGAAGCACGTACCGGTGATAGCCAAGAACCTGGTCTCTGGAAGTCTGCTCTGTAACGCAGGCTTAAGGATGTACATTAACGCTCGTCAAGTAGTTATGTCTTATAAAGGAACATACTTTGAAAATGCTTATTGTACCGAAGGGATGTTCAAACTTCAGCTTGTAACTTTAATTGAGAAAATTAATGCAGTCTCTATTTCTGATTATTCCCTTGAGTTGTGGTATAAATAGACTAGGACATGTTCATTGTAAAAGAATTAATAAGATGTCCAGTCTAGGGCTTATCTCCAAACGTGGGGGTAAGGAGTTAGAGAAGTGTGAGATCTATGCGCAGACAAAGATCACTATAAAATCGTTCAAGCGGGTAAACAAAAGTACAAATCTTCTGGAGTTGGTGCACTCAGATATCTGTGACTTCAAACAGTTCTCCACAAAGGTCAGGATGAAGTATTTTATTACTTTCATCGATGATTTCTCAAAGTACGTGTTCGTTTATCTTCTCAAGTCTAAAGATGAAGAGTTTGAGAAATTTAAGGACTTCAAAGCTGAAGCCGAGCGTCAAATCGGACAACAACTCGAGAGACACAAAAGTGATCAAGGTGGAGAGTACAGGTCTCATGAATTCGTATCGTTCTGCAGAGAACATGGAATTATCAATGAGACGACTACTCCATACTATCCTCAATCAAATGGTATTACAGAAAGGAAGAATAGAACGTTAATAGAGATGATGAACTCAAGATTGTTGACTGTGGGTCTTCCAAATTGCTTCTAGGGTGAAGTAGTGCTTACGGCTACTTTCATTCTGAATAGAGTACCGTATGCAACTTTCGATGTCACTTCTCATGAACTCTGGTTCAAGGTCTGACCCAACTTGAATGTTATTCGAGTGTGGGGGTGTCTGGCGTATGTAACCTTTCAGATTTAAAGATTCAGAAGCTGGGAACAAGGACTACGAAGACAATATTCTTGGGTTATGCCGATAAGAGTGATGCTCGAAGGTTCCTTGATATTGAATCAAATCATATCATCGAATCTCGCGATTCAGAATTCTTTGAAGATAAATTTGCAAGGCACAAGAATATTGTTCTTGCAGATATTCTGGAGAATAGCGTGGGTGCACTGGAGGCTGAAGCTCCTTACAAAGATGTAGTCCAAGAAAAAGTTGTTGCAGAAACAACTGTTGAACCAGAACTTACAGAACCTGTATCTTGGCGAGTGAGGAGATAGAAGGACTTCAGAGAGGATTTCTTCACATATCATATGGAAGGAGATCTGCTTACCTATAATAAGGCGATAAAGACCAAAGACATCCACTGGAAGGAGGCTATTAATAATGAGTATGACTCGATAACCTCCAACAACACGTGGGTGTTGGTCGATCTGCCTGAAGGAGCAAAACCAATCGGATGTAAATGGATCTTCAAGAAGAAGATGAAGGCCGATGGAACTATTGACAAGTTCAAGACTAGGTTGGTAGCCAAGGGATTTTCTCACAAGCAGATGTTCAATTATTTCGACACATATGCTCCAGTAGCACGGATGACGGTAATCAGGATATTGATTGCTCTGAGTGCAATTTACAAGCTGGTTATTCATCAGATGGATGTTAAAATCGTATTCCTGAATGGTGAGTTGAACGAAAAGATTTACATGCAACAGCCAGAAGGATTTTTTATCAAGGACCTTGAAGATAAAGTCTGCAAGTTGGTAAAATTGTTATATGATCTCAAGCAAGCTCACAAGATGTGGTATGAGAAGTTTGATAAAGTTATAAGATCAAATGGCTACAAGGTCAGCGAGACGGACAAATATGTGTACAGAAAGTTTGCTGACGAAAGAGGAGTTGTCGTTTGTCTGTACGTAGACGACATGCTGATCTTGGGTACAGATCTAGTAAATGTCACTGAGACAAAGAAGTTTCTCTCGTCTAACTTCAGTATGAAGGACTTAGAGGAAGCTGATACTATCCTAGGGATAAAGATCATCCAGACGGAAACTGGAGTGGTATTGTCACCATTTTATTACATTAAGAAGATGCTCACATGCTATGGTTATCAGAATCTTTCAGGGATTGATACGCCACATAGGTGTGACAAGAAGCTAAAGCCAAATCCAAGAAAAAGTGTCAGACAATTAGAGTATTCAAGCGTCATCGGGAGTTTTATGTATGCTATTAGAGCCACAAGGTCTGACATAGCTTTCGTCTTGGGGATGCTGAGTCAGTTCATGAGCAATCCAGGTGTGGAGCACTGAAAAGCTGTAAAGAGGGTTATAAGATACCACAAAAGGACCAGAAGTATGCACTGCACTATTGCAGAGACCCAATAGAAGTGGAAGGCTTCAGTGATACAAGATGATGCTCAGAAGTAGAGAGTGAAAGGTCCATAGGAGGATATGTCTTCTCCCTGGGTGGAGCTGCTATATCGTGGAAGTCGAAGAAGCAGACAATGTTGTCATACTCTTCTATGGAATCTGAGTTCGATACACTGGCGGCTACATCGGATGAAGCAGAGTGGCTTCGGGAGCTCACATATGATCTTCCAATGGTTGGTGTGCAGATACCGATGGTACCGATATACTGTGACAACCAGGCGACTGCAATAGTAGCATCGAATGACCTCTTCAATGGCAAGAAGAGGACTGTACGTCTAAGATGTAGGGCAATAAATAATCTTATTAAAAGATGAGTCATTATCGTGGTTGATATTCGGAGCCAGGAGAATCTGACAGATCCGTTCACCAAAGGTCTCAAGCACCAGTTGGTCGAGGACACAACATGTAAAATAAGCTTGCAGACACTCTGATATTGTGTCTTTATAATTATACTATGAAGTTTTATGCTATTAAAATCTACTAGGCATCTAGCTTTTAGTTCAAAGAAGGACCATTGACTGGAAGAATATCAGGTGCAATGGGCAATCCTTTGGATATTGTGAGGTCTCAGATCCAGAACCACTGTTAGTGGGCAATACTTTAGGATTTTGTGGGATTTTGGACCCAGAACCATTTTAAGTGGGCAATCCTTTTAGGATACTGTCAGGTTATTGACCCAGAACCATTGTCGTCTATTGTTTGTTCTTTATATAGAACAAAGTCCTATGAGAGGATGGCCTGGAAGCCTTAATGAGTTTTCGGGCATTTGGGATATCCGACGTACCTTACAAGAACCACGGTTAGCACAACACTACAAAGGAGCATAGTACTCTATGCTACAGTAGGATGACTCCACATGAGGTACCTAGTGAGGGAAAGGCCTCGACTTCGAGCCAAGTCACAGCGGCGTAGCACCGCATATAAGCAAGAGGGCCTAATTCTGTAGATTGAAGATTGGTAGGCATCACTACAAAGAGGTTGGACCTCATGTTACAGTGGAGTAACACCACATGAGGTATTGTTTCGGCTTCGCGAGCCATGTCACGGCGGTGTAATACCACATAGAAGCAAAAGGCTTCATGCTGGGTAGTTTGGCACTACAAAGATGTTGGGCCTCATGCTACACTGGTATGACACCACATGAGGCATTGCCTCGCGGGCCATGTCATAGCGGCATAGCACCACAAGGAAGCAAAAGGCTTCATGCCAAGACTATTTAAAAGAACTCACTTAAAGTGTATGGATAGAGATATAAGTCGTCTATTGAGGGAAACCTTGTAGACACCTAATATACATACACTAAAACCAGGCTGGCATAGGGCCTTTAATGTGCATCCAGAAGCACAGTTAATGTCATTATGTGTCACTCACACTTTTTCTAATTAGGGGTATTTTAGTCATTGTGTGCTAATTTGATTTTTTTTATAAATTAAATTGATTGATGTGTAGCTTTGATTGGTGTTGTTTTTGGTATTGGCAAATGGTTTAACCATAGTCAACCTTGATTAGAAGACTAACCATGTGATTAGAATCATTTTTAGCTAATTATATTTTAAATTAGGGCAATTGTCCATATTCGGAAACAATTAAATAATTTTTAGGCTATTTTACAAGTAGCTTTTTAGCCTTTTTGTCAACGGGCTTTAAAATCAACTTGACGAGTGTTTGGCCCATGACCAAACCCTAACCCTAATCCCCCATGTAGTGGCCGGCCAAACACAACAGCCCCCCTCTTTTATGTGAAAAGCTTGTAGCCATCAAGCTCTTCAAAACCCTAGTTTTCTCCTTCTCCTCCAAAAGTCTATTTTTCTCATTTCTCATCCAAATCCTTCCAAACAAAGTGTGTTGCGATCGTTGGAGGAGAGGAACCTGCTGGAGACTTGCTAGCAAGGGATCAGAGGCATTGGACCGGAGGAAATCGGCATCGACGCGTTTGGAGGCTCGTTTTATTAAGATATTGACTCTCAATAGGTAAACCCCTCTAAACACTTGTTAATCCCAATTTTTCTTCATAGATGCATCCATATAGGTACCCCAGACCTGTGCATGAAGGTTGGTCGGTTTTTGTATTCGTTTGATAGGTGTATCGGACACGTGTTGGTTCAGTAGAACACGTGTTCGACGAAATGCCGCTTAGAACTGAAAGTTGGTATTTGTGATTCTGTTTTCACGAATTTATTGCTGTGATTATTTGAAATAACTTTCGTGAAGAGGATCTCGATTTGACATCGTTTTCAGTGTCCAAATCGAACACGGACACGCGTGCACGAGGCCCGTGCACGGCCCCGTGCATGCCCTGCTGTCCGAGTGTCATAACTCAACGCAAAAGACTCTGTTTCGTGTGAAATTTCATGGACGCATGGGGAAACCCTCTTTCCACGTGCTCCTTAAAATTTTACAACGTTTTGTGGAGCATGCGCGGAGAAAATCCAACGCGCACGGTTCAGCCAACACTTTACACGCTGCCAGAAATTGCCGCTGACACGGCCTTCGTACGCGAACACGATGCGACGAGCACTCGTTCCAGGAGCATGAGCACAAAGCCCTAGACCCACGCTACCCAGAAACCCGACCCCGAGACACGACATGGCTCGTGTCGTGAGCCACGAGGCTCGACACGCGCCCAATAGGCCGTGCGCGCGCGCACAGCCGCACGGGTTCGCGTGTCCAGCGACACGTGGACGCGACGTGGTATCATGTCAGTGTCTCCTAGACCTAGACCTGGACCACATCTAGCTACGTTCATGAGCATGAGGCTTCTCGTGTTGCGTGTGGCGTTCAATCGAGCGTGACGCAGCATGCACGAGCACGTTTCTATACACGCGTATTCGGGTTTTTCTGATACGCACTTCATGGACACGATACGGACACGAGTTCGACCAGTGAGTACCCGAGCACGTCACACACGTATACACCTTCGTGTTTGCCAAGTTTCACGAGTTCTAGTTGAGTATTTTGCATTTTGAGTGTTGAGTTGGGTTTTCGGGTTTCGGTTGATTAATTTTTGAGTTGATTTTGTTAGGATTTGATTTTTCTGAGAATTCACTCAGATTTCTGAGTTTATATCAGGTTAGAAAGATTCTGAGTTGTTGGTAGTTAATCTCTATTTTACATTCAAATGTTTACTACTTATATGTTATATATATAGCCTCTTTGAATTTAGATATCTTTATATATATATATATATATATATATATATATATATATATATATATATATATATATATATATATAAGTAACATCTAGGGGTGTGCATCGGTCGGTGGTCGACCTATTTGGTCCCAACCGAAGTCGAACCGAAGTTAATCGGTTTGAAATAAACAAAACCGAACCAAACGAACTAAATGGTCGGTTCAGTTTTGAAAACCGACCGACTTGGTTCGGTTTGGATCGGTTCGGCTTGGTCGATTTTGATCACATAAAAAAAATAGACTGTATGTTCTTTTTTTTGTGAAACCTCAGTCAACTTGTACTTTGCAACAGTAAATACAATTCAGCAGTTCAATTCAACTTGTGCTTTGCAGGTGGAGAAAAATGTCAATTATACATATAAAAAAAATTATATACATTCAACCAAAAGCCCCTTTCATATGCACAGGAGCAATTAGAAAAGAATATGAGCCGCAAGCACTCCTCTTTGAGACTAGAGAGAGAGAGAAAGAGCTCTTTCAACTTCTACTTGATAAATGGCTGTGATGTGAATAAATGAACCAAACCGGTATAATACAACCCAATGAACCTATACCCAACAGGTCAACCCTAATTATTTAACAAGGAGTGGTTCGGTTCGGTTTAGACGGTTTTGGATAACAAAACCATGA